>OX421315.1:23740530-24966126 GCA_949125395.1 Diaphora mendica
TCAGGCCGCACGGCAAATCATCAGGTCAATATCAAAGAAATTAATAATTAATAATAATCATAGTCGACAAGGTGCTCATACAATAACAAGTGCGTATTTAATAAATTGGGAAACATTGTTAGATAAGTACCAAGGTGATTTAGAAGTTACGTGTCCGCCGCAACAAATAATCTGAAATACGTCAAAAACAAAGAAGTAAGTAATACGCTACGTCTAAGCTACTTATGGCCCAGGCCCAGCCCAAATACAACGTAATGTATAGATAGTGAATTTTCGACTTGGTATTCTTTGTTTTATGTTTCTCTTTTCTGTTGAAGTATCTTTAATCGGCAGTTCCGTAGCTTTTCACATAGTGAGGTTACCAGAACCTAAACCTCAATTTCCTCCTTTAGGTATTGGGAGGACTTTCAACCAAAGTTATCATTCTCAAATAATTTTATTTCACGAACCAGGCAAGGAAATCTCATGATACAGATCAATTAGCCTCACCCCTGTTTTGTCAAAACTGTGGGAAATGATTTTGACCAGATTGAAGGATTGAAGAATACTATGAGTGTGAACTAATGCCGACTCGTCAGTTTGTATTCAGAAAGTCACATTCAACGATCGAGCAGGTCCACCGCATGTGCCGTCTCGGGAATGCAACCTTGCGAGATTGGGGCTCAGCTGAGATCTCGCGAGTTTATGAATGACAATACAGTCACACACAATTTGCAGTTTTGTGAGTTTATTCTTGCAAATAATCACAATATTTGAAAAAAATAGGAAAAAATAAAGAAAATTATTTTTTTATATTTACGAATTCTTTCAATAAACTTTTTTGTATTCAACATTGTTTGACATATCTAGGTATGTAATATTTTTGTAATAAACTTTTAACTAGTAAACTTGAGGTATCTAATCAAATAAGAAATGAAATAAACAACCGGTCTTCTCTTCTAATTCTAAATAAAAATCTTTTAATAATAAAAGTCTTTTTATAACAAAAAAACAAGAAGTCAAAATGAAACTTATTAACTAAGTTGAGTTGACTATTAAACTGATATATTATTATCAAATAAAGAAAACTATACCTACTCACAGATCTATTAGTGATTAATTAACAAAATATTTCAATCAAATCAAAGGCTTGTTCAGTTCACAGCACACGCCATTATTACAAATTATTTTGAAAGTATGTAGCTCCTTAAGAAGCACAATTTGTCCAAAGCATCGTCTGCTAAACGGCTTGTTATATTGCTGTTCAGATTTTCAGTCGCTGAGAAGGCCCTTTCGGATCCCTGCTAGTTGGAACTACAGATCTCAAGCAGTCATCCGCGAACTGTAAAAGTTCGCCTTTTGACACCCCCCGGACTCGTATAAATTCATTTCCAACGAATTCGTAGTTAGTTTTCTGTTCAGTCAATGCTTCCTGGTTCATTAGTGATCACACGGATATAGAACCATTAGTAAAAATAAGGGCCCCCCCGTAGGGAATGCAATCTCGTAAAACTCGCGAGATCTCGCCCATTTTTCGGCCGAGATCAATGTCGCTAAAAGAGGCCGAGATCTCGTTCTCGCGAGAACGAGATTGCATTCCCTAGTGCCGTCTAATACCTACGACAGTTTTGAGAAGATGGAATACACCCCCGCTGCTTTCTGGATGACCAACAGGATTGATCGTGTCTGGCACAAACATTTTCTATGCAAAATATAGAAAAAACTTCCGCATTCAGTCTTCCCAATTCTCAATCATAACCTCTCACTTAACTAATAGAAAGTTCCAAGTAAAGAATGGAGATGCACGATCTAGTCTACACTCCATTGAATAGGGAGTCCCACAGGGATCTGTACTGGGACCAGTCTTAGGACTTCTAGCTGTCCCACGCAACCTCGTTTGCGTCTCCTATTGCCCGTAGCGTGATAAATTTCCCCCGTTTTTGAAACATTTTTCATTGGTGCTCCGCTCCTATTGGCCGTAGCGTGGATATATAGCCCATAGCCTTCCTCGATAAATGGGCTATCTAACACTGTAGAAATTTTTCAAATCGGACCAGTAGTTCCCGAGATTAGCGCGTTCAAACAAACAAACAAACTCTACAGCTTTATAATATTAGTATAGATAGTATAGATATGACATCTACCGATCTACACACGTACCTCAACAATAATACTGAACGGGAAAAGATCAAAAAGTTGTAACCAACTACATATTCTTTTTTTTTTCAGTAATTTTATCTAGTAAACCCACATGAACTTATTCCTGCACTAAGAGAAGGCGGTAATATACATCACTTTTTTGAGAATTCTAAAGATGTTCTCAAAATATGAGAGAAAGAACAGAGTAGGTACATTTAGTGGACAGTCAGTTATTTAAGTTCTATTTTATCATGAAAAGAAAATATTAATAGAAGTACCTATTTTTAACCTTATCGCGTACGATGAGTACCTACTTTGCAAATTTGTGTTGGTGTAACTACATAAATAACATATTAAATATATTAATCTAATCTGAAGTTTTTGACCTCCGCTCCGGTCGAAACAATGTACCTACATCTTTATTATTTCATCAGTGTTCCACGTCAGTAAAACACTTTGGATCAGTACAGAATTGAAAAGAACATACTTTTCGAAAGTAATCGAAAACAAAATTCTTCAGCAGCCTTTAATAAATAGTCCACTACTAGACTTAGAAGGGAAAGAGTGTTTTAGAAATTAGTAATAAATTTTTAAATATTTGTGTTTTCAATTTCTAGGTTAATATGTAACCTTTATACGTGGGATAAATAAATGAAAGATAATTTTTGTAACACTTAGTATATTTAGATATAAAAGAAGATAGTGCTCCGGTAGCTTAAAGTCAGGGTCGCGGGTATTTCGTCTCAGGGTTTTAAAGAATCGGGGTCGCACACTGTTTATCACGTGCCTGTGGTGGCCCCTTCGTCGGTGACGCGGCACAGTGGAGTCACCCGACGCTCTGGCCGCAGGTCGTAAGGTGGCTTCGTACCCGTGGGGTGAACTTGTGACCCGTAAGGTAGATGCGAACCCGTAGGGTGGACCCTGAAGCGGAGAAGGTAGGCGGCCTCAGTAGGGTACCACACACAGCGTCGAAACGCGCAACGAACACCCGTTCAGGCATTCGCTGCACGTTCACAGACACTTAACAATTACACAGATTAAGGAAATAATAGATACACAAACAACTACCAACAGCAAAGCAATTACAATTATTGAATCCGCAATCACATAAGGTGATTGCGGGTATTTGATTTAAATTATATATTTATAATTAAATTAACAGCGACTAAGCACTTTAATGGCCCTGGAGCGGAATAAGAAATATTTAAATATGGGAATTAACTTACGGAAATATATTCGGGTCACGTATAGGTAAACAATTAACAATTTCACAATTAATAGTTGCACCAAGCTCAGCACAACGACGGCAGTTCGGTAGTTTAAAGCAGTTTATGGTTTAAGTTTGTAGCACGAAATGACAAAATCTCCATATACCGACAGCAATTAAATAAGGTACACGCAAATAGTGGTGTACCTACCAACTCGACTAATCAACTTGCGTACAATCGATTATTTATAAATGATACCGTCTAATATATATCTACCACGTTACAAATAAATTATTATTCTAAACACCGTAATATATACACCATAGTACGATCGTAAACTCATTAAAAATATATCTAGTTACGTCACGCAAAATAACTACCACCTGGAAATCTGCAACTCAAAGAACACAAACGCGTTGCCAACCTTGGAGGCCAACAACTTAAAGTCTTATGGACCTAAGATCGATAACCAGTGGCGGATTCACACATTTGCCGCCTATAGGCTATTAAATTTTTGCCGCCCCTACAGTGGGCTGGGCTATGGAAACCCCTTCGAGTCGTTATCCCACCGGAGTTTATGGCTAAGAGCAAACGGGGTGGGGGAGGAGGGGATTTCAATTGTGGATTAGCCGCCCTTATCGGCCTAATCGCACATATCGACAAAACTCAGCTTCCTGCAGAAAATGGTTAAGAGCCTTTACCGACAACAACAATGGGTGGAACTCATCCCCGTGGATGGACTCCATGGCTGGAATCGTTGCAAAGAACATGTCAATGTTCCACCCGTCAAAATTTAGCTGTCCAATTTTTCGTGCGAAATACACTTAGATACTGCCCACCGGACGATCAGTGATGAGTTTATGTCGAACTGGGATCGATGAAAACTACACACTGTTTTGGGTAGCAGTAGCCGAGGAACTAAGTGTAATCTACAAAGGAAATTTCTGGTACCGGGTACGACGGATCTGGAACTATCTTTAAAGATGTACATGTCGACCACGGTCTCCCCTTCCTGACACTAAATAGTTATTTGACCTGCTTTTACTTATTTGATAACTGGCGTAACCCGCATGCCTGCGCTTATCGCTTGTCTGAGACGTAGTCCTGTCCCGATACCGTGCCACACGGACTGAGACAGTCTCTGTCGTGGATTCCATTTCGTAAAGCTCTCCTTCCATTCACCAGAGTGAGGGAAGAGGAGATATTGTGTTGAGTTAGAGAATCTAATGGGCAGCCTGATGTTACATCTCTGCTGCACCCAAGCCCTGCATTCTGCCAGCACGAGCCTGCATACATGATCTGGCCATTTCGGATCTCCGAGGCCTCTTTTCCCGGACAGCCAATACTCCAAAACGAGTTTTAGTTTTAGGTGCCACCGGATGTGGCCATCACATGCTTTCTATATAACTGTCGTGCAGTATGAGAGATTTGGGGGTCGTCGCACACGCTAGCGTTTCGAGTGATATGTTAAACATAAACGACATAGTGATATTTGTAACTAAGCTATGTAGATAAATAAAGATTAAATCGTGCATATGTTTTATAAAGTACATAATGGGTACCTTATAAATGTTTGCCTTTATTTCTGTATATTGATCTATATAGATATCATTATTATAACGGCATAAAAATACGGATATAAGGCATCCAACTTATGAACATGTAGCTTTCGTTTCGGTATTTGATTTTTTCCTCCCTTTGAAATGTTGCCTGAGTGTTCACCACGCCTAGCCGTATAGTAGGCAACAGCAACGCCAGGGAACAACAACCAACCAAACCAACTCATTCAATAACCTGCAACTCAGCTGCAGCACAGAAACGCTTCACTACCACTGACGTAGCAGACTATATACAAGAGCGTGGCACCTTTCCTTACCGTGGTAAATAGGGTATGCCTGAGGCCTTCCAGGACTTCCTATCTAGACCAGGCGTAATCTGTTACGCCGATGAAATTTTAGTTACAGGCCGAGGGGCAAACTTTAAAAGAGCTGGCCACCACGGATATCTTTCTACTGGTTGTGTGTGTAGTGTAAAAAAAGTGTAGAAACTTTTAGTTCATGGGTCCCACCGTGATCTATTCCCTGACGCCTTAACCGTGTTCATACCGTCCTCATACCAGATCGGGCCCCGGGAACGGCTACATCGAGAAGTACTCAGTTACTTGGAGAGTGTTGGTTCCGTCTGACCCTGTGTGCTGTTGGAGGTGGCGGAGTAGGGCCGGAGAGGAAGATTTAAATTCACGACCCAATTTGCCGCCTGCGAACCGGTCGGCGGAGGCTAGCAATTCTAGCTACTCGTGCTACTCGCTCTAGTCAATTAAGTTGTCATCATATTAAACTGCTGTTGAAATATTTTAAAAAGCCATATCCACAAGGATACATTTCACCAAGGTATTAGTTAGAAAGTTTTCAAATATTTAGTATTGGAGTTGAAGAGAGTATTCGGTACAATTATTTTCGTTAAATTTCGAGACTTCTTTCCTCCGTTTATATAATATTTTTTTACTGAAAGGCAAAAAAAAATTGGTCCAATATTGCCGCCCCCTAAAATTCGCCGCCCTAGGCTCCAGCTTACTCAGCCTAGTGGTAAATCCATCACTGTTTGAGATATTTTCCACAAATCAGGAATACAACAAATCCAAAAGAAACCGTTAAGGTTGCCGCTAGGAATGCCAATGCTTTCTTCGGTAGTTCTTTAGGATCTTAACAGTTATCAGGTCAAACCCAGGGGCATTCTTTGGTATCAGAGATTTTACTTCCTTGACAATTTCTTTGGATGAAGTAGGATTTAGCATTTAGGGCTTAAATTTGCGGGTAAAATGACTAGGTGTGTGTGAAACGTTAGTTGACTATGATTAAAGATTCTTTTTTAATACAGTTGCTCAAAAAGTGGCGTATTGCAGGGACGTATAGCGTTCGGGATGTGGGCTGTTACATACTCGAGCTTTTTCTTTACCTTTTCCGAACTCGTACGTTCTCTTTCCCAACTGTCAAAATGATGTCTATTAAAAAGAAAAAAACCAACCACGAAGTTTTAACTAAAAAAAAATCAAAGAAGCTTTTATGATTCATGCAAATATTTATAAAAAGAAGCTACTAATTTGTTTCAATATCAGATTTAATGATTTGATTCAATGAGTTAGGTTAGGTTTCATTTCATTTCATCTCATTAAATTTCATTTTCATTTCATATCAATAAAAAAATTCTACTGAAGACTTGGCTGTATGGGCATAGTTCCTTTGCCTGTCCTGTCTTTTGCCTACCCAGAATGGGTGAAGAAAACAAAAAAAAACTCTGCTTATATTCTTTTACGGTTGGCGCCATTTTCCAAAAAAATTGTCGGAACTCTTCGCAATGACAAGCTTTCCGCACTCGTAAAGACTCGTAATGAAAATACTATTCTCAAACATGCATGGAAATATTGTCATTATTTTTGAAAAAAGAACACGCGAAGTATCTAATTTACAGACAGCGAAAAATAAATCCATTGCAGGAGCGTTTTTTGAATTTGGAACAATACAACGCTCCAGCAATGTTGAATGAAAATGCGTGCTGGGGTTATTAGATACTCTTTCATTGGATCTCTTAGAACATTCTTGGCAATTGGCATACCAAAATATCTTTGCTTAGTATAAATTGCATTCACGTGGCTGTATGCGTAAATGCGTCTGCCTTTCGGCACAGATGATAATAAATAGAAAATCGGCGGCAAAGCTGAAAATTCGTCTTGATTTGTTATTTAAATATTTAATAAATGTATGATGATGAATAATTAAAATAAGTTACAACAGTTCAGAGAGTAAAATGGAAATTGATTGTACTCCACCAGATTTAAGATTTTCATTTAGTAATTGTCCCAATATGAGTAATGTAACTTTTAATATTAATTAAATTAAATGTTAAGTTAAATGTATAATATAAAATAATGTTTTATTTCCCTGCATTCCTTTGAGAAAAGCACTAGGTATATATGCCTCGGCGGAAATGGCAATTGCCTGTCTCGTATTAGTGAAGTCCTCGCCTACGGCTCTACCTTCAAACTCATACTCGACATTACTCGACCTGCAATTGCCTATTACCCGGCCTTTGCAATAATATACTATTAAAGCTGCGCGCCCACTGGGTCGTCACGGACGGTCAGTACGGTCGGTACGGGATTTTTCAAAAGTTAAATGTATTGAATTCTATGAGCATGCGCCCACTGCGTCGGCACGGCCGTCAACGGCGTTCCACACCTTCGGCATGTCCGATAGAAAAGTCTGGAGCTAAGTTGCGCGCCCACTGGGTCGTCACGGACGGTCAGTACGGTCGGTACGGGATTTTTCAAAAGTTCAAAGTATTGAATTCTATGAGCATGCGCCCACTGCGTGGGCACGGCCGTCAACGGCGTTCCGCACCTTCGGCATGTCCGATAGAAAGTCTGTAGCTACGAACTATAGGACATTTCAGTGACGGCGGATCCGCCCGACCGATCCAGTGCGCGCGCACTTCGGGCGTTCGGGACGGTCGGTACGGCACTTTCAGCGTACTACACAGTCTGCTCTATGTCGTGCTCGTGTTCAGTTGAAATCCTATACTCTGTCCAAGCTTTGGTGGGAAATACACCAACCAATCAGAAACTTGCGTGAGAGAGACAGACTCTGACTAAACTTAGTCTCTATGTCTCTCTACTCCGATCACGCTTTCCGCGCGCTCACTCCATGTATGTATGCTCTAAGGTCCATTAGTTTATTTTCTTTTTAATAGCTCACGCCTATAAATTACCTACCCTTCTTTTTCGATATTAATTCTGTAGTACGTTAGTACTACTTTTTTATTTTTTTATGGCAATTTGCCGAATACTACGGCAATTTCTGCCAGTGTCGCGTAGTGGCTACTCATGGGTATATTAATTAAGAATTTTGAATCTTGAACCAACTTAAACTTTTTGTGGCGATCCTTTCAGCCCTGAAGCAAACACAACACAAAATACAGGTGTTAATTATTGTTAGTAAGATAAAGTATATACGTTTGTACAATATATATATATTAATACTTGAAATATAAGCCCAAGAACTAAAGTTTAATATTGTTAGTGGAAATAAATTTAATCAAAGCACATATAATTTGGGGATTAGGGAAAAATGAGAGGAGGTGACGAACATTAATGGGATTTTGTATTTTTAATTTAGAGATAACTTTATCAAAAGAAAAGACATTATTCAGACGGCAATTTAAGAAGAATTGGTCTAGAGAGCCATCATCCAGCCCACATTCACACAAAGAACTGTCCCGGACCCTAATTTTATGGAGGAAAACTGGGGAACAGCAGTGGCCAATGCGGATTCTGCATATAACAGATGTGACAGTTTTGGAGGTTTCTTTGTATTTATAAAACCAAGGCTTGGGAGGAATGGTTGGTTGAATAGAAGCATATAAGTTACCCTTTGTTTTACTGGATTCAGACCAGTGTTCTTGCCAGGATTTGAAAAGATCTATTTTGGCCTTGTGGATCAAGTCATAGATCTGGACCGAGTAATGTTTTTTATCAGCCAGGCTGCTGCTGACTGCAGCCTTGGCTGCTATGTCTACCAGTTCATTACCCCTGATATTCATATGACTAGGGATCCATACTAATACAATATCTATGTTATTTTTAAAACAAGAATGAAGGATAGTTTTGATTTCTGCTATGATTGGACTACGTAGGTTATCTTTAAATGAGTTTTTAACAATAGCCTCTAGGGCACTACTTGAATCAGAGAAGATAACTGCTTGTGTAATAGCTGAGTGGGAAGAAATAAATAAACAAGCCTCTAGGATCCCAATGCACTCTCCGGTAAATACCGAAGACTCAGGAGGGCACTGGAATTGGAGGAATATTTGGGAGTTGGAGTTGTAGACAGCAATGCCAGTTTTACCATCAGGGGTTAATTTCGAAGCGTCTGAATAAAATTTGTAATGATTAGGCCACTTGTCATTAATTACAGAAAGAAAATGGTCATTAGCGTTGGTGGTGTCCTTATTTAATCCAATATAAGAAATAAAATTTGGAACAAAATTTAGAATTTCATAGGGGCATGCATAGAGTGGGAATTTATTACACTGAGGAATGGGAGAATTTTCTTCCACCTTCTGGATGTTTCTAAATGAATTAAGTATCAAAGGGGGGTTTTATGTCTCCAATATTCACTTTGTCGGCATAAATTATCAAGAGTGGCAAGTTTAGACATAATTTTGTGACTATTAAGAAAATATGCCTTGTACATATATTTGTCGGCCAGATATTGCCTGCGGAGAACAAGAGGGGGGTCACCACTCTCAACTTGCAGGGCGTTGGTAGGGGTGGATTTCATACAACCTAATACTATGCGAAGGGATTTTGATTGAATGGTCTCAAGTTTAGCCAATGCCACTTTACCACAGGGTTCAAGGAGGAATGTCCCGTAGTCCAGCAAACTTCTTATTGTGGCATTATATATGAGTTTAAGAGTAAAGGGATGAGCACCCCACCAAACACCCGCCAGAGCACGTAGCATATTAAGCTTCTTCTCACATTTGTTCGCGATATAATTTAGATGGAACACACCTGATAATTTAGAGTCCAAAATGACCCCAAGGAATTTCACGTTCTCCTCGACCTTAACCGGGGATCCTTCAATTTCAAGGTGGACATATGGAGTAACACGTTTACGTGAGAAGACAACGATGGAGCTTTTGGGAGCTGACAAGTTAAGGCCATGAGAAATCAACCACTGGTTAAGGGAGTTGAGGGATATTTGCATGGATTCTGTAGCAAGTTCCATGGAAGAAGTAGGGATATATAAACATAGGTCGTCTGCATACTGTAAGATCTGGCAGTCGCTGTTAAGGGACTTGTGGAGATCCGAGGTGTAAATATTGTATGGAAGGGGACTTAGGACTGAACCCTTGGGAAGACCACGCCAAACAGTTCTGGGGTCATATGATTCTCCTGGTATATGAAGTTTAACACTACGTCCAGTCAACAGGTTACAGATGCAGTTAAGTATCTTTGCCGGAATACTCAGCTGGCGTAATTTACTTCTGAGTACGGAAAGAAGGACACTGTCGTAAGCTGCTGAAATGTCTAGAAAAACTGCCAGAACAGCCTCATTTTTGCTGAAGGCGATTCGGGTATCAGCCATGAAGATACCAATACTGTCCATTGTACTAGCCCCCTTTCGGAAGCCAAATTGAGATTCAGCCAAAAGGCCTCGGCTTTCAACCAACCACTCCAACCTGTTTTTTATGAGGTGTTCCAAAATTTTACCTATTACAGGTGATAGCGCAATGGGCCGGAAACTCTCTGAACAATCGGGAGATTTCCCTGGTTTCAGAATAGGGATGATCAGTTGCGTTTTCCAGGCATCTGGGATATGGGACAGCATGAAACAAGCGTTAATTAGCGATAACAGGTATAGGCGACTGCAGGACTTCAATTCTTTAAAAAACGAATATGGATGACCGTCTATGCCTGGGGCGGAGTCGTGAACGTATTTGAGGACTGCATCTAGTTCGCTTAGCAAAAAGGGAGCATCTAGGGGGTCGTTGGAATTGTCCCCACCATCAAAAGGTGAGGGGAATTCTCCTAAAAGAGGAGCAAAAGGGGGGGCCAATTTGTTAAGAAATGATTCTGCTAAGCCGCTAGGAATAGATGAAGAGTTTTGGACAGAGCAGCCACGTTTAAAACGTTTGAAATTTTTCCAAACAAGTGAGGAAGGGGTTGAAGGGGAGAGAGAAGAACAGAATTTCTTCCATCCTTCATATTTTTTTTTCTGAATAGACGCCTGGATCTCGCAACAATCCGGTTGTATTCCACCAGGTTATCAGTAGACATATTTCGGGCTTAGTTTCGTTCAGCTTCATTCCGAGATTTAATCATGTTAGAACATTCCCGATCCCACCAGGGGGGAGATGATAACTTTCCAGAGGCTGAGTTCATGATTGGAATACTGTCGTCGGCGGCTGAAGAAATGGCACTGGAAAATTGCGACACACAGTCGTCTATGTGTATGTTGGACCGAGAGACTTGGGGCAAAGTGGGAATTATGTCCTCAACAATTTGGGAGTATAAGGCCCACTTCGCACCTGACAACCTGTATTTTAAAAGTGGAGTATTATCCCTATGAGGTAAGGCCCTATTCATCAAAGTAGTGCATATTGGGTAGTGGTCACTACCATACGTGAGGCTCAATCGGTTCCAGTCCAATTGAGCGGTCAGACTAGCTGAACACAGGGTAAGGTCTACACAGCTTCTACTCTGACCCGGTCTAGGTAGGCGAGTGACAGAGCCATCGTTGACAACACATAAATCTAAGCCATCCAAAAGATCAACCAACTCAGAACCCGAGCTATCACAATGGTCAGAACCCCACAGGGAATGGTGGCAATTAAAATCACCCAAAATTATAACTGGATTAAATGAGGAACAGATGTTATGGATATATTGAAAACAGAAGGGATTGGGGGAGGGAATATAAACAGATATAAAATTAATGTCAAGGATATTAACACCAACAGCATTAATCTCATCTCCGTGGGGAGGAAGGGAAAGAGGAGAGGAAGGGAGAACATTATTAACTAGTATAGCAGCTCCGCCATAACCGTCAGAGCGGTCATCTCGGAGCGTGCTATAGCCAGAGAAATTAAAATTGAGACGTGGGATTAGCCACGTCTCAGAAATTGCAAATATTGCAGGATTATGTAGGTTAATAAGGTAGGAAATTTCATGTTTTTTGGGAAGAGCGCTTCTGGTGTTCCACTGCAGGAGATGGAATGTTACGGGATTGAATTTTATTGACTAGGTTGTCGGCAACGTGGTCTGGTAAGGGGTAATTTGACAGTAAGGTGGAAAGCAAAGAAATAATGGTGTTAATGGTCTGTTCATGTTCGATATGAGTGGGAGGGTGGTCCGTCAAAGCACAACCGTTAGGAGATGGGGGGAAAGAATAACTATTAAGAATGTCCTGGTGGGACCTATGGTCATAACCAGGTTGGTAGGGGGAATGGGGCTTTTGACGGGATGGAACAGATTTCTAGTGGAGGAAGAATTGGAGGGTTGGGGGTGGGAGGTATAATTAGGAATCGAGGGACGGGAGGGACGTGGCTCATAGTTAAGAGTCTGGTGGATAGACAGTCGAGGAGGAGCTGATGCTGTAACATCTGCAAAAGATCGGTAGGAAGGGGCATGGATTTTAGCTGCTTCAGAGTAGGATATGTTTTCTCTTGCCATGGTAGCCTTTATATTCCTCTGTCTTAGATATTCCGGGCATTGTCGGTTATTCGCAGGATGAGCACCCGAACAATAAAAGCACCTAGGCTCTTCAGCGGAACACCCTTCCCCAAGGTGGTCCCCACCACAGCGGAAACACCGTGGCTTAGACCGGCACTGAGTCTTGGTGTGTCCGTATTTACAACATCCGTAACATTGGACAGTAGGGAAATTGTATACTTCAACAGGGAGGGAGTTAAAATAACAGAAAACTCTGTCTGGGAGGCTCTGACCATCAAATGTTAGAACAACACTTGAAGTAGGCAGCCATTCTGCCTTGCCTTCGGTAACTACCTTTCGGTTCATTCTTCGCACCCTTAACACCTTGCCAAGTGGGGATTTCAGGCTATCCATGATCTCAATGTCAGACCAGTCGCTAGGGACACCTTTCACTACTCCCATCCTGGTGATGTTAAAAGTGGGAATCATGGTTGTGTAACCCTTCTGTTTGATGGATGAATTATCAATAAAGGCATTAGCATCCTCAGGCCCCTCGAATTCAACCGAAACCCTATTCCGACCGATTTTCTTAATACCCCCTCGTACAATATTTTTAATATTTAATCTTTGCACCAACTGGCCAAATCTAATAGGATGGAGGGGTAGTACCAGAAGTAGGGTCTGTTTCAACAATTGATGCATAGACCAAATACGGTTTAGAATCCGTGTTGTAGTACTTTGAACGTGAAATCAACGATGGCGCAGTCACCCGATCTCGTTTTGATGTGGGAGTATTATCATTAGTGTCTGTAGGGCCGGTAGATGATTCGGTGCCGAGTTTTCTCTTTTGACTAGCGATTTCTACTTCCGTTGCTACAAAATTGGACAATGGAGCAGTAAGAACAGGAGAATGGGTAAAAAGTTCTTGGGATCGTGGGGAAATGGGTTGAGAGGGTCTGGCGGGCGGCCAGGAGGACGGTCGTCATCCCCCATGGTCGCTCGGCATACCCCGCAAGAAAATAATTATATAAAAATAACTTACCAAATGCACGATTGGTTACACAAACACAAAAATAACTACCAGACGAGCACAAACAATTAATAAACACACCGAAACCACCAAAAAAAGAACTAAATAGCCAAAAGGGATGTCAGAAAAGAAACCACATGTGATTGCCACCAACACCAAAAGCAAAGTCACGTTAGTACTACAGTAATGTCGTACTTTATTGACGGGTAGTTAAGTGCCCTGTGCGTAACAAATAACCACAGACTATATAAAATTTTAACAAAATAAAAACCGACTTCAAGGTTCGACTCGATTTATCTTGGATGCCATCAGATCCTAGTGTCCTTATTATGGTACCACCGTTGGGATATCTTATTTCTATTAAAAAAGAATCATCGAAATCGGTTCATAAACAACGGCATAAAAAAAAACATATACGGTCAAATTGAGAAACCTCCTCCTTTTTTTGAAGTCGGTTAAAACAGTTCTTGAAATACGATAAATCGATGAGATGGTAAAAATAATTTGACTTCATGTAGTAGTAAGTTATAAGTATTGTTTCTGTAAATTTAATAAAAAAAGGAAATAAAAATAGTATCTATGGCTCCAAGATTGATTATTGGCAAGGAATTAAGTCGAAATCTTGAAATTTAAGTTCAAACCAAGAGTAAAAAACAATAACTCTGTTCATTCATTTATTTATTTTTTGACGGCTGCCTTAAAATGTAACTATGCACACGTTAGTGAAATTTAACTTTCAAACGCGTGGTTAATAACGTCTACATCAAGTTTAATTCAAGAGTTATGAGCAAATATTATGTACTTGGAAAATTACATACCTTACTACTTGTTTACTTATTATTAATGAAACTATTAAAATAATTAAATATTAGTTATTACAATGATCCATCAGACTCTTCTTCAGCTGTTTACTCAGGAATGATACATCCAGGACCGGAACAGTTAAGGACGGTACATCAAGGACCTTTTACATTGCACCCTAACGAAGCAAATCAATCTCAATAGGGAACGTCATCCCAGAATGCATCCCAGCAAGCTGAAATTTTTCAATCTAGTCAGAAGAACGGAGTTCCAGCATTGAAGACCTATTTTATTTGGGATTAAAACTACCAAAAATAATATTTGTTAAGGGCTAATAGATTTTTTTATAAAGCTATTATTCCCCTTTTCATAACAGATTTTTCTAATTTGTTATTATTACCTCATATATCATAACTAAAAAAAGTTGAGAACTATTTTTATTTATAATTTCTATCAATTTTTATTATTGACTAGCGGAGTCCCGCGGTGTAACCCGCGGTTATTCTGGTACCGCGGGTGACGCCGCGGGGCGAAGCTAGTTCGAAAAAAAGTAGCATAAATTACTCCTTATATCATCAGCTACCTATCAGTGAAAGTCCTGTCAAAATCGGTTCGGCCGTTCCAGAGATTACTCGGAATAAACAGACAGACAAAAAATTTAAAAATACATTTTTTGTACTTGTACCGTATATATACATAAGCATTTAGTAATAAGCGGTTATTTTAATACATATTACAAACAGACACTCCAATTTTATTTATTTATAATATATTATATTATTTTATATTATATTATAACTATAGATAAGTTTATTTCATGTAAAAAAGTTACTACTAAAACTTTATAGTTTCAATAAGGTTATACAACGTTACGATAAATTTATTATTCCTATTTTACTATTACGAGCCATGTATTATCTAAATAAAAGTAGTCGGTTGATTACCAAAAAAACACATTATTTATTGACAACACTTTTATGACAATAATTCACTAAGGGCCGGTTTTTCAATCCGCAGTTAAACGGTCTAATAACTAACAAGGGAATAAATGTATCCAGCTCTTTAACAAGCGAATAAACTTTTTGTGTTTTTCAATCGGGAGTAAACAGTCAGATAGTTACTTGATGGTCCTTCACAGCTATGTTCACTGTAATCATGCGCAAGTGAGATGCAGCTATACAGGTAGTCACACGTTAGATAAGGACGAGAAACTTTTAGACAACATTCAAGTTGACTGTTCTTTTTCTATTTCTTTTTGTCTTTTTTATGATTGCCGGTTTGGGATATTTAATTAAATGAAATGAAAGCATTTGATTATAATTATTATTTGTCTATAATAGATGTAGTAAATAATAATTTAGTAAAAAGTCGTTTATGATATTCCTGTAGTAGAGTCCATAACAATGATTAAAGTCAAAATTTATAAAAATGAAATGCCGGGTTTGCGGGTGGTGCATAGTAATTTTTTAAACGGGTGTTTCTACGTTTAATAAATATGTGTTTAAAAGTAAAAAGTATATTTGTATTTATGTCAGTTCTCTGTACCTATTGGTGACGAGCAGATTCCCTAGCGGCAAGTCGCAGAACTAACGTATGACAGATAAAAATACGTATACACGTTAACATTCCACTTTTAGAATACTGTTTACCCTCACGAAGTGGTCCTAAAGTATTTTTTTTACTACTCCGTAGACGTCAATCAATGAAATCATTGTAGAAAGAATTTAAATGCTGACGAGCAGATTCCCTAGCGGCAAGTCGCAGAACTAACGTATGACAGATAAAAATACGTATACACGTTAACATTCCACTTTTAAAATACCTACGTATTTTTTACTTCTCCGTAGACGTCTATCAATGAAACAATAACAATGCACTCGCTCTGTACATTAAACTGCTAGGTAGAAGTGTCTGTCATACGTTAGTTCCGCAAACGGCCAATAGGGAAATCTTCTCGTTACCAATAGTACAAGCTCTGTTTTGTTTCGAACTAGATAGCAGTGTGTGAAATAAAAATTTATTCGTCTGATAACTGATGTCTGACTATTGAAAGACCCAAACTTACGCTAACTGAGGAATAAATGCTATTTGACTGTTTATCTGACTATTGAAAAACCGGCCCTTAATCACTCATTAGTCGCACTAGTGAATCGCTTCGATGTTAATCCGCTGTATCGTGAAACAATACTCGCCCGTACGGTTTTTATTTTATTTTATTTTTTATTAAAATTTATTGTTCACAATAATAAAACCTTATTCTAAAACAAAAGGTCCAAAAAACTGTTTTAAACAGTTTGTCTGTGGACTCAGTTGAGTCTCTATATACAATATGCTTGTACGCAACACTGCACACATCACATCTATGCATTAGATACCTCAGATACATGATACGTGCGCATGCCATCGAGATATAATGTATAGAGAAGACGCCACTCATAAGTGCGGTGTTCCATGCAATTGCGGCGCTTGCGCCGCACTTCCTTCAGTCGCTTGCTAGCTACACTCTGCAGAAGCGGTGGCTTTAGCGTGTGATTGTTTAAATTTAAAAACGTTCTAAAACTCGTGAAATATGCCATTTTGTGTCTTGAGATATTGCACTAATAATACAAGGAATACGGAGAAAAACAAAGGAATAACTTTTCACCAGTAATTAACTAGATATAATTGTTTTAAAATTAAATACGAACAAAAAATTTTAAGACGCCATTGTTGCCTCACTCGACATAGAGTACTTAGAGTAAAACATACAGAAGTGATATTTAGGTAGAATTAAGTGACGTTAAATGCACAACGTATCTAACGTATTTAATTGCATAAGGAAAAATAATATGTTGTTAAAATAGCTTCGTTAATAACCCTCAACACTTTTTTTGTAATAATTACACTTAAAATTATACTTAAAGTATAATTAAAAAAACTGCTTTTATATTTTATTATTATTATTTCTCGATGCATTCTACAAAAAAACTGAAACTGTCAAAGCTATTGAAGTACTATTTACTCAGTGTGAATTTCCTAATAAAATTTCGTAGGTATAAAGCTATTTATCCGTTCTGCTTTGTGCTTGGCGCTTACTCTATTAAAGCGAATCTTTGCAACAGTTCGTTGGCCAAAACGCGTAAGCCAGTGGCGAACCCAGGGGGGGGATATGGGGGATATATCCCCCCCCGAAATATTTATGTTCAATAAAAAAATTAACTTCACGATTGTTGGCGAGCGACGACGCGAATTGGTGCCACGATTCCTGTAACAACTGCAACATGTAAGCGTTCGTTTTCAACTCTAAGAGGAGTGAAATCTTACTTGAAAAGCACCACAGGACACCGAGATGTTCCTCTAAACCCAAAAGACATCCTTAACAAGCTAGCGCACAATAAATAAACGCGGCTTGATTTTATTTTTAATCATTTGTAAGAGTACAAAAATTCCATGAAAATTTCTTCATATTGAATTTACCACGAATAATTTTATAAAGTTATACTTTTTTTCCTTCAAATAAAAACATGTGATTTTCGGTTGTTCTCTGTGTTTACTTATTCGTTAACCTTTCTTCTTTACAATACCCTCCGTGGGGGGACACATGGACGCCGTGTGTGGGACTCCCGACGAATTGGTCTACCCACTAAACCCCGCAGCGGACTACCTCGGCTGTCGGGGGAGCTCCAGGAATGCATGAGTGGCTTCTGGAGTTCCCCCTGCCGTACCTCCCCGTACCACCCCCGGGGCAGGTCGCTATCGCGCCTCTCACCGCTCTACACAGTAAGAGTCGGGACACCGACCCGCCTTAGACGACACCCCGGTGTCACAGGTCTCGAGTCGTTTGCAGCGGCCCCATTTCCCCTAAATGTGGCCACAACGACCCTTAAGCGACGATTGGGGAGTTAACGGTCTCTATCGCGTCCCCTTCGTTGCCTCTTGCGAGCCGGATCTACCTTTTCTCGATCCCGCTCTGCAGCATAACATCTCTTCACAGAAGGAGACCGCGGCCTCCCATCCCACACTACTCGCCAGCATTGCCGCGATCAATACTGGTGGTAACAGGTTTTGTCCGATCTGTCTGACCAGGACTCGAGGCTCGGACTCCCACGCAGGGCAGCCCTCCAGCGTGTGCTCGGTGGACCCGCAGTGGTGGCATTGTGCCGGAGCCTCACGTCCAATTCTGTTCAGATACTCACATAAGCAACCGTGCCCGATAAGTATCTGAGTAAATCAGTAGGTGACACAGTGGGTTTTCTCTATCCGAGCTTCGAAGCTCGGCAGAACGGCTCCGACAGCGTGTTGCCTGGCACAGCTCTGGATTTCGAGCCGTACCCGACAAGCCCGTAGGGCTTGCGTATGTGCGTTCCGCCGAAGCATTCCGGGCTCATGATCCGGCGCTGTCTCGGGTGGCGGCGGCGGGTGGGGCTCGCGCCAGTATCGTCGCCGCCTCGTACGACTTATTCGTTTACCTGAGCAACGTTTCTTTCTATCTCTCTCTACATATATTTATATTTTACTGGCAATCTGTATAATCTGGTATTCTACACAATGCCTAGGCAATGTATACAATACATAATACGTAACATTTACACTAAAATTGTTTATGCATTTCTAAGGTTTACAAAATATGGTATCCCCCCCCGAAATAAATTCCTAGGTTCGCCACTGGCGTAAGCGCCATGAAAATCACGGCGCTTATGACATTTCGCTCGCGAGGAAACTATAGCTCAAATGCGATAGAGCGCTGCTTGTTAATACTGTTGGATTAGACTACTAATTTGTTTGGCTGCGCTGCAGCGCTTTTTAGTTTTAATTAAAATATAAACGGAACATATAATTGGTTTTGAGTGGCTCCTCTAGTACGTAGTACCACTGACGAAATATATACTAGACCAACACTCTACTAGGCGAGACCTGTACGCGGATTTATAGTAAGCTTAATGTTCCCTAGATGTCACTAAGTGCATCAAATCGTGAATTACAACGATATTTTCTGACCCCCAACACCAATACGAACCCAACAGTCAACTGTCAAGTTTATTGACATTGTATTATTGCGAAATGTACCACTAGATGTCGTTTTTTAAATAATTAATTATCTTAGTACCTACATAATTTATGTAATATTTTATCGTCAGAGAGATCTACACAAATAAATAAAATTGAAATGTCTGTTTTTAATTTTAAAATAACCGCTTTTCTCTTTACAATCTTTTTTTTTATTAATTGTTTGAAACTTTTTTTATTTTCAATGGATTCACTTTAAACTTTGTATGCATGTTTCTCAATTGACATAGTTAGGGAACTAAAGACTGACATTTTATTTTTTTAATGGATTCAAAAAACAAAATAAAAATTGATGAATTAATAAAATATAGTTGCATGTTGCAGTTGCAATTCCCGTCCTTAATGACACATGTCTAAAAACAGTTTTTGGCGTTTATAAATGTTGTTGATCGTGAATGTATGCAAATAAAAAATTTGATAATTACGAGTTGATAATGTCGAGAATTGCTTGCACATATTAATTAACAACTGTAGATGACAAAAAGGTGTAATTAAGGATTTTCTTTCGGTTTGTGTCTTATAAATAATCCTAATGTTAAAAATGCGAACGTAAGTTCCTTTGTTACGCTTTCCGGCGAAAACTACTTAGCTGATCAATCTGATCATCATGAAACACATATTCTTGTAGAGGTATTAGAAGTAACATAGGATACTTTTTATTAAATGCGAACGAAGTCGCGGGCGAACGAAGTCGCAGGCGAAACCTAGTTATTAATAAAACAATCATAAGAAATGTTTTTGGAACGAAGTTCCCTAACGCGCTTTTCGCGCCAAAAGTTGTAGCGACACTTAACATTGAGTTGACGTCATAGTGCTGGATACTCAACGTTAAATATAACAAATTGACTGCCAACGTCCATACCGTGTTGAATGCACCGGTTCTCGTCCGATCACCGAAGTTAAGTCACATCGGGTGTGGATAGTAATTGGATGGGTGACCGCCTGGGAATTCCACGCCTGTGTTGACTTTTTGCATTTATTTACAGAAAATAATATATTGTTTTATAGTATATTTTGTAAAGTTTGATTATTTCTAAAATAATTTGACAAATGCGTTACCGGCCTTTGGGGCATAGTGGAGTGGGATGGGGGGAGAGGTTGGGGTATGAGCCTCCGGTATCCTCACTCACTCGGTGAAACACAGCGCTGTGAGGCCGTGGTATTACCAGGGGCAGGGTTCATATTACGTCGCGTCGCGCGTAACCAAGTTAAATAATATCCAGAAACGGTTAAATACGTATCTACTCATTTTTAATCAGTAGCCCAAAGTTAAAGTTTCATGTTTCTAACTTAAAAATGACGGACTTTCGTCCACACTTTCAACCCGTATTTCACCCCCTTAGGGGTAGAAATTCCAAAATACCTTCCTTTGTGGATGTCTACTCAATAAAACGATATATATACGTATAAAATTGAAAGAATTATCCTCCAACTCCTAACCGTTGTGGAGTTGTACCTTCGATCATCAGCTTACCTAAATAATTTGAAAGAATACGACTAAAGGTAACATACATACATATGATATTTAAAGATTTATCCTCCAACTCCTAACCGTTAAGGAGTTGTACCTTACACCATCAGCTCATCATCATAAAATGATGACTACCAGACGCAAATACCGGGTTAACTTCAGAAAATATACGAAAACATAATATGTGCCTAAAAAAATTAGGGTTTCCCTCGATTTCCCTGGGATCCCATCATCAGATCCTGATATGGTGACAATGAGACCACCTCGGGAGCATACCCTTTCGAATACAAAAAGAATTTTCAAAATCGGTCCACAATTGACGCAGTAATCGGTGAACATACATAAAAAAACACAGTGGAACATAGAACCTCCTCCTTTTTGGAAGTCGGTTAAAAATAAAAATACAGTCGAATTGATAACTACCTTCTTTTTTTGAAGTCGGTTAAAATAAACATTCATATTAATTAATTTTTTGAACTGAGTACGCGGCTAAAGCGACGTTGCCGTTCCGTATTAACTACTGGAAGATATGAACGATTTTTGCAATGTTGCCATTCATGAGTGCATTGTTTCTCTGATTCAATCAAATAACTTATAAATGTGACATCTAGCGTAGTAAATAGGTCATTATTTTCAAGTTTATTTTAATCGATTGCAACGACATCTCCTAAACATATGTGATAACTTTTAGTTATGCAATTGAAAATCATTTTTTTAAAGCAAGCAATACAAAGCAAGTTTTATATTTGAAAAATAATAATATAGTTACTAGAATTGAAGCACATCAATAAAATACTGTTAAACTTTGTTAAACTGCTTTTTAGAGCTTATTTTGAGCGCCATCTAGATTTAGTTGAACTTTTCTAGCTTTCTACGGCGTACAGTATTGGCCAAGGGAGGGACGGTCTATAGTATATTGTGTCATTGGTAGTACGTAATATCTCGATGGCGCATGCACAGTCCTTCCTACGCATGCGCAATGACACAATATACTATAGACCGTCCCTCCCTTGGCCAATACTGTACGCCGTAAAAAGCTAGAAAAGTTCAACTAAATCTAGATGGCGCTTAAAATAAGCTCTAAAAAGCAGTTTAACAAAGTTTAACAGTATTTTATTGATGTGCTTCAATTCTAGTAACTATATTATTATTTTTCAAATATAAAACTTGCTTTGTATTGCTTGCTTTAAAAAAATGATTTTCAATTGCATAACTAAAAGTTATCACCTATGTTTAGGAGATGTCGTTGCAATCGATTTAAATAAACTTGAAAATAATGACCTATTTACTACGCTAGATGTCACATTTATAAGTTATTTGGTTGAATCAGAGAAACAATGCACTCATGAATGGCAACATTGCAAAAATCGTTCATATCTTCCAGTAGTTAATACGGAACGGCAACGTCGCTTGAGCCGCGTACTCAGTTCAAAAATTTAATTAATATGAATGTTTATTTTAACCGACTTCAAAAAAAGAAGGTAGTTATCAATTCGACTGTACTTTTATTTTTAACCGACTTCCAAAAAGGAGGAGGTTCTATGTTCCACTGTGTTTTTTATATGTATGTTCACCGATTACTGCGTCAATTGTGGACCGATTTTGAAAATTCTTTTTGTATTCGAAAGGGTATGCTCCCGAGGTGGTCTCATTGTCACCATATCAGGATCTGATGATGGGATCCCAGGGAAATCGAGGGAAACCCTCATTATTTTAGGCACATATTATGTTTTCGTATATTTCCTAAAGTTAACCCGGTATTTGCGTCTGGTAGTCATCATTTTATGATGATGAGCTGATGGTGTAAGGTACAACTCCTTAACGGTTAGGAGTTGGAGGATAAATCTTTAAATATCATATGTATGTATGTTACCTTTAGTCGTATTCTTTCAAATTATTTAGGTAAGCTGATGATCGAAGGTACAACTCCTCAACGGTTAGGAGTTGGAGGATAATTCTTTCAATTTCATACGTATCTATAGACCTTTAGTCGTATACTTTCAAGTTATTTAGGTGAGCTGATGATAGAAGGTTAAACTCTTCAACAGTTAGGGATTAGATGATGATTTTAATATTACGTATATACCTTAAGTTGTATTCTTTCAGTTATTCATATGGATCGTTTTATTGAGTAGACATTCACTAAGGAAGGTATTTTGGAATTTCTACCCCTAAGGGGGTGAAATACGGGTTGAAAGTGTGGACGAAAGTCCGTCATTTTTAAGTTAGAAACATGAAACTTTAACTTTGGGCTACTGATTAAAAATGAGTAGATACGTATTTAACCGTTTCTGGATATTATTTAACTTGGTTACGCGCGACGCGACGTAATATGACCCCTGCCCCTGGTAATACCACGGCCTCACAGCGCTGTGTTTCACCGAGTAGTGAGGATACCAGAGGCTCATACCCCAACCTCTCCCCCCATCCCACTCCACTATGCCCCAAAGGCCGGTAACGCATTTGTCAAATTATTTTAGAAATAATCAAACTTTACAAAATATACTATAAAACAATATATTATTTTCTGTAAATAAATGAACTTACGTTCGCATTTTTAACATTAGGATTATTTATAAGACACAAACCGAAAGAAAATCCTTAATTACACCTTTTTGTCATCTACAGTTGTTAATTAATATGTGCAAGCAATTCTCGACATTATCAACTCGTAATTATCAAATTTTTTATTTGCATACATTCACGATCAACAACATTTATAAATGCCAAAAACTGTTTTTAGACATGTGTCATTAAGGACGGGAATTGCAACTGCAACATGCAACTATATTTTATTAATTCATCAATTTTTATTTTGTTTTTTGAATCCATTAAAAAAATAAAATGTCAGTCCTTAGTTCCTTACCTATGTCAATTGAGAAACATGCATACAAAGTTTAAAGTGAATCCATTGAAAATAAAAAAGTTTCAAACAATTAATAAAAAAAAAGATTGTAAAGAGAAAAGCGGTTATTTTAAAATTAAAAACAGACATTTCAATTTTATTTATTTGTGTAGATCTCTCTGACGATAAAATATTACATAAATTATGTAGGTACTAAGATAATTAATTATTTAAAAAACGACATCTAGTGGTACATTTCGCAATAATACAATGTCAATAAACTTGACAGTTGACTGTTGGGTTCGTATTGGTGTTGGGGGTTAGAAAATATCGTTGTAATTCACGATTTGATGCACTTAGTGACATCTAGGGAACATTAAGCTTACTATAAATCCGCGTACAGGTCTCGCCTAGTAGAGTGTTGGTCTAGTATATATTTCGTCAGTGGCATGCGATACACATAACACTATATAATAAACATAAAACTTATAATAATATGTGGGTATAATATATTTAACTACATCCATTTATATATCTTAATATATATATTTCTTGTGTGCGTGTGTATGTGACTGAACTCCTCCTAAACGACTGGACCAATTTTGATGAAATTTTTTGTGTGTGTTCAAGGGGATCTGGGAATGGTTTAGATTCACAAAAACGACTGGACCGATTTTGATGAAATTTTTTGTGTGTGTTCAAGGGGATCTGGGAATGGTTTAGATTCACAAAAACGTAAACGATGTTACGTGGGTCATAAATATGGCGGTACGAAGTTCGCCGGATCAGCTAGTATATTTATATATATGAATATGGATACTCACACGCTCCGCTTATATATAGGGCTTTGAACTCTTTGGAGTATCTGGAATGATCTATAATATTCGATATCGTCATAGAATTACTTGCCTTGCGCCATCTAGCGTTGAGAATATCAGAATTATTATCATTGTGAGATTATTTCTTAATTTTCACTATTTCTAATCAATCCATACAAATAAATAAATTGGAGTGTCTGTTTGCAATATTAAAATAACCGCTTTTTAATAAATGCAGTATGTATGTATACACGGTACATGTACCAAAATAACTTTTTTTTTTAATTTTGTCCGTCTATCTGTTTGTTTGTTCCGGGTAATCTCTGGAACGGCTGGGCCGATTTTGACGGGACTTTCATTGGCAGATAGCTGATGATCTAAGGAGGAACTTTGGTTACTTTTTAGACTAAATTTGTCCCGCGGCGTTACCCGCGGTACTAAAAAAAGCGGCCAAGTGCGAGTCGGACTCGCGCATGAAGGGTTTCGTAGCAGCAAGTAACACAATAGAAAAGTTCTTGTAGTTCGTTGTAACTTTGATCGATAAATTGCGGTTTACGATTTATGACGTATTAAAAAAAACTACGTACTAGATCTCGTTCAAACCAATTTTCGGTGGAATATGCATGGTAATGTACATCATATTTTTTTTTTAATTTTATCATTCTCTTATTTTAGAAGTTACAGTGGGGGGGGACACACATTTTACCACTTAGGAAGTGCCCACACACACATCTAAGTATGGGGACCCCCAAAATTTATTGTTTTTTTTTATTTTTGTGTGAAAATCTTAATGCGGTTCACAGAATACATCTACTTACCAAGTTTCAACAGTATAGTTCTTATAGTTTCGGAAAAAAATGGCTGTGACATACGGACGGACAGACAGACAGACGGACGGACAGACAGACATGACGAATCTATAAGGGTTCCGTTTTTTGCCTTTGGCACGGAACCCTTATAAACGCGGGTAACACCGCGGGGTTCATTTAGTAGACTATATTTCTGATATAAAACCTAAATCTATTCAGTATTTTGTTCAGTAATATCAAGATTCGTGCTTTTTTACTTGTTTTCAGAGTTCTAAGGTAAACATATACACATGAGGTACCTATTAAAACTCACATTGATGTTTAATTAGTTCATTAAAAACTTCGGACAGTGCGGAAAGCCCGAACGGCGGAACGCCCGATCCAGTGCGCGCACCCCCTCTAAAAAAATCCGTGACGGCCGTACCGACCGTACCGACCCAGTGGGCGCGTAGCTTAATCTATATATATAAAAGAGTAAGGTGACTGACTGACTGACTGACTGACTGACTGACATACCCAGAGATCAACGCACAGCCCAAACCGTTGAAGCTAGAATCCTGAAATTTTGCATGTAGGTTCTTTATGTAACGTAAGTGAGAGCACTAAGAGAGGAATTTTCGAAATTCCACTCCTAAGGGGGTGAAATAGTGGTTGAAAGTTTGTATGGAAGTTCGTCATTTTTTAAGTAAGAAACATGAAACTTTACTTTTGGGCTATTGATTAAAAAAGAGTAGATACGTATTTAAGCGTTTCTGGATTTTTTATTCAGTTATTTTATCCGGTTATTCCGTATAAGGGTCAGTCTGGAAGTCCGTAATTTTTGAAGTTAGAAACATGAAACTTTATATTTTGGCTGCTGATTAAAAATGAATTGATACGTGTTTCAGCGTTTCTGAATATTCTACCTCTAAGGGGGTGAAATAGGGGTTGAAAGTTTGTATGGAAGTTCGTCATTTCTAAGTAAGAAACATGAAACTTTATTTTTGGGGTACAGATTTAAAATGAATAGATACGTATTTAAACGTTTCTGGATATTCTACCCCTAAAGGGGTGAAATAGAGGTTGAATTTTTTTATGGAAGTTCGTCATTTTTTAAGTTAGAATCATGAAACTTTATTTTTAGGCTACTGATTAAAAAAGAGTAGACACGTATTTAAGCGTTTCTGGATATTGTACCCTTAAGGGGGTGAAATAGGGGTTGAATGTTTGTATGGAAATCCGTAACTTTTTAAATAAGAAATATGAAACGTCATTTTTGGGCTACTAAATAAAAATGATTAGATACGTATTTAGGAGTTTTTAGTTACTATGCCCCCAAAAGGGGTGAAATAGGGGTTGAAAGTTTGTAAGGAAGTCCGTCATTCTTTAAGTGAGAAACATGAAAATGTAGTTTTGGGCTACTGATTAAAAATGAGTAGATACGTATTTAAGCGTTTCTGAATATTCTACCCCTAAGGGGTTAAATAGGAGTTGTTATTTCGTATATAGGTCAGTCTGGAAGTCCGTCATTTTTGAAGTTAGAAACATGAAAATTTATATTTTGGCTGCTGATTAAAAATTAATTGATACGTGTTTCAGCGTTTCTGAATATTCTACCTCTAAGGGGGTGAAATAGGGGTTGAAAGTTTGTATGGAAGTTCGTCATTTTTTAAGTAAGTAACATGAAACTTTATTTTTGGGGTACTGATTTAAAATGAATAGATACGTATTTAAACGTTTCTTAATATTCTACTCCTAAGGGGGTGAAATAGGGGTTGAAAATTTTTATGGAAGTTCGTCATTTTTTAAATAAGAAACATGAATCTTTACTTTTGGGCTACTGATTAAAAAAGAGTAGATATGTATTTAAGCGTTTCTGGATATTCTACCCCTAAGAGGTTAAATAGGAGTTGTTATTTCGTATATAGGTCAGTCTGGAAGTCCGTCATTTTTGAAGTTAGAAACATGAAACTTTATTTTTTGGCTGCTGATTAAAAATTAATTGATACGTGCTTCAGCGTTTCTGAATATTCTACCCCTAAGAGGGTGAAATAGGGGTTGCAAGTCTGTATGGAAGTTCGTCATTTTTTAAGTGAGAAACATGAAAATTTGTGATTTGGCTGATTAAAAATGAGTAGATTCATATTTAGGCGTTTCTGGATATTCCTCCCCTGAGGGGGTGAAATAGGGGTTGAAATTTCGTACATAGGTTATTCTGGAAGTCCGTTATTCTGGAAGTCCATCATTCCTGAATTTAGAAACTTGCAACTTTATTTATGGCTACTGATTAAAAATGAGTAGATACGTATGTTCGAACATGTTCTACCGGAACCGGTTGTGGTTAACGATGCCGTTCTCGAAGTTGTTCAAAAATATGTGTGGTACCTCGGGCAGACTTTGCAGTTAAGTAGAAACAACTTCGAGGACGAGGTGAACAAGAGAATTCAGCCGAGTTGGGCAGCGTTTGGGAAATTTCGTCGGGTCTTTTCATCGTCAATCCCACAGTGCCTAAATACGAAAGTCTTCAATCAATACGTCCTACCTGTCATGACATACGGTGCCGAAACGTGGACACTTACGACACGGCTGGTCCACAAGTTCAAAGTCGCCCAGCGTGCTATGGAGAGGGCTATAATAATAATAATGATATATTTTTCTCATTACAAAAGCTCAACGTTTCTCTAAGGGATCGCATCAAGAATGAGGTGATCCGGTAAAGAACCAAGGTCATTGACATAGCCCACAGGATAAGCAAGCTAAACTGACAGTGGGCTGGTCATATTAGTCGCAGAACTGATAACCGTTGGGGTAAACGGGTTCGTGAGTTGTGACCGCGTCTCGGCAAACGTAGCGTAGAACGTCCACAGGCCAGGTGGAATAATGATCTGCCCAATACATCTGGCAGGAGCTGGATGAGAGAAGCTGAGGATCGAACCAAGTGGCGTGCAATTGGAGATGCCTATGTCCAGCAGTGAACTGCGATGATGATGATGAGATACGTATTTAAGCGTTTCTGGATATTCTATCCCTAGGCTAGACTGGAAGTCCGTCATTTTTTAATTTAGTAGCCTGAAACATTGTCTTCAGGCTTTTGATTACAAATAAATGAATACATATGTATCAGCATTTATGGGATTTCTATTCCTAAAGGGGTTAAAATAAGGGTCGAAAGTGTGTATGAAAGTCAATTTTAATGGACTACACACATCAAAAGTGTTTAGGGATCAAGCATTTTTATGCGGATTTCTTGAGATTGAGATGTGGCTTTGGCCCTGGCCTGCTCAGTCGCCAGACTTGAACCCGATTGAGCATGCATGGGATATGCTACAGAGAAGAGCTCTGCTGAATATGGAGGGTATCCAGTCGCAAGAAGACCTTTTTTTGTTGTTGCAACAAACATGGGCGGCCATTCCACAGCGTGATTTGGATGAACTCATTTTGAGTATGCCAAACCGATTCTTGTGTTGTTAGTGTTCGCGGTAGAAACACGGATTATTAATTGTTTAAGTTACCTAATAAAATTTTAAAGAAAACTGTTATTTCAGTCTTTTTTCGAACTTTAATGTTAGTGGTTCAAATGTCGTAAATGCCTTTATTAGGAAAATGGCAAATTTCTTTATTAATGCAAAGGTGACCTGGTTTATCGTTACTGTGACAAACGAAAACACTTTATTTGATGAATCCTTAAAGAAATTTTTAATTAATATCAATCAGGAGAAAAGTTATTGCAAAAATATATGTTGATCCCTAGACACATATGTTGTTCAAGGGTTCAAGTCTGGCGACTGAGCAGGCCAGGGCCAAAGCCACATCTCAATCTCAAGAAATCCGCATAAAAATGCTTGATCCCTAGACACTTTTCATGTGTGTATTTAGAAAGACAAGTTTTAAAATAACAATTTAGGTAGGTAGGTATTTGTTTTGTTTAAAATTTTTCTTTTTGTATTCGAAAGGGTATGCTCCCGAGGTGGTCCCATTGCCACCATATCAGGAACTGATGATGGAATCCCAGGGAAATTGAGGGAAACCCTCATTTTTTTCAGGCACATACTATGTTTTTCGTATATTTTCTGAAGTTACAGCGGTATTTGCGTCTGGTAGTCATCATTTTATGATGATGAGCTGATGATGTAAGGCACAACTCCTTAACAGTTAGGAGTTGGAGGATAAATCTTTAAATATCATATGTATATATGTTACCTTTAGTCGTTTTCTTTTAAATTATTTAGGTAAGCTGATGATGGAAGGTGGAAGGTACAACTCCTCAACGGTTAGGAGTTGGAGGATAATTCTTTCAATTTTATACGTATCTAAAGACCTTAGACCGTATACTTTCAAGTTATTTAGGTATGATAGAATAGATTAGATTATGATAGAAGGTTAAACTCTTCAACAGTTAGGGATTAGAGGATGATTTTAATATTACACGTCAGTATAGACCTTAATTTGTATTCTTGATGATGAAATAGTTCAACTTACTACTTACCTACGATTGTTTGCACTAAAAACTGAAAAATAAAAACGTTTTATAAAAAAAAAACCGACTTCCAAAAAACATGCAACGAAAACTCTCAAAAAGAATTAGGTATAGGCAATTTATGAAGAACCAGTTTATTTTACGCTTTTGAGTGTTTTTTGGCAGAGAGTTTTCGTTGGATGTTTTTTGGAAGTCGGTTTTTTTTTTATAAAAAGTTTTTATACTTAATAATAATCCTATCGTCATTGTTTTCTTACCTATTTTCGATCGGATTTTGGGTAGGTATTAAAGGTAAAAATGGGTAGGTTACTCTTCTTCAGCTTTCTTTGTAACCGGCTGCTTGTCTTACGGTAGGTAACGCTTTAGTCGAGACTCGAGAGAAAGGGGAGAGTGTAAGGAAAAAGTCCAAAAAAACAAATTTAGGTATATCGGATATGATAGGTGCCAGACCTTAATACTTCTCTTTGCATGCATGTGTTTGGCTTAAGATTGAAAAGGCCTAGGTCATTGACATCCACAGATTCTGGTAGAGTAACAATGAATAAAGTGTCAAGTGGGGATGAAGGTTTCAATGAAAAATCCTGAAGGCGCTATTTTAACAGTTCAAAGTTGTTCTAATTTGTAATTTTCTGTAATTTATTATACTAAACCGACTTCTCAGCTATAGATAATAGTAATGAAAATAACTATTACCTAACGAAAACTTACTTGCTGTAACACTATTATTTATGTACCTACTGTGTTAACAAAATATCTAAAACACACACACAAATGCACGGTTGGCCTAGTGGTTTAGGCGGTCGCCACGCCGCCTGCAAATTCGCCAATGTTGTGGGTTCAAATCCTACACGGGACAACACTTTGTGTGATCCACAAATTGATGTTCTGAGTTTGGGTGTTAATTGTGTCCGTTTCATGCATGTCTGTAAAGTCCCCCGCGACACAGGATATTTATTCCTAATGTGGGAGTTGTCTCTTCAAAAAAAAAAAGAAAACAGTTAAGATGAAAATTTATTCTTAACAAATTTGTCAAATACCTAGAAGTTACTAGTACTTGCTATCGATAGGTATAGTCATATTGACATATTTAAATTATAGTTGCATTACCAAATATGTGGTACAGAGAAATGTTTAAATTAAGTAATTTAAAATAAATTAATCATCACTACATAGTATTGTTACGTGTTAAGGTTCGATTTATTTGAGAGAGAAGCCTTTTGACGTGTTAAAGAGACTTTATTTAAAACCACTATTAAAATCACAATACTACTCTGAATTACAATCCTTCAAGGTCGCCGAGGTCGCTGGGTTGATCGCTGATATCACTTCGATGTTTATCTCACTATAGCTCAAACTGTACTGAACTGCCTGCGGCCCGAGAGACGCTCTATTTATACTCATATAATTATTATTCCTACATTTCTGGAACCTACGATAAAACACGAAAGTCGTCTCGTAAAGACGCTAATAAAAATAATCGAAGTTAATAATAATCAAAGGCCACAACCAATTGATATTCGACGCTATGCATATAGAGATAAGGTCCATTATTCCTTACCCTTGGAGATCGATAAGAAGTGTATGTGTATTTGTGTAGATAAGAGAAGAATAGGCCTTGAAGATTATTATTCGTAACACTACCCCCTTCTTAGAGATGTTCGTCCCGAACATCGCTATTGCTGCAACGATATTTTGCCAGGCGGTCGATATGCACTACTTTGAACGCTCCTCTTGAATGCCGCTGAATCCTGTAGGTGACGTCGTTCATCCGTGTAATCACCTTGTACGGCCCCTCCCATTTGGCTTGTAATTTCGGGGACTTTCCTTTCCTATGGTTTAGGTTATGTAACCATACCAATGCACCTTCTTCGAAACCGTTTAAATTTGAACGCCAATCGTATCTGGTCTTCATGTTCTTACCCGCTACGTCAACTTCAATTCGTTCCCAAGGTGCGCCTACGTTGGACTGTTTCTGTGCACCTTTTACAGCAGTACAAGTACTACATTTATGGCACCAGTCCTGTACATCTTGCCGACAATGGAGCCAGTAGAATCTCTCGCGCACCTTTAACAGTGTCCTCTTGACTCCAAGATGGCCTCCTGAAGCTCCCTTGTGAACTTTACGTAGAACGTCCGGCACTTTAGCTCTTGGCACAACTATCTGCAGGTGGAACTCTCTGCCGTTGGTTTTCTCCCATTTTCGGTACAGTACCCCGTTCTGCAGAACTAAGCTATCCCATTGCGCCCAGTAAGCTTTAGTGATAGCGCTCGCAGATGATATACTACTCCAGTCAGGTCTAGCATTACCCTGTGCTTTCCATGTGATGAGTTGCTTTAGGTCATCGTCATCCCGCTGTGCGATCTTCATTGATTCATCTTCACAGGGTTCCAAAGAAGTAACTTTGATGCGCTTCACCCTCAAGTCTGTTGATTTTGAGTTTGGTGTTGGAGTACACTTTCTCCACGAGACATATTCTTTGCATTGTCTGTTGACATCACCTTTTGTCTTGCTGTCATGTTTTTCCAGAAACTTCTTTTCGCAACGTTTCCTCATCAGCTCCTCCAGACGGTCCTCTATATTTTGTAACCTGGACATCTGCGTACTCTTTAGCGGGCAACTTAGCTGCAGATGACCTCTCTCACCACATCTGTAGCACATGATCCCAGATCCCTTCTTCAAAGAAGATTTGACTTCTTTTATTTCTTCTGGGACTTCGCGTAACTTGTGGGTCCGTGGAACATCATGTCGAACCGCTTCGACCTCCAGGGTGTGTGCCAGTGCTTCCCTTAGTGAGGTGTGGTGACCAAGCCTCACTGTAGCTCTTACCTCCAAATCCTTGATACCGTCCACGAATGCCTGCACGGTATTTACCCTTAACATGTCCGGGTCGGCCGACGGGTACGCTTTTCGTACGAGTTGTTCTATTTCCAACGCCCACTGCTGTAATCCCTCTCCCGGATGTTGGATTCTGTCGCGTAGCTGGGCGCGGAAAACGTGCTCCAGATGGCGTTCCCCATATCTCGATTCGAGCGCTTCCAACAATTCCTTGTATCCACTGCCCGAACTAGGCAGTGTCAGGACTGTTAGTGCTTGTCCCCTAAGTGCGACAGTAAGAGCAGTCAGGCCCTGTTCATCTGTCCACCCGTTAGCAGCTGCAACGGTCCGCAAGTGCTGACGGTACGCGGTCCACGAAGTGCTGCCGTCGTACGATGGGACTTTTAGACTGGTTGCATGAACAATACCCGAACCAGCTACTGCGACACCTGACATTTCTAGGTGCACCACTCTCTTCTGCAACTCCACTAGTGCAGTCTTCATGCTGTTCATCTCAGTACTTAGGCAGGTGACCCGTTCCTCCACCACATCGACGTCCTTCCGTAGTTTATCTACGGCACCACTTACATCGCTGACGGCGGATAACAGTAGATGTTGGTCATCCTTCATTTGTTTTTGTAGGGCTTCAAAATTCCTGTCAATTTGCTGTTGGCCATTTTGTATAGCCGTAAACTTGCTGTCTTGCTCCTTTCGTAGAGCTTCTTACCCGTTTTGTAGCTGCTTTTTCATGACTACCATCATCTTTAATAAATCCGCTAAGTCAGGCGTGGGCATGGCCGTGGGGGCGTGGACAACCGAGACTTGTTCCGAAGGGAGCGTGGTCTGATGGGCGGAACCAGAAGGCGAGGCGCTTTCCTCCATGCCCGTTGCTCCTGCAGCACGTTGAGCCCTGGTCTTCATTCCTTCGGTGGTACCGTCGTCTCTCGAGGTCAATGGAATTTCTCAAATCCCACTTCTGACACCAGTTGTTACGTGTTAGTGTTCGATTTATTTGAGAGAGAAGCCTTTTGACGTGTTAATAGATAAGATAAGATAAGAGACTTAATTTAAAACCACTATTAAAATCACAAAACTACTCTGAATTACAATCCTTAAAGGTCGCCGAGGTCGCTGGGTTGATCGCTGATATCACTTCGATGTTTATCTTACTATAGCTCAAACTGTACTGAACTGCCTGCGGCCCGAGAGACGCTCTATTTATACTCATATAATTATTATTCCTACATTTCTGGAACCTACGATAAAACACGAGAGTCGTCTCGTAAAGAAGCTAATAAAAATAATCGAAGTTAATAATAATCAAAGGCCACAACCAATTGATATTCGACGCTATGCATATGGAGATAAGGTCCATTATTCCTTACCCTTGGAGATCGATAAGAAGTATATGTGTATTTGTGTAGATAAGAGAAGAATAGGCCTTGAAGATTATTATTCGTAACAGTATAAAACAAAGTCGCTTTTTCTGTCCCTATGTCCCTATATCCCTATGTGTGCTTAAATCTTTAAAAGTACGCAACGGATTTTGATGCGGGTTTTTTTAATAGATAGAGTGATTCAAGAGGAGGGTTTTTATGTATAATAAATGCTTAATATAGTATGGAAACACTGTTAATTTTCGAGGTTTCTAATGTGATATAGCAAATAAACACATTTTTTTGCGCTCACGTTTCAAACGCTGGTTGCACCCTACGAGATAGATCAAAATAATGTACTACAGTATTGTACACCTTAAAAAGTACTACAAAAAAGTCCGCGACGGTATATGTCTCTTAGGGATAACCCACAACAACCATTTTTTATTCTTTCTTTTTACGAGAAATAATGGCTTATTTACGAAGTGATTTAAAGGAACACAAAATGAATCCTTATACAATTAAGTAAATTAAATACATTGTGCATTTAATATAGATCAAAATGGCCCTTTACAGTATCTAATTTAAATGAATATATTCGAAGATATTACAGATTTAAAATGCACGAATCGTGTCGTCGGCGGGGGCATCTGAAAACCACACGTGCGAAGCCGGGGCGGGTCGCTAGTATACTATAAAACAGTATAATATAGTATATACTAGGGTGTCCCTTATATGGGTGAAAAACATTTTTTTTTAGATATCGAAATGCATACCCCCTATTTCTTTTCTAAATACCCAGGCTTACTTAAATACAAAATTATATCTTCTTACGTCAACATTGACCCGTGCCGACAGATGCCTGAAGATTTTGAAAATTGATGTTCCTAACAGATTTCGTTATATAATTAAATGTATTGAAATATTTATATTTTATAAAATATTTATTGAAAGAAGATAAATTACAGACTAGGCAGGATATTTTCATTTGAGGGTCTCATTTTTACAGTCTGGATACAGATTTCTATGCTCCTGAACACAGTGTACCAAAAATTGCTTTTGCTCTTTCTTGGCAGTGATCAAACCATGAAGATCTTGTAAGTTTTACAGCTCTTTCAGCTGTATTATTAACTGTCCTTAAAGAAATATTTTTTTTAACATCTTCATTCCATGTAGGAAGAGATCTCTGGAGGAAATTCTTATCACATTTTAGTCTAGAAAATATTTTTTTGCTGCGTGGCTCAAGCTACAAAATAACTTAATAATTTTCCTGCGACAATAAATAAGGCTCTATTTTATTATCAATTTATTGAGAGCATTATAAATTTAGTGCTATGTATTGTATTTCTATTTACCCTAGAAGTAATCAGACATATCTTACTCAGATGTAATGAATCTCTCCCAGAAGCATACATACTCTCTCTTTGTAACTTCACTGTAATTTTCGTTTTGGTTTGTTCATCAACTTTAAAACAGTGTTTTTTTTTTGACAAGCCCCAAAAACGTTGACTTGCTTGCTTATAGCTGCTTTGGAGATTAATATGTTTCATATTCCTTAAGCCTCGTTAACAATCACAAATCTTGATTTCGCGCCGCGCTTCCAGGCAGGCAGGATGTAGTCTGAAGACCGCCAGACTACATCCAAGCCATGGTTTCAAATATGTAACCGCAATAAATAAACAGCCGTTATGATGTGCTTGTTTATCCTTGGCCCTAATTTTGAACTGGTTGTGCAACAAACATATCTTCAAAGAGTAAGCTCTAGCCATCCACCATGCTTGATGCGATTTAATTTATTTATTGTTTTCACTGTCTTCTCCTAAGACAGTGAAAGTGATAGCTCACTAAGTTCCCGATAATCGTCACGTACAATGGTTTTTTTGCAGTTCTTGATTATAAAATGTCAACAAATCTTCTATTGTTGTATTACAAAAATGTCGTGTGACGATATCGGTGTACGTTTCAATGGTAGCAGAATTAATAATAAATTAATAGTTTTCCAGTTGTCTTTAAACTTTTTGCAACGGTGACAGGTGGGGATAACTGTGGGATATCTTGGTGGGATGGGCTACTTGTGACTTGGTGGATTTTCGTTTCGAACACAAATTTTAAAACCAGTTCGTAAACGTGATGGCGGCAAGCAAAGAGTAGTTATTCCCTGTCTAGTTTTTGTTCCAAAAGTGCACAAGTTCCTTTCAGTCGTCCTGTATTAGACGCAGTTGTGTCAACACACATTATTTAAACTTCCAATGTCATTTTTTGATCGTGGTTCCAGGCATAAAGTGCGTTCAACACAGCTTTAGCTTGATGTTGGATGGAAGAGCTCACCAGGTTGAGTACAGCCAGAAGTCGTTACTTTTTTCCAAACAAAATTAGTATTGTCAAGCGTTCCTCAAACAAGTTTTCTACACAGGTATACTCGTACCTCTGGTAGGATTTTTAGCTTTTTCCCAAAATATAATACACTCTCGAGTGACGAGATTAGCGCTTTTACTAACAGTTAGTTTAACTTCGCGAAGGTTAAAAAGTACTGCAAGAACTTGGCGATTAAACTGTAACTTTGCGCCTGTTATTTAATAATTTACGTCACCAACTAAGAAAATACTTGTTTTATTGCTTCTAAATTCCATTATCATCTATTAAATATAAAATAATACGTATTATTCGCGAGTATACCTAAATGAGAATTAATGACAAATACCGCGACTACGCACCGCTACTGCCGCGCAAAATGTATGAACATGATTGGATGCATGTCGGCACGGGTTATCGTACTCCAAATAAGGTAAAAATTTATTTTCGAGTGTTTTAGAGGCAAATGAACAAAACTAAGACCTGTGCGTTACAAATTTAAAACTTAAAAAAAAAAGGGACACCCTAGTATATACTATAGAACAGTGTGTGTCGAGAATACGCCTCTAAATTATGGGCATATGTATTTATATATTTTTATTGTATGTATACAAGACCGCCACAGTATTATTTGTGCAAATATTAAATACATTTCAGTACGTCAACAGGCGGTCTTATCATTTAAAAACATTTCTAAAAATATACCCAACATGTCACCCGTTGCCGTAAAATCTATATACATGTATCTATACTATATATAATTTTATAAAGCTGAAGAGTTTGTTTGTTTGTTTAAACGCGCTAATCTCAGGAATCGCTTGTCCGATTTAAAAAAATCTGTGTTGGATAGTACATTTATCGAGGAAGGCTATATATCATCACGCTACGACCAATAGGAGCGCAGCACCAATGAAAAATGTTTCAAAAACGGGGGAAAATTATCACGCTAACAGAAAATTCATTTTCTGTTAGTTTAAAATAATTATAATTAACTAAATAATAAGCTTTAAGAATTATTTCTTGCATAACTTTATTACGTCCCTAAATAAGAAGAGCTCCACGAAGTGGAAATTTTTTAGACCAATTATTTAAACTTTTATGCCGTAATTTATAAAAACAGACACTGGAAAAAAACTAGGCAATTAACAATGGTGTAACTTTTTGAAAAATCGACATAAATATTTTTTTTCACCGTGGTTTTTTTCGTTCAAGTGTCTAGATTACACCATAATTTATTCAAATTTTTAAATAGTTTTCTGATACTATAAAAAAATATTTTAGGTGATATACCAGTTTTTCAGGCGGCGCGCCTATTCCGTAACGACCTCGCGGAGCCCAATTTTCAGCGTTAATAACTATAAATTCTCAAAATTAAAAAAAACCCCCGACGTAGTAACCTGAGTTCCCTTTAAAAAGTCAAAAACACGTTATGCGCTTTCATTTGAGACCCCACTCGATGATATTTTTGCAGACATTCGGTTACTCTTCCCCACTTTCACCCCCATAACTTTTCGCTCAACCGATTTTCATGAAACATGTCTAAGAACACTCGCACGTAACTCACCTTTCATACAAAAAAAAATTAAATTGAAATCGCTTCATCCGTTCGGGAGCTACGGTGCCACCGACAGACAGACAGACAGACACGTGAAACTTATAACACCCCTCTTTTTGGTCAGGGGTTAAAAACAGTTATAAATATTAGAGATTATGTTTCGGGAGTTAGGACTTTTTTATTGGAAATTTCCTCCTCTTACGGAATCTTTTTTCAAAATTCCTTAAATATCAGTATTTTAGAAGTTATTAACGAATAACTAAATACCTTGTTTTTTTTTCTTATTTTGTTCATAAAAATCCCAATTTTTTATGTGCTAATAAACCCTTAAAAACATTTTTCTAGACGTCATCGACGAATCGAATGAGCTATAGCACATATTTTTAGGAGCTTTATTTCTATTTAACACGTTTTTGAACTTGTTGACTAGACTATTAGGAGTTATCACGAGTATAAGACGCTAAGAGTTGGTACCTAATAACGAGTTATTTGCCAAAGAGTTTTTATCAATCTAATACCTAATATTAATAAATAAATATTTCGGACATCTAACACACAACGCCATCTAATCCCAAGCTAAGCAGAGCTTGTGTTATGGGTACTAGACAACTGATACAAATACATATATACTTTTTTTTTTTGTAAATACATACATATTATACATAGAAAACACCCAACTTCGAAACAAATATTTGTAGATCATACAAACACTTGGTCCGACTCAGGAATCGAACCCGAGACCTCATGATCAGCAGTCGCACACACCAACCGCGAGACCAACGAGGCAGTTAAAGTTAATCTTTATAGTCCGGTCAATTTAAACATTCGAAGGTACATAAATTCCCATCAAGCTGAAAATCAGTAAGTTTTGTTAAAAATATGATTAAAAATAAAATTTGAAAGTTCCCCATCATTCCCGTGTATGGAAAAAAAATATTCAAGGTCAAAGGTCAAAAAAAATAGTTTTTCGCGATTTTCAGCAAAACAGTAAGTTTTATCATAAAAGTACCTTAAACAAAATTGTAGATCATAAATTGTCTAAAAAAATTATCAAAACTTTTTTTTCTACGAGCCTCCGTTTCTGAGATATAACGATTCAAAAAGTTTTTTTTTTGTTTTACAAAGACAACTCCCGCACTAGGAATAAATCCTGTGTCGCGGGGGACTTTACAAACATACATGAAACGGACAAAGAACACCCAGACTCAGAACAACAATTTGTGGATCACACAAAGCGTTGTCCTACGTGAAATTTGAACCCACGACACTTGGCGAAGTAGGAAACAGCGTGGTGACCGTTAAACCACTAGGCCAAACGTGCAGTCGAAACAACTTTTACAACTTTTTGAATGGTTATATCTCAGAAACGGTGGCTCGTAGGAAAAAAAATTTTTATACATTTTTTAGATAATTTTATGATCTACAATTTTGTGCAAACTACTTTTATGATAAAACTTATCGTTTTGCTGAAAATCGCGCAAAACTCAATTTTTCGACCTTTGACCTTGAATATTTTTTTTCCTTACAGGGGAAAGATGGGGAACTTTCAAATTTTGTTTTTTATGATATTTTAAACAATCTTACCGATTTTCAGCTTGGTGGGAATTTAGGTAACTTTACTCTTATTTTTTGGTCTAATTTGACCGGACTATTATCCAAATAAATGAGTTGTTGAATATGAGTATTAGATCTTAGAAGAGTATAATAAATACATCTATACTATTAAATAATGCTGGAGTTTTTTTGTTTGTTTGAACGCGCTAATCTCAGGAACTACTGGTCCAATTTGAAAAATTCTTCCAATGTTAGATTGCACATGTATCGAGTTAGGCTATATATCATCACGCTAAGACCAATAGGAGGGAGCACCAATGAAGAATGTTTCAAAAACAGGGAAAATAATCACGCTACGGGCAATAGGAGACGCAAACGACGTTGCGTGGGTCTGCTAGTTTAATATACTTTTAAAGCAATTACATATCTCAATCTATGACGCCTCGACCCACGACAAATAATTTTCCATTGATGCTATCACGGCTGTCTCTAAATATACATATTTTATCTTATTTGATAATTAGGTGACTCTTAAACTGTGCTGACTGCTGACGCGTGAAACGTAATTTATAACCGCTATCAAAAGGAATTGACGAAATGTGGGTGTTTAGTTTAAATATTAACTTATCGCAATTACTTTTACCTACGGAAAATTACTAAGAAAAATACACTTTAACTGAATACCTCTTCCCTTTATTGAATTCGGTTAAAAATATAGAAAAGACAAAAATGCTTTAACTCTTTAATACACTAAAAAGTTAAAAATTGCTTAAAAAATAAATGTCCGAATAAGACAAGGCAGTGAGATATTTCCATATCATCATATGAAGATCAAAATGGTACTCGATAGGGACTGTTAAGGGATGTTCTTTTTATTAAAAAAATTACCTACTCATTTTGAAATTTGATTATCTATCTTCTATATATATATATAAAAGAGGAAGGTGACTGACTGACATACCCAATACCCAGAGATCAACGCACAGCCCAAACCGCTGAACCTAGAATCCTGAAATGTTGCATGTAGGTTCTTTATATAACGTGAGCACTAAGAAAGGAATTTTAGAAATTCCACACCTAAGGGGGTAAATCAGGGGATGAAAGTCTGCGTGAGCGAAACCGCGCGTTAAAGCTAGTTTTTAATAATTTAACAGTGTATTTAAAGCCGGGTCTCCTGCGACACTGTTTTATATTTTTAAATACAAAACATCACATATTTATCAAAATATGGGCGTGGCTTAACTGTTTTGTTAATTTTAACAAGCAAACATGTTATCCAAAGCGGACTGAAAACATCCCAGCGTATACTTCTCGTATAATGAAACTGAACTGAACTAACATTAATACTTATATTATTCATATTTATACTATAAAAGTAAGTAAGTGTGTGACTAGTGACTATAAGTCATTTTGTCGAGTAGATAAAAGATTTTTGCTTTTCGTGTAATCGTGTTTGATCTTCGTTTAAAAGTCCGTCTCCTGGGACTTTTCGCTAACATGTTTAGTTAACAAGCTTTGTTAGTTTGTTTTGTTATTTTTAGCCGCAGGAGACACGCCTTAAGAATGTATATAATGTGTTCATAATTAATACACATCGAGTCGTAATACCATTTCTGGTTGATTAGCTTCAATGCTGACTTCTCGGATGGCGTAGTGGTTTCAGCGATCGCCTCGCTGCTTTCTACTGGGCTAAGTGTTGTAGGTTCAAACCCACATGGGCACACTTTGTGTTCAATCGACAGATTGTTGTTCTGAGTTTGGTTACTCTTTCTGTCCGTTTCATGTTTGTCTGTAAAGTCCCCCGCGACTCAAGAACATTCGTAATGTGGAAGTTGCCTCTTTTAGGGTTCTGTGCCAAAGGCAAAAGACGGAACCCTTATAGATTCGTCATGTCTGTCTGTCTGTCCGTCTGTCCGTCCGTATGTCACAGCCACTTTTTTTCCGAAACTACAAGACCTATAATATTGAAACGTGGTAAGTAGATGTATTCTGTGAACCGCATTAAGATTTTCACACAAAAATAAGAAAAAAACAATAAATTTTGGGGGTCCCCATACATAGAACTGAAACTCAAAAATTTTTTTTTCATCAAACCCATGCGTGTGTGGTATCTATGGATAGGTTCTTAGGTATCTTTTTTTCTAAACTGAATAGATTGCGCGAGAGACACCTCAGGGGGGCCTGTAACTTCTAAAATAAGAGCATATTAAATCTAAAAAAAATATTATGATGTACATTACCATGCAAACTTCCTCCGAAAATTGGTTTGAACGAAATCTAGTAAATAGTTTTTTTTAATAAGTCATAAATCGTAAACTGCAATTTACCTTTCATTCAATCAAAACAATTATAAATAAAAATATGTTACTTGCTGCTGCGGAAACCTTCATGGGCGAGTCCGACTCGCACTTGGCAGCTTTTTTTTTAATAATGGATGAAAACTGTATTCACTATGAATGCACACTGAAGCTTGTGTTGTGATACTGCCTGTGTACGTAGGTACTCACAAAAATATTATTTTTATATTTCATTAAAATAAAATAGGTACTGTGATAATATTTTTACTATAAGACCATCATGTTATCATAATTGTTTGAGGAATGTGACATGACTTAATAATATTATGATCTACTCGAAGTAATGAAATTTGAACTCTATGTTGCGTCTTAAAGCGAGGCAAGAGAATGTATATAAAGAGTTTTCACGCCTTGTAAACATCATTCTTCGATATTCATTTGAGTTAGAATTGAACACGCTCACTTCGTCGAACTCAAAACAACGAGTGCAGTAAATTTAGAATAAAGTGTGTTATAAATTTGTTTTAAAGTTTTTTTTTGTTTAATATTTCACAAGAGAAAGTTATGGTTTCAAACAATACTAAGATGTCAACGCAAGAGTATATTGCCCTAGAAGACAAGTATGGGTGTCACAACTATGCTCCCCTACCGGTTGTGCTGTGCCGCGGAAAAGGTGAGGAATTCCACCATTAAACTAAATAAAAAATCTATTACCTTTGCATTTGACTGGGTGACTATTTATGTGTTATCTTCTATTACAACTTTAAGGGACAGTTTCACCAGTTTCTGATAAAATTTTAAATAGTTAACTGACATATAACCATTATTTGACAGAGAAAGGTTGCTGATATGTATGTGTACGTAAATCTGACATACATACGAGTATATGTTTCTGTCCAAGACTTGTGAAAATGAAACCTGTAGTTATCTATCAAATAAGTTGACATTAGTCTATCAGGGAATTTAACGTACCTAGTGAAACTAGCACTTAAAAATATCGGAGTTTAATGCCAGGTGTTTAGTGTCTAAAGAGAGGATGTACACACAAACTAATTAAATCGACAAAAATACATCATAAAATGTTATATCATTATGGCACAAATATTATATTTCTAACTGCATGTAGGAACGAATCTAGGTAGGTATGTAGAAAAGTAGATAAACATAGTTTGTAACGGATTGTAATCAAGGCAATAGGCATAGTTTAGTACTGATTAAAAACATTCCAACTTAAAAATAATAGGGGTAGAATTTCCAGAAACGCTTAAATACGTATCTACACATTTTTAATCAGTACCTAGCCCAAAAGTAAAGTTTCATGTTTCTAACTTAAAAAATGTCGGACTTCCATACAAACTTTCAACCCCTATTTCACCCGTACGGGGTAGTAATTCCGAAATTCCTTCCTTAGTGGGTGTCTACTCAATGAAACGATCATACGCACTAAATTTAGTTTACGGTCGGCCATGATGAATCAGTCAGTAAAATAACATGTCCTGCATGTTATTTTATAAGTATTCTATACTTATAAAAAAACATCCAACGAAAACTTTCTGCCAAAAAAAACACTTAAAAGTGTAAAATAAAGTGGTTTTTCATAAATTGCCTATACCTAATTCTTTATTCATTTAAATAATAGTATTATAATGTACGTACGTAGTAATGTACCTACGCTTTTAAATGTTTTTTGGCAGAGAGTTTTTGTTGGATGTTTTTTGGAAGTCGGTTTTTTTTATAAAAAGTTTTTATTTTTCAGTTTTTAGTGCCAACAATCGTAGGTAAGTAGTAAGTTGAACTATTTCATCATCAAGAATACAAATTAATCCCTAACTGTTGAAGAGTTTAACCGTCTATCATCAGCTCACCTAAATAATTTGAAAGTATACGACCGAAGGTCTTTAGATACGTATGAAATTGAAAGATTTATCCTCTAACTCCTAACCGTTAAGGAGTTGTACCTTACATCATCAGCTCATCATCATAAAATGATGACTACCAGACGCTAATACCGGTGTAACTTTAGAAAATATACGAAAAACATAGTATGTGCCTATAAAAAATGAGGGTTTCTCTCGGTTTCCCTGGGATCCCATCATCAGATCCTGATATGGTGGCAATGGGTCCACCTCGGGAGCATACCCTTTCGAATACAAAAAAAAAATCAAAATCGGTCTACAATTGACGGAGTAATCGGTGAACATACATAAAAAAAATACATACAGTGGAACATAGAACCTCCTCCTTTTTGGAAGTCGGTTAAAAATAACATTGCCAACTGTTTATATCTTATAAACAGTAGCAATTTCTTTTCCGAAAAACAGAGGCAAGAATAATCTTCTACGAATTACCCTTAGAAGATCATTCTTGTCTGTTTTCATGCAGACGTTAGGAAATGCTACTAATATTATAAACGCGAAGGTTTGTAAGTATCGATGGATGGATGGATGTTTGTTACTCTTTCACGCAAAAAACTACTGAACGGATTTGGATGAAACTTTACAGTTATATAGCTTACTAGCTGACCCGGCGAACTTCGTACCGCCATATTTACATTATCTGTGTCAGCTTCCCACAGGCAGTATACAGTCGCGGACAAAAAAAAAGACTTTTCCCGTTATTTTTTTTTCTTTCTAGCAAAAAAAGAATGAATGAAATCGGACTATGTGTTATTGAATTATAACTAAGTACATATTTTGACTTTCATCCCCCCTCTACAGGAAACCGTGCTGAATTTCGGGATAAAAAGTATCCTATGTCCTACCTCGTAGTATGAACTCAAATCACGCCAAGTTTCATTTGAATCCATTCAGTAGTTTCGGCGTGATGCGCGGCCAAGATACAGACAGACAGACAAAAATTAAAAAAAATTCAGTTTTGGCTCTGGCTACACTACACACTGAAAAAAAAAATGTTGACTTCAAACAAGATCTTGTTTGTTTCAATCATACATCATGACTCCATATGAGCCTGTCAAGATCATGACTACTGTGACTGAGATAACTTTGTTAATTTGTCTTAGTCTACTTGTTTAGTACAAGCATGAAAGTTTATTGTATCAATAAATTTCGCTTGTTGATTCAAATAAGATTCTTGTCCAATGTGATTGATTAAACTTCTTCAGATCAAAAAAGTATATTACTTCAGTCAAACAAGATGCTTAGTTGCCATCAACTAAGGTAAAAGTTGATCCATCAATGATACTTATGCATTTCAGGTTACGTCTTGTCTAATATGATTATTGTGTCTTATTTAGATCAAATAATATATTACTTCAGTCAAACAAGATGCTTAATTGCCATCAACTAAGGTAAAAGTTGATCCAACAATGATTGTTATTAATTTCAGTTAAAGTCTTGGTTAATTTGACAAACTAGATAATTATTTGTCTACTAAGAAAGGTTGTTGATGTAGTCATGACAGGTAATGGATTAAAATAAAACCCTTTATTTTTTTTTATTTTTTTTATGTTTGGCCCGCCAAAATGACTATACTCTGCCTGATGGAAAGCATAAGCAAAATCCAAGAGTGGTGGTCACCATGCTCACTGCAAATGCAGACAATGCAGCATGGCGACCCACACCACGGCGGCCTAGTGATGCTGCTGCATCTTTTAGTCTAGTCAACAAGTATGGAACTTGTTGACTAGACTATTTGGGCCTCCGGTCTCGCACTCACCAACGAAACACGACAGCACGTTGTCATTTTACGTTGATTTGCTGTGCGAGGGTAGTACCGCCCCGGTCGAGCCGGCCCTACCGTGCTGAAATCAGCGTGGCTCTACTACCTTTTTTTAATATTTTGCTAAGTGGAGGCAAATTCTAATAATTTACTATATTGTGTCACGGGTGCCTACGTAAATTACCCAATTTACGTAGACAATGAAGTAAATTACTAGAATCGACCTAAACTTAGCGAAATACTACAAAAAAGATCATATTTTAACCCATCACATCACCTGTCATGACAATTTTGATTATGTATGCAAAAGAACTTATTGTTACCTTTATCTACTAGCCTATTTATTTTCTAGAATAGGTTTGTACAATAATAAAAATGTATAATGTATTTTTAATATGTTTTATTGATTTATAATGAATACCGCAAAGTAACATATTTTTTAGCATCACCAAGAAGATTAATGTTACATGGAATAGGAGACACCAAATCCTTGTGATATTTAACAACATTTTGTTTTGGTTCGGTTTCCTTAACTTCATAGGCAAAAAAATGATAAATTTCGAGTAGCATCTCCGTCTAAGGTGCCACCCTTGTATATTAGGAGAGTTTCTAAGGATTGCTTTAATAAATTTTCAAGCATCTGAAAAATATAAGCACGTGAATTTGCAGCACAATCAATAGGTACCTATTGAATTAAATTGATAAAATTACCAAAAGAAACGTATAAATAGGAAGTATAGTAAGGAAGGCTGCCTTATTGCTAGGGTAGCAATCTCTACCATGCAACCTTAGGGTATTGAATAGACAGAAAATAAAGAGTACCTGCGGGAAAAGCTAGTTATAGGTGTACATAACAAAATAATTAATATTATGCTACTAATAAGCTTATAAGTAGGTACATACAATACAAAACAAAAATATACAGTGTTATACTCTAATATAAAATAATACCTACTTACATAAATGAAATAAATAAATATTTTTTGTTTTGTACTGTATGTACATAAAAATATATATATCTACATAAAAAAATGAAATAAATAATTTTATGTAGGTCTCAATGTAAGTATCAATACTACCTAGGTACCTAATAATAAACAATTAAGTAACATACCCCACATTCAGTTTTAGTTTCTTTCACTGTTGGTACTTGCTTACTTGTAGGTGGAGAAAAATTTTCTTTTTGTTTTTCGGAGCTCTCTAGCGGAAGAACAATAAGTGAGTCATTGTCATTTGGCAGGTTTGTTGATGATGACAAAGCATCTAAATTTGATAAATCCAGGAACTGCAAACATAAAGATCACATTAAAACAAAAAACCAATGGTAGTTAGGTAATAAAGGTGTGTTCAGGCCAGGCTAGCATATACTTAGGAACTGTGCCGCACATCAAATTTAAATAAAATAGATAGATAGGTAGTATTATTCAAAACAAGGCCAAAATTCTGTTGAGGTGTATGTGCCGGCTACAAATGGGACTAGGTATTTCATTCTTGAAATATATAATATGTATTATTTTGTGAAATATGTGAAACAATTAATATAAAATTCCTTATAACCTACACCATTGTGAAGATGTGTACATAATTTTACTAGAAAATTGCATTATGTCTACTCTATTTCCTACTTTTGTACTTAGAAACAAGGATGATGTTTTTATCATACTGTGCAATGTTATGATTATGTTCCAATTATTGCATGTGACAGAAAATGAGGGATTGAGTTAGGAAAAGACGACACTATACGTTATCATCTGCCTTTAGTACGTAAACACGGCCACAAGACGCGCTACACTAAACCAGTATAAGCGGGTCTTGCTGTACTTGCAGCTACTAAGGGCGTCGTGTCTCAGCTTAAAAGAGTAGCGCGTCTTGTGGCCGTGCGTATGTAGGTACATATAATATCATTGCAACACAAGTACAAGTAATTCGGTAGGTACGTAGGAAGGCACATTAAAAACATACATATAAACTAAAAAATATCGAAAACTTACTGATAAAGATATGTTATCTGGAGAAAACTCAGCTGCACAATCCGTTTATATTCTGCAACAGACGTCTTTTTCGATTTGCCACGATCTGATAAGTCATCGACGATTTTTGTTTGTGAATATCTCTTCACCCACTTGCTCACGAAGGCCTTGGACTTTTTCATGTAATGGGCGGCCTAGTCGCGGGACATTTTAGGGTCTTTTGGATGAGTACAGAGAAACATAGCTTCAAATCGGGCAGCGTACGCGGCACTCGTTGTAAAATATAATATTTTTAACAAGGAAAACTGGAGGGAAAACTTTTGTTTTTTACAATGCATTTTAGGCAAAGGATTGTTTGTTCTATTCAGCCTAATATTTATTTTTATAAATTGAATTCCAAAATTTAAAAATATGCCGGTCACGTTCTTTTCACACACACTGTATGTGTCTAAACCATGATAAATTGTGATAAACAGCACTCTTCATACCCTTTTTCGTTTTTTACAGGTGTATTTTTGTGGGACACTGAGGGGAAGAGATATTACGATTTCCTGAGCGGTTACTCCGCCGTCAATCAGGGACACTGCCACCCAAGAATCGTAGCAGCTTTCCAAAAACAGGCTGAGATACTGACTCTCACTTCCAGGTAAACGGTCCAATATCCAGATTTAGCATGTGAGTTTATTCAAGGATGACGTAACTTCACATTTGAAAAAAAACACTTCGTTTCTAATGCCACTACTTCAACATTTTTTTTTTAATTTTATTGTAATATCGACTTAAATATGTATGTATCTTATGTTCTTTGCTGTATATTAAAAATATCCTCTTAAAAACATGATAAAAACTAAGGTGCAAAAAGTAATGTAACTTATATTACTTTTCAGGGCATTCTACACTGATAAACTTGGTGTTTATGAGAAGATGATGACAGAGTTGTTCGGTTTTGATCGTTTACTTCCTATGAACACCGGGGTTGAGGGCGGAGAGAGTGCTGTAAAGTTCGCTCGCAAGTGGGGATACAAGGTTAAAAAGATACCGGAGGGAGCCGCGAAGGTATTCTTCAAAGCCATTGTTTTCCAGAAAAGGATTTATCTAATAATACTCTTCACTATTACACAAGACTTAAACAAGTGTTATTACAGCACTACTGTTCAATTTTCGCCTTTGTTGGTCAACCAGTTTTCTTTTGTTAAGTATTGTTCACATTAACGATTATTATTATGAAAAATTTAAATAATTAATGTTTGCTTAACTTTACCATAAATAACTGTTTTATGACTAACGGTCGAACTTCAATCCCTATTTTCTTAAACAGTTTCATCACTTAATCACACAGACCGATGCATTTTACAGATACTTTTTGCCAACGGCAATTTCTGGGGTCGTACTTTGGCTGCTGTGTCTTCATCTTCAGACCCTACCTGTTACCAAGGATATGGCCCCTACACGCCAGGCTTCAAACTGGTTCCTTACAATGATATTTCTGCACTTGAGGTACAAAATACCTTTACTTTTCCAACAGATATCTTATTCTCCTTGTAACATTCGTATATAGTCTAATTTTTTATTTGTAGAAAGAACTTCAAGATCCCAATGTGGCCGCGTATATGATGGAACCTATTCAGGGAGAAGCTGGTACGATAATTCCCGATGACGGTTACCTTAAGAAAGTCAGAGAGCTGTGTACAAAGTATAATGTACTCTGGATCGCTGATGAAGTGCAAACTGGCCTAGGTATGAGAAGTTATTTGTTTTAAATGCCATTTTTTCCTTCTATGAAATTTTTCTTAAAAGTTTTGTTGGTGTCTTTCTTCAGGTCGTACTGGAAAATTGCTGGCAGTAGATCACGAAGGCGTAAAGCCGGATATCGTTATTCTGGGTAAAGCACTTAGTGGTGGAATGATGCCAGTCTCTTGTATTTTGTCTTCAAACGAGGTCATGGACGTAAGTACAACCAAATAGTGTAAAATTATTTTTTGAATACTCTATCGGCTTAGAAATAAAATCTTTCAAACTGTATATTTTATAGGTCATAACACCCGGCACTCATGGTTCGACGTATGGCGGCAATCCATTAGCATGTGCGGTTGCTACAGAAGCAGTAAAAGTAAGGAAACTCGAGAATATTTACCACCGTATTACGATTTGTAAATTTATTACACACACACACACAGAGCAAGTGGTTTAGTAATGAGGTCCCTTATGCCTTTGAAAACTTTCAAGTTTATTAATTTAAATTTTTGGTGTTATTAGGTATTATTAGAAGAGAAGATGATCGAAAACGCAGCAAGACTTGGTGAAGTGCTTCAAAGAGAGCTCAAGGGAATATCAAAGAGCAAAATTACTGCAGTACGTTGCAGAGGACTTATGGCAGCTATCGACATTGAAGACAGTATGTAAACTTTAGTTGTTTTTTTTTTATGGAATTGGGGGGCAAACGAGTAGACGTATCGCCTGATGGTAAGCAATTACCGCCGCCCATAGACACCCGCAACACCAGAGGCATCCCAAGTGCGTTGCCGGCCTTTGGGGGATGGGGCTCCGGTATCCTTACTCACTCGGTGAAACACAGCGCAAGCACTGTTTCACTCCGGTTTTCTGTGAGGCCGTGGTATCACTCCGGTTGAGCCGGCCCATTCATACCGACGGTAAAGTTAACAATAACATAAAAAAAAGTCTATTAATTTCCTGGTAGTAAATGAATTAATGTTATTCATTTTATTCTTTGCAGGTATCAGTGCGTATGACGTTTGCTTAAAGCTGCGTGATGCTGGCATTCTGGCAAAGCCCACACACGGTCAGACAATCCGGCTAGCCCCACCCCTCGTCATCACTGAGGACCAGCTCAAAGAGTGTGTAAACATTATTGCTACAGTACTGAAAAGCTTCAAGAAAGATGGTATTCAACCAACGCGTTCTGGGTAGGAAAATGAATCGCAAAATAATAAGACTAATTTCTAAAGAAAATGAAGCGTCGTCTTCATTGTATAGGTATCACTCAGCAGAGAATATTAATTATTGTTTACTATAATGGAGAATACTGCTTGATGAATGTGCATCAATAATCCAAAAAGGCCACGACTTATAAGGAGCAAGTAGACAAATCACTTCTTCGTGTGTTAAGTACCTAGCCTGAATTGGTCGAAGTAGCTACATGTAAAGGTTTACTTAAATAATAAAATACCGAGTATATTTTGCATTTTGTTTACGTTTTATTTCAATTTTTTCTTTATAGACCAGGGTAGAAGCCTTTAAAAATTATAAAAAGTGAAAAAAAAAATAGTAGGATGAAACCCATTATATTAGGAGAATATTATAAAAATGAAAGGAAAAATAATTTACGGGCGATTTGAAGTCGGGAAGAGGATGGGGGGTTTTCACGAAATTTGGTGAAAACTTACCTTTTTATGTCTGTAACTTATTTGTTTGTTAATTATAGTAGTACATTTTGATTTGCAATTTTTTTTATCAATGTAACATGTAATCTTACGTTTTTCGAGTAATTAAAGTGTAAATTTTCATAAATAGCTCAAAATGGTATTTAATAATTAAAAAAATATTTTCGAATTCTAGTTTTCTTCGATTTTTTGCATTTTCTGAGAAGATTTACTATGGTAACATATTTTTTTTTTTCACCATCGGAAAGTAGAGATTTCAACGAAAGAAAAGAAAGAAGAAAGAAAACATATCAAGTTTTTGAAAAAAGTTGATATTTTGACGGGTGAATTTTCGATTGAAAATTTGGGTGCTTTTTCGATATTAATTCAAATAAAGTGAAAAAATAAATATTTCTAATCAAATAAATTACAGCGTATTTGGGACATAAAAAGGTAAGTTTTCACCAAATTTCGTGAAAAAAAAAAGAAAATTGTGAAAGATAAAAATAAAAAACCAAAAACTTGGTTTTTTGAATTTTTCACGTAAATTTTGAGGTTATGTGATAAAAGAGTAAATACAAAAGTTTACATCTTTTTATTACCTACAACTTTGCCATTTGACTTTTTTCCATAGGACTTTTAGTTTTGCCGGAAACCGAGAAAAACCGTTTTTTACCCTTAAAACCCTCCCCCCCATCCCCTTCCCGACCTCAGATCGCTCGTAAATTATTTTTCCTTTCATTTTTATTATATTCGCCTCCTTTTCTAATGGGTTTCATCCTACTATTTTTTTTTGGTTTTAAAAATTATCGACACTGGTCTTAATAGACCAGTGTTGATAACTTTGTTGTTAGTTTCTTCAGAGCATATATGCTTATATTTGTTGATCTGGTTAGGTACTTATTATACCTATCGACAAAATTATGTTATTTGTTGCTAGGTACTTCAAACTTTACCTGATATAGGGTTTCTATTGATAAAAGGAACAACAGTTTCTCTTACGACTTATTTGATAAATAAAGAAAAGATTTTACAAGTCTTTCCAAGAGTATTATATAGTGGTATTACATCCAGATTTACCAATAAAATTTTAAAACTGAAGCAATCATTTAATTCTATGATTCGCGGGCGCGGCATTTCACTACTACTGTGGCGCAGTGGTAGCGTATGCGACTGTTGTGCTTTAGGTCTGGAATTCGATTCCCGGGTCGGAGCAAGTCTTTGTATGATCTACAAATGTATAACGTTACGGCAAAATGCTCAAGTCAGTCGCCGGCTTAAGAGTAGTAGAGAAAGAGGCAAAAAAGTATTTACGTATTCTATCAATGAATCTACTTAGCTGTCATAGTACAAGTTATACTTAGTTCGAAGCCAGATGGCGCTGTGTGTCAGATAGTGAAATATCTGTCATTTATTTATTATAGACCACCGTTGTCGGTGGAGACCTCCTACCAGAATGGGTGAGAGCGTTTGGGCCTCTTGTAACCTCACTTGATGATAACCAAGCCTGTCATGTGTACCAAGGTATGCTTCTCCCTCGGCAATGATGTCCTATTCGTCAGTATATCGTTTTTATTAACAATTCTTTACTGTAACAAAGGATGCACACAAATCAAGTGCTAGCCCTGATTTCCAAACTAGCGTGAGCTGTGTCGGGAATCAGTACCTTCCCAAAAACAATATATAGGTACAATACTAGCTGACCCGGTGAACTTCGTACCGCCATATTTACATATCTGTCTCAGCTTCCCACAGGCAGTGTACAGTCGCGGACAAAAAAGACTTTTCTCGTTATCTTTTAATTTTTTTCTTTACCTACCTCGTAGTATGAACTCAATTCATACCAAGTTTCATTTGAATCCAATCAGTAGTTTCGGCGTGATGCGCGGCCAAGATACAGACAGACAGACAAAAAAAAACATTTTAAGCTTCAGTATCGATTATAGAGAGCTCTCCAAAAAAAATTTCTAAATACGCAAGCATCACAGACACTACACAAACTCAGTCTCTCTACTCCGATCACGCTTTCCGCCCGTTCGGCTGCCCCTCGGATATATTATGCTCTAAGGGATTAACTTTTTCCAACATGAAGTGATATGTTAGTATTTAGAATTACAAGAGATAATGTCTATATTTCGGTACTTTTAGTCTGTGTGTTCCAGTATTTAGTGATGATGGGGTAAAAGTTTGAAATGAACTTTAATTGTAGAATATGTAGGGTAGGGGTACTAAATGATTACTTATTCGTGAAATACCCTGACGTTTATTAGGTCGTGGTCACAGGCTGACCACAGCTAATGCAACATGCAGACATCTTGTCGGTTTAGTTCTCCAAGTAATAATTATGAATCTTAGAACATGAACGCTTAAATGTTAGCACAGGTTTTCAATGGTCTAGCGGTTAGCGTAAGTCACTGCCGATCAAGAGGTCTCGGGTACGATTTCCGGGTCGGACTGCTGGTGAGTTTTTCTTACAAGAAATTTTTAATAGCAGCCCGGAGTATGGATGATTGTGATGTTCCCCGCCTGTGTCTCGAAGATCACGATAAGCCGTCGTCGGTTCCGGTTGTCGTGATCATCTATGACAATCGTTATTGGGAAGTCATCGCCCTCAAATATACTGACAATTAGTTCAACCTTCGAATTCAGTTCACTCTTAGGGTTGCGGAGGTCCGATGCCTTTCGCTTCGTGGAAAATCTGATATTCGGGTCAAATCGGTTGAACTAGTAGCCGACCCATATTAATTTTGGAAATAGTAACGGCTAGAAAGATGATTTGGGGTGGTATATGGTCAAACATTCAAAATAACAATTACAATATACTAAGTAAAATACTATAAAATGTGCAATATATTTTAATATTAACGTTTAACAATCATCGCACAACACTAATCATCACAGTTAGTTGAGGTAAATACTGTACTTTACATAAATTTAAAAATGAACGAGCCAAATTGTAAAGTATAACTACGCATAGCTCTTGTTCCACTGGCACTTAGCATTACAATAATAATAATTAAAGCGAGTTCGTTTACGTATACGTTGGCATGAAGACACTACCGCCCAGTATCCCTTAAACAGTTAATAAATAGTTTTAATACTGGCGACAAAATATTTTAGTTCGTTTAGTCTTCTAGTCCAAGCTCTAAAACACCCATTTGTGCTCGCAATGTATCAGTCAATTTTGAAAGCAGGATGGTTTCATCTAAATTCATTTTTGGACTTTCTAGCAGACCTGTAACAAAAGAACAAGATACATTTATTTAAATTTCAAAAATGTGCATTGTTGATACCAGTCACGTCTAAAGATAACCATAAACAATCATATCACATGTCAAATTTTGATTCATATATAAAATCTTTCCGATTGATAAACATAAGATGTGTTGTAATCTTAAGATGTTGGGTTCCGGACAATTTGGTGTACTACTACTACTAAAGACGTATAACTAGAAAGTGAAAATCTGTAAATACGCGATTTACAGATTTTCAATTTCTAGTTATACGTCTTTTTTGATAACTTCAAGTACCTATATAGGACATATATACTGACCTCTGGCCTCAGGGACGTTGACGACATAGAACGAGAACGGAGGGCGCTGGCTGTGAGAGCAAACATGATAGCTCGACGGTTTGCACGTTGTTCTTTAGAAGTGAAAACGACACTATTTCGTTCATACTGCACATCCTTCTACACGTGCAGCCTGTGGGCTGTATATACTCAGAAATCCTATACTGCCCTCCGAGTTCAAAATAATAATGCGTATTGTTGGAGCTGCCACGATTCTGTAGTACGTCAGGTATGTAATATGTTCGCACAGTACCATGTAGATTGTTTTTACGCTACAATGCGTAAAAGGTGCGACTCCTTGTTGCGTAGGGTTCGTGGCAGCGCCAACAACATTCTAAAGATGGTAGCGGATCGTCTAGACTGCTTATAATTATGTCAATCACTGTTCCGCAGTCGCCAATGGTATTGCGTGACCGTGATTGATAATACTTTATTAATTTATCAGTCTGTTTTTATTTTAATTTATTTTATTTTAAATTGATAAATGTTTTGATTGAATTTAATTGTTATTCTTTTCTTATTATAATTGTTTTTATTTGATTTTAATATTTGAATTATCGTGATGACTTTTACCAACAATAGAATAAGCTTCAATGTATCTAACGAAAAGGACACAGAGTGGTCTGAATAAATGATTTATTATTATTTAAAATTTTAATTTGAGCAATTTGCCAAGATTTTCGCTAAGTTTCGGCGGCCGTCTGAATGGTACGAATCCTTTTTAAGTATATAATTATGTAGTATTTATTAGAAGGGACCCTACGTCATTCCTATGATTGGAGACGTTACAGGACAAGGACATCTACTGTCGTCAAATAGTCAACAACATACACAATTTCTACAAAAAATAATACCTAACAATAATGCATGTTCGTGTATAATTATCAAATGTGTAAGCGTCACCTGTCAACCTGATTGAACTACTCTTAAATGAACATGGCCCATCATTCATCTGATAATCGATAAGGATGATAATACTGAACTGCTGATTAAAAATATTTCACCGATAAGATTTGAGTTGTACTGTTGTACAATAAGGGTAATTTTGTATACTTTATTATGTATATACTGAAAAGAAACGCGAATTAAGTTTTTTTTATTTGTTGCATATATTTATAGGTACATGATACAAAATGATTATATTGTCGTCTAGATTTAGCAACACGCGTTAAAATAATCCTTACCGCGTTTAAAGGCACGGCATGAAGTAGAATATAAGTAATTAAAAAAATCATTGCAATAATGCTAAAAGCTCTATTAGAATGTTTCTTTTAGTTTATTTCCCAACATTAATTATTTAAAATTGAACGTTATGTCATATCATTTTTTCGTCACATATTTTTGTCGCGCATAGTTACAATAACTTTGAAGTGTATCGCGCATAATCTTTGTCGGCGCACGGGCACCGAGCAGCGGCGGGGGACAGGAGGACAGCGGCGCGAGGAGGGAGCCTTCGGTTCTACGTCACTCCGCGCAATGCATTAGACAGCGACGCTTGCCTTACATATGTATTTATTTATACTAAATACAAGTCTTATTTATACAGTTCACTCTATTTTATTTACATTTACCTAAGTAATAGGACCCTACTAGAACTACCTTAGACATTGGTCCTTAAGTTTTTTTGAATAAAACCGATTCCGGAAAAAACCAGCGAGTTACCTACAAAGCGGCGTTGGCGAACTTTAAACCCGATACGGACTTTGGATCGCCCGCTACTACGTTGCTGCTAGACTGCGGAGCTGAAGACATCTGACTTGGTGGGACGGTTCGGATAAATAAGTGAGTTCGTTCCAATCAGATTTCCTATTTCTTCATCTATACTTCCAATTTACGATTTTTTCGTAATTTTTTTTCATACCTTTTTCGCCTCAATTTGGATTAAGCATTTAATGTAACACTCGGTCTTGCTTGCTGGCACATCTTATTTGCATGTATGTGGCTTAAGCGCTGAGATTTAATTATTTTTTAGTAATAGGTACCTACCTAATTTTCATATTAACATTTTTTTATCAACGTAACATTTAATTTAACGCTCAGTCTTGCTTGTCATCACATCTTATTGCGCTTATTTGCATTTATGTGGCTTAAGCGCTGAGATTTAATTATTTTTTGAGATAGGTACGGTTACCTACCTACTTATTGATATTATTTTAATTGCTAATTTTCATATTTGTATTTTTAATCTTCATAAAAGCGCATTCTTAATTGTCATTTATTATAATTTGCTTAACAGCTGTGCATCTTTTTATTTTAACGGTAACTAACGCGTCTTATATCTAGCCGTTTCAAGGTCAAGACTCGCATACCGTTGCTTACAAAACCGGTTCTCACTCATTTGTATAGACTTTAACTAGTTATCCGCTTAATTTTATTCACAATGACTGAGACTATTGAAACATTAAAGAAACGTCGAGGTGCACTTAAAGCCAAGTTAACCATTTTTAAAAACTATATTTATCCGCTAAGTAGTACTTCTAGCATGTCCGATTTGCAGCGTCTAGAACTAGAAGGACGTTATGAACGACTCCAAAACTTATATAGTGACTTTGACGCGTTACAGACGGAGATTGAGGTGCTGTTAGACACGCCCGCGGAGGAATTTAAAAGCCGGTGTGATTTCGAAGAACAGTACCACACCGCTGCTGCCCTAGCTCGGAGCTTGCTTTCTACTCATCCTAGCTCTGATGGGTCAGGTAAGGCACACAAAAATGTCCGTCTACCGAAAATTGACTTGCCACATTTCGATGGCAGCGTTCAAAGTTGGCTTGAGTTCAAAAACACGTACATTTCCCTAATTCATAACAATAGCTGCAATGATAACATAATGAAGTTTCATTATTTGCGATCATGTTTACGCGGTAGTGCACTTTTAGTTATAGAAAATTTAGATTTTACGAGCGACAACTATGTAAATGCTTGGGATCTGCTGTGTCAGCGATATGACAATAATAACTTACTTATACATAATCATGTACAAGCGTTGTTCAGTGTTCAGCCGTGTTCTAAAGAATCTAGTAAAGGCTTACGTTACTTGATAGACGTTACTAATAAGAATATTCGAGCATTAAAAACGTTAAAACAACCTACGGAACATTGGGACACGCTCGTTATCTTCATGATGTCTCAAAAACTAGATAACAGCACAAGCCGTTACTGGGAAGAGCATCGTAATACATTATTAAAGCCTCCAACTTTAGATCAATTTATTAAATTTATAGAAAATCAGATTAACTTATTAGAAAAATTAGAAGAGAATAGTAAAATCAACCTTAAATCTATTAAATTAGTAGAAAACAACAATAATTTAAACAAACCTAAAAGTTTTGTTATAGCATCTAAAAACAATACAATTAAATCTACAAATAAATGTCTATTATGTACTGAAAACCATTTACTTTACAGTTGTGAATCATTCAGGAGCTTGCCAGTAGAAGTGCGCATTGAAAAGGCAAAACAGTTTAAAGTTTGCATGAATTGCCTGCGTGCGGGCCACACAAGCAGTACGTGCAGGTTGTCACACTGCAAATATTGCAAAACACGGCATAACACTCTTTTGCATAAAGAACCTGAACGCAGCTCTCTTAATCTAATGCCAAACAATGATAATGTTGCCCTTTCAACTAATTTTGAGCACGATGACTCATCTTCATTTGTCTTCCTCTCCACAGCCTTGGCGAGGGTGCATGGTGTCGATGGCACTAAGCACACCGCCCGACTTTTGCTGGATAACGGAAGTACTGCTAATTTTATTTCACAAGCTTTATGTAGCAAGCTGGGTTTGTCACAACACGGCACTGGTTCAACAGTCACAGGTATTAACAATCAGACCTCTTATAGTACACAGTCTTGTAATCTCACGCTCGAGTCTTATTGCGGTGACTATTCGGTCAAATTAGATTGTATTGTTTTACCCGAGATAACAAAATTGCTGCCATCGCGTTTCATTAACGTCAATAAGGTCCCTCTTCCCTCAGGGATGCGTCTAGCTGATCCTTCATTCAATATACCTTCGGCAATAGACATCCTGGTCGGGGCTGAAATATCTTGGAACGTCTTAGGGCGCAATTCTGTTAATTTAGGCAAAAATAAACCTAAGCTTCATGAAACGAAGTTAGGTTGGATCATTTCGGGGCATATATCCTATTCAAATACCAATTGCCCTACGTCACAAGCTTCGTCTCATTTTTGTAATGCTATAAAAGACGAAGTCAATATAAGTCGTTTCTGGGAACTAGACTCGGTACCGGTTAAGCATTTATTAACTGCAGAGGAAAACTCATGCGAACATATTTTTGCTGATAGTACTTATCGCAATAGCAAAGGGGGCTTTGTAGTCACGATTCCTCTTAAAAAAGACCCAAACCTTCTAGGTGATTCTTTACAATTGGCTATAAAGCGATTTTTGTCTCTTGAGCGACGTTTTCAACGTGACTCCGTATTTAAAGAACGGTACGTAAAGTTCATGCGTGAATACGAACAGTTAGGACATATGACATTTACCACTACTGTTCGTAGCTTTTCTGCGGTTCATGGTAAAGAAATAAATTATTTTTTACCTCATCACGGAGTCATACGCGAGTCTAGTACAACAACTAAATTACGTACAGTGTTTGATGCCTCTGCAGCCACTACCACCGGTCTTTCATTCAACGACATCCAACTGGTTGGCCCCGTGGTACAAAATGATCTTCTCTCTATATTGTTGCGCTTCCGTCAGCATAGATATGTTATATCGGGCGACATCGAGAAGATGTACAGAGCCATAGACATAAATCCCTCTCAGAGATCACTTCAGCGTATAGTTTTTCGATCTGATGTGAAGGAGCCGCTTAAAGTCTATACCTTAAACACGGTAACATATGGTACTGCTTCAGCGCCATACTTAGCTACTAAATGTCTTACTAGTCTAGCCGCAGTGGCCGACAATGAGCGAGTTAAGCGCGCCATCCAGCACGATTTTTACGTTGATGATTTTTTGAGTGGGAGTGACTCTATCTCAGGCGCGGTACTGCTATGTCGGGGCGTCATAAGCACTCTTTCATCGGCACAATTTAATTTACGTAAATTTCAAACAAATGAACCTAGCATTTTAAAACAAATAAATAACAATACAGATAAAATTCCTTCTTCTAATAATGTCTTAGAATTTAATAATAGTAACATTAATGTAGCTTCTAAAACGTTAGGTTTACACTGGTTATGTGATTCAGACTCACTTTCTTTCTCCATTAATATCAACCAAAATAACGAAAAAATTACAAAACGTCACATACTGTCTGTAATCAGTCAGATTTTCGACCCACTGGGCCTAGTGGGACCGTGCGTTGTCGAAGCTAAGATCATTATGCAACAACTTTGGATCAAGAAATATGACTGGGACGACATAGTTTCCACAAACATAAATGATCTTTGGTCCTCATTTGCGTGTACTTTATCGTGTCTTAATCAACTAAAAATACCTAGATTCGTATCGTGCAGTAACCCAATAAGAAACGAAATTCTCGTCTTTGCCGATGCTTCGGAAAAAGCATATGGAGCGTGTCTTTATATTCGTTCTATTAATGACTCAGGCTCCGTTCGCGTACAATTGTTAGTGTCTAAAAATCGAGTAGCTCCTATTAATCCTACTACAATACCGAGACTCGAACTATGCGGTGCTTTGGTAGCTACAAGACTGTGTACGAAGGTGCGTGACTCTCTTACGATGCAAATAGATAAAATTTATCTTTGGTCCGATTCCACAATTGTTCTTGCCTGGCTATGCACGTCACCTAATCACCTCAAACCATTTGTACGTAACAGAGTCAACGAAATCCAAGAAGGTACTGTTGGTTGTACCTGGGGCTACGTTCCGTCGAAGGACAACCCAGCAGATCTAGTTTCCCGAGGGCTGAGGGCTGATGCAATCAGCAACAGTTCCCTGTGGTGGTCTGGTCCAACATTTTTATTAAAATCAGAAAATGATTGGCCAGAAAAGCCCAACAGTAATGTAAAACAAGATCTACCAGACGTAGTTTGTAATGTAGTTAGTGGCGTTGATAATCAGCTCATTACTAATAAAACGCAACTTAGTTCTATAATAATTAGTGATTTAATTCTTAAATATTCTAATTTCAATTATTTACAAAGAGTAGTTGCTTATGTATTTAGAGCTATTTACAATTTTAAAAATTCACGTCATAAACGTACAAGTTTTCTGTCAACACAAGAACTGCAAATATCATTAAATTGTGTTATATACAATGCTCAACTTCAAATGTTTCCCGAAGAGTATACCATTTTGCACTCAGGGAAGTCCCTACCGCGTAACAATCGTCTCATGTCTTTATCTCCTTTTATAGACTCTAATAGCATTCTACGTGTTGGCGGTAGGCTTGACAATTCTCCCTACGATTTTAATGTAAAGCATCCAATTTTAATTTGTTGTAAGCATCCTATAACAAAGTTAATATTCCAATGCGAACACTTAAAGCTTTTTCATGCTGGACCACAACTTTTATTGACAAAGGTACGTCAGCAATACTGGCCTCTAGGGGGTAGAAACTTATCTAAAGCCATTGTTAGAAATTGCATTAAATGTTTTAGATATAGGGCACAAAATGTACAACCTATTATGGGTCAATTACCTCCGTCTCGCACTGACCTTCAATATCCCTTTCTTAATTGTAGTGTGGACTATGCAGGGCCAATTTTGATCGCTGATCGGAAGGGCCGAGGGTGTAGACTGATTAAGTCGTATTTATGCATTTTTGTGTGCCTTGCAGTAAAGGCTGTTCACCTCGAGCTTGTCACAGCATTGACAAAAGAAGCATACATGGCTGCTCTTAGACGGTTCATGTCACGTCGAGGCAAACCCCGCAGCATCTGGTCCGACAATGGGACAAACTTCGTTGGAGTTTGTAACGAGTTGTGTAGCCTCCTTTCAGGTCCGGACGTTGCTTCGGACATAGCCCAAGAGGGTATAGAATTTCATTTTGCTCCTCCATATTCTCCTCACTTTAATGGCATCGCCGAAGCAGCCGTCAAGTCCGCCAAAAGCCACCTCAAAAGAGTCTTAGGCTCTACTCACCTCACGTATGAGGAAATGGCGACATGTTTGGTCCAAATTGAGGCCATTCTTAATTCTCGTCCTCTCACCGTTGCTTCCTCTGATCCTTTAGATTTTTCCGCATTAACACCTGCCCATTTTCTGATTGGACGACCACTAACGTCTGTTTCGCACCCACAGGTCACATCAAACGAGACCATCACGCATCTAGAGCGCTTCCAGCGAGTGGAAAACATTAAACTTCACTTTTGGCAACGTTTTGCTAATGAATATGTTTCTACACTGCAGCAAAGGTCAAAATGGAGCGCTTCTACGGGAACTTTGAAGCCGGACATGATGGTGCTGATCAGAGACAGGACGCAGCCACCTCTATTGTGGTCACTTGGCCGAGTCACTAAGGTATTTCCTGGCAGCGACCGAATCACAAGGGTGGCCGAGATCCGAACGAAGACGGGCAGCATCACACGAGGGTTCAACTCCATCTGCCCCTTACCTTTTAATTGAAGTATGAGGTACTTCAACCCGGGCAGTATGTCGGCGCACGGGCACCGAGCAGCGGCGGGGGACAGGAGGACAGCGGCGCGAGGAGGGAGCCTTCGGTTCTACGTCACTCCGCGCAATGCATTAGACAGCGACGCTTGCCTTACATATGTATTTATTTATACTAAATACAAGTCTTATTTATACAGTTCACTCTATTTTATTTACATTTACCTAAGTAATAGGACCCTACTAGAACTACCTTAGACAATCTTTGAATTATTTTTAACAAAGCTTTAAAATGTTTTCTTTATACGAGCATGTACCCATCAAGTTACGTGACGTGGTGACATACGTAGGTAGTTGGGAAAAAAATTAAAATATCAATAACAAGTAGGTACTTGTTTATTGCTCGTAACGTTGTCTCTATTCGCTAATAAAACGGATCTTTACCACAGGACGTGCTTTATCTACTGTATTGTGAACTCGCCTTGTTATTTAAATATAACTGTTCAACCAATCGCCTTGTTTATGTTACCACGTAATACAAATATCCTCTCGGTTTTAATGAGATATTTTCAGTTAACATAGGTTATGACATGTAAGTTTGAAATAAAATAATTGTAAGAAATGTACCTACGCGAATGATACACAGGTGTTTTCATTTATACACTAGATTAGCAATTACGAACCAAAACCGCACAGGCCGAAATTAAGAGAATTCTCTTATTCATATATCATATATTGATATTAACATGATAAGAACTAGCATTGGATTACTTCATCATCACAGTCAGATATTTAATAATTGATAAAATAATTAATTGTAGTCGTGAAATTTTGTGAACGTATAAATTAATACCTACGTATGCGAAATTTCATTGCTACATACTTACTTTACTTTTACTACTTTTACTTTATCATAAAAATAATTTATTCCCTCAAACCTACAAAAATAATCTAAAGAGGGAATTCTTTAGGAAGCTGATGCTTTACAACGGGGTTTGTTTTTTTTGTTAACTTTTTAACTAAAAGTGTTCAGCTGTTTTATTAGTCATGTTTCTTCGTTCAATTAAAATTCCACTACTTAAAAAAAAAATTTGAAAAACATAAATAGAATTTATATACCCTAGTCTTTAACTTAACAAAAAATGTACAACCATTTTCTTAATCATACCTATTCCATTCAAATATAAGTACACAATTAAAAAAAAAACTGTTATTATGGGTAAATTTCTATAGAGTAGTCAACACTGGTTTGCCATTGCGATGTTTATGCTGCGTCTTTGTCTAATCATGGCGACGTTATTGTTCTTGTACCGCGTGTGAGTGAGACATGCGTATGTTGACTTTCAAATGTCTAATGGTTTTAAAGCTACATCGTCACCGTTCAAAGCTGTTACATTTTTTGCGGCGTGTGGTAATGGAGTTTGCACCTCTATAGGTATATCTCAATGGGTGTTTTGATCGAATGAGGGGCGAAGAGGAGGGGGGCACAGATTTAAGGACATGCTTTGCAAAACTACTGAACGCTTGCACTATTACTATACTATTGATACTAAAGGCCCGTATTCACTTTGTATAGTGCGAGTGCAGGTGTGAAGCGCAGGCGATCAACGATTGGTAGAAAATAAGTGTGGACCGCGAATTCGCTGCCCACACGTACTTTCCACCAATCACGGATCACCCGCACTTGCACTAAGCAAAGTGAATACGGGCCTTAAGAACTCTGTTTTCGTAATGATTTAAGTATGTAGGTACTTAAATGAATTCTCATATACCTAGCAAGGTACTAGGTATCGGACGTTAAGGGTACCTATTTAGAGTTGAATGAGGAAGCCAGTTCTATAAATAGTTTTTTATATCTGCCCAGCTTATTGTCGAAACTATATCATTCTTTTTCGAACAACTTCTCGATCACCATATCTTTTTGACGTGACAACGTCTTATAATTCGTAAATGACGGCGTTACCTCGCTCTGAGGCGTTCCATCTAAGGCTTGAAGTGCAAGCGAGAGATCTATCTCTCATCAATTCATCAATGTTTCGTTATGACGTTGTCACGTTAAACTATCGTCCGTAAACAGACTTTACAGACAACCATTTTTATTACGAGATTTTGACAGCGCCATCAGTCTGATAATGTATTTAATGTAAGAATTAAATAAAATAAACAAATTAGAGGTAGCGTAACCTCAGTTCTTATTTATAATTAAAACACTGAACAGTTCACAACAAACGAATCTTATAATTCATGATTACAAGCAATTCACGAAATACATAACAGATCGACATTAAAACGATAAAGCAATAGGTTTACAACGATATAACATTAAACGACAAGATATGGCTGACGTATGCCTTGCGATCCTATAAAAACACCTTACCGACCCGCTGCCCAAACAACAAGTGTGCGAACATAGCCAAGCACCGCCTCTTTATAGGTTCGCACCGCATAATTTATCGGTAGAGTAGGGTAGGTAGCACCTAACAGTATTGTATCAATATCGGCAGCAATATTATTTCTACATAGTAACATAAACTCGCTTTTTTCTTCTTTTCGGGAAGGAAGAGACGATAGCGAATCGATCCCAACATTTCATACAAGCCCGACAGGTTCTCTTGCTTCAGGACAAAAAAGGTATTCAGCATGTTTCCTTTCTGTGGGTTCTACTAACGTTTGTCTTCTTGTTTTGTATTTCATTGCGCATTATCTCTAACGCCTGTAGCAGTTTAAGGTATCTAATGACCGACCGAAGTATTAGCTTCGATGTTCAGCCAGTTGCAGCAAAAAAAACATATTTTGGCAATGTTTTTTGCATTTTTAACAACGGTTGGCGTACGAACAAAGAAAAGTTGACATAAATGTAATACCCAGCTTCTGACTGTATGTCAACATCACATGTCTAGAGTAATTTTATGAGCGCATTTTATTACATTCAAGTGACTGCGCTAATAAGTAAGCAACGCATGATAAGATATAATTGATTGGATTGAATTCAATAATATCAGCACAAGGTTTCGACTCAGTGTAAACCTCATTGTAAGGATCGTCAATTTTCTCTGAATCATATAAAATACTAGTTGTTGCCCGCGGCTCCGCCTGCGTATATGTTGGTTATAGCGGCGAATATTAGCGTGTTATTCTGATGTATAAGCTATATTACTGTAAAATTTCATCCAAATCCGTTCAGTAGCTTTTGCGTGCAAGAGTAACAAACATCCATCCATACTTACAAACTTTCGCATTTATAATATTAGTATAGATAGCTCGAGACTAAATAGTTAATTATATTTTTTAGTACGAACTAGTCAGGGAAGAGCACGTTGGTTGCCATACGAACATCTTCGGCAATCGTTACGTGTTGATGGAGAAATATGATATTGCCTAGTACTTGAAGTGCATCAGACAGTCGTTACACATAAGAGTGACCAAAAAAAGTCGTTCGCAATATTTTTGTTTTTCTGCTACATGCTTCATCATCCCTAATTCGTGAAAGAATAGTGCCATTTCCTATTTGTAATGTAATGGTGGATTTTTTATTTTTTTATTGCCTGCCAATTTTATTGACGACAAAGCACTACGGCTAAAGGCCCGTATTCACATTGATTAGTGCGAGTGCAGGTGCGTAGTGACTTTTAGCGACGTTAAAGGCCTGTATTCACTTTGCATAGTGCGAGTGCAGGTGCTTAGTGCGGGTGATCGGTGATTGGTGGAAAGTACGTGTGGGCAGCGAATTCGCGGTCCACACGTAATTTCTACCAATCGTTGATCGCCTGCGCTTCACACCTGCACTCGCACTATGCAAAGTGAATATACAGGCCTTAACTAACTTCACTTTGGGCGTCTGGCCAGTTATCCCCAAAAAGCGGGTTAAAACCTGTCCCGCGCGGGACATTACAATTTTGATTAAAATAGCGGGACATCCCGCTAAAATCGGGATGTCTGCCCTGGCAACGCTGGCAGTAGCGTAGTAGGCTTAAAGCCGACCCCAACCTAGTTTAAATAAGGCTCGGAGCTCACTATTTGTGTGTCTACTAGTCTTGTGAACTATGAACTGTAAATAGCTCACCTTTGTTGATGCAGTCCCAACATTCCTGTATTTCATAGCTGAGGCCGGCGCTGTTGTGGAAGTGAAACTTGTATTTTCCTTTAGGTAAGGTCCATTCCGTATTGTTGGCTGCCGATATGTGTAACACCGTGGGACACCAGAAATATTCCAACTGTAAACATTATTAAAAATAATAATAACTTCCCATATTACGCACACAGCAGTCTGATCCTAATCTTGGCAGTAAACAGCTGCAAATAAACGTAGATAAATTACACCCAGACACAGAACAAAATATCGTGCTATGAGCACATAACTTTATATTGGACCATCTCGACAGAATACTTCTTTTTGTACAGTAAGGAAAATTAGGCACGATGTTCTTCTCGCCATAACTACTCAACCGACTATCACGAAAAAACCCTCTTTTTCCATGGATGTTACTTTTACATTACGAGTAAAATTCAAGTTGATACATTGATATTGTATAATGTTGGATACTCCATTAAGATTTTTTTTTATTGTATAGGTAAATAAAATTTATTAAAATGTTAGCCTAATTTATGTGATATAATGTCATTTATTGTTGCTTCCGCGTCTCTTTACCTTGGCAGATACGTATTCGAAGCAACTTACACTAGGTAACGCTCATTCGTTGATAAACATAATGATAAAAACATGAAGAAAATAAAACTGTAAGATGTTTACGTAGATAATAGGGAAATTCTACTTTCAGTTTATAAATGTAGATAAAAGATTTTTCAGTTATTTTAATTGTTCTACAAATTAATACGCAAAGCATAAGTCACTAAGACATCACCTAGTCAGTATTGTTGCATATTGTTACGAAGATAGATTATTCCAGAACAACGCTCGAGACGCCTAACCATCGGAAAGTTCGCGTTGATTTCTTGAGGCACAGAATAATGAACCTTACATCGATATGCATAGCGTCGAATATAGATTGATTGTAGCGCGGCAGTTTCGAGCGCATTCGCCGGCGAACACGTTCTTGGTACCGGTCAACGACCTGGTATGTACTAGAATGCACTAGTAATAACGGTATGTGGTATAAGAAGGACGTCTCACGGACCGCAGTGCAGTTTAAGCTACAGTGCGATAAATATTAGATTGATATCAGTGATTAACCGAGCGACCTCGGCGAGAATTAAGACTGTTATTCTAAGTGATATTGTAATTTTAAGAGTGTTTTTAATAAAGTCTCTTTTACAGAAGGTTCATTTCTCAAATCCATCGAACCCTAACACGTAACAATATTTTCGGAGGACTTAAAATTAAAAAATCACTATTGGAGAACTCGTTCAGCATTGACGTTGTTTGAGATATAAAAAAAACTTCGTAAAAAACCGACTTCAAAACTAAAAAGTATAAAATAACTTAATAAAGATTTAATTAAATACACCTCATAAGCAAACCTTTAATATTGATGAAACACTATTATTTGTATGTGCTACCTATTCATAGGTTTGAAATCGGTGCCAAGCCAAATGTAAAGGAAGTTTTTTTATTATTTTTCGCTTTTTAGTCTTTCTCAAGTCTCTCATCATCATTTCACCTAAATAACTTGAAAGAATACGATTAAAGGTAACATACATACACATGACATTTAAAGATTTATCTTCCAACTCCTAACCGTTAAGGAGTTTTATCTTCCATCATCATGAACTGATGACTACCAAATGTAAATACTGTAATAGCTTTAGAAAATATATGAAAAACATAGTACGTGCCTAACAAATTTGAGGGTTTCCTTTGATTTCCTTGAGATCCCATCATTAGATCCTTATACGGTGGCGATGGGAACTAGTAGCCGACCCCAAATCTTGGGAATAATAAAGGCTAGGAAGATGAGTTGGCCATGGGAATGTGATTACTGTAGAACGGAGGACTCAAGTACTGTCCAATTTACCTAAGATGTGACCAATTTTAAAAATGATTTGCGTCACTTGGATTATTTTAGTAATGCAAAACAATACTTTTACTAATATCATTAAGTCTTTCGTTTCCATTACATAAAGAACCTTCTAAACCGATTCATCCATCGATTATACGATACACGATAATAGTTATTTGTTTTACAAGAGTGCAAAGTTGCTTTTCAACCGCCTACTTTTGATGACCGAGCAAGCAAAGAATTCTAAAAATTAGAATCCTGAGCTTCAGCGAGGGAATCAAAAGAGCACGAGGTGAAAAATCTTTGCACTCGAGTGCAACACGTAACTTTTCATCTCACCTCAGCGAGGAAATTACTAAATGACGTGAAAAGAAAAGGGCGCGGGCAAAGCAAATAAAAAAAAGTACACCAAGAAGGTTCAGAGTCTGAGTTTTTAACAAATTTAAAAAAGGTTGTATGATAAATTCGGCACCATGGAGGTAGAACTTTGTAAGATGGGGGGATGAAAAATATATTGTTCAATATACATTCAAATAAATGCAAATATAATAAGAGAACAGACTAATTATTAAAAATAATTCCTTACCGATATACTATTTTTGGTGCCAATGATTTCAGCTCTGTTGCTCATAGTAGCTCGAGTATGTGCCGATAATGTTGCTGTTCTGCCATCTGCGTACTTAAGCGCACACGATATAGATTCGTCAACACCGGATTTACTGAGGTGTCCTGTGCATACTACATCTGTAGGTGCGTCTTTGTATATGTACTGCACCAGTTGCAACATGTACACACCAAGGTCTAATACAGCACCGCCTCCTAAGTCTTTCATTCTGAAATAGATCGTGGAATTAAAGACACAGAAACGATTTGTCACTTTTATATATAATATTAAATTAAAATGAGCATGCAAATTATGAAAGCAAATTTATTTTAGGTTTAGGGTATATATAGGCCACCCGTGTAAGCAAGATAAAATATATTTACTGTCCCTGCCTATTTGTCTTATATAGTTTAATAAGGCTTTCGAAGTAGATTTGACCTAATTCGAAATATCAGACTATGCAAAGCATCCATAGACTATAGTGCCCACAGTCAACATCATGTACAGTGAGCGTAATCTCCAGGACTAAACGATTATTCGTTTAAAATATTGTCGCGACTCGTAATGGAATCGTCAAACGTATAGAATGGTATTTTGGAATTACTTGAAATCAAAATTTGTTAATCTACATAAATTAAAATACTCGTAACCTGTTTCGGTTTTTAAATTCATAATATTTGATCGCATTTAGATATCAATATATTTAAGAAAATTATAATTCTAGATCGATTCATTTCCAATTCAATGTAATAATAAGTTGTAATATTCGACGGAAATATAAAAATCGATTTAAAAATCGCCACAAAATGTATTTTGTATTATGTAGAGAACAAACGCAAAACCTCAAGCAACGCGGTAGGATGCGTGCTATTAAGAAAGGACATAGGTTAGACAAGGTAGATACCTATTTTATTTTTTTAATTAAAAGACAACTCCCGCATTAGGAATATAAATCCTGTGTCGCGGGGGACTTTACAAACATACGGACACAAAGAACACCCAGACTCAGAACAACAATTTGTGGATCACACAAAGTTTTGTCCCATGTAGGATTTGAACCCACAACACTTGGCGCAGTAGGAAGCGGCCTTTAATATAATTAAAATAAAAGTTACCTTATCGTGATTTGCTATTTAATTTGAACTATTTACAAATTGAATTTTATTTGTATACCATATTGTCAATTGATGTAACGTTTTAATTATGTTTGGATTTAGAAACAACTAAAACATCTGTAACCTCCAGTCAGAGAGATAGAGATTTTACTATTGTAAAATGTATACTTACTAATATGTATAATTAAGCCGAAGCTGTGTTTTTGTTTGATTTTCTAAACAAGATATCTAAACTTGTAACCTATCATTCATAATTAAATTATTTTTATATTGGATTGCGTATTTATTGGGAATAATAGATACTAAAACTTCAAGCTTAAGATCATAGCAGTGACCATAAACACAGGTGAAATCGGTAGCCGGGCACAGTAAGCGTTTTATAACGATTCTCTATGACAAAGCGTTGTGCCTCTGGTAAGATACGGTTTCATTATTACACATATTATTTACATTTAGAGCTTGGACCATTAAATTCTTATCTAGAGCTTAACATGTGCATGTGAAGAGACTTTGCAGAAGCAGTCATACTGCGGCAACTTGTTTGGTTCTACTCTTAAATCTAAACAAACTAATTTCAGGCTTTATGTTATCTAAGTAACACGTAGTATGAAGGTGATAAAGAATGATGGTAAAGTAAATAAAAGCAGTGATAATAAATATCTTACAAATTCCTCTCAATGTCGTTAATTTCGACCCCAAACTGTATGCTGATGTGATAGATATCCCCAAGCCCGCCAGAAGATATGTGCTCATTCAAAGCGTCGTAAGCAGGGAAGAACCTCGACCACATCCCTTCAAGGAGAAAGAGTTTCTTTTCGCGCGCCAGGTCCACTAGTTGTTTAGTCTGTTTGTAAGTCATGCTCATAGGCTTCTCACATAGCACATGTTTACCGTTCTCTAACATTAGTTTGGTTATTTCGTAATGTTGTAAATTCAGTACACTCACGAATACGATGTCTGGAAACAAGAGAAATGTTTCAATGTGAGAATCAGTCAAGGTTTGATCTATAACAAGTTATGGATATGTCATGTGTGTTTCTTTAGTGATAGATGCAACCTTCTAAACAACCTCGTATTCAACGATTACCTTACTTTACATGTTAGTAGCATAGCAGGCATTATACGGAAGTTAAGAACAGTACTAGAAATGTTATAGAGTACCTAATTCTAAATTCAAGGTAAATAATGGAAATAGTATAAACTAATATTTTGTTAAGATAATTGTTTAACACGTCTTAATGTATATATGTACAATATGTACTGCAACGAGTAATGAAATAAAAATATTTATATGCTGATTATAGAGCCTTAAGATAAGTTTTTATAAGAATAGTCATAAAACTTAACAGTGTAAACCAATAAACAAAATAACAGAAGTTTAGAGGATGTTTTCTTCGTATAGTGTGAAAAAATCTATACAAATGTACATAAATAATAAAAGCACTCTATTAATACACCAGTAATATATATTCTGTCAATCTGTAGAAACGTTATCATCGCTCGAGAGACTGCATTTGACATGCGGAGTGTAGTGTTATTTGTTTTTGCAAAGTCAGCATTAAGAGCATGCAGGAAATAGACATTTCAGAAACAAGCCAATTGAAGGTGCTGGCTACAAGCAGTTCGTTATTCCATGACAATTGAATGTTCGAGGAAGTGTCACAGTCACTCAGCTTGATTGTCTCGGCGTCATAACATTTTATTTCTTGACTAAACGTTTGTGTAAACAATAGAACGTTTTGTTACCTATAGACTCATCACGCGCTAGCGACTCGTAGCCTTCGTATGCTGTGTTGATTTTGTGGAGCGTGGCCAATCTATGGACACGATCTAGATCTTTACCGGCCACGGCAACGGCCTTGTGTTGTTCAGCCGACAGAGTCCCCATAGCTGTCAAGAAGTCGTGGGCGATCATACCCACTCCCGCTATGCCCCATTTTAGTTGCATACTCATCTGGAAAAGTACAGAAATATCGTAAGCTATTATAGTTTCCGACAACATGTGTTGTCACTTCGGGTTGAGTGATGAGGATTATACGAAGTTGTGGCATATTTAGACGATCTTTTCTCGCAGATAAGATTAGTTTGTTATATCTTTGATTACGTATGTAATTATGTTTCAAAGGTAATAATAAGGTACGATTTCAATATAATCTAAGAATTTTAATGTATCTAAAGTAAGTATCGTATAAATCAATGATAATTTTGATATCATAATATACTTACATAATAGGAAGTCGTAGAAAGATGTTTACTAATTTGTGTTTTAACACGGCTTACTTTTAAAGGCTCACGAGTTGGATTTATTAAAAAATGAATCAATTAATTGATGTAATTGGACACATTGGAACAGCAAGTTTAAAGGATAGCAAATATAATTGCTTAGGTGTAAATTTTATAAATGATAGATTGAACAGGTAACACAAAACTTCTTCAACCATCAATGAGTAATATGTCACTGCTGAGACTGCCTACGACGATATTTTTTGAAATTTATACTGTAGACAAACGTAAAGTAGTTCTTATCACTTAAGATAATCAGATTATAATGCTATACCGTTATCACAAAGCTTCAAAATGTACGTACAGTGATTTGTCCTTAAACAAATTGGTCTAAAAAATTGCGCTACACGAGTCTTTAATATGTGTTAATTGAACTGTATATGAACGTATTACATGGGCTGATATATTTATATGAAGTAACTGTCGTCATTGGTCCTCTGGGTTGACAGGCAGTTTGTTAGCATTGAATGTGATAGCAGGTCATCATGTTTATTTATATTCAGACTAGTTGACATAAACATGTTCTGTATGTACATACCTACATACAGCTCATATTACAGTTTAAAAATATTTTTATTCGTTGATCTAAATAAGATTTGCATCATTATCATAAAACGATGAAAGATTGAGTGCTGGAAGAAGTCACAGTACTTTTTTATTAACTAGTGACGATTTTATCGGTTAGGCAATCAGGGGAATGTAATCTAATAATCTTGATATTCTTTTAACCGAACTGGGTATTCACGCAAAATAAGCAAATAAAATTTTGGAGACCTAATCGAAAAGAATATTTCAAAAAATTAATAGACAAAACAGAATTTATGGCATATACAAAATTAATGGATATCTAAAGCAAAATCTGTAATAATTACAATAAAACAAAAAAATATTTATAAGGGTAGCAGTCATCCAAGAACACGTGTAGTAGAGCCACGCTGATTTCAGTACGAACGGGCCGGCTCGACCGGGGCGGTACTACCCTCGCACAGAAGATCAGCTTAAAATGACAGCGGTCATACTGTTGTGTTTCGTTGGTGAGTGCGAGACCGGAGGCCCAATGATGCAGAAGCATCACTAAGCTGCCACGGTGTGGGTCACCATGCTGCACTGTTGCATTGTCTGCACGAGCAATGAGTATGGTGACCACCATCCTTGGATTCTGCTTATGCTTTCCATCAGGCAGAGTAGTCATTTTGGCAGGCCATGCATAAAAAAAAATACACAATTCTGTTTTAAAGACACTAACTTGATACCCGGTTAGTTTCTGGTCAGAAACCCCAGGTTTCTGACCTACTCGTCCACAGATCTTGACTAAATGTTAGCCAATTTTAGACCATCTAATTTATACTAATAATATTACAGGATGTCTCACTTAAAAATCTCCATTTTATTACCAAATAAGACTTTATTTATTTTAGAGAACATGCGGATGGGCCAGTCGTGGTGCATTCATATTATAATCACTATCAATATCTATACTTATAATAAGAATGTAACAGGTCCAATTCTGTACATTAAAGATATTTTGAAATTTTTTTTTGGAGGGCTCTCTATTATCGGTACTGAAGCCAAAACTGTATTTTTTTTCATTTTTGTCTGTCTGTCTGTATCTTGGCCGCGCATCACGCCGAGACTACTGAATGGATTCAAATGAAACTTGGCATGATTTGAGTTCATACTACGAGGTAGAACATAGGATACTTTTTATCCCGAAATTCAGCACGGTTTCCTGGAGAGAGGGGATGAAAGTCAAAATATGTACTTAGTTGTAATCAAGTTCATTCTTTTTTTGCTAGAAAGAAAAAATAAAAGATAACGGGAAAAGTCAATTTTTTTGTCTACGACTATACACTGCCTGTGGGAAGCTGAGACATATTATGTAAATATGGCGTTACGAAGATCGCCGGGTCAGCTAGTATGTTTTAAAACAAAGTCCTCCGCCGCGTCTGTCTGTCTGTTCGCGATAAAATCATAACGGATTTTTGAGCGGTTTTTACAAATAGGTACATTATTGATGTAGGTTTGCGTATATAATTTGTATTTTTTTTGAGTAAATTGGCTAAATTGGCTTCGCAGAAGGAGGAAAACATCTACCGCTACCGACCATGGTGAGTACCACAGTTGGCAGCGAGAGTTGTTCTCCGATAACTGCATTGATTATTCAACGCTGCGATGCCCAAGTACTGGCACACCGAATCGGCTAAATACATGGGACAGGCGGGATTCAACTAACTCCTAGTAACCACGTGCAGGATATTCCCAATGCATCCGTGCTCAGAAAGAACCTGCTTTAACCGGAAAGAATCCCAAATGTATATTTTAGCCAACGCGCACACCGCATGCGTAGACACGATGTGATGTCCGCGTATCTCTCTGACCAACAATACTCTCCAAGGGTGACAAAGGCGCGCCCTACTCTGGGCGGTCAGAGCTGGCGTCCACACCGGGGTACCGTATAGCGTTATCGACCGGAGAATTCCGCGTACAGCCTTCTCACGATGCTCGGTTTACCCAAATTGGGCAAAAGTCGCAGAGGAAACCAGCTTTTGAGCAAGCTGTCGAAAGTGCTCGTCAAAGAGCCAAATACCTTTTAGGAACCGGCCTTTCAGAGGTCTCCACTCTCTGGCAGCTTGCGGCTCTGTCAACGATTGGATTCGCCGTCAACGTCGTCTATGCTGGTGATCAGCCCTGTTCCGATCTCGTTCAGCGGTCTCTTTCTGGTGCATTCCATCTTCACAAATAGAGGCCACTGCGCCCCAGCCCTTCAATCAGCATTGGTTGCTGGTGGGAACAGGTCTCGTCCGATATGGTCGACTTTGTTGTTCAGACGCCCAGTGGAGTCCCAATCAGTAACGCAGTGGTGGTATTGCGCCACCTCCTCGCGTTCGATCTTATTCAGATACTCAACAAGCAACCATGCCCATCTGCGTCATCTGGTAGGTAATCCGACCGTCCTCCCTGCCTACCTAAGCTTCGAGGTTAGGCAGATAGGCACCAACCATTCGTTGACGCCCATTTTGTGGCTGCTCCAGCCCCGCGCGCCATTGTGCCAAGGCCTATTAGTGAGCGTTTCACCGCATTTGAAGCTCGTCTTGGTCTTCCCTGCTCTTACCCCGGCGGGTAGCACGAGTCTGGTCATAGACCTTCGCGTCCATGTCCACCAGGATATCAAAAGGCGGGAAACGAACCAGGACTGTCGCCGCCTCTGATGAGTTGGTGCGGTATCCTCGTACGATCCAAATGGCCGCTACCCGATCTCTTGATTGAGCTTGGCTCGACAGCAGGAGGAGGCCGATGGAAGCTTAGCCCATATTGGCGCTCCGTAGAGGGACATAGATAGTAACACCGCACTAAAGAACGGGCCTATACTCTTTGCGCTGGTGACAGTTGCCTGTACGACGTTGACTAGAACATTCTGGTTGGTTTAATTTAATTTACTACAGTCATTAATGATTTGATATATTGCGAATGTGGTACAACTGAAATATGTACTAAGTCATAATTTGTAAATCGCGGCAACTTTCAAGAGTGAAACGAAATGTTACTGAAACTGTCACCCGCACCATGCTACATGCCAAACAGTATAGATACATTGTTTGGGATTGGACCGATACGAGGACCGAATTGAACACGATTGAGGCGATATTTTTTGTGACGATAGCAGAAGCAGGCAAGGGACCAGGGTTTGATCTTTAGAACCTGGAAGGAGAGATTGTGGTCACCATATACTAGGAGACCATCTGTAAACCGTAGATGGCTCGAAATCTGTCAGGGTACCAGAAGTTTCCTATCTAAGTTACATCTAGTGCATGTTAAGTGCCTAAAACATATTTTACCTGAAATACCTATTGTTTATTTATTTTTATTTTGTTTTGGAAATGTAGATATTTTATTTGTGTATATGTATTTATTTTATTTACTTGTATTAGTATCTATAATAATATTTATTTTGACATTTACTTTTATCGAATTCACTTAAATTCCTTTACATTTTTTTTTGCTAAAACTGCCCATGAATTCGACTAATTTTTTTTTACAATTTTTTTTTCCATCCCATGGTCGCCTGGAAGAAATTGCTTCTTAGCGATAAGGCCGCCATTTGTACATGGTAATTTAATTGATTTGTTATTTTTATGTAAACTGTAATATCTTGTGTACAATAAAGTTTATTCTATTCTATTCTAGTTCCTCGGCTACTAGTACCAAAGACAGAGTTGTTTAAATCGCCGCATCCGTGACGGGTGGAACATCATTCACGTTCTTCCCATCGTAGAGGCCGTAAAAGGGGAAGTGAGTTCCACCTGTATTGTAGGGAAACTTTTCTGCTCCTGCAGAAATTGATTGAAGGCAAACTCTGAAGAGTCTCCAAAATAGGGGCCTACTGAAGCGGATGACGATAATTGTAAGTCCGTGCATTTAGGGCGATTACGGTGACACAACTGAGACTTATTCCCCCTCCCTCTAAACACCGTATAACATTACTCGGTTCGATTGCGACACACTACCCATGAAAACTCCTGTAGAATGATGGCTTGCAATGGTTTCCACATGTAAAAAAGGTTATTGAATTGCAGAAGTGAGAAGGGGCGGCAAAATTTGAATAGCCTACTGGCGGCAAATATGTAAATCCGCCACTGAGGAAGTAGGATTTAATCAGTGCTAATATGTATATATTACAGAACAATTATAGGTTTTTATGAGTTTTATTAAACACTTGACATGAAAGTAATAATTTTAAAGGCAGAAATACATAGTATTGCGTTCCTATTAGAGGACTATTTAGTTTAGAATTGTTTTCCTGTTACGATAATATCAATAATAATATTAATAAATCAAATACCAAGTGTCACTTAGATTATTGTAAAGTTATAAAGTATCGTGCACATTTATCGTACTAATTTATTACTGTGTCCGTTTACTGTTTTCTTGGTAAGTCGAAATTTGTATTTGTCATCGGTCATAGATAAGAATATGTACTTACGTTCATCGGTGCAACAACCGCCGCCATTACGTACGAGTAGGAGTACTCAAATCTTAAATATATCCTTAGAATAATAACGCGTTATTATTCTAAGAATATATCGTCGTTGGAAAAGTGACTTTAGGATAATTTCAAGCGAAATATATAATAATGTAATAAAGTCTCAAAAAAGGTTGTTTATAACTTTCAACTATAAACATAATTACGCTGCACCTATAATTTGAGTAAGGTATTCATTATCTCTTTAAGGTGAAAGGCTTTCGGCCTACACATAAGTGGTCATGCCTAAAATAAATGTATTACAACTCTGTTGGAGAGTCGTTATCGAACGTACTGAAACCGTAACCGTTTTCTTATTCTGATATTGAAATTTGAGTCCTGAATTTAACTTTTATAGGAAATACCCAGAAGTACCTATAAATAATTTTCTTTAGCCAAATATTAGATTACTAGCTGACCCACGCAATCACGTTTACTTTTCCTATTGCCCGTAGCGTAATAATTTCCCCCCGTTTTTGTAACATTCTTCATTGGTGCTCCGCTCTTATTGGTTTTAGCGTGATGATATATAGCCTTCCTGAATAAATGGGCTATCTAACACTAATATAATTTTTCAAATCGGACCTTTTTTTCAGCTTATTAATACAGATTACTATACTCTGTCCATTTCTTTATTTTCTTTTTGACAGTTCAAGAAATTTTGAAATTAGTGACGCCCTCACCAATTACCGATTCGATTTGAAACGAATAGCGATTTTATTTATGAAGAACTTTCAATCGATTTAATTAAATATTTTTTGTTGAAATATTAATTATTCCTTTATTAGTTTTTTATATTATGTAAGAAATAAACAAAAATAAAAATAATAAATCAGTAAATTAGATGAATGAACAGAGTTATTGTTCTTTACTCTTGGTTTGATCCTAAATTCCAAGATTTCAACTTAATTCCTTGCAAAAATTCAATCTTGGAGTCATAGATACTATTTTTATTTCCTTTTTAGATTAAATTTACAGAAAAAATACTTACATGAAGTCAAATTATTTTTATCATATGATCGATTTATCGTATTTCAAGTACTGTTTTATAGTAGTTAGTTTGTAGTATATAGGTAATTAATAGGCGTGAGCTGTCAAAAAGAAAATAAACGAATGGACAAAGTATAGGCTTTGCCGTTGACTAGCTTTCCGTCGAGAATGAGTGATGTGATGTAATTTCATACTAGGCCCTCTGGTATTTATTGCACCCAGGCTCAATAGTGGGTTTTACAAGGATACGACTTCTTAAATAAATTAGGCAATAAAAAGTCAATCACTTGATTGGCATTATTCAAGGAATTTGTTGGTATAGCAAGGTATTTTATTTAGTGTATACGTGCATGAGTATTTAGTAGTGTACACGGGTACCTTGAGTTATAGAGGAGGGGTCCTGTTAGCAATTAAAGGATCATAACAGAATGTAGGATATCAATTCGGTATTCTGTCATCCGAGTGAGGGAGGCGCACTCTCTTGTTCCTGATATCAGAAAATAGAGTTAAACTTCTTTTTAATAGAAGGGATCGACAATTTTACAAATATAAATTAGTAGTAGGTATTATAGTTATGTAAACTTGAACACACAGAAATCTTTCTCACAGCAATTACAGATCTATTCAAGAAAGTGCCAATTCCTTTTTTCTACTTACTACTAAACAGCCTTAACTATGTCTAAATTTTGAGGGGATGATACTTTATTTGTATACCACATTAATACATTTAAAATGTGAGACACCTTAGGAAAGCATTTTTTATGGAATTGGGGGCAAACAAGCAGACGTATCACCTGACGGTAAGCGATTACCATAAGCGTGCCACCCATGGACACCCGCAACACCAGAGGCGTCACAAATGCGTTGCCAGCATTTGGTGGACGGGGAGGAGGATAGGAGCAGGGGTTGGGTTATGGACCACCGGTCTCCTCACTCATTTCACACCAGTTGTCTGTGAGGCTATGGTATCACTACGGTCGAGCCGGCCTATGCATGCCAAAGAGTGGCTTTCCCATGGTAAAGCATGCAAGACTGATATTATTCTGGGAAATGTATATGAAAAAGAAGCTAACTTGGCTAAATTTTTTGAACTTCTGTCTGTCAAGCTTTTTTTAAGGTGGTGATATAACTCATTTTTTATGGTATATAAAAAGTATTGAGTAAGTTTAAATACTAACTTTGAAACTTTCGCGTTCCAAGATTTAATAATAATTATTTTTAAGGGAATTAACGCAATCACTGAAGTTTAAATAGTTATATATGTCATAACAGAAAAAGGACATAATACTTCATTACAATGGCTATAAAGAAATAATTATTACATTATTCTAGAGACAATGGTACTTCTCTAAAGAAATACTATTATTCATATAAATCTATATAGTTAAGTATTTATAAAGTACTCAATGTCAGATGTAAAAAGCTATATGATTTGTTCAGCATATCTAAGTACTTTGTATTATTTTTTAACCGACTTCAAAAAAGGAGGAGGTTTCTCAATTCGACCGTATATATGTATTTTTTTTATGTGTGTTCGTGGATAACTTCGTCGTTTATGAACTGATTTTGATGATTCTTTTTTTAATGGAAAGGAGATGCCCCAAAGGTGGTACCATGATAAGGACATTAAGATCTGATGATGGCATCCAAGAGAAATCGAGTCGAACCTTGAAGTCGGTTTTTGTTTTTGTTAAAATTTTACTTGTTGGTCTTAATGTAAATGATTCATAATAAAATAATTTACGTTATGCATACATAAAATATTAAATTATTAGGTATATTAAATTCATAAGCAAACACTCCATTATTTTGAATTTATTTATATAAATTTGTAAACAATGACACTTAAAGTGCAAAAAGCAGCTGCTTTACCTGCTGCCGACCATGCCTCTATAGATTATAATTGATATCGTGCCATTATCCTACTTTTATACTGTTTTTTATAAACTATAATTATAATTATTAAACCATATAACTTTAGAGCATCAATTACGTTGGCTTCTTTAAATTAGTAAAACTAAAAACACTTACTTTATGAGAGAATATACATACACTCTTAAAATAACCTCGACTACACTCATTGATTTGATATTATTGATACTAAAGTAAAATAATAAAGTACTTACGAAAACTTAAGGCAAACAGTTGAAAAGGGCAACTTGAGAATGTAACACCGGTGCACAAAACGTGATAATAAACAAAGAAAATAAATTCGTATTTTTCACTAGAAAATACTGAAATCCTGATTTTATGTTATTTAATAGTGAATATACTATCTTATCAAGTAAAATAATTTTAAAATTAATCCTTACGCGCAACTCCTGCCCTAGGCGAGTTGCTTGATAATGAGTATGACATGACTTAGCAGTGTTGCCAGGTCGGTTTGAAAAAAATTCAGTGTTTTGCATGTAAAACTACAGTAGATCGGTAGGAAAATACAGTAAATCTTATATCTCATTACAGTGTTTTACAGTGAAAAAAAAACTAGTTTAGTTGAAATATTATCAATGTATTTATTAATCACTATTATAAATTATGTATAATTTATCAATCACTATTACTAATCACTAATACTATTTTTAAATATTGTCCGTAAAAGCCTTAATCATTTTCTCATTTGGATTATAATTTATACTCGTAGAATTTCGTAAAAAGGACTGGCGCGCTAAAATATTACCTTTGAATCATTTTCCTTATGTTTTCTTCTTTTTCGGAGTGGGGGAGGAGTTCGTCGTCGCTTTCACGAGCCGAAATTTTTAACAACAATTATTTATGTAATACTAAGAAAAATACAATTAATCCGAACTATTTGGCCCCTATATTTCAAAATGAACATTTCATTACAAAGTTATAAACGTACCTACTTATTATCCACAATATTACAAAGTTAGCTTATAGTAAACAACGATTATGTTAAATATTAACATCTCAATTTTGTCAATTATTAGATCTATAATCTATTCCCAGATCCTCGTCGTCCACATCTCGAGAGCTAATGCTAAAGGCCTGTATTCACTTTGATTAGTGCGAGTGCAGGTGTGAAGCGCAGGCGATCAACGATTGGTAGAAAATACGCGTGGACCGCGAATTCGCTGCTCACACGTACTTTCCACCAATCACCGATCACCCGCACTAAGCACCTGCACTCGCACTAAGCAAAGTGAATACGGGCCTTTACTTTAAGTAGAACACAATGCGGTTCGTTTCACGCAGTTGAATGGTGATTGTATTTTTTTTTGTGGTTAAATATTAAAACTAGTAGGTACCTAAATTTTTCGCTGTATACTGTATAGCTGGAATACAGTGTACAGTAAAAGCAGTAAAATTACAGTAAATCTACTGTAATTACAGTGCACCTGGCATCACTGTGACTTAGGTACAATAAATGCGTTACACACACACACTGACACTGACCTGACCTTAGAGCATATATGTCTAGAAGGACAGCGAAATGGGCGGAAAGCGTGATCGGAGAAGAGAGAGAGAGACTGAGTTTGGGTAGTGTCTGTCTCTCTCACACAAGCTTCTGATTGACAGGGACGCAACGCAACCTTAGAGTTTGTAACCCCTGAACTTGTCAGGTGGAAACTCACCGGTTTCGACTCAGGATAAATATGAGACCTCAGGGCGCCGTAAGAATTTTGATGAATTTAACTAACAAACAACTAACAAACTAACTAACTAACAATCCACATTGAATGAACAAAAAAAATTCAAGTTTTCTTTACTATAGATAAAAGTATACCCTACTTTTATTTATGCAAAGTGTCCTAGATTGAAATTTAAATTACACTATTAAATACACAATTTAAATACACTAACAGGTTAAATTATTATGTTAAAATTACAAACAAGTTAAAGGGAAGCACAATATCCCTTTAATTATATTATGCAAACCCTCTTATAGAAATAAAATAAAGTTAATCTCACATTTATTTACTTAAGTTGTAAGTAGGTAGGAATATAAAAAGTAAAAATAAAGTTATTCAAGGAAAACCTGAACAAAATACAAGCTATATGTATGTGCTGCTCCCTTAGGGAACACACACATGAACTGTGAAACAACAGGAAAAGAAAAAAAGAAAAAAAGAAAAAAAATGTTCTTGCCAAAATAAATTCAAAAAGACTTACCAAAATTTGTGCAGTTAAAATTTTGATTCAATTTTGAATTTGGTTCAATGCTTTTCCAACACCGCAGAGATGGTAATAATGTGCTGAAAAATGCAATGAAATAATTATTACATGTGAACTGCACTTCACAAAACCAATTAACGTCCTGGGTAGTCTCGGACGGATAGTAAGCGTCTCATCCAAAGTCCTCCCGGGAACTACACTCAGCACACCCTCAAGGTTCGAAAAGTTAGCCGAACGTTGGTCGCCAATTTGTAACCCCTGAACTTGTCAGGTGGAAACTCACCGGCTTCGACTCAGGATAGAAGATGATACCTCAGGGCGCCGTAAGAATTTAGATAAAATTTTATAGTGAGGGTGCGGAGGGTCCAAGGAAGACTTCAAAGAGACAACGTACAACTTAAATAAACTTTTATTCAAATTCCTGCTATCTTTACATATAAATTCAAGTAATTTAATTAATTTAATAAATTGACAAATAATCTTAATAGGTAGTCTTAAAAATAAAAAATAAAATTATACAGTCTTTTCTTTCACTCTTTAAGCCTGTAGACTGGTCTGCACAGGATAGCCACCCTCTGGTCACCGCTCTGACTCACGGTAGTCAGCCGTAGACTCTCTCCAGCTCAAGGTAGCTTAAAGAGACGTCCACCAGTGATCCAACTTGTGGGTGCTAGGTAAAAAAGTAATAATTAATTTCTATATATATAATCTGAACTTCCCTCAAGGTAGGGCAGATAAGTCTTGAGGAGTGAGCCGTGAGCTGCCAATCGTCAACCGTACTCAGCACAAATCTTGAACCACAAGACAGGCAAGATGTAGGATTCTTTCTGCGGAATCTAACGACCCTATAAACAAAATTAAATAGCCTGAGAACATATTCTACATACAATAAGATAATAAGGAAAAACCTTTTTGAGGTTAACTTACCACAGACAGTGGGACTTGAACACTCACAAACACTTCCAACAAGAATATTAATGTATACTGTAAGCAAAGCTTCCTCAGAGTTAACGAGAGAAGGTTTAAGAAATAATAAGAAATATGCAATACACCCTGCTATATAGACATTCGATCGAACATTCTAGATGATTCTCCTACTACATTTCGGGATGTGAGAACAGGACGTACAACTTCCATACTCCTTGCTTATTTGAGATCAAATTTAAGAAGTAATGAGAATCGTATGATACACATATGATAATGTCTCATTATTTCTAAGCGTCATAATGTCAACTACATATCCTTCATAAAATACGCCCCCTAGTGCCACCTAGGTGTACCAACAGCCCGATACTTCGATCGTGCACATCATCCAATTGTAGTTCTAACTACAATGAACGAGAGGGCGCTGAAACAAAATTTGTTAAACATTGAATACTAAAAAAAACGATGTTACACCACCCCCTCCCCACAGTGTTCCCTGAGTAGAGGACGAAGGGAATAACCAAAACAACAACAAACTAAGAAAAAGCTGTGATGCCCTCAAATGTTAGGACACACAGAGTTTATAAGAAGAAAATTTAAACTAAAATATAGGTAGTATAAGAAAGAAAAACTTAACTCCTAATGAAACTACTCTAATGACATCACACCCTATTTCAAGGAAAAATGCACACACATATGAGCACCCGAGTATAAGGTGTGTGTGTCGAAGAGGAACTGTCCGATGCGAAATTGTTATCTCCCTATCTGACGTTCGATTTGGAGAGTGGTCCGATACAGTGAGTAAAAGGAACACAAGGTTGTTCCTGCTCACTACACTTAGATATCGGACAGATCACTAACCAAAAGCGAGCGTTTAGCAGCCACTACACTTAGGTACCAATTTGTAACAACTAGACCTGTCAGGGGGGAACAAGTTGTAACCCATAAGCCTACAAGAAAGGAGGGTTCAAACCTTGCAGTCCCCAGAATCCTGATCAGGCGTGTCACTCGTCGGCAACCCAGCAATAGTTTTTGCTTTGGGTAGCATCGTACAGTCCGTCCTCTACACTTAGGTACCAATTTGTAACAACTAGACCTGTCAGGGGGGAACAAGTTGTAACCCATAAGCCTACAAGAAAGGAGGGTTCAAACCTTGCAGTCCCCAGAATCCTGATCAGGCGTGTCACTCGTCGGCAACTAGCCTTAATAGAAAGAATCACCTGAAGTAAGGACTCCTTCCAGTTCAAGGACCTTCGGCTCCCAGAAAGACAGCTCAGAAGCAGCAGAAGCAGGGACGACAGTGCTGGCTTTAATGCTGCCACGCCGTATAAGGCGCAAAGCAGTGCGCAGCTCACTCCTTAAACTGAACTCCGTGTTATCGGGAATCGCTGAAACACCCATGGCAGACAACTCGTTAATAAGTTCATCCTTCTTTAGATAATTAATACATTTAATCAGCTGGGCCATGATGTTAAAATTCAAAAATAAATTTGTTGACAATAAAAAAAATTTATATATAAAGCACTAAGTTCTTCTTAGTGAGAAAGTAAAAGATTCAGTCCTACAAAACGATTAGGCTGAATGTTATAAAAATAATGTGTTACTTTCTTAACACAATGTTTTAAAATTCAACATTAAAATTAATGACAAGTTAACAAAGTTAAAACAAAGCACTAAGTTCTTCTTAGTGAAAAAAAAATTAAAAGATTCAGTCTTACAATAAGATCTATCTGAATTGTATAAAAATAATGTGTTATTATATTAACACAATAACAAAAAATTATTCTCAAATGTTACCTTTAGTTTCAAGTTTACAATTATTCCAAGCAGTTTTTCCTAATTTGTGGGGTAACAAAAGAAAACTTTTTTTTTTTAATCCCCTTTTCAAACTCTAAGTTAATTATAAATTTAATTCTAATACATTAATTATGTTTGCTTCATGTTTCCACAACTATAAAGTGGTTACTAACAATCCACATTCAATGAACAAAAAAAATTCAAGTTTTCTTTACTATAGATAAAAGTATACCCTACTTTTATTTATGCAAAGTGTCCTAGATTGAAATTTAAATTACACTATTAAATACACAATTTAAATACACTAACAGGTTAAATTATTATGTTAAAATTACAAACAAGTTAAAGGGAAGCACAATATCCCTTTAATTATATTATGCAAACCCTCTTATAGAAATAAAATAAAGTTAATCTCACATTTATTTACTTAAGTTGTAAGTAGGTAGGAATATAAAAAGTAAAAATAAAGTTATTCAAGGAAAACCTGAACAAAATACAAGCTATATGTATGTGCTGCTCCCTTAGGGAACACACACATGAACTGTGAAACAACAGGAAAAGAAAAAAAGAAAAAAAGAAAAAAAATGTTCTTGCCAAAATAAATTCAAAAAGACTTACCAAAATTTGTGCAGTTAAAATTTTGATTCAATTTTGAATTTGGTTCAATGCTTTTCCAACACCGCAGAGATGGTAATAATGTGCTGAAAAATGCAATGAAATAATTATTACATGTGAACTGCACTTCACAAAACCAATTAACGTCCTGGGTAGTCTCGGACGGATAGTAAGCGTCTCATCCAAAGTCCTCCCGGGAACTACACTCAGCACACCCTCAAGGTTCGAAAAGTTAGCCGAACGTTGGTCGCCAATTTGTAACCCCTGAACTTGTCAGGTGGAAACTCACCGGCTTCGACTCAGGATAGAAGATGATACCTCAGGGCGCCGTAAGAATTTAGATAAAATTTTATAGTGAGGGTGCGGAGGGTCCAAGGAAGACTTCAAAGAGACAACGTACAACTTAAATAAACTTTTATTCAAATTCCTGCTATCTTTACATATAAATTCAAGTAATTTAATTAATTTAATAAATTGACAAATAATCTTAATAGGTAGTCTTAAAAATAAAAAATAAAATTATACAGTCTTTTCTTTCACTCTTTAAGCCTGTAGACTGGTCTGCACAGGATAGCCACCCTCTGGTCACCTCTCTGACTCACGGTAGTCAGCCGTAGACTCTCTCCAGCTCAAGGTAGCTTAAAGAGACGTCCACCAGTGATCCAACTTGTGGGTGCTAGGTAAAAAAGTAATAATTAATTTCTATATATATAATCTGAACTTCCCTCAAGGTAGGGCAGATAAGTCTTGAGGAGTGAGCCGTGAGCTGCCAATCGTCAACCGTACTCAGCACAAATCTTGAACCACAAGACAGGCAAGATGTAGGATTCTTTCTGCGGAATCTAACGACCCTATAAACAAAATTAAATAGCCTGAGAACATATTCTACATACAATAAGATAATAAGGAAAAACCTTTTTGAGGTTAACTTACCACAGACAGTGGGACTTGAACACTCACAAACACTTCCAACAAGAATATTAATGTATACTGTAAGCAAAGCTTCCTCAGAGTTAACGAGAGAAGGTTTAAGAAATAATAAGAAATATGCAATACACCCTGCTATATAGACATTCGATCGAACATTCTAGATGATTCTCCTACTACATTTCGGGATGTGAGAACAGGACGTACAACTTCCATACTCCTTGCTTATTTGAGATCAAATTTAAGAAGTAATGAGAATCGTATGATACACATATGATAATGTCTCATTATTTCTAAGCGTCATAATGTCAACTACATATCCTTCATAAAATACGCCCCCTAGTGCCACCTAGGTGTACCAACAGCCCGATATTTCGATCGTGCACATCATCCAATTGTAGTTCTAACTACAATGAACGAGAGGGCGCTGAAACAAAATTTGTTAAACATTGAATACTAAAAAAAACGATGTTACAAGCTTCCTCAGAGTTCAAAAGAGAAGATTAAGAAATGAAGAATCATCTGCCACACATCCATTTTTATAGACTCAATATCGAATCCTCTCGATGAAACCCCTTCCCCATTTCTTGATGTGCGAACAAGACGTACAACTTCTATACTGCTTGTTTATTTGCGATCAATTTAAAATGTAATGAGAATCGTATGACACACATATGATAATGTCTCACTGTTACTAAGTGTCCTAATGTCAACAAAAAAATCCTTCAAAACATACGCCACCTAGTGCAACCTAGGTGCATCAAACAGCCCGGCAATTCGATCGCGCTCCACACCCAATTGTAGTTCGCACTACAGTGAACGAGAGGGCGCTGAAAACAAAAATTGTTAAACAATGAAAATCAAAAAAAAAACGATGTTACACCACCCCCTCCCCACAGTGTTCCCTGAGTAGAGCACGAAGGGAATAACCAGAACAGTAACAAACGAAGAAAAAGCTGTGATGACCTCAACTGTTAGGACACACAGAGTTTATAAGAAGAAAATCTAAAATTTAAAATATAGGTAGGTTAATGGGACTAATCCCGCCCACACGCCCACCACTGTAACTCCTGTACACCAGGATCAACAGCGGTGACCCACGAAAACACCGAGTTATGACACTCGGGAAGTCCCAGGAAAAATTTAACTGTCTTGGAACCCGCAACGAAATTAATCAGAAGAAAACTGGAGGAGTTGGAAATATAATAAGTCCACTTCCCTCCTTAGCAAAGCGGGAGACAAAATGGAGTCAAAATAGGCAGACGCCTTTTTCAAACCGGGAAGCACCACGGATAAAAAATATTATGGGTCCTAAGTGAGCTATATTTGATTTCTATAGTATGTATGGCAGAATCGCTTAAACGCACGGAAATTCACCGCAGTTGACACAAGATCCCCATAATATACTACCCCAGACGTCATTTGTAAGCTATTTAGCATCATGTTACGTTCATTGTACCAAAGACTACATTCCCAGAGGATATGATGAGCCGACTGTTCACAGCTAGAATCAGGTGTTGAGCATTGACAAAATGGTGAATCGACTAATTTAAATGAGTATAGTTTGCTCTTAAAGTTACCGTGGCCTGTAAGAAATTGAGCGACACAGTGATCTACCTCGAGCCATGTCCTTGACAACCTTTCGCGAACAGATGGAAAGAACTGGTAGAGGTGGCGCCCCTTAGATGATTCGTCCCATCGTTTCTGCCATTCATCCAAGAGGTCGTTATAGACATTGGATTTTTGTTGAAACAATCTTATGATTTTACCGCGGTCTCGTATGCCCAAAAAATCGCATTCCATGTTTTGTAGTGTGGAATAGTACATGGCTGCACGTCTTTGCACCTCGAGATCGACCGGAAGAACACCTGCCAACACCGGTAAAGCCTCAGTGCTAACCGTCCTATATGCCTTGCACAAGAAAATCGATGCAGGTCGTTGGCCTTGTAACAGTTTGCGACGGACAGCACCTACAGTCGCCCTATCTGCCCATACAGGAGCACCATAGCAAATAGAACCCAAATAAGTAGCTCCATATATGATCTTTAGTGTATTATATGACAGACCCCATGTCGCAGTTGATATCCTCGTCAGTGCAAAGAAACTCTTTTTAGACTTTTCATTAACTGTTCTAATATGTTCAATAAATGAAAAGTTTCTTTCTAAAACCAATCCCAAATAACAAACCGAGGTTTTATTTTTAATAGTAACATTTTCAAATTTAATACACGGCGGTGATTTGAGGTTACCTTTCAGAAGTAGCTGGAAGGTTTTGTTATGTGCAAACGTCAACCGATTACGCCCACCCCACCGAGATATTAAGTCCAAACATTCACTGGCCAGCCTCTCAAGCCCCGTTCTAGTATCCGACTCTATCAGTAACAAACCGTCGTCCGCGTACGCATTCAGGGTACATCCGGACGGCACAGGCATTGCCAGAAAATCGTCGAAGCCTATGTTCCACAAGTATGGTCCTAGCACTGACCCTTGAGGACACCCCATCGTAAGCGCCTTCGACACAGAATGATGCCCAAGTCTCAATTTAGTAGTACCTTGTAAGAAGTACGAGGAGATAAGGGAATAAATATTTTTAAAGCAACCTCTTAATTTTAATTTTAGCAATAGCATGGGCCACCACGCATTGTCAAAGGCGCCAGATATATCTAAGAAGATGCCTAAAACGTATTGAAAACTTGACTCGGTGACAGTTTTCCTTACAGATATAACCGCATCAGTTGTCGATTTTCCCAACGTAAAGCCGAATTGTCTATCATGAAATTTAACTCCACCCGGTAGAAGTCGTGGTACTACAAGACGCTCTAAAAGCTTTCCCAGCGATGGCAACAGTGTTATGGGTCGATAGGATTTAGGATCGTCCGGCGGCTTATCGCCGCTTTTTGGTATTATTCGAATATTACCGCACCGCCAAACACTAGGAAATACTCCTTCCGCAATGCAACGTCTAAAAACTGTTAAAACCGTATCACCCGAAAGTTTACAAGCTTCTTTTATCATTTTGTTTGATATTTTATCGTCGCCCGAAGCCTTATTTAGTGGTAATGACCTAACAATACTGAGGAATTCGTCTGAAGATGGTAAGTCAGACATTGGAGACAATGGTGGTTCAATAGCCCACTGCCTAATTTGTCGGTGATAATCCGTGTCATCCTCCGGCCGATCGTCAGGCACAAGTGATTCTAAAAGATATTCTGTGGTTTGTTCTACTCCTGTAGTATAACTATTATTAATTTTGATGTTCTGTACGTATGCAAGGTCGATTGATCTATTTGCTTTAAATTCATGATACAAAGGTGACCAGGGACCCTCTCTATCGAGTTTATCAACAAGTTTACGTATTAAATTTCCCTTTGATTTCTCCACAGCAGCTCTATAATGAGACCTGGCAACTCTAAGAGCAATAAGAGCATTATTGTAAATATCTCCTGTTACGTTACGCTTTTTAATGTCATTTAGTTTTTTACGAGCTTTCCGATAGATTCTACGTAATTCGACTAATTTATAATTCCACCAATCACATCTACGAGTGTTAGTGATAGATCCACGGCCGATACAAACATCAGCACAATATGTGAAAGTATCTGATAATATGTTTGCGCTTTCCTCAGCTGATAGACCACTGCGACTGAAGTCTTTGGCATGTACTGCAAAGAGTGAACCAAATAAAGCCCAATTTGCCCCTTTTATTATAATAATATTGCTAATCTACACATCCCACTTAAAACAGAAGAAGACATAGAAAAGGCAGCTTTTTACACAACAAATCTTATTCAAAAAGCTGCTTGGATGTCTACTTTCAATATAAAGTATGCAACTCAAACCGGGACTCCACATTGGAAATTCGGAAAATGATAACTGTAAAACGGACGTTAAGACAACAGTGGCACACAAGCAGGAACACACACGATAAACGTGGAAAAGCCTCGCTTCGGCATGAATGGGCCGGTTCGACCGGAGTGATACTAAGGCCTCACAGAAAAGCGGTGTGAAAGAGTGCCTGCGCTGTGTTTCACCGAGTGAGTGATGATACCGAAGGCCCATACCCCAATCTCTCCCCATCCCCCAACAACGCACGCACTTGTGACGCCTCTGGTTTTGCGGGTGTCCATGGGCAGCGGTTATCGCTTACCATCGGGCGATACGTCTGCTCGTTTGCTGAGTAAGGCACAAGGGTCTCCTGAGTAAACTTAAAATGTGCTTAACACACTCTGCGTACATGCTTCTCAGATCTTATTTAAAAGATCGGGTGTTCCAAGTTAGGTCTGAAAACTGCCTATCATTGTTCTATTTCATAGAGGCGGGAGTGCCTCAAGTTTCTGTACTGGCACCTATTCTGTACACAGTGCTCAAACTTAATTGTTAGTGTAACGTGCGCTGATGACACCACGGTTCTATCTTGTGACGTGGATCGAACTTCGGCATCAGCAAAACTCCAAAATCACCTAGATGAGATTGGAACATGGCTGAAAAATGGAGAATTAAAGCTAGCTTTGCAAAGTCGATCCACATTACTTTCAGTCTCAAAGGGGGAGACTGTCCACCTGTGAAACTTGGCGATGATATTCTGCCATAAAAAAGTGTAAAGTAACCAGGAATGCACTTCGACAGAACTTACTTGGCGTGAACATATAGAACCAAAAGAGACCAGGCAAACAGGAAACTGAAAGACATTTACTGGCTGATAAGCAGACAGTCATCACTTAGCTTGGAAAATAAACTGCAAATCTATAAATCCGTCCTGAAATTTATACTATTCATTAACAGATCACTTATTCAAAGCTATTACATACCTCTGATTTGCCCGACGTTTCGACCGGGTTGCGCTGGCCGTTGTCACAGGCTGACTGTCAATCAAACGTCAGACAAATCAGAGGTATGTTATTCCTTTAAATAAGTGATCGCGTTAATTCTCGTAAAAATTATTAATATTACGTACTGAAACTAATTTGGATGTTCTAATATATATTCTATTTTGTCTACTGATTCATGACCAGCAGTTATAAATCTAGATCTTAAGAATATAGATACAGGTTTCTAATTACTAACTACTTTCTGTACATTTTGTACCTTCGTATTTGTATGAAATGTATAAACATTTTTTGGTATAACTTGGATTTGTCTATTTGAAACGACATCTTTAAATGAAACAATTCAACTTTTGCGAAAGCGGATAGACTGTTACACAATCATTTATTTGCTTTGCTATACAATACCTACATCAAATCGTCAGTCACAATAGATATGTGAATACCACGCGGTAATTCCCTTACTCGGTTCTAAACGAGTACCTTAACGTATACATTATTTGTGGGAATCCCCGAAAATGTTTTTCGTTTTCAAATATTGTCAATGTGTGGGTTGCCTTAAGTGTAAAAAAGTAAATAACTACTGCTTAAGTAATCCCCATCTAGACCCCCCGCCCCCCATGTCATCAAAAATAAGCAAAGCGGTTACCCCCCCGCCCCCCTATAGTGTTTACGTAATACTTGAACGACCCCTAATTTGTTTTAATACTGAATTTCTATAAAGAACAGGTATTGCGGTTGATAACAGCCTTGTGGTTTTAGTGTATTCATCCGTTTGATGATACGAGTCATCTCCAATATGATCCCTGCAAACTGTTGATACTTTTTTTTTGTATTCCGATTGCTTCCATCCACATCTCCTTCAACTCATTATTTGCAGGAAATCTGCAATTTAAATTAACATAGGTTCAAAGTGCCCTTGTGCTTCGCTTGGCGAGGCACGACCGTGCCCCCAGATAGAATAACTATATGGAATACACACTTATTCAAATAACAAAATATACTATATAAATAATTCTTACTTGTGAAAACTGCGAGTGTAATCGCCAGGAATAGGCTGCTTTTTACAAATAACACACTTTTTTGTTATTTTGTAAAAGCATTACCTACAGAAATCCGATCATCACAACAATTAAACGTCAATCCTTCTGCTCGCTGGTTCTGGTTTAGGTTCTGGTTGGTTCATTTCGTGATAAGTTGCTATAAAGTGGTTACCGGATAGTGACGTCACACTGTGTCGCTCTCGGAATGCGAGGCCTTGGTTTCTGATACCATGGTTCTGCTTTTCCGCGCAAACTGCGCAAACGCGAGTATAGCGAGACAGTACTAGGTACCGCGGTGTCTTCTCTCTTTCTAACCGAGGGACGGCCAAAGGCCTGGCTTACGTCTCTTAAGCAGCTATTACATTACACGATTTCTCGGGCCCTGCCCGCAGAGACAGGGCAGTGTAATAAGAAACAGGGAGGCAGGGTCCCTAAACAGGGCGCTCGAGTGGTGCCGATCTCCCTAGCTCCCTCCCGCGCTGCCGATTGGGTAGTGTTATAAGAAACAGGGAGACAGGGAGCTCAGTCGCTACGGCGCGAGCGCAGAGTTCACACGTTCGTCTTTGGATAGAAGAGGTTGAGATATCTAGAAACTAAATTTTAAATCTTGATAGGAGTTTCCAGTGGCTAAGAACAACTATACTATGTTTTGCACTCACGCTATCTCTTAAGATAGTTTTTTTTTTCTATAAAAGGAGCTACTAAGCTTAATAGTTCGTCAAATTGGTCTGTAGTTTCGTAGGACTGTCGAGTCCAAAACACTGAGTATTTGAATATTTGATAGTTAGTTTCTAAGGAGCAAATATTCACCCACATCCTCCTCTTCTTCCTTTTTGAATACCTCATGTTAGTAAGTGCCAAAGTCACCGCTAAAGCAACTTTCAGACTGCCTCGTTGGTCTCGCGGTTGGCGTGTGCGACTGCTGATCATGAGGTCTCGGGTTCGATTCCCGGGTCAGACCAAATGTTTGTGTGATCTACAAATATTTGTTTCGGAGTTTGGGTGTTTTCTATGTAGGTATAATATGTATGATGTATTTACAAAAAAAAAGTATATATGAATTTGTATCAGTTGTCTAGTACCCATCACACAAGCTCTGCTTAGTTTGGGACTAGATGGCGTTGTGTGTTAGATGTCCGAATTTTATTTTTTATTTTTTTCATTTATAACTTTATGCACTATTGTACATCGGCGGACTTAATGCCCAAGGCATTCTCTATCAGTCAACCTTTGGGTAGTGTAGATATCTTGTGAGGTAGGCGCACATGAAGTACATATGTACTTAAACAGCTAAAATTGCATTACAAAGCATTACATACTTAAGTCCTTATATAAATACAACAAATACATAAACTCTATATACAAATACTTAAACACTATAACTATATATAATATTAAATTACATAAATTATGAAATAAATAAAATATTTACTATAGATACGTACACTAAGAGTATTGGAGAAAATGATGGTATTTATTTATTTGATGTTTCGATGAAGTCCGCGCCATAGCGACAGACGTGCACAGTCATTCACATTCACCTTAAAACTGAGTAAAGGTCACACAGGCCGCAATTTCCAGCGTAGTGTAATAAGCGGCACCCTAACTGGTAGGCAGGGCACCCGAGAGACAGGGCCCGAGAAAACGTGTAATGTAATAACCGCTTTAGGGCGTGCCACGCGTGTAAACGCGGTGTTAGACATTTAGACGACCAGAAAGTAGAGCTGGCTACACTGGTGGTAAATGTCACAGTTGTCAAGAATGTGATTAAAAATATTTGTTTTGTTTGATTTGATTTCTTTGTTTTATCATTTTTAAAATGTCTTTTTTGGTCTTGAGGAGAACGTATTTGAAAGCTAAAGGTAACATATTGTCTTCCAGTAGCGGTAATATTGGATTAAATTGTCCAATTATAATATCTGCGTCACGGACATTTAGTGACGACAAATCTGGCAATAATCCACAATTTAGCACGAGTTCTATACTTATTGAAAATGGATTTAACGTTCAAGAACTTCCAGTAGTTGTAAAGAAGTTAAGAGATCTATCGGAAATTGAAGATAAGCCAAACGAAGAAAATGCAACAAACACATCAGATTCTTTGAACTACCACTTGGTACAGGAAGAGTTTAAGCAATGCTTGGATCTACGAGATGTGTTTTCATTACTCTCTAAATGCACTAAGATAACTCCTAACATTGCACTGGGTGCCATTGAAAGAATATATGACATTGAAAATAATCCAAGTCCGCTAATTATAGACTCAAGGAGTTTACAAATAAATTTAGCTAAAGGTGCTATTTTAGATAAATTACTGCGAGTGGTAATGAAAACTGAAGACACACAAACAATTTTAAATATATTGAACACAGTGTCTTCATTTATGGAGCCCTTTAAATATCAGTTCCATGATGAGTTGCTTTTGAGAGTAATAGATAACAAGTTATCTATTGAACAGCTTTGTGAGTTTACCACGTTTTTGATTAAACATAAAATAGATGGCAAATATGCTGACACAATAGATAAGCTTTGGGTAGGGTTTGTAGCCCGAGAGGCTGAAATTAATGAGAAAAATATTGTTGAAGTATTCAACATTTTACATGGAATGAAAGTAAGCAAAATAATAATATTGACATTGCTGGAACAAAAACTGAGTGATTTATGGGCAAAGATTCAAGTACCAATTATGCAAGAAATTCTTAATAGGTTTATAGAGGAAAAGTATTTATCGTTACAATCATTTTGTGTGGTAGGAGGTTGGCTGAGTGCAAATATACATGCCTTAGATGAGGATTCTCTACTTGATATAATTTCCAAACTTACCAGACTTAAATATACCGATGATAGGATTGAACTGGCTGTGGAAAAATATATGAGACTAAGAGCTTCAAAAATTGACAGCCCTGTTCTTATAGTTGGTATATTAAATTTTTGTATGCAATTTAAAATTAACAACAAAGAAATATTGAATGTGTGTGGTGACTATTTTTTGAATAACTGGCAAAAAGTGCCACCTGGTTTTCTAAAGTCATTTACATATCCATATGGCTATTTAGGTTTTACTCTCCCTAATAGTTCACAATTTTGGACACTAACGGAGACAATATTACTAGAATCATTTGAGAAGTTATGCAGTGATGATCTTGGTTCAATAGTGTTATCATCAATTTACACTGAAAATTATCCAATAAGATTGGTAAACAAGATGTTGTCACCTGAATACATGTCAAAGATAAATAAACCTGAAACTCTGCAAAAGTTTCATTTGATTGATGTTGCCATGTCATTGGAGAGCAAGGACTATTCGGGCCCACTATTACCAAAAGATCACTGGTCAACACCTATTTCTCAAGATTTTAGAATTAAAAATATAGTCGGTAAAATAATGGATCCATTAACAAGTGTAGTAGGGGGCAACAGCAAATTGTCTGTAGCAGTATCAGTTCCATACCTACCCTCGGATGAAACATATTTGCTGGATATTATGATCCACCCTGCAGGATTGGGCAGCAATATATTCAATTGGAAATCAAAATCTGGCAAAAATCAGAATATTGCCTTATTAATTCATTTACCAGACCATTACTGTTCTGATAATGAACATTTAATTGGTCCTCAAGTCATGAAGAAAAGGCATTTGAAAATTTTAGGAATTAGAGTGGCCAGTCTGAATTATTCTATGTTGAGTAAATTTTATACATCCTATGATAAGAATGGATTAAAAGAATATCTCTTACAATGTATAATTAGGGCTAAAGAGTGCTCATAGATGTTTTAATTTTGGTTAATTAAGGTTCAATACTTAGGTTCAATAGCATAGAAACTTGTATAGGTATTTAAATTTTTACTGTAATGTAAATATGTATATTTTGTATATATGACATATTTTTCTAGTCCGAAAATGTAAAAAAAAATACTATTAATTACTTACTATTAATCATTGCTAATATAGATCATTACTATATAAGAAATTTTTGAATTTTATTTTTATAAATCCCCTTCGATTTTATAAATCGATTAGCCTTATCCAAATGGGAAATAAACGGCATTGCAGTCTAAGCGCGAAAATAGTGCCCTTTACCATCTTTATTTATACAAATAAATAAAATTGGAGTGTCTGTTTGTAATATGAAAATAATCGCTTTTTAATACGATACATGTACCAAAATAACATTTTTTGTTTGTCCGTCTGTTTTTTCGGGTAATCTCTGGAACGGCTGGACCGATTTTGACGGGACTTTCACTGGCAGATAGCTGATGATCTAAGGAGTAACTTAGGCTACTTTTTTTAGACTAGCTTCGTCTCGCGGCTGTCGCGGTACGACAATAACCACGTTCAGCTAGTATAGGATATAATAGTTTATCTGTTCCCTTAGCAAAAAGCGCTGCAAAAAGTCGCCGTGGGCGAGCGCCCTGATCTTTTAAACCACTCAACGGATCTTCATGTAGTTTTCAGTCACAGATAGAGTGACGATGATGAAATGAAGAAACAAAAGCATCACTAGGCCACCATGGTGTGGGTCACCAAGCAGCACTGTCTGCATTCGCAATGAGTATGGTGACTACCACTCTTGGATTCTGCTTATGCTTTCCATCAGGCAGAGTAGAATCATCTTGGCAGGCCCATACATAATTTAAAATAAAAGTTTAAAATAAAATTCGACATCGATTTTTCATTACTTTATTATACTCATAACATCTTTTTCTTATAATTACTCACTGACTAACTCTCTAGAATTATTATTTGAATATTAAATAATTTCTTAAACAACTTTTACATTTTGAAATATTTTTCTATGAAAATCTCGATCCAGATCAAAATACATATTTATAAGTTAAATAGCGTATCCAGCGATTACTATCTAAACTTTTCGTTATTGCTCGATATCTTGAAATTTGGGTTTCAAAGAGTAGTTTTCAAGTCAAGTTTATAGTCAAGACAATCCATCAAATAATTTTGTATTAGTAGACAATCTAGATACATTTCTGGCTGTTACACGCAGGCTCTATATAAATACAGTTTCCAAAATATTTTCATAGTACAAACAGCCTTGTTAGTTACAATTTCATTATTAAGGTTGTTGTATGTAATGTAGTACGATAGTTAAATTACGTGTGATCTGAAAGACTATGGTCAATACCGATTGTATCATGGTAGATGAGTTAGAGGATTTTAATTAGGTACGCGGATAAAGGTGCATCTACACATTAGTGAAATCACAGATAAAATATGGCGTTGTTAACATACATCCACGTTATATCCCATTGTTTTTATAGCCAGAAATGACTACACTATAATTTTTAGCCATAATGGTGTATCACAGCAACTCTAGCTTGAATTTTAATTGTAAAGAATGTGTTACGCTGACTCACAGCCTAAAATCTAAAATAGATAATTTAATAGTTTTACATCAATAATTACTTGATATTCTGCGAAATACAGTCACCTAGCGTGTTCATACAAGTACAAGGTACTCCATGGTTCCCCTTTTATCGTTTTAGTAATACGTCGGTAACTGTACTTGCACTTAATAATTTTTAATGACTTTAATAAAGCTAAAGTGTAACGATTGAAATACGAACACGATTTTAAATCTATCTGGATTACTGGTATGTAGTGCATATGTTGAATAACGGCTATGTTAGGTAACGTGATATACTAACACAATGTGGTTCTGAAATCTATTTTATTTAATTACACAAATTACCGATGGTTGATTGAGAGATGAGGCTGCAGTTAATCTAAGTATGTAAGTAGGATGAGCTACGCTACAGTATTGCCACCGAGATATATAATCACTGAAGTAATGATGTTTGGCACATGCATGACGTTCTCGCGGCCATCGATCATTAACTAGTGTCCTACTTATTAATTCTGAACTATCTTTAATGTTAGCTGTTACATAGGGTTATGTTTGATGCCAGTTTCGAAAAAAGGCATATAGAACGACTTAGGTATTAAGTATTTGATGTTGTAATCTTTCGATAGTCGTCTCCACGTCCTTCGTTTGACTTCAATCAGCTGTTGGCCGTATCCAATCCAATCCATAACTTTATAATAAGACTCATTAAAATTCGAGTCATTTCATTCTCACAGAATTCAAACTCGTTAGTTACAATTTCACAATTTTGACTTAGAAGTATTTATCTAATACATGTATAATTATATAATTTCATTGATTTAGTTACATAATTCAATAAATTTAGTTTTAAATAAATCATCGTTAATTACCTATTCATAGGCATAAATAGATTTATACATATTGAAGATATATTTTTGTATGTGAAAAGGAAGATATGTGATCACTATTTCATTATGTTCGTGGTTTTATATCACTAAGTGATAACGAACACATTCATCAACTCAAAAAGACCGACATTTAAATACTTTAGATATTATATTTTAGAATAGTTTATACTTAATTTTATTAAGTGATTTTGAATAAAACTGAAATTCAACATACATGCCATTACATGCATATGACTATATCTCACTACGTTTCATGTTGTTGTCAAGGGCGGTATTGTTCGCGTCTAGGAGTGTTGAGGAGCACCAGATCGCTGCTGTGTGCCAGAAGGTTATGGTAAATTCATAGACGGTAAGTCGACAGTCCATTCATAGTATAACTAACACCTACTTACTTATTATTATGGCATCTACAACCATGACAAAAAGACATTATTTTTAATAATAATTAATTTCTACTTTGTTCGTAACGCAGAGGTGCGCGAACATTTATGTTATTTGTTTAGTGATTAGTTATGGAAAGGTAAATTTATTTATAATTTATATAAGGGAGATATTTAAAAAAACGACTCGAATACGAAATACGAGTCGATGCTATATATATATGTAGGTATCTATGTAATTGATAGTTTTAGAAAGTACCTACCGTTAATATCAGGTATTAGTGTGGTAATGAATGCAATCTAAACTCTACCTTAAAGACAATACGTGAAACGAAAACAAATATATTTCACTATTTTATCAACAAAGAGATGTCAGCTAAACTATAAACAGTAATTTTTTTAATTGTTTGTTGATTTTATTTGCTGTTGTTATGATTTTACTAAAACGAAATGAACGTGTAGAAGTGGCTCACTTATGGACTAGGATATTTTACAACATCGATTCCTATTTGGCAGTTATCTAACACTTTTTTCACGAATAAGAAAAAGTTCCTTAAACTAATGTGGTGTAACGGTCAATAAAAATTGACAAGTTTTCTTCATACACACATGTGCACATGAAATATATACCTATTTGTAAAATTCCAATTAAATGCTGCAAAATAAGAAAAAAATACTAGTTATTCCAGCAGTCAATAAGACTAGTTTTCTGAAATTTTCATTGCAATTTTTTATGATTTATTATTTCAAAGCACTGTAATATGAAGCATTTTTTTTATTTTCGAAACGTATTGCAGATTTATTTGAAGCTGAACAGCTATCACAATTCTTTAGAAGAATTAATTTATAATAATACTTGGCATCTTGAAGATGTTCACTTTGGATATAACGTCTCACATTTAAGGCTTTATGCGCACCATAAGGCAGACAAATTGACGAACTAAATGTAAATAGCCGCTGAATGTATCAAGACTTTGAAATAAAAAGCAGAGCATCACTCGAATGTTCTTCTGAAGGTACTGAATACATATTACCGCTACCACATAAGTAAAACTAAAATAATAAACTTTTATATAATCGATCACAGTAAGAAATCATCTACCTACGCGAATGTGCGCAATAAGTTTCCAAGTTAGTTCCTAAAGATAATTGCGACTGGGGATCGCGTTTAACTATTAAATGTTCTCACTAATACTAAAACATGAATTGTTAGGTTATAATTAGGTGCCCCTGCCACCCACGGCGTCCTCATTTTGTGACTACTCATCGTTAAAACGTGGGGGTTTCTATAAATTTTCATCGATTTTTATCAGATTTCGTACGGTTTCGCTACAAGATTAAGACAAGTACGTTTAAAGGAAATGACTTTCAGAGTATTTGTTTATCAAAAATGAACTGCGAAATTGAAATTCAACCTGCCCCATTCAGTGTCTGATACTCTTAATCCGTGGGTTTATTCCGTTTTTTTCATCAGTCCCACTATTAGTTTCAAGTTGAGCAGTTAAAATATCTTAAAACAGAATAATATTTACAAAATACAATTTTACATAGATAGTTAAGAACTTTTAAATTTTCAATTAATGTATACTCTTAAAAAGTACGTGTACGTCGTCTTAACGATCATAGAAAATAAAAATTACGTATAAAAACGACAAAGTCTAAAACTAATTGCTAACATTAAAATAAAACATTTCATATGGTATGTTAATAAACGAGAGACCACTTGGGTGCTTGAAGTAACTTAGCTAATCTATTAAAAACAATTAACATAGATCTAACGTCCGTCAGATAAGGCTCCCCATTAAATACATACATTATCCATACATATCTACACAACAGTGAATTAATCCCAAACAATGACACTAAACAGCAAATACAACAAAATATGTCATAGCTAATTTTAAATTTACCAGAGAAACGAACTCCAAATATACACAAATGGAATATTTATAAGGAACCGGCGCGCTCGGGTCAGGGTCACGCCATGTTGACTCGATGAACGGTACCCGAGCGCAAAACTTGGGGACGTTGAAGAACACAACACTAATAGTTAGTATAGAATCACAAAGATATTGGTGTGGCGCTGGCCACGTTCACGAGTAGATGGTGATCACCTCGCGTCCGCCACCCCGCACCATCAGCACCTTCTCCAAACCCTCCGTCAGCACCTCCAGGAATTCCATGTCTAAAAACAAAATATTAATATGAGAAAAACTTTTGTACAATTTTTAAACAAAAAACGGCGCACGGAGGCATGTCGTATTTGGGGTAAGTAGGTATCTAATATTTAAATAGGTATCTCCTTTATATATTGAAAAAATTGGTGACATGAAATACAAAACCAATAATACTAAACAAGACGGCATTGGTCGAAAATAAAGAAACGTTCATCGAAAAACATAATAAACAAACTTATGCCTATTGCATAAACCCGAACGAAATATATAATCGGCAGAACGAATAATATGGAATGAAAGATCTACTTGGTTTTCTTTGCAATTAGAAACAAATAACTAAAAACAAAAGAAAAAAAAATGCGCAGATATAAAATTGTCGAAATCGAAAGGTAACAGAGCAAAGAGAAAAAGAAAATCTTCAGAGCCACTTAAATCACTAAAACAAAAGAAAGCCTAATTTTCTGAAGTATTATAAGGTCTGATTCAAAATGAAATTCTCCAAAAAAAACTATTGGAAATGAAGAAGATTTACTAAAAACAAACACTTTCCTGGTAGGGCTATACTTTGGCTCATATTACAAAAGAAATCTAGACAGACCGTAAAAAACCGGTCAAGTGCGAATCGGACTCGCGCACCGAGGGTTCCGTACAAACATGTAGGTATATAAGTAAAATTTGTCAGAAATTTTCTGTTACCCGTGCTGTTAAGCTATTACTTCTTACCAAATTTCAATTTTCTATGTCAACAGGAAGCAGCTTTTAAGTTTTGAGTCCCTTGCAAGCAGTCGCGAGTTTCAAAATATATACCTAATAATAAATGGTTGTGCCTTTTGTGCGTTTTGCATTTTTGCGTTGACAATTTTTTTTTTCCAAGTTTAAAGGCAATTAGACCTAATTTTGATATAAATTTAAACTGATACCTCTGCGCGTTCATTAGGCAAAGGGCATAGTTATATATAATTAATAAAAAAACATGTGATGTAACAAAACATTTAAGATTTTCGAAATTTTTACTTTATTTGTGCTATAAAAAGTTGCTTCATGCCAAATTTCAAGATTCTAGGACGGCTTTAGGTTTTGATTCCCTTGCGAGTAGTTGCGAGTTTTCAAATATGGGGCTTAAATTGCTGTTTCTTGAGATTGCGTTAATATAGAAAAATGCTTTTGTAATAGCTTAAAGGTATTATAGACCTGAGTATTTGATATGAATTTTAATTTAATACCTCTACGAGTTCATGAAGATAAGGGTAGTTTTCATTTTTTAAATTATTTTTGTTATATAATGGAACTAAAAAAATATGCTTTTCGCAATTTTCCTTTATCTGTGCTATAAGACGTTGCTCTGTACTAAATTTCAAGATTCTGAGTTCACGGGAATTAGCCTGTAGGTTTTGATTTCCTTGCGAGTGTTGAAAATTTGCATCATAAACGACTTATTAGTTAACACGCTGTCCTGCACCACATCCAGTCAACATTTGTGCCTCTATCACGTTCCGTTGGAGCGATAAAACTTTTAAATGTATTGTGTGCTGTTACACAATTTTGTGGACTCATTTTTCACACAATTTTCTCATTAAAATTATAGGCACTCCAACTTTTAATTTGATAATAGTATGTGAGGGAAGACCAGTTGCGGGACAAAGAATTTAAAAAACTCAACTCGATACGTCATAGCTTCATCTTGGTCGACAACACTATTAATATCAGTGTACTCAACTTGTGACCCTTCAACTTGCTTCAAAATAATATTATTTATTTCTATCACTTCTTGGTTTCGAGGTGATAAAATTGCTCGCTCACAAAACCAAGATTCTTCCTGAGTTGTGATATTAGTAAGATTTCCATAAACTGATAATCGATCACCAACCCGCCTGCCCAGCGTGGTGATTACGGGCGTTTACCTCCATGCAGCTGCAAAATAAGCCACGGCCCCCAGTTCCCGGTAGTCTCGCTATTCCTGGTCATGGTGGCGACCATGGTAACGGCGGGGCAGGGGGTGCTAAGAATCTCCGGGTTACGGCAGGCCACCACAACCGACTGACCCTGGCTACGTGTAATGGCCGCACATTACGGCTAAACTCGCATCTGGCACAACTCGAGGTGGAACTTGAGAAAATTAGATGGCATATTTTGGGGTTAAGTGAAGTCCGAAGAGAGGGGGAGGACACCATAACGCTTGAATCAGGCCATCTCATGTACTTCCGTGAGGGAGACCAACAATCTCAAGGTGGCGTTGGGTTTCTGGTTAACAAGTCCCTGTCTAGCAACGTTGTGGAAATGTCTAGTGTGTCGAACAGGGTAGCGTACCTCATTGTCAAGCTCACCGAGAGGTATAGCCTCAAGGTAGTGCAAGTGTACGCACCGACCTCGGCCCACTCGGACGATGAGGTGGAGGAAATTTTCGATGACATTTCGAGGGCCCTCCACTTCACTACTAAAACCCACTACAACGTTGTTATGGGTGACTTCAACGCCAAAGTGGGAGTACAAAATTGCAGCGAATCAGTAATAGGATCCCATGGATTTGGAAGCAGAAATCATAGGGGGCAAATGCTCGTCAACTTTCTCGAACAAGAGGGGCTGTATTTGATGAACTCGTTCTTTAAAAACGGCCCCAAAGGAAGTGGACGTGGCAAAGCCCCGACGCTATGTCCAAAAATGAGATCGATTTCATTATGACGGACAGAAAGCACATATTCAGAGACGTCTCAGTGATAAATAGGTTTAACACCGGTAGTGATCACCGACTCGTCCGAGGCTCTCTGAATATCAACTTTAAAGCTGAACGTGTCCGTTTGATGAAATCCAGGCTCCGACCAACTCTGCTCCAAGCCGCGATGGGATCTGAAAAGTTTCAGTCAAATCTGGAAAACCGATTTGCTGCCATGGAAACCACAACAGGCGTAAACCAGAACCTTGAAAATGTGGTTCGAATCCTCATGGAAGAAGGAACGAGATTTTGTGGAATGCAGCGTAAAGGCAAGAAATCGAAGCTTTCGGAAGGGACCCTAGGGCTAATGAAGGAACGACGTGAAAACCCACTTCTTACTTCGTCGGCAAAACGGACTCTAAACCGAGAGATCAGCAAACTAGTACGACGCGACCTCCGATGCTCCAATACTCTTTCGATCGAAAGAGCGATCGAGCAGAATCGGGGGTCAAAGGTGTTTGTACAGTCTCTCGGAAGAAGCCACCTGACGAAGTTGACTACAGCAAGTGGAGAAGTCGTTACTTCCAAGCCGGCCGTCCTTTCCGAAGTGGAACGTTTCTATGGCGGTTTGTACGCTTCGCATGCATCTCGACCTGATCCCAAAAATGAGGACTCTAGAGCCACATTAACACGCCACTACACCGAAGATCTGCCAGAAGTCAGCATTGACGAAATCGAGATGGCTCTTGGACAGCTGAAAAATGGAAAAGCCCCTGGAGAGGACGGCGTTACAACAGAACTGTTAAAGGCTGGAGGTAAACCCGTACTGAGGGAGCTCCAAAGGCTTTTTAACGCTGTCCTGTTCGAAGGGAGAACTCTAGAGGCGTGGAACAGAAGTGTGGTCATCTTGTTCTTTAAAAAGGTTGACAAGACCAGGTTGAAGAACTATCGACCCATTTCGCTTCTAAGCCACGTCTACAAGCTGTTCTCAAGAGTCATTACGAACCGTCTTGCGCGAAGACTCGACGAATTCCAACCACCGGAGCAAGCTGGATTTCGGAGCGGATATGGCACCATAGACCACAGTGCGGCAGATTATACAGAAGACAGAAGAATATAATCAGCCCCTGTGTCTGGCATTCGTGGACTATGAGAAGGCCTTTGACTCGATCGAGATCTGGTCTGTTCTGGAGTCCCTGCAGCGTTGCCAAGTGGATTGGCGATACATCCAAGTGCTGAGATGTCTCTACGAAGCTGCCACCATGTCCGTCCAAGTACAGAATCAGCAAACAAAACCCATACCATTGCATCGAGGAGTGAGACAAGGGGATGTTATTTCCCCGAAATTGTTCACAAATGCAATGGAGGATTTGTTCAAGACGCTTGATGAAAGGAACTACACTGGAAAGGACGTGGCATAAATATCAATGGCGAATACATCTCTCACTTGCGATTTGCGGACGACATCGTCATTATGGCAGAGACGCTGCAGGACCTACAACAGACGCTGAACGACCTGGCTGACTCTTCTGTGCGTATCGGCCTACGGATGAACTTGGACAAAACCAAGGTCATGTTCAATGAACATGTACTACCGGAACCGGTCACAGTACACGGTGCCGTTCTCGAGGTTGTTCAAAAATATGTTTACCTCGGGCAGACTTTGCAGTTAGGTAGAAACAACTTCGAGGACGAGGTGAATAGGAGAATTCAGCTGGGTTGGGCAGCGTTTGGGAAACTTCGTCGGATCTTTTCATCGTTGATCCCACAGTGCCTTAAGACGAAAGTCTTTAATCAGTGCGTCCTACCCGTCATGACATACGGAGCCGAATCGTGGACACTTACGGCACGGCTGGTCCACAAGTTCAAAGTCGCTCAGCGTGCTATGGAGAGGGCTATGCTCGGCGTTTCTCTGAGGGATCGCATCAGGAATGAGGTAATCCGGCAGAGAACCAAGGTCATCGACATAGCCCAAAGGATTAGCAAGCTGAAGTGGCAGTGGGCTGGCCATATTAGCCGCAGAACTGATTATTGGGGTAAACGGGTTCTTGAGTGGAGACCGCGTCTTGGCAAACGTAGTGTAGGACGACCACAGGCCAGATGGAGTGATGATCTGCGCAAGACGGCTGGCAGGAGCTGGATGCGAGAAGCCGAGGATCGAACCAAGTGGCGCGCAATTGGAGAGGCCTATGTCCAGCAGTGGACTGCTATAGGCTGATGATGATGATGATGGTGATGATAATACGAGTCATTCAAGTGAAGTTAAAAACCCCGCATAAATCGTCTCGCAGTGAGATAAGCCCTTCTTCTTTCTGATATCTACCGTCACCTATTTGAAAAGCAAATCGGAAAATTATTTGGCGTTTTGGTTTCCTCCTCTGCGCACTCTCATATTAACAGTGAGTTTTAGTTTTGAAATATGAGGCCAAAGGGTTGAACTCTTGAGACACGCATTTATTTTGTCAGTTCGGGTCCCCCGTGGTATTACGGGTGGAGTCAGCCTAAAATCACCACAAAACAAAACTGTTATACCACCGATGACCTGATCACTTTGGCGAATGTCCCTCAACTGTCTGCATCCTCAACTGCCTTGCGATGTGCCATTATACACTCATTCCATGCAATTAAATGACAGTTACGTAGAACTCTCGCTTTGTCACTATTTTGACACACATCACCAACAGGTTGTTCTGTGAATTCTAATTGTAAGGCAATTTTAAAATATCGTGTGTGTAGTTTTATCACCAGGCAACAGTGTCAGAGAATGCAAGTGCTATTTTACCATCTGGTCGTAATTGTGCGAGAATAACTTTTGTGAGAATTTTTTTCCCAGTGCCTCTAGAAAAAGCATTTCACCCAAAGAATTATTGGCACTGTTACAAACACGATGGAAAATACTCCTTTGTTTGACCTTTAGAGTCGGAATACCATCGCGAAGAGTATGTAAAAGCTTCTTAGAATCGTAATTACTTTCAGCTGAGTACTCCCGATTACTGCACTCTTCGTTAGAAATGGCTTCGGGTAACCCTTATTAAGATTAAGAATTTGCACCAATAGGCAAAACCATGTCTTGGATTTCATTTAAACAGCGATTAGAAATAATTTCCCGTTGTTGATGGTTCAATTCGCTCATAGAAATATTTCAGTGCCTATCGCGAATGTGATCTTCGGTTAAGTTGTTTTGGTATTTTTGTCACAATTGGACAGCATCTGAAAGTCACTGACGTATGCCTCATTGAGAGCGTCATCCCAATGTTGGTTGTCATCGAGCAGATGTCGTGCTCGGCAAGCAGCTTGAAACGATGGGGTTGCGGGTCATCGACTTTTTCAAAGCTTCGAATAAAGTAGGCCATTGGATACCGATAACACTCGCGCATTGCTTGGGTGCACTGCTGTACGCTTCCGATGACGTGTTTTTTAAAAACTTCAGGAACACCCTCTACTGGAGTGCCTCTTTTGCTACGGTTAAACCTTCCTTGTTGTATGTAAAGTACGCTGGCGCTTCATCACAGAGCAAAGTGTTGGTAAAATCATCAGTATAACATAGCACAGAAGACATAGAATGTCAATAAAGTGATCTGTCAAGGATTTACTAATCGCTCAATCGCATATTCAAATATATTCACTGGCGTCCTTCCAGGTTACAGTGAAATGCGTTACAGGTGGGTGTCTTTCGTTGATAGGGAAACTGAGTATACGCCACACAGCCTTGGATGAACTTATGTAGCGGCCAGACTGAAATCTTGTACCTTAGTCACATTCATTTCGTAAAGCAATAGTGGCTTGATCGCTTCCTTTATTTACGTACTTACAAACATATTTGATAGACTCCACACTGATGCACATTTCGACATTTATGTATGTGGACGTTAAATGGTTTGAATAAAACAGGAGAGTATGGTAATACCCATCTATTATTATCAACCATCGTCGGATTTTGGCCACGTAATCTAATTTCTGCAGCAAATACTCCTTGTTGCTGAGAACGTCGGCGGTACTTGGGGTAGACATTCTCGCCTGTTATAGTTTGTTGAATCATGGCTTTTGGGTACCGTTTCGTACACTGACTGTTCTGCATGCACGGAGAGTTGGTATTTAATCACAGCATGGGCCATGAACTATTTGCTTCTATAGGTATGTTTTATTACACTTTGACAGGTAGTCAATAGATGGCGCTGGCTTTAAACTCTAGACCCGATATTTAAATTATTCTATGGCAAGGAGACGTTGATAAACACAACGCATGCGCCTGTCCAGTAGTATTTGCGTGAAAGCCGAACAACAGACAGACAGACAAAAATTTATATCTGATATTCCGATCTTCAAAATAAATTATGGTCTATATGTTGCCGAGTATTGATAGCTATATAATAAAAAAAGTTTCATTACAATCCGCTCAGTAGTTTTTGCGTGAAAGCCGGACAATAGACAGACAGACAAAAAATTCAAAATAATTTTTTTGGCTTGTGTGGCTTTTTTTTTTTTTTATGGAATAGGCGGGCAAACGAGCAGACGTATCGCCTGATGGTAAGCAATTACCGCCGCCCATGGACACCTGCAACACCAGAGGCGTCACAAGAGCGCTGCCGGTCTTTGGGAAGATGGGGAGGGGGAGATAAGTGGAGGGGGGTTGGGGTATGGGCCTCCGGTTTGTATGAATACCCCTATACTAACTTTTAAACTTTCGCGTACCATGATATAATAATACTATTTGTTAAACAGAGGTATGTAGTACCCTGAAATAAGTGATCGCGTTAATTCCCGTAAAAATAATAATTATGAATACTCCTAGATGTATTTTTTTAATTTTTTATTCAATGTACAGAATTGAACTCTTCTACAGTTTTATTATATGTATAGATATTATTGTAAAGTTTCATTCAAATCCATTCAGTAGTTTTTACGTGAATGAGTAACAAACAAACATCAATCCATCCATCCATCCATCCATACTTACAAACTTTCGTGTTTATAATAATAGGTCTTTACCTATGAAATTGCCGTTTTGTATGCAATAAGTGAAAGTACTTATTTTTTCAAACTTTTTTATTTCTGTTATTCGAAGTAATCACCCATGCAATCGACGTATCTTTGCCAACGCATTGGCAGTTTATTGATGCCCTTCTTATAAAAATCAGCTGGACGGGAGGCAACAAACTCTTCAAAGGCATTTTGTACTGCCTCTCGGGATTTGAAATTTTTGCAGCTTGGAGACTGTCTGTTGCGAAGTATGGGGTCGCGCGTTGTCGTGAAGCAGCTGCAAGAGCTGGGGTTGGAAGCTCTCCCTCATCCGCCTACCGACTATTACTTTTTCCAAAATTTTGAAAACTTTTTAGTGGGTAAAAATTTTATTAGTAGGATATTTAAGTCTTCAATGAAAAAGTGAAATCTTTTTAATAAGTCTGACAGCTTTGTTTATTCGTTGTTAAGACGCCCGGCGTATTTAACGCGCATGCGTATGTCGACTGAACCGCCAGACTTGCATACATCCGTTCATCCCCCCTTTAAACCCCCTGACAACCCTTTTTCGCAATAAAAAGTAGCCTATGTGTTATTCTGATGTATAGGCTATATTATTGTAAAGTTTCATCCAGATCCGTTCAGTAGTTTTTGCGTGAAAGAGTAACAAACATCCATCCATCTTCACATCCATACTTACAAACTTTCGCGTTTATAATATTAGTAGGATAATTATTATTATCTACATACGAACAATTTGTGGATGTTTCTACAAATTGCTGTTCTGTGTCTTGATGTATTTTATGTCTTTAACTTGTGCTTCACATCATAATTGAATGGTCGAGAATGATCGATAGTACGAAACTTGATTCCCAGGTACTTACCGTATAACCGAAGAATAATAAAAAAAAAATTAGTCATACATTACAAGTACTTTTCGTAAAGTAATTTATTTTAGCTTTTTATAATTTTTACACGAAATTTACACGCAAAACGACAATATTATAAAAAGTTAGTGCAGTTTGCATAGTATGTAACAGTACTTGAAATAAAAACCATAATATTTAAAGTTCTTTAAAATTAAAATACCTTTGTTTCAATCTTAATATTTATCAAAAACATAGGGATTTTTTTACTGCGTATGGTATCATTACACACGCAAAGATGTACGTGTTCCTACAGTGTCGCACCGGCTGTCACGCACACTAAACTAAATCAATCGGCGTCATGTTATTTGACAAGAACGTTCCATCTGGCTTTCTTTTGTAATCTGAGTACCTTGGCATATTATTATGTGGTCACAAAAAGTAAAAGGGTATTCTTTCGGTGTTTTCACTCAGTGACTGAGGTTACCGGACGGAGCTCGAATGTAACTCTTATATACAAAAGACGTCGAAACATTTGTGTCTGATGCAAGTGTTTGTCTCCGTAGACCGCGATAGTCACTTAGTATAAGGGGAGCCGACTGCTTGCTTGATTGATTTTGCTAAACCATGAAAAACAAAACATCTCCCACAACCTTGACATAACTAGATAATATTGGTACTTACAGTTGGATTCCCTATCGAAGCTAGTGTCCCGGGGCGGACCGGGCAGGTTCAGTATCACGAGCTGCGAGTCATGTGATCGCGACACGATCACCTCATTGAGCTTCACCGCAGTGTGCATACGCCGCACTGTACCCTCGTCACTGACGTACAAAAATCAATTGACAAATTATTATATCATTTAAAAAGAGCATACAAGAAATAAAATTATTGAACAAAAAAATTCCACTATTATCAATACTGGCTGTCATATGTGACCTGACCTTGAAGTTTATGATTTCTTGATTAAGATTTTAACCAAAAGACACTGAGAACAATAAATAAATAAATATTTAGGACATCCAACACACAACGCTATCTAGTCCCAAGCTAAGCAGAGCTTGTGTCATGGGTACTATGCATATATACATTTTTTTGTAAATACATACATATTATAGATAGAAAATACCCAAACTCCGAAACAAATACTTGCAAATCATACACACATTTGGTCCGACCCGGGAATCGAACCCTTGACCTCGAGCACAGCAGTCGCATACGCTAACACTGCGCTACCGAGGCAGCCAATGTTGTGTTGTTGTTGATAAAGAAGAATCCTTAGGATGTTTCCTTCGATGTTATCGTCATCACTTTCACATTTTATATTATGTCTTTATAAGGTCACTCACAAAAATATTATTCTAAACTATTACCGAATTCAATACCTTTAAGTCACTTTATGGCGTCATTGGAGGTAACCATCGAGATATTACGTACTACGTACTAGAGGAGCCACTAAAAACCAATTATATGTTCCGTTTATATTTTAATTAAAACTAAAAAGCGCTGCAGCGCAGCCAAACAAATTAGTAGTCTAATCCAACAGTATTAACAAGCAGCGCTCTATCGCATTTGAGCTATAGTTTCCTCGCGAGCGAAATGTCATAAGCGCCGTGATTTTCATGGCGCTTACGCGTTTTGGCCAACGAACTGTTGCAAAGATTCGCTTTAATAGAGTAAGCGCCAAGCACAAAGCAGAACGGATAAATAGCTTTATACCTACGAAATTTTATTAGGAAATTCACATTGAGTAAATAGTACTTCAATAGCTTTGACAGTTTTAGTTTTTTTGTAGAATGCATCGAGGTATAAAATATAAAAGCAGTTTTTTTAATTATACTTTAAGTATAATTTTAAGTGTAATTATTACAAAAAAAGTGTTAAGGGTTATTAACGAAGCTATTTTTAACAACATATTATTTTTCCTTATGTAATTAAATACGTTAGATACGTTGTGCATTTAACGTCACTTAATTCTACCTAAATATCACTTCTGTATGTTTTACTCTAAGTACTCTATGTCGAGTGAGGCAACAATGGCGTCTTAAAATTTTTTGTTCGTATTTAATTTCAAAACAATTATATCTAGTTAATTACTGGTGAAAAGTTATTCCTTTGTTTTTCTCCGTATTCCTTGTATTATTAGTGCAATATCTCAAGACACAAAATGGCATATTTCACGAGTTTTAGAACGTTTTTAAATTTAAACAATCACACGTTAAAGCCACCGCTTCTGCAGAGTGTAGCTAGCAAGCGACTGAAGGAAGTGCGGCGCAAGCGCCGCAATTGCATGGAACACCGCACTTATGAGTGGCGTCTTCTCTATACATTATATCTCGATGGAGGTAACAGTTATTTTCAGAGTGTACCTAACTACCGTTTAAGTAAGTATGATTATTAATACATTTATTTATCATGGTTTTCGATAGTTTGAAAAGAAACTAGTTATAGACAAAAATACCAAAAGATCAGAAAAAACATTAACATTACTTGTGAAAATGGCTTCAGAAAGACATGATATTTATATAGAAGATTTCATTCAAAGATGAAATATCACTTTATTCGTATTCTATAGGAGAGCTTCGAGTTTCTTTTTCTTTTGTTTTGATGTGCTTGGTTTTTTGGCATGTTTGTCACTATGTTAAGGAATGAATTATGGTAATATTACTCACGGTGTGATATCAGCCAAGTTCGGTTTAGGCTTGATCCCATTGGCGGCGCCGTCGTGCTTGTTGTCAGCCGGCGGGGAGCTTGCGCCGCGCTCCGAGCTCTGCGACCGTTCATCGGGCGAGTCCCACAATGAATCGATTATGTGCAACAAACTACTTCGAAAGTCGTCCTATTCTAACCCCAGTTTGTTCAATTTTCAAATTTAGATTTTGAACCGCGTTTGTTGAGTTGCACATGACGGATTCAAAACGAATGAAACACGGGATGTCATATATTATATTAAATGTTAAACGATAACTCACTACTGACATTCAAACATCCAACCTCTCATCTAATGTGGACAACAAAACTAACTAAAGTGAACAAACGTGAATGAACTCATCAAACATATGACCACCGTGTGTAAATTCGCTAGGACTCGTTGGTGACGTATGGTTAATGCGGATCATGAGTAAATCAAAGGAATAGCATAACCAACTCAAATGAAATGCGCTAAAGTTGAGACATGATGATATTAGTACATTGTTAGTACATATATATGTGTTATAACCGTATTGGTATTGATATAATGTTCTAGCAATAGTATTGTAGAGCCTAATATTATTTTACGTAAAATTATATTTTAATTAGTTTATCTCCCATAAGTTGTGAAAAGTGCCGTTTCGTCGAAATACAATTTGGTTGTTCGACACAATCGAAACCCGATTGTTATCTTTAATCTCTCTGTGGATTGTTGTGATATGTATTCAATGTTTGTATAAGTAAAACAATAAATTAAACGATTTCAAATAATGAATATGTGTGAATTGAACGATGGAAAAAATAATAAGCGTGTTCAATGTGATAGACACTCAGTATTTCAAAGTAGTTCAAAGAGTAGGTATGCAATGAAGTTGCTGGGTTGTGCAGGGACTTCAGGATCGAACTTTGGAAGGGACGTGACTATTTCAATTGAACCAAGTTAGTTATATTTCAGATCGAAACTTCATTAATTGTCTTACAAAATACTTTTCACTTTTAACTTATTATTCAAATTAAAGCAAGAAGGATCAAATCTTGAATTGCATAAGTAGATTTGGGGCAAAATGTCTCTAAGTTAACATATCAAGTCTGGTGCATCTATATGATATGCCTGTGACGTATAAAGAAACGATATTCACCTTGTCCTGGTTGTCTTTTTCATCGGAGTCGGCAAGTGGTGGCGAGGGAGCATCGTTCGCTGTTGGAGCTTCAGGCTCTGTAGCACGAGTACTGTCCGCAAAACGGACCTTAGTAGCTGTTTTTATATCTGAGTGATGGTGGTCCACTATTGCCTCCACCTACATTCAAATAATCCTTATTACTAAATCATGCAGTCAATTTAAATATGGAAGTAATAGACTTTGTCTTTTAAAATATTAGGCAATTTGGCTTTCATATGGAAACAAGTTTTATAAATGGTATTTAATTTGAAATATATTTATTTCAGTTTTTCTTGATAACATGCCATGTAAACATAATCATAACGTTTTTTATTTCTAATTAATCCTAAAAATTATTATAGTTTAGGTGACTAGGATCAGATAGGACGCTTAGGATAGATCGAGTGCTTATTATTCTCATTTAAATGTACGAATAATATAAAGTATAGTTTATTTAAATTCCAATGGAAAAAAGATAAAAAGTTGCAGCCAAAAGAGATATATTTAAGAAAAAAATACACACTTAGCATGCTTGCTTTGTAAATACATCTATGTTTATTAAATATTGGTAAGAAGTTGACGTATAAATTATCTATATCACTTTTAGAGGAATGCTTGCAGGATTATTGACAACAATGTGCAAAAACTGATGATAAAATTAAAAAAGGGAGTCTAAATCAGCGAAGAGTGAAGTAGGTGTGGTGAAAAAGATACTACTACAAGATACCAAATACATAGTTATAAAAAACAAAGAGACCATCTAGTAACATCAAAAGCAAATATGTATTACAAAATTTTAGTTTATCTGTGTGTTTTCCAAATGTTGTGGAATGTGATGATGATATACAGATCACATATAAAACATATCTATATATATATAAAAAACTTCGTTTAAAAAAACCGACCTCAAAAACTAAAAAGTATAAAATAACTTAATTTGTATGTGCTACCTATTCATAGGTTTGAAGTCAGTGCCAAGCCAAATGTAATAGTAGGTACCACACTCGCTATATTTCGACGTCACCGACGCTTCGGTTGTTTTGTTCAACGCAAAGAGCAGCTATCCCGCTCAGGGTCACGCGCGGCGAGTGCGGTACCTACTATTACATTTTGGCTTGACACCGACTTCAAACCTATGAATAGGTAGCACATACAAATTAAGTTATTTTATACTTTTTAGTTTTTGAAGTCGGTTTTTTTAAACGAAGTTTTTTATTTATTTTTCGCTTTTAGTTTTTCTCAAGTCTCTCATCATCATTTCATTAAAATTAAATGATGTCTTCAGAATATGAAGGCATGCAGACAATTGCTCTTAACTTCATTGCAGGCGCTCACGTTAATTTGAGGGTTTCTTTCGATTTCCTTGGGATACCATCATCAGATCCTGATATGGTGGCCATGTGAACACATGGGGAGCATACCCTTTCGAATACAAAAAGAATTTTCAAAATCGGTCCACAATTGACGAAGTAATCGATGAACATACATTAAAAAAAAAATACCAATGAAATTGAGAACCTCCTCCTTTTGGAAGTCGATTAATAAAAGCGAAATACCACTCACTTATTAATCACGAAATCTCAGAAACTATAACACCTACAAACTTGAAATTTGGCAGGTAGGTTTCTTATAGGGTGTAGACATCCGCTAAGAACGGATTTTATTAAACTCCACCCCTAAGGGGGGAGGGTAAATCAGGGGATGAAAGTCTGCGTGCAAAAGCTAGTTATACATATGAAGTGATGAGTGTGGTGTGAAAGATCTTAGCGACAGAGATACAACAACACATTTAAGAACAAGAAAACACGAAAGCTAAAAAGAAAATTCATCTCTACACATTGTTTATGTATAAATAGCAAAGTTAGTGAAGACTCCAAATGCGGGACAACTTTTATAATTAATAAATAGCTATTAAAATGCTTTCAAACAAAATAAGTGGACTCGGAATCAGGGTTTAATTATCCACTTTACCAAAGGTGTTTCCTCGGCGTTTTCAGGAAAGTCCACGAGATTTTGTAACTGTATCTGTATATAGCGACAGACAAAAATGTTAGTTCTATGTCCAAATAGAATTTTTAATACCAAAAGCTATGTACAGATTGATATTAGACATATTTTAGTTCTTTTCATTAGTGCTTAATTTTGCGTGGGTAATTTTGTACTTACCATTCCCATCGCTTCCTTCTTGTTAAGCCTTAGTTCACGAAGCATTTGGTTGCGTTGTTCCATCATTAATGTGCGCTCGTAGGTGTAAGCAGATATGTCACTGTCCGTCTGGAATTAATAAGATTGTTTAATTTTCATAAATAGAAACCTAATTATAACAAAGTAGGTCCTTAAAGAAGGAAAAAAATCACTAATTGTTATAAAATTTTCGTATTTCAAAAAATCAGATGCTAAGTATTCTGGAAAAGCATAAGATGGAAAAAAGACGAATGATTATTTGTAGCAAATCAGAAAAAAAATGTATATGTTTATATTCAACAAAATAAGATACCTAGTCTGATAGAAGTTCTAACTAACCATTTCCACGACTTCAACCTCGGCCTCAAGTCGGAGTTGGTATAGGAACATTTTGAGATCCTTCTTCATTTGAATAGAGTTGTCTTCCATCTGCGCTACAGTGAAGATGCGCATCTTGCAGTTTTTCCACGTGCGGTGTTGCTTCAGCAAGAATGGGAGCAGCATCAGCATGCCACCGTCGTGTACGATCCACCAGATATCAATGTTGCCAGATACCTGATAAAACATTTGAGTGATTGATGTGAAGAAGGTTTCTATTCGATGACTACAAGTTCAATTAAATTTAATTGTGTGTGAGCTAACCTGGTGAAGAAATCTTTTTATTACAATTTTTCGTTATATTATTTCTGTTAGTTGATTTCAGATGAGTTTTAGCGAAACCCGCTTTCTTTTGAAGAGTGAATTTGTACAAGTAGTTTGTTAGTAGCGTTTCATTTTTACCCGACTACGGCAAAGCCAAAGGAGGGTTATGATTTTGACAGGCTATGTATGTATGTATGTATGTATGTATGTATGTATGTATGTATGTATGTATGTATGTCCATTTGTTCCCTCATAGCTCCTTAACTACTTATTAGAACTGGACAAATGAGGTATCGTTAGAAGCGTCTTGATCATCTTCTGGTTATAGGCTATATGACGTGTCGCTGAATCAAATGTGGCGCCCTCTAGCCGACATAAAGTAATGAATTAAAAAATAAATTTGAGATAAATATGCCGTGTTTGGTATCATTGGAAAGGGCGTTACTTGTACCTTTCAAATATATATATATTATATATTAATAACGGCACCAAAACATTTTAATAAAAAAAAGTAAAAACTAAAACCCAACTGCGACAAAAAACGACACTGAAAAAGTATGAAACAAGTTTGGAAAGCCGTAGTCACACGTTACATAGAAACGCACCATAACACTTTAAAAACGTGTGACTACGGCTTTCCAAACTTGTTTCATACTTTTTCAGCGTCGTTTTTTGTCGTAGTTGGGTTTTAGTTTTTACTTTTTTTTTTATATAATTAGCTTTATTAGTATTGATTCTGTTTCTTTTTCATAGTTTGTTACTGCTAAAGTTAATATTAATTATTAGTAGTAATGTCAAGATATTATATTTATCAAAATTTTCGATATAAATTTTCCTCCTTCTATATAAAAAAAATCCTATATAAATAGATACAGTAACAAAGAGTGTTACAAACACAGATATATTTATCACTATGACAATATAAAATTACCTTCTCAGAGGAGTCAGGGAAAAAGTTGATGCCCTTGGGGACGAGCATGGCCATGCGCGCGGCGGCCACGGCGCGCACGGTGCTGAGGAAGTGGCGCCAGCGCGTCTCCGCCGCCTCCGCTGCGCGCCAGCCGTACGGCCACCCCACGATCACTGTGTTGGGCTTCAGTCCGCCTAGACCCGCCGTCTGCACCCTGCGAGATATATTTACACTTTAAATAAATAATAATGTATGGCGTACAAAATTGTTACAACATGATTTTCGATGCAGTGATTCTATTTGTGGGTCACATAACGGATAAGCCAAAAAGTTTTTTTTTTTAAAGTAGGAGTTACATGCTCAGCTAGCATGCTTAAGACTTTATTGGCGTAATACCTCGGTTTTACAGAATGCAAGTATTTATTAATTCCTTCGTTGCTTTACACCAAGTGAGTGAGGTTGCCGGTGATTGGTTTTGATGGGGCGACGACTCTTGAGTTGCCGGTTTCCATGTTGTGGCAGTAGTCACTCACCGCCTGGTGACCTGTCTGCTTATTTGTGTCGCTATGCCATAAAAAATCCAAACGAAAACTTACAAGTTGCTCAATCCCTCAGCTATGTCAGGTGCTACTAGCACGTCTGCGAATCCCTTCACCCTCTCTTCATCCATACACCTTCGCAGATTTTGTTTAGCCGTAAATGCATCGCCAGCTCGTCGTGGGAATTCACCGCCCAGCACTGCTGCACACATCGTCAGACCTTTGCCTGTCAACAAATATGACATTAAATCGTATTCGTATTTCGTAATTCTAATCAATCTAATATATATATATCAATAATTATAATTACTTTTTCTCTATAACCTAACTTGGTTATTAGAATTTTATGATATTTTCTCATGCAATAACTCGATCTTTAAAACAAGAACTTGGACTTCCTTTGGATACAACACGCTGGTATTTAAAAAAAATTGCCACCCGTATTCAAAATGGATAAAGACACACTTTGTTTTCGACTAAGATAACTCGAGTAAAATATAAATAATGAAGGACATTACTTAACATAGATAAGCACGTTATCTATATATCTATAGTAACATGACTATGTTACTTGTATAATATTGAACTTATGACTAAATATACTGGTTCTGTCAGAAAACTTAGTTATCAGATTTGTTTTTCAGTTTGTGGCTTAGTGTTCTTACCAGCTTTAAGTTGACTGGCAAAAATAACCATCTTGCGATACTTCGTTGTCAGTTCATCATTCAGTTTAGCAAGCACCAGTACTTGAGGTCTCCAGTTCTTGGTGTGAGGAGGTCCTTCTTCCAGTCGCAGTAATGCGTATCGAGCAGCTGATAGGGCAAGACCACGGAGGCCATCTCCCCATTCCTTTTCAGCCCTGAATACCAAATAATACTTTCATAGAAACTCAGATCATATGTATGAATGTATATATATATATAAATACTAATACTATACATCAAAGCTTTGAAACAAAAGCCTAGAACTTCTACGATTTCTAGGACGTTTCTGATGAATTGTAAGAATCGAGTTATTTTTATAAAACACTAGAAAAAGGGTAGGCACGTCATGTTCATGGTAGATCGAGATAAGTTTTTTATATTCTATGTTTATCGAGAAATTGAATAGTTTTAAAATTTTAGTTCTAATAGACTTAACATTGTAAACTCAAGTTGTTTTTTTCCCCTCATTATTTCTATTCTTATTCCTGTATTATTTAGATCGTTTAGGTAAAGTCCAAGGCTGGTTTCTTATATGACCGATCATCTATCTAATGCTAACTCTTTTTGTTTTCAAATATACAAAAAGGAAGAAAGTAAATTGGGGTAAGGAAAGGGATAGGGGGAACACTAGTGTAATTGATACGTCTAGATTTGATGGTTTGCAAATATTATTGACAAACAACTTACCCGCGGTATTCAATGTATTTATATACGACACCAGCTATTCCCATCGCGATGAGAGCGTAGAACCATGACGTCATAAACATAATGGAAATGCACAGCGTCAGACCAGCCAGTGACAAAGACCTGTAGTTATTCAGATGATTTTTAATTCAATACATATGAGAAACATGGAATCAATAATCATGACATTTTATTTTACACAGAGAATCCTAGAAAAAAATGAGATAGTCTAACCAGTGATAATATTTGAATCGCGGACGCCAGTTGGGAGTCTTCAGCAGAGTTTGAAGCGCACAAGCAAGATTGACGAAACCGTAACACATAAGGAAGAACATAGAGAGCAGCGGCGCCAGGATGTCCACATTACCCAGCAAGATACCGCACTGGCAGATCACCATCGTAAGAAGCAGAGCCCTGGAAAAAAACATCGTACTCAAATATCTTAATACAATATTTATAACGTTTGTTGCATCCAGTATTGTGTATGAAAACTTGCAGAACTAAAAATATTTGGATTTTTTTACTTAAAAAGATTGTTTAGCTTTCCTAGTTCCTGGGTAGATATATTTCCACAACCATGGTTGAAGCATTGAGTTAAGTGGTACTAATATTTATTTACTACATTTTATACAAACCTGGTTGGTTCTCCCCGGCTGGAGGAGACGGCAAACGGTGCCAAGAACGGAATTATCTCATCTCTGGCGATGGCTTGAAGCAATCTTGGGGCCCCAGTCAGTGACTGAAGACCGGCTCCCAGGGTGGATAGAAATGAGCCAATCAATATTACCCATTCATTAGGCCAAGCCATGTTTGCGACTACCAACTTGCCACCGATAGATTGACCAAATCTAAAATCATTCAATTCATAGTATAATATAGAATTTCAAAGTATTTTTGCTCCGAGAAATAATGAATTTAAAGAGAGCTTATTGTTAAAAAGGATCTCGCAAACGTTTATTGCTTCTCGACTTATATGTGTGTACATATTCCATTGATTTCTTACCGTTTAGCAGGTTTATAAATACGCATCTTAAATCGTTTCGATCACCTTGGTAAGAGGTAATATAAATGCTATTATTTGTAACTAACATTGTTGTGAAACTGCTCAGGTTTATTTACGAAAGTTAAATCTCAATTTGACACGTAGGCACTTACTTGTCTCGTAGTAGTAAGTTATCAACGGTCCCGGCGAAGAGTAGCACGCTTGATAAGTACACAAAAGAGGTGGTCAGGATAGCACAAATCGTGCCAATAGGGATACTCTTTTGGGCATCGGCCAAGTCTCCTGATCGGTTAGAGCCGGCCATAATACCTAGAATAAAGTAAATGAAATAGTTTAATTAAGTTTGTACAAAATCGTATACAAACCAAAGAATCACAATTCTATGCTTGGAAAATCGGTTTTGGCTATATTCTGGACTAAATATATTATAGGCTTATGGAATAACGAATAGGATAATTACCTGTTACAGAAGGGAAGAATATGCCAATAAGAATTGTAAAGGTTGTAGTAATGTCAGCGTAGACTTGGTTGACGGTCGGCCTGTCCATCTGTTCAATGTCATCAGGGTCTTTACCGTATGCAATGTACTGGCCAAATTCCAAGAACGAATCTTGTATGTTATCAAAGAAGACACCACTTTTTAAGCCCTGAAATTTCGATTTTTTTTATAACCTGCTTCAATCAAAACTTGCAAAAATATCTGGAGTTTACTATACATATCTATCTATACATACACTTTTGATACGAAGAAATGTAAAGCAAATTTAAGGGTACATGTGACCTCCAAGAAATAAATTGTATAATTGCGCTGGCACGCATTGTTTGTGTAATCTATAACATTTGTGTTAATTTTAAATAAAATATTATTTAGTCTGAATTTCAATTGTCTAGTTGCATAGATTCTACGTCATCATGCGGCATATTTCTTCTAAAAATAAATTACAAGTTTTAACAAAAAAAAACCGACTTCAATCTGGACCAAATTTAAATGGGACCATTTGGGAACCACAACCACAGCACACCAGCTTTCAAATAAAAAAAGAATCATCAAAATCGGTTCACCCAGTCCAAAGTTATGAGGTAACAAACATAAAAAAAAAAATACAGTCGAATTGAGAACCTCCTCCTTTTTGAAGTCGGTTGATAAAAGTGTCCGTACCTTAATGCCTGGTACAATGGATAGATTGTGCATACTGAAGTAAGGGTCGCATGTGTTGTTTGGGCAAAACAATTGGTATAGCTCGCCGCCTACATCCTTCGTGCAGTTGAGGATATTGATATCTTTCAGAAGTCGCTTGCCTAAGACGCACATCCTGTAAATTTAGAGTGTCTATAGATTTTGCTACAGAATTTTTACATTTTAATTTCAGAGCTTAACATCAAGAGATAACATATCTATATGTGTGTATTGTATATCGCTTTATTTTTCATTCTCTGTTTCTTTTTGTTAATATTTTTAATACATTCTAAAATTAAAATCACTTGTACATGCAACGTACGTACAAGTGATTTTAATTCTAGAATGTATTATAACAAGTTCCATCAAGTGCCGACAATCGAGAGTATAATATATTTAATTTGTACCAACATCAGAGTTACGTAATAATCATTGGTAATAGATATGTACTTTTTTTATACCAACACACATTACGGACCTCGATAAGTTCACTTTAGGAGGAGGAAAGAACAAAATATAATGGCCAATGATTTATTGCTAGTCGGTAATGCCGCAGACATTTGGAATAGTAATTAAGAAAGAAATAGGGATACTGTGTGTACTGATTGAGATTCCTGTGTTAATAATAATAAATAAATAATAGTAGTAGCAGAAACAAAAGGAGGTCAGTGGGTAATAATCTTTCAGCTTGTTACTGTTTAGAAAATAGTTTAAGTGGAAGATTTCCTAGGAAAGTTTACTCAAATGTCTCCACTAATATTATTGCTCGATCTTTGCCACAACTTGTGTTTATTCTGTAGGACCCAGCAAGTATAAGCTTTTTAAACTAGTGTATTTTATCATCTTTTTTTGTGACAAGTGAGATTGATGGTAACACATTTCAGAAGCTGGTTCACTCTATGGAATGTTGTAAAGACATTATGTTATCTCTGAAAATTTATCCTCCGTGTGTGCCACTGCCATTAACATGCCTTAATGACGTTTACGGCCTTCTCCGAACTGATTCCACTCATACTGATTATACTGACATACTTTTAAATATTATAAGTACAGTATATTTTAAGTTAGCCTTTCATCAACAGTTTATCGTGCGTATGTAGTCAGAAACACGCGATAGCCGAGTTGAAATTAAATATTCATGTTGGGTTCGCGACGAACTTTAATCTAATTTATATAACAACATTATTTTATATTTGAGTTTAAAATTGTTGTAAAACTAACAAGCTTGTTAAACATGACATGATATCGCCAAATGAAAAACGGCAATGTGAATGCCGTTGTTAAATTATCGCAATAAGTCGCTACACCAACGTCAAACGTTCATCATCGCGATAATTAACGGCGTTTCTCGTAAGTGTAGCCCCAGCATTATGGTACTTACTGTAACTTGTCATTGCCGTTGAAGTTCACGAAAATGCCAACGTAGACAGCGGTAATAGAGAGTAAGACACAGGCAAGTGCAACAGTGGCGAACTTGTTCACGAACTTCACGCCCACAAACACGACCGTGCTCATGATGAGGAGTAGCACCGTACCATACACGCGGAAATTGTTGTACATCGCCTCCGGATTCTTCGAGAAATCGCCGAAGATCGACATCCAAGGTGCCATATAAGTCTGTTGAAATATAATATCGATTTATTTGCATCAAAATGCAATTACTGTAATTCATTTACTAATTATTGATCTAGTATTATCATACTATGAATAACGTATTATTTAAATATTTAGTAGATATGACAGCTTTTTTGCATTGTCATAAAATCATCAGCATCATCTCAGCCGAAAGATGTCCACTGCTGGACAAATGAAACAAAAATACTGCTTTGTCGAGCCTTAATTTAAAAAATAGTTTTTTTGGCCTGACATGTTTATTTGCTGTCTAAGAAAATATAAACAGTAAATCAAACTTTTATTACCAATATATATATAAAAATCAATTGCTGGTGGTTTGTCTCGCCAAAACTCGAGAACGGCTGGGCCGATTTAGGTTTTGAAATGTTTGTCCAAGGAAGGTTTAAACGGTGAAAAATTTAAAAAAAGTCGTGTGGTGTCGTGGGACACCAGATATGAACGAAATTCCTTATCATAAAAATATTTATTTCAAGTTCTATTCAAGGTAAAGAAAATAATTATTTGGGTATACATTTTTTATCATGATTTTTTTATTGATAAAAATAAAAAAGGAGGCGATTACCATCGCAGAGAATTGAAGTGAAAGATAGATAGAATAAATAAATAAATATTTCGGACATTTTACACACAACGCCATCTAGTCCCAAGCTAAGCAGAGCTTGTGTTATGGGTACTAGACAACTGATATACATATATACGTTTTTTTTGTAAGTACTTACATTTGCAGATCATACAAACATTTGGTCCGACCCGGGAATCGAACCGGAGACCTCAAGCACAGCAGTCGCATACGCTACCACTGCGCTACAGAGGCAGTCAGTATATACATAGGGTATTTTTTATTATTATTTTTTAACGATAAAAAAAAACTAAACTTGTGCTGCCACCTAGTAATCTCTACTGAAACAAATTCTTCTAGAGTTCCTCCGTATTTGTTACATGCAACTTACAGATTACATAAATTTTTCTTTTACGAAATAAATAAATGTTTCGGACATTTTTTTTTGTAAATACATACATATTATATATAGAAAACATCCAAACTCCCAAAAAACAAATATTTGCAGACCAAAAAAAAAAATTTGATCCTACACGGGATTCGGACCCGAGACCTCACATCATTCTCATACGCTACCATTTTGTCACCGAGGCGTCAATCTTACGTTGTGGACGTTTTTGCCGGCTAGGGTACCCCTTCGCAATGCCCTATAAGGAACTTCGTTCCAATAACTTGAAAATCCAAATGTCACGTGTACCAAGTAGAGTGCACAGCTAGTATATAATAATAATGAATCTTGAAGATTTGGATTTCATGAAATTAAATATTAAATTATAATATTCTTAAAACTAAGGACTATGAATAAAAACTAAATTAATACGATGTTAACATTTCTTGCAGTAATGTTGGCACTGGGTCGCCGTCAAATGGTGTACAAACCACATCGCAGTATTCAAGCAATCGGGCTTAACAAGGTAGTGCAATCCTAACGTGTAAGTGGTATCAACATGATTTAAGTATACCTATCCAGTAGCTGTACTGTATACATTGCCCGTAGGGTATTCAAAAGCAATACACCCACTGTGTAGGTTGTGTGGCTTAGTGAAGGTTTACTCTCAGATAATGCTTGTGTTGCTCTGTACAAAAGGGGTACCACCCTTTAACAATATATTATGAACACTGTAAGCTGTCAATTTCAGAACGGTTATCATTGTTCTCATTGAGATTTTTTTTTATTGTTAGAAAAATATTTATTTTAGCTTTTCGACCACAGTTAAAAGAAGGAGTGTTATGATGTTAGGGTTTACTATATCTTCTAATTACTAGAACACTTTGGATTTCTGAAATATCTTTCTTTAATTATTTATATTCTTTTGATAATATTTTTATATGTGGTCGCTGTATGGTTTAGTTTAAAAAAAAAACTTTATTTCATTATTTTCTACTCGAGTGTCCTGGCTAAGACTGCATTTTGTTAAAAATTTATTTCGTGTGTAAACTACATGCATGGTTACTTGTTTCTTTTAAATTGCAACACTGTCTACTCCATGCAACTTTACTTATCCATTCACGATACCCCATAGTATTATTTATAAGTCCACTACTTAAGCAAGTTTCTTTTGATAACTTTCGTACTGAATTGTTTTTGGGTTTGGGTATGTATGTATTTACTCATTAGCTTAAGAGACTCTTTGTTAGGTGTCGGAACTTTGTTTTCTATACAACAATATTCAATTTTACTTAGGCTGTTAATAAACAATTTTCATGAAGTATTTAGTTGTCGCTCTAATACTATGGTTAGAACATATAAAATAGTTGTAATCAACTATATATTAACATGAGTATGTTATCAACTATACTGAAAGGTATACTAAAACCCGATTATATATATTAATGTGCTAACGAGGGGATTTTAAAGTATCATGTCTTCATTTTCATCTTCTATACCTACATAAATAGGTACTCTTAAGTTATGAATAAATTTCAAAGCTAAAGCTCTGTTTAGAATGCTAATAACTTTAAGCTTGCTACACGGTTTTCATCTTCAGATGGAGCTCCCCGCTGACACCACGCAATGTCAGTTTTTCAGTTGCTCCTGAGACGAATCTAGTCTCAGCAGCAACTGTGAAAAACTTTTTGCACATTTGTAAAGTAGCTACATATTACTGACCAAAACAATTTCGACAGCTCCGACGATGTACATAGCAGCAGCTAGCGTGGTGCCTGTATAGAATAGCATTCCAACGGCACCACCGCACTCAGGTCCAAGCGCACGCCCGATCATGAAGTACGAGCCGCCCGCAGGAACCACGCCGTTCGTCGCGATCGCAGACATCGATATCGCCGTAAGCATAGTCTGCCAAACAATTCACTAGTTTTATATCTAAATCAGAAATCTTGTAATACATTGTTAAGCATCGATGCACGTTTCAGTTTGTGGAAAGTGTCTTTGAATAGCAAAGTATATTAACATTAATACTGTATGTATGAAAGTCATATTATTATGTTGATATATAGAAATTTCTTACTCATTTCTGTCAGGCACTTGTGTTTAAGTGAAAACGTTTTCTTAGCAATGAAAACAGAAAATTTGAGTGGATCAAAAGGATAATATTTTTTTTGACAAGGTATGTCTCTGTGCGTCTGTTTTCCATTAACGACTTTAGGGAAAAGTTTCAAGTGTTTACTACGTATTTAGAGAAAATCACGTGATCCAAAAACAAAAATAACCTTTACTATTATTAACTTTCTTAGGGAGGAACAGGGCTACCGAGATTAGATTACGATTCCAGCAAATACGAGTAAAGGTCGGCGAACTAAGCCAATAAACAAGTTTAGAGTTTATTAAATAGGTTTCCCGTAGTTTTTAACCGACTTCCAAAAGGAGGAGGTTCTCAATTTCATCGGTTTTTTTTTATGTATGTACATCGATTATTCCGTCAATTGTGGACCAATTTTAAAAAATCTTTTTGTATTCGAAAGGGTATGCTCCCCATGTGGTCCCATGGCCACCATATCTGGATCTGATGATGGGATCCTAAGGAAATCGAAGGAAACCCTCAAATTTACGTGAGCGCCTGCAATGAAGTTACGAGCAATTGTCTGCATGGCTTCATATTCTGTAGACATTATTAAATTTTAAATGAAATGAGGATGAGAGACTTGAGAAAGACAAAAAGCGAAAAATAAAAAAAAAACTTCGTTTAAAAAAACCGACTTCAAAAACTAAAAAGTATAAAATAGCTTAATTTGTATGTGCTACCTATTCATAGGTTTGAAGTCGGTGCCAAGCCAAAATGTAGGTACCGCACTCGCCGCGCATGACCTTGAGCGGGATAGCTGCTCTTCGCGTTGAACAAAACAACCGAAGCGTCGTTGACGTTCGTCTCGAAATATAGCGAGTGTGGTACCTACTATTCCATTGGCTTGGCACTGACTTCAAAGCTATGAATAGGTAGCACATACAAATTAAGCTATTTTGTACTTTTTAGTTTTTGAAGTCGGTTTTTTTAAACGAAGTTTTATTTTTATTTTAAATATATTAATCCAGTTAGCGAGACTAATATAGTTAGCTTCTAGAAGATTTTATAAGTCCTCGGCAAGTTAAAATTAGAAGTTCAATCGACCAATATTTGACACGCTTCCATCGATGTTGGTTTAGAAGCAAGCTCGGACATGCCCTCAGGAAATTTAATGTACGAGTAACAGTAATGTAATCTATTTATTTTAGGTTGAACGGGGAATATTATCTGTAAGATAAGTAATTTTTATTCTACAAGGTGGTTAATACATTTGTGTAAATTTGAATGAGTTTTTAATCATGTAGAAATTCTATTCCAGCAAGTTTCTAAAACAACTGAACTTACCGTACAGCAGCAAGTAAGCACGATTAGGAATCCTTGTATAGCCCCGGCGGTACCGACCACCCACGTGAGACGGATAAAGAGGATGACACCGAAGATGTTCTGGATGCAGGGCAGGTAGACACCAATGAGCGTGCCCATACGTGCGGGCGGTACTGGCTTAACATCCGGATCGTCAGCTGTCGGTATTGTATTCGAGTAGTTGGCCAGAGATGTAAGGAAAGTAGCCGCTCTGGGCCGGTCTTCCAACTCGTCCTGTCGATTAAAATTCAGATTATTACACATTTTCTAATAAAATATTTTATTTAAATAACATTAATAATACGTTTATTACGATCTTTTTAATCGTAATAAGTCGCTCACATCACACACATGGAAGAATGGAACTCATAATCATCACGTAATTTGTGTCCGTTTCATGTATGTTTGTAAAGTCCCCCGCGACACAGGATTTATTCCTGGTGCGGGAGTTGTCTTTTTTAAAATGAGAAAAAAAAATGAGAGACTTAGCTTTGACAAAAACGCGAATATAATCAAAATAATTGTATCATAATTACGTTTATGTACTTATGTCGTATTACGAATTTTTCTTTAGTGATGTAGAAAACAGGAACCAATTACTTGGTAAGCTTGGTAAGTTTTTTTTTTTTTACTTAAACCACGGAGCAAATACAAAGGGTTAGACATTGACAGAGAATTAATGAAGAATTTTCGTACCTTTGAACATTTACCGGTTACTATAGAAAATTCGTGTATATACCTATACAATGAGTTTTCACAAAGAGTAAGACACGATTCAGTTTTCATATTCACAGTGATTCTCGTGTTGGTATGCAGGTTGATTTTTTAATGCAAATTGCCATTCATTACATTATTATATAACATTAAATCAAAGTAGGAAACAACTAAATATCCGCATTGCTTATATTTAATTATTATATTCAAGGGAAAATATCGATACTAAATTATTCTTTGAATATAATAATTAGGAATAAGGAAAATTATCAGTAGCGATATTTTTCCTTGAATAAAGAATATCTTTCATCCTTGTTATCTAAGTCTTTGCAGTAAAAAGAGTATATAAAATACATAAATGTTACTGAAATTACTTTTATATTATTTACAACGCTATCCCATGAGATATAGCGAGTAATTTGGTAAAGCCGTCATGAAAGTTAAATGTGCTCGGTGTTCGGACGAGATCAAATTCAAATTGTGATATATACAGCACATGAGTTTTTAATTTCGCGTGTGAAATACGATACATAAGCGTTGGGTACTCTGAGCCGAGCCGCTGAAACAAGATCCAGTAAGTTTGAGCGTGTGCGTTTTATTTATTATTAAATCGACCTCTACTGTATCGATTTTATTATTATAAACGTGTAGGTTACTTAGGTTTGCGAGAAGTGTGTCCTTTTTGTAAACTATGTAAATGTATATGCATGTAATAGCCCTATTTTTAAGAAAATCATACTAATAGGTATATTTAATATCGTAACCACCTAATAGAAATAAACTAGAACTATAAATAAGACACGGAGACACAGTTAAAGTTGAAACTGAATGTTGACGAAACGCTTTAATATAAAACTGAATGCATTTAAATTTTTGACATGTTTTCGTATTACCGTTAATGAAAGCAATTTCTGGTATGAGAAGAATAGAACAGAATAATATTTCTATCGTCACAAATGTCATTCAATGAAACTACGATTAACAAACATGCCTTTGACTAGTATTATTGTAGTTACAGTTATTTTGAGAGTCTTTTATTTAAATATGCTTTCCATATCGATAATAGGGCCAATTCATGTTATTAAGGCCTCCTTTGAATTCGTTTACCATTGAAAGTGGTTTCCATTAAATGTTCATTTTCTAAGTGACTATATTAGCGACATACAGGTTAGTTAACGTACAACGAAAACTACACAACATTATTATGAATAAATTGGATGTAGGCCGTGGGAGAGCCACGCTTTGGCATGAATGGGCCGGCTCGACCGGAGTGATACCACGGCCTCACAGAAAACCGGTGTGAAATAGTCTTTGCGCTGTGTTTCACCGAGTGAGTGAGGATACCGGAGGCCCATACCACAATCCCCTACCTCGTCCCTCCCCCATCCCCAAAAGGCCGACAACGCACTTGTGACGCTTCTGGTATTGCAGGTGTCTATGGGTGGCGGTAATCGCTTACCATCAGGCGATACGTCTTGTTCGTTTGCCCGCTTATTCCATAAAAAAATGGAGACATAACTATAAAATTGTAAATAAATTACCGCACACTAAATATCAACTAGGCTTTCGGTGATCAAATGTCATCCAGCAAATCTTTTCAAATACCCGTAATGGTCGTAAACGACGCGATTTAAATTATGTTCTACCATAAAATAAAGGCACACAACACAAGTAATTTATCACTAGAGCTGTTTCCTATTTGTTTCCATTTGTTCCGCCGACATTATTCGGCACTTTATTCGGTGTCCGGATGCCTCTCCGTTAAAATCGCAAACGTAATGAAGTTCTTTGTTCGTTTCGAGTAGGTTTTGACGTTTTACTAAGTCAGCTCGACAGTGGAGGGAGCTCTCGACTTGTTAATAACGTTTACTGACAATGATACCGTCTCAGCTTCTGCTTTAATTGTAGATTTATGTACTTTTCAATTTAATTATGTGTTCAGTACTTTTTTGTTAAAGGTGTAATAACTTGTTAATATTTGGTCGGACCAAATATTTGTATGATCTGCAAATGTTTGTTTCGGAGTTTGGGTGTTTTCTATGTATAATATGTAATTATTTACAAAAAAAAGTATATATGTATTTATATCAGTTATCTAGATTCTAGTACCCATAACACAAGCTCTGCTTAGCTTGGGACTAGATGGCGTTGTGTGTGAATGTCCGAAAATATTTAATTTATTTATTTAAAATTGCTAGTAGCTAACCCACGCTTTGTCGCGTCTCTTTTCAATCATGCTCGGCTACTATTGGTATAAGCGGGATGTTAACTATCCTATCTTAGCTACGCTAGCAAATACACAAATTTATAAAAAAACGTCAAAATCGGTTAGAGAGTTTCGGAGTTCATCGTGAGCAACCACGTGACACGAGAAATCTATACATACTATATATTATAAAGAAGAGTTGAATTTGGAATATCCATGCTTCGACACATCTGGGCTTGCTCGAACGGGGTTATACTATAGTTACAGCCACATATTATACAGGAATTAATCTAAATATCTTTCCTTTTCATCCCATATTACGCATTATTATTTAAGCACTTATGAGCATAAGCATAGTAAAATTGTTTTTTGTTAAAAAAGTCTTTGTGCTTTTCACTAAAATAAAGGTTCATCAAAAATTTATGGAAACATTTCTGAACTTTGTTAGATTTATACTTTTTTACCGCCCCTGTGAGATTATGTAATCTCGCTGAACTAGGACGCCATTAAATGTGTTGAAATTGTGCTTCAGATAAATTATTATTATTGTAGTAGTATCTAAGTATATATAAGTTTCGTACTCATAATCAGAACGAAATAACAGGATGTAAAATAAAAGATGCAATAATTTAGGGAAAAAACAAATATATAGATAAAAAACTCTTTATTAATTCACCATTGTTACAGTGAAAGTATCATTATATTTTACCACATGACATAAATATACCATCACATATGCTAGTTGTAGGTGATTCTACTTGAAAAGCTATGTGAGCATTTGCTGATAATTTTAGTACCCACAGCTAAACACATTCCTACATACAATGTTGACTAAGATAAAGTTATAAATAATATATTAGTATGTGCTAATGGTCAACTAAGTACAACTAAATCATGATTGACGAAAAAGAAAAATCAAATAGATAACGCGGACTGCCATGAAGCCACTCATTGCATCACTATTCTTTGTTTGTATTCCACATTGTATGGTTTCTAATCATAGAGTACCAATCTATCTATCAATGTATAGACAACGTCTGTCGGATTAGATTGAATGGTATTAAGAAAAATAAAAGCTGTCTTGTTTAAAGTGTAAAGTTAATCCATCCGCTCGATCTCGGCCGAAGTTGTTATTGAATCTCTCACATTGATTTTGGTGAAGCATTTGGTATCGACCTTGCTATGAGGAGCGGCCTCCGCTAGAGTGTGTTTCGCGTAGCTTAGACAACGAGGCCATCTCGCGTAACCAATATCCAACGGGTATACTATTTATTAACGTTGCGTTGGTTTGATGTACGTGTCTAGGCTCATCTTAATTTAGACTGTTTACTTAGTTTGCCTATTCAAAGAAATTATGGATTCCAAAAATCATCATGATCTTCACTTCCCTGTTTTCAATTATACTTAAGGTCTACTTAAAATTAGGATACACACTGTGTGTCATTTAACAAAGGGTTCGGACTATTTTTTAAAGGCCAATCACATTAAAAAATAGATCAGGTATTTTTATTGCCTTATTCTTGCCCATAATCTAGGGATTTAATGAGAAGAGCCAGAAGGAAAAAAATCTTCTCCCCTCAATAAGAGAGGTATTTTCATTTAGCACATATTTCTATTTAACAATTTGATATTGCTGTTCCTGATAATTTTGAACCTATAACAGAGTAATATAAAAATGTATTAGCAACCTTTCATAGCTATCTCTACGCATAATGAAAGCAGGAGTCACGAAGTTCGCAAATGGCGCGTGAATTATATAGGAGATTGTTCTCCTGGATAATTCCGCGTCCTACCTTCCTACCGCAGGTGTGGCCTTGCTGTTATATACCTATACTAAAAAGGCTTTTTTATTAAGGATTATTTTTATCACGTGAACTTACCTCGTTTTATGTAAATAACCAAGTTTATTTTGTTAGGGAATACAAATGTTTTTATATTCATGGTATTTTGTAAGAAGCGTATAATTTCTTTTTGTACTTAAAAAATATTACTTATTCAGTATTTGTCAATGTATTAACGTGTAGACAATATTTATAAAAGAAGTTTGAATCACATACGAAATCGAATTATAAAGAAATTACCTACACATTGACAAAAAATAGATCATCCTCATCACACATTTGTGTATACAGGTTGAGTATCAAGTCAACGACTTCTGGCTCCACAGTCATGATCACTAACCAGTAGACCAATAGGCCCTAAATGGTGTCAGATGTAGATTCATCCTTAAACCAGAACAAAATTATAGAACTTGCAGCGTGATAGCATGAAATATATATACTTCTGCTACGCTAAAATTATTTTTCACGATTCAAATTATCAGAGTATGACCATTCATGTACTTTAAAAGTCTAAATTGTTCCAATCTTTATCAAACTTTTCTTAATTTAGTCGAATGCATCATAAATTCTAAGAAATAGAGCAAGAAACTCGAACTAATAGGGTAAGAAATTGAAGTGCTACGAGCGTAGTAACCAGCTACGAACTAGCTACGAGCTACGGCTACGAGGACGTTGCGATCTATACGGGTCATCGAAAGCGTACGATACGTGGGAGCACTTCTCAACGGTAATACGTTCCTAACTCGATTTCAATATAGCGCTCGATTTATTCGGTACCCCAACACCCTTCTCAAATTCTCGTCTAAATGTCATTTCGAATGTTATTTTATTTATATAACGATTTATTATAATTATTTATACTCGACTAAGCATTGCTAAGCAAGAATATGAAATATTTATGTGAAAATTGCACAAGAGTACGGTCCAGAAAAAATAGCAAATTATTTCAGCGGAATGAAATTATAAGTAACATAAAATTATTTCTTAATGTTGGAAAGTCTCTTTGGATAACGCTGGGTGGTTAAAAAAATAAAGAATTTATTACTAGACATTCTTTCCTGGTTCTTAGACAACGGTTATTTAGAATAAAAGTACAACGAAAACAATAAAGTTAAAAGTACACAGTTTCCTGAATATAGTTACCGAAATAACGTTACTTTTTGTTACATTTGATAGGTTCATAGAAATGTAAAAAAAAAAATTGTAAACTTGTTCACATATGTTTATGGACTATGATTGAATTAAATTAAAAAAACCAATCAAGTTGAGAACCTCCTCCTTTTGGAAATCGGTTAAAAAGGTATTTTTTGATCTTTGAAATTAGCAATGTAAAAGTAAATCTGATTTTTAAAGATTTTTGTTTTTGAGCTTCCTGCATTACAATTGCTTTAGGAATGCCTTATTGTATTATGTACCATTCAACTTTAGAAGAAACTTGATCTGTAGTTTCTCGGGGAAATCAAAGGAGGCATGTCAATATCAAGCTCGGGTACTCCACGCCACTATAGACCTCGACACCAAAGATCCAATTACTTTTGGAGATGGTCGGGAAAGTACTTTGAAGTTGTGAATTACAGAATGGTGTATTCTGGGGGATTCTATTCTGCGTAGGACTTACGACAACAATACTCGACTTCAGTCTCAATGACAATTAATTAATATAAATTTTCTCAAATCAGATGTTTTTATAATTTGTAAAAAATAATAAAATATTAAATATTTCGGACATCTGATCCACAACGTCATCCAGCCTCAAACTAAACAGAGCTTGTACTATTCATGCTAGATTGACTGATAGAATACATATATACCTTTTTTTGTAAATATATACATATTTTACATAGAAAACACCCAAACTCCGAAACAACTGTTTGCTGATCGTATAAATATTTGGTCAGACCCGGGAATGGAATCTGAGACTTCAAGCTCAGCAGACGCATACACTACTACTGCGTCACCGAGGCAGTTAAATGTGATCACAGTAACGCAAAAATAAAAAAAAACACAGTTATGTTACTTCATTATACTCGTAGTCTTTGTGTTGCTTCACTGAAACTTTCACTGTTATATTGTATCGAATAAGATACGTTTATATTTTTACATGAGATATAAAACTGCAGCTATTAAACAAATTTGCGCCAAATGTTGTCAAATTTTCTCAATCTTTACTGTATTATTTTTGCATAGATCCTGCTTTCTACTAACGAACTATTCATGCAGTACAGAGGCGGTAAATATCAAACTAAACCCATTTTACTTCGTACACATTTACTCAAAGATAGCCTGAGAATTATTACCGTAGTTGTACAGAATTATAGGCAACCTAAAGCATTTAAATTTATACCCTCTGTAGCGTACATAAATAATTCTCCTCCCGAGTTAAGGTTCATTACTTTCTCAAAAATTACGACAGCCTTGAAATGACAGTTGAATAAACTTTAGGTTAGAATACCAACTTTTAAGTCCATAGCTTTAACAGAACCTAGACGTGGTAATAACAGGATGTCCTAGATAAGCGACGAATACGACGCGACGGACGTGACGATCGCGATCAACACAACGGCATACCTTACTTGTGTGTGGCAGTCTGCGGCGAGACGCAACATAACGAGTACTTGTTTGTTTTATGGACGACCAGACGCAACACCATAGTTGATTTTTGGTTGATTGTTGCAGACGTCGGTTTTTGAAACTTTGTTGTTTTTAAAATAAATTCAGAATCAACAACAGCAATTTTGTAACAAAAAGTAGAGAGTAATATTCCACAACATTATTTGAACATTTTAGAATCGTTTCTTTATTTGGTATCCAAATTATGTATCTTTGTAAAAATATTATGTTTGTCTTGTTTGTGTATTTTTTACTATATTTTATTAAAGTCTGTTCTTAAAGTATTAACTTTCTAGCAAAATTGCCACATTGTATCGTATCGTGTCGCTTCCCGTCGCATCGTATTCGTCGCTTTCATAGGACACTACGTAAGGATTGAAATCGCTTCAACGTAAGATTTTCCATGAAAATCTGTTGGCATTAAAGGTTTTCAAATTGAATTTTAGGTAAGCTAACTAACTTACCCTAAGGTTGGTATCGACCATGTGTGCTATATTAGGTTTCTGTTGGCCTTGTTTAGGCGTTAGGCCGTCAGACGACAAAGAGTTTTTGAGGAGTGTAGTGTAAATTTATATTTGATCGCAAATATGTCAGACAACTCTTAAAGAGTCCGTTTCCTGTTTGAGAAGAACCATCCATACTTTATGAGTGAGAAAATATGAAGTCACAGTACTTTAGTTTATGTTAAGATTGCGTAAGATTTTCATTTATTCACATTTACTTAATTATTTGTCTCACGATATAAGACATAGAAATAAATTATTTCTTCAAAATACTTAATAATACATCTATCTAGATCGAAATGTTTAATTCATTTACATTTATTTAGTACATTATAATATATCGAAAGGATATTATGAACATTTTTACATTTATAAACTGGATGTAATTGTTGGATTGGAAAAATATTATTCAATCAGGTAGCCCAATTATGGACAATGTATATTTAGCGTAACACCTACGGTGAAATACACGCAACATTGCTACAAACACTCGTCGAATTCGAAAGTTATCACTGTGGTATCTTTACTTAGCACAATGACACACTATTACTCACTTTACGTTCATATTGTATTGTCCTTTGTTTTATTCACCTTCATGACAAAGAATGTATTACGAAAGCGAACACATTTGATACGCAATATAATATTGAATGGCAGACTACTCTCAAACAATTAATTGTTCTACGTGGTTGACCTTAGGTTTATGTTTCTGTACATGAGGCTGCGTACGTTGAACTTACTAACTGACTGACTAACCTCTCTAATAAGTAAAATGTCTGTGAGTGTACCAATGCGCGACTTGATCATAAAACCCTGTGACCATTTTGAACACTTTTTGATTTTGAGTTCAGTTTTCGACGCAGAATTTTGAAACCCGTCTTGTTTAAAGATCATTAAGGTTTAAAAGTAGTGCATAAAAATACTTGCGTTCGGGAATAAAAAATCTTCTAAATTTGCATTGCGGATGTTTTTAGCTTTATAAAAAGGGGTCACAATAGATGGCAATAAACAATCATTCCAAAACTGTCTTTGAAGATAATTACTTCGCCAATTGATACCGTCTTATAAATTATTCAGTTTAACATTTTAATAATTGTCATTTGTTTCTCTACGAAAAAAAAATCTCACATAGAACGATAAATTAATCGTTAGTGTGTAAATGTTTCATTCTAAATGACGGATAATTATTATATTGCGCATTCTAAAGTTTAATACAGGAAGGAGAATAGGCTGAGTAATGATTACTCTTTTTATGTTTCTCTTTGCTTCCTTTCTTCTTTAGGAAATAATGTGATTGTTCACAAATCCATACAAATATTAAAAATTCGAAAGTAATTCTATCTGTCACGTTTGTTTGTTATGCTTTCACGGCTAAACGAAACCATTTCAATGAAATTTGGCATGAAGATAGGTACTTTGATTGTTGAGGAAGGACGTATATATGCTACTATTTACCGCGATAATCGACATACACGCGGGCGGAACCACGCGCAAAAGCTAGTGGAACTGTAATTAACGTTAGTGTGCAAATGAATAATTCTAAATTACTATCTCTAATGACAGTGGATTATTCCATAGCGCTTTCTAAAGCGTAATGCAGTGAATGGCCTGAATAACGAATACCCTTTTTATGTTCCACAGTCTAGTGGTTGAAATTCCGAGTAAATATAAAGCCGTGCATTAGGTAACTTCCATACAACTTTAGTAAAGTAAATAGATAACACAACTCACATGGTACAGGTAAAGGTTGGTGTCGCATCCCTTGTCCTTTTCTGTGGGCAGGCCATGTTCGTCGGTTTCACCTGGAAAGAAAATATAAGTGTTAATTCCTTTGTTCTGGAAAGAAGATATGCTAGTTATAATTGTCACACACGTAAATGTCTAGTAAATTTAAACTTTTTATTAGTATTTTTTTGACATCTACAATTAGATAAAAAAATTGTTAGAATGATACGGTTTGAACGAGCAACGTCTCATCTACAAGTTATCAATAACAGGACAGATAATAACAATATAATATAGAATACATCATCATCAGCCTATCGCAGTCCACTGCTGGACCTAGGCCTCTCAAACTGCATCTTAGTTAGATACTCGGATTCTCGCATTCATCTATAGAATGCAGAGAAACTTTATTTTCTGCGTTATCTATTCTACATTCTCTTTATACGTGCACACTGTTTTTTCTTTGCTCGTATGTTTTTTATGCACATAAAATAATAAATGCTTATTCCTATTTTATAACTACATATTTTGAATTAAGTTAATAAAAATCGATTGCAGACGTTATCTTGCAAGTTCCTCGAAACTCCTATTATCAGTAATCATATTAATTGGGGTGTATAATTCAAACTTCTGAAATGCTACATCAAAGATAAATTAACCTTAAGAAACTAGGAATTCATTATAAAATAAATTTACAATAAGTTTAACATTTCGTCCCAGAAATTCCGACGAATCATCCGGGCTGACACGGGTCGTCTTGGGTAATCGAATATAAAACAAGTTAATCTTATTGGCTGGTTATTAAGCCTAGCAATTACACTGATCTGTTATATACATGTCTGAACGTGTGTTACTAGACATAAATTGTATTGAAGTTAATCCCAATGCGACCAATAACTGCGTACCTGGTGAATAATTTAAGAGCAAGAGAGTAATAAGATACGAGTCAATATATAGAACGGATCTATTAGCGCCGGTAAAGTGAGGTCTTCTAAAGACAAGATATGAAATCAATTAAGGGTTAACTAGACTGTATAATTAAGAGTTGCTGTAGAGAGCCACGGGCACATGCACATTTTCATTCTAAATCACACTTTGTTATAACAGAAATGCCTGACATTAGGTTTGGTACATTTTTTTTAAAGTGAAAGTGCTTGCAAGTGCTCCACCATGCGGTATATAATTTCGTTTTTTTAATAAACTAAAATAAAAATAAAACACTAATATTTCATTTTTTTTACTTGAACAGCCAGTTTTGTATTCTTTGCAATCTTTATATTTGAGCTCGCTCTATGTAAGGTTTACAGTTGAATATAGACAGTAAAATAACATTGTGTGGAAGTAAATTAACTGTACGTAACCGTAGGCGTAACGTAGCTGCAGGCTAAATTGGTTTACTGAAGAATATAGCAAATTATATTACACGTGCAACGTTTGTGGCTTTTGACTTTAACTCGTAACCTCGTTTTGTTATTATTTTATGTTTTATTATTGCTATGACTATGTTTATTATTTTGGGATGCTAGCAGATTTAGAAAATTTAATACAAACATAGTAAATAACAATAGAAATTTGGTTGTACTTTAAGCGTTGTTTGAAACTGTTTTCCATTTAAATATTAATATACATATTTTTAAATATAAGAATGATTGTAAATAAACATTCCTTAAAGATGTTCTTTATATAAGTAAAAATAATAAAAAAACTGCGTTAATAGTATTTTTTTATTTATGAGCCTGTCAAAGTGACTCTACTCTGCCTGATGGAAATAATAAATAAATATTTTTGGACATCTAACACACAACGAGAGTAGAATCCAAGCGTAGTGGACACCATACTCAATGTGAGTGCAGATCTATAATGCCGCTAGTAACCCGCACTATGGCGGCCAATTGAGATACCTTTCATCATTAATAGTGAAGTTTTATATTCGGTTGCTCTTTGGATTCGGGTAGATATCTCTTTTACCCTCTGTTCAATGAAAAATTTTACTAAAACCAACGCGATGTTGTTATAATACGGGGTGTGTTCAAACAAGTAATTAATTTAAAAAGTTTTTTAAAAATAAGTATTAATTACTTGTTAATGAAAAAATACTTTAAGCCCTTTCAATTGATACCCATATTGGGTGGCTGGATTGTTCAGAAATATGTACGTCGCCATTTTGTTACGGCGGCCATTTTGAATTAATAATAATATCAATTATATAAAATTGCATTGTCATCAAAAATAAAGATATATTTTAAATTTCAGCTCAATCGGAAATTGGGAAGTGGATCAAATTGAACTTGCAAGTTTTGATTACAGACAAACATCGGGACAGGTGAAACTAAATAAAAGCTTGTAAAAATAAAATAAAAAAATACATACAGTGGAACATAGAACCTCCTCCTTTTTGGAAGTCGGTTAAAAATAAGATGACTATCCATTTTGTCATATACTTTTAAATCTGCATATAGTTACGTAGGCCCTCAGAGTTTTACATCTCTACATTTCATACATTCAGTGCTGTACATTTATTACAGATATTCTTAGTAAAAACGTCGTAACGTTTGTTTTTCATGTGTAGGCACTTTAGAAAAACATATTCTTAGTATATTTTATGATATACACAACAGTTTCCTCGACCCTGAGAGCTTACAGTTAACATTTATGTAGATATTTGATTCTAAAAAGCCTTTGGGATTACCCGTCTTACAAACATCCTCATATTTTAGTACCGCACATAATTCCCGCGTGAGTCGTAATGTATTCTCTTCAGTAAATATGTAGAAGGTGAGTAAACACATTGTTTGAAGGCTCCGGTTGTGGGTGCTATGTCGTTTGTTTTCAACGAACAACCGAGCTCACGGCTGCCCATTGTAATAAAGACTGTTATCAATTAATGAAAGGATACGGTATTAACGTTGCGCTATTTTAATTGTTCTAATAACGTTTTGAAATTGTGTGATTGTGTTACTCGAGTGTTTCAATATGGGGGAACGAGAGCAGACATTCTTTTTTATTTCTTTTAAATATAACTGTATATACAATGAATTATTTCAATGTAGTAATTCATACATGACACGTAAAAAAATATGTTTACGATTTACCTTAGCACTAAATATAAGACAAATATTCTTAATAAATGGTATCGTTTATAGAAATTAGAAAATTTGTGACAAAAAATGAGCAAAGTTAAACACTTTTATCATCAAATAAACAAGTAATTATCGGATAAACCTTGGCAATTCATTTATATATTTAGAACTTAGATAACCAGATTTGACTTGAACTGTTCACTAGTCAATACGGCATATCCTTTACACCTACTCACACAATTACTACCCACCTACGCAATCACAGATTTAATTTGAGAGACCCCAGGAGATATATTTTCGGCAAGAAAAATCTCTATCTTGGGAGGAAATTTCCCTCCTAGATTTTTTTTTTTTTTTTTTTTTTTTTTTTTATGTTTGGTCCGCCAAAATGACTCTACTCTGCCTGATGGAAAGCATAAGCAGAATCCAAGAGTATTGGTCGCCATACTCACTGCGAATGCAGACAATGCAGTATGGCGACCCACACCATGGCGGCCTAGTGATGCTGCTGCATCTTTTAGTCTAGTCAACAAATATGGAACTTGTTGACTAGACTATTTGGGCCTCCGGTCTCGCACTCACCAACGAAACACGACAGCACGAACGTGGTCATTTTACGTTGATTTTCTGTGCGAGGGTAGTACCGCCCCGGTCGAGCCGGCCCATTCGTGCTGAAATCAGCGTGGCTCTACTACCTTCAAAAAACACTTTGTTGAGAATAATTAATGATTAAAATTCAGTAATATATAGAAAACTGTTTATTAATTACTCCAACAATATAATAAGCGGCAGAGTTCATAGTCGCTCCGCCATGGAAAAAAAAAGAAGTGTTACCAACTAACAAAATAAAATCCACACAAAATAAAGTGGCAAATCATTGCCATTTAAAATATATGTTCTGTCCTGAACATAGTTGGGCGGGCAGAATAATCAATACAATTGCCCTACAGAACAATAGATATTGGCAAATACATGAAAATGGTTAAGTTATAGAACTAAACAGAGTACAACCTTATAAATTATATAAGAATGACAAGTATGTAGAATATCTAAAAGTAAGTATAAATTTTAAATAATACATTTTAACATATATCTATGTTGACATATTTTTAAATTCAGTAAAGGAACTACTTTAAACATTTTAAATCAACTTTAAATGTATTCAAAGACTCCAATGAAATTACTTTTAATTTACAACTGATCACTCTCCATGGGGAGAGGACACAACTTATGAATAGATCTTTTATAAAGCTTGTTATTATATTTGACTTCGACCACTCTAACATGATTGTCACGTCCAGGAAATATATTTACAACGATAGCCATAGGCCATTCTAAAGGAGAAGTATTAACATTTTTAATGAGTACAATGTCACCTACCTTAATGTTAGGTTTACCATACTTCCACCTGGGACGGCTTTGCAATTGAGTAAGATAGTCAGAAGACCATGCCTTCCAAAAGTGTTGTTTAACTTGTGAAATTATTTTCCATAATTTTAATCTTTGTACTGGAATTTCCAATAAATTAATATCCGGGTAAGTAGTCAAAGCAGTGCCAATCAGGAAGTGTCCTGGCGTCAAGTATCCACCTTCACTGGGGTTGGAAAGCAGAGGTCGAGAGTTCAAAACACCTTCTATCTGGACCATTACAGTATTGAACTCTTCATAGGTCAGGCAAAGATTCCCAACAACCCGCTTGAGATGGTGTTTCACGCTCTTGACCCCGGCCTCCCAAAGTCCACCAAACTCAGGGGAGTAACTAGGAATAAACATAAATTTTATGTAATTATTTTTACAATAATTATAAACTGAGTCTCTATGAGACTTCAATGATTGCAAATTGTATAATTCTTTTAGCTGGTTGTCAGCACCCTTAAAGGTCTTGGCATTATCACAATATACCTTAGAGGGCATGCCTCGTCTTGAGATAAAACGATCGAAGCATGCTAAGAAAGTCGCAGTAGTCATATCTGACACCACCTCCAAATGTATAGCTTTGGTAGAGAAGCACACATATACCGCGACATACCCTTTGGTTACAAGTGGTTTGCGAATCCGTGCTACTTTAATATCAAATGGACCACAAAAGTCGATGCCGACGTGCTGAAAGGGCCTAGAAGAAGTGACTCTCTCTACAGGAAGAGAACCCATAAGCTGCCTAGCAGTGTTAGCTTTAAGTCGAGCACATTTTATGCATTTATGAAGTACCTTTTTAACCTCTCGTATGCCATTCACTATCCAGAATTTCTGTGACAGAGAACTAAGTACAAGCCTAGGACCTGCGTGTAATAAACGAAGGTGTTCTCTTTCTATTAACAAAGAAGTTATAAAACTGTTTTTAGGTAATATCATAGGATGCATTTTTTCTTGCGAAATGTTAGCATTTTGTAGCCTACCACCTACGCGAAGTAACCCTTTACTATCGATATAAGGATATAAGCTAGCAATACCTGATACTATTTTTTCATTGCTATTTATAGAAGCAATTTCTTTTGAAAATTCAAGTGTTTGTACACAGCGTATAATTATGAAGAGAGCTGACTGTAACTCTATAGGAGTCAAGTTAGGATCTTTTATCAAAATCTTTTTAGATAAATTATTATAGAATCTGTAAATATAGGCTACAACTCTTTGTAGTTTATTCAAACTAGAAAACTTTTTTAACAAATCAAATGATAAAGACTGCTCTACTTTTTGTACCAGGCAAGGAATTTCCTCTACTGGGTCATGAATATAGCATGAATCTAACTTGGCAGTTTCATTTTGTTGTTTAATAAAATCTGAATTTAATAAAAATTGTGGCCCATGCCACCACAAGTCATTCGCCTGCAAACTTTGCGGCTCTACCCCTCGCGAGATAAAATCAGCTGGGTTTTGATTAGTGCGGACATAGTGCCACGAAAACTTCTCTGTTAGCCCAAGAATTTGTTGAACTCTATTAGTGACATAAGTATTACCTTTGGCTCTGCCGGACTCTATCCAAGCAAGAACAATCTGGGAGTCACTGCATAAAACCACAGAATGTGGAAATCTAAAATTGAGTACCTTCGTTACCCTGTTTGCCAACTGGGCAAGAAGGAGTGCACCGTTTAACTCTAACTGGGGTATGGTAAGTACCTTTGATAGAGGTGCAATACGTGATTTTGAACATAGGAGATTGACCACTACATTTCCATCTGGCTTTACAATACGTACGTAGATACAGCAACCAAAGGCTTTTGAGGAAGCGTCTGCAAATCCAATTAAGTCAACAGTTACAAATTCATTACAGTTTAAAAATCTAGGTACTGAAATTTTATTCATATTATTTAAAAGTTTAATAAATCTGTCCCATTGTTGGGAGTAATCGCTAGGAAGGTCATCGTCCCATCCTAGTTTCATAGACCACAAATTCTGCATAAAAATTTTTGCTGTTACTATGATTGGCCCAATAATGCCCAATGGGTCAAATATTTTGCCAATAAAGCTAAGTACCTTGCGTTTAGTATAAATTGCCTCATCACATTTTGATGGGGGTTCAAAATAGAAATCATCTGAAACAACATCAAACTTCAAGCCAAGGGTTTTAATAATATTATCTTTTTCTAAATTTATTTCTTCAAAATATCTGCGATTGCTAGGAATGTCATCCAATATTGATGGATGATTTGAACACCATTTGTGTAATTTAAAGTTACCTAACTTTAATAAATCAATATGTTCATTTTTAAGTGCAAAAAGTTGCCTGACATCATCACAACCAGCAAGTATATCATCTACATATGTGTTATTAAGCATAGCTTGAGCAGCAAGTGGATATTTATTCTTATGTGTATTTGCTAGCTCTGTCAAGCATCGAGTGGCTAAAAAGGTAGAGGATTTTAGACCGTAGGTGACAGTTTGCAACTGCAGGCAACGTATAGGCTGACTGGGATCATCCCTCCATAGAATATTTTGTAGACTTCTATGATGTTCATTAATGAAAACAGAGCGAAACATCTTCTCTATGTCGCATATTAAAATGAACAAGTACGTTCGAAACAAAAGAAGAATGTCAAAGAGCTCACCCTGCACCACAGATAGATAGATTAATTTAGGCTTAGAACAACTTTAACGGATTTGATATATTTTTCATTACATTCTGGGTTCCGTCTCTATGTATTATCCACATGCATATAGTTATACCAAAAGGATTTGAAAAAAACCAGTCGTAATTTTAATTGATCAACTTGTTAATATTTTATAAGTAACTAATCTATATATTAATAACTGAAGCAAAAACTTTGTACACTTGCAGAGGAGTATGAAATTTGATACAGTTAAAGTTTATATGGAGAAAGAGTACAGAAAGCTAAAAAAAAAAGAATTATGGACGAATTTCCACCACTGGGCGAATACTTCTTAACTTAAATACGTTAATTTACGACACCACTATGTACGTATTGAACGTACATGTATTATATTCCAAGTTATATCTAATCAAGAAGGCATCAATAACCACAATGAGACATACGAAGAGAAATCAAGCCTACATAGTTATAATTGAATGTGAGCTGTGTGATGTAGCAGTAGTTCTCAAATCGACTGCTCCTGTCAACATAGTTAAGGCTGACGGAGCGTTACAAGGGAGTCAACGAGCACGTCGTCACGGGTAAACAATTTCGTATACGAGTAGCTAATTAATTCACTTGTGCTCGACTTTGTCGCATGAGGCCGCCTACTACACATTAGGGTTTTGATTTATTTACACTACTTATATCCAAACATTCTCTTAACCAGACGTCGTTTATAATGATTCAATGTGAAGAGATAAACTCTCTTTTGTTTCGTGGTGATCCTTTTTCAAAAAAATTATAAGTTAAATTGAATTTAGTGATTATTTTTATAATTCAAATAATACATTTAAGATTTGTGCGCCCTACTACTGCTACCCTAATTAATGTCACATACGATAATATCCGCACAAAGGTTGTCTGTAAGAGATCGCCATGAGTGATAAGACCGCCAATTGTCACATTTTGTATATTGTAACTCCTTTTTTTTTCTTTCTGTTATCACACATAACAGAAAGAAACAAAAGAGTAGGTACAATAAACATAAATAAAATAAATAAGTCGGTCTTTTTATACCAATCAGAGTAGTAGGTAATATTGCTACGTAAATTGAATGCCTTAAAAAGTTTTAACATATTCCTGAAGATACATGAAAGTTGACAACTCACAAAGTAGAAAAAGCCATGTAATAAAATACGAGTACATTTTCATCCCCCCATCTCGGAAAGAGTATTTTCGCCCTTCGATATCTGAGTGAAAAAGCCGTTTTTATCCGCTATCCGAGGATAAAATAAATTGAATTTAGAATATCGTGTGAACTTAGTTTGTGAATTCAAAACATTATTGAACCTATTTACATCTACCTCCATGAGGCTGAATTTATCACACAAGCTTTTTTAATTTATTAAAAACTCAGACTCGGAACCTTCTTGGTGTAGCTCGCAGCTTCTTTGCATTTAGTCATTTCCTCGCTGAGGTGGGATGAAAAGTTACGTGTGGCACTCGAGTGCAAAGATTTTTCACCCTGTGCTCTTTTAATTCGCTTGCTAACGCTCAGGATTCTAATTTTTAATTGATATAGATTTTAGAATCCTTCGGTTGCTCGGTCATCAAAATTGAGCACGCGGTTAAAACTCACTGTATAACTGCACTCTTGTATAACAAATAACTATTATAACCTCACCACTATCGTAGTGGATTCTACGATTTCGAGTTATTTTTATACAAGGTTTTAGACAAGAATTTAAGGTAGTGACCTTTCTAAGATTCCTCAATATGTTTCGTATGTTACTAACACTAAATAGTTTTTACCGTATTACAAAGGATACAAAGAGAAAATTACGGTATTGAGATCAAAATTGTAACATAAAAGAGAATCAAAGTTAGGTAACATTTAACGTTGGTGCTTGTGGTTAAGTGGTTTCTAGAAACTGGATGACGTTAAGAATTTCTCTCCGTAAACCATGTGGGGTTTTATATCTATTATGGAGTTTCTGACAGCGCTTTTTATCCTACTTTGCTAAGGAACAACGCAAGTATATACAATGTAACTGTAGTTTGATGTATGTTACACTAGATGTTAGATTATGTATATTTAAAATTTAAAAAGAAATTAGGTATATTCAGTACTTGTTTATAGAATTCATGGACTACGTCTGTGGTTCGTATTGAAAACATAGTAGGTATAAATGCAATGAAGTACGGAGTTTGAAATTGAATTTAATGTTACTCGATATAATTTTGGAGTAAGCAAACAGTAAAAGCATAATTTCGATGGAAGTATCGTTCAGGCGTTCGTATCGTTTTGTATTACCGAATGTACGCATAGTATACGGTAGCATTCATTTGTGCAAGTGGGTATGCAATCCATCGGGATTGACATGTTGCACGTTCCAATTCACTCGGGAATGAACGTGTCCTACAATTATTATTAATTTTTTAAAAAGCACTTTTTTATTAAATTTGCGATTACCACTCTCTTAATTAGACCTTTATTTTTAATTTATTGTTATGATAAAATTCCCGATTAAGGAGAGTCGTTAAAAATAAATTGTTGTTTAGTTTATATAAATTGCCTTTTTTATATATAATTTGTGTATAACTCCGTGGTCCTATTTGGCATTACAAAGAATTATCGTGTAAATTACTGTGTATTTGAAGAATTAAATGAATACGATTTAATGTGTGAGTGAAAAATTTAAAAATTTTTGAGTACTTCACATTATAAAAATATTTTGAATTTCTATGCATGTATAACTTCGTTGAATGCTCTTTATGTAAGTAGGTATTACGTTATAAAGTTTACAGTATTATATTTATGGTAAGTAGGTAGTGAACAAACTTTGGAGCTCTAGCGTCGAATCCTTCATTATCAAAGTGCTCTAAACTTCCTCTCTGGAAGCTTTGTGATATTAAAAATTTACGTCATAAAGGCTACCTAGCTTTTAATAAAATATATTAAAGTTTGAATTTTCGCAGATGAAAATTAGGTTTTTAATTAATATTGAATAATTGAAGCAAATGGTCGTAAAATTTGAGCAACCAATTAATATGTTATCGCTTTGCCGGTTGTTTTTATATTAATAGCTGCTAAAGTAGTCTTTAGTCTGCGTGATGGTAAGGATGAGTAGAATCCAAGAGTGGTGGTCACCATCCTCACCGCGAACGCCAACAATATAGCATGGTGACATGCACTATGGCGGACTAGAAATATGCTTTTTCATGCCTCGCTTTAAGCACCCGTTTCTTCGTTCTATGTTATCTTTTCATATCATGTTTATATAATAGGGACAAAGGGGTCATCTGAAGGCAAGTGATTATCACCGTGCATGGTCAACTGCAATTCCAAAGTTACAAGTTACCACTCTATAGGCATCCCCCTAGGCTTAGGGGCAGTGGAGGGTTGGCAAGTCTGTTAACAAGTCCTTAGTACCAAGAAGTTTTCTTATACTTCCTTAAATATGCATAGTCACAAAACCCGACATGTCTGAGTCAACACGTTCTACTTAAAAACGACATCTCTGATAAATTTCAGATCTCTGGTATGAAAAACAAGGACTTTCGTTCCAAGTTGAGAGAGTCTTTAGACTTTTGACGTCATTGGATCCAGTAGTTTAGTAGTAGTACAGATTTCATTATAATGTAATAGTTGAGAGAGGGAGTGAGAGATTCAAAGAGGTTAATACTACTTTAGGGCCTATGCCAATATTTATTTATGACACACTCGTCCTCGTCAATGTAACGCTTATGTATTTATTTAAAACAATCCTTGTCTGGGTGGTACTTAAACATAATCCCACAACCATATTAGAGCTGACTAGATTGATTGACGTGACTCCACGAGATTTCATTACAGTGTTCTACCATTAAGGCTTTTGTTTGAGTAAACAATTTTAAGCCCCTTTTGTTCTGTATACTTGAACAGAAACCTCTTTCTTTTGTCCTGTCTTATGGGTGTTAATGTGTGTATTATGAACTACGAGTATATGGGTGAATTAGTTTCGTAATAAACAATGACTTGACAGACTCATTTACTTTGCTATTCCATAATAAAATAACATTGTTCTGGAAGAAGCGATTTTGTTTGACCTTAAAATGATTTGTGGGAAATATTATGCTTAGAGTTGTAACTCGTATAATAACTTCATACCTGGAAGACCGAGCTTTGCTCGGTATTTTTTTTAAAAAACTGTATAGAATCTATTAGATTCTATTATCTATATATATATATATATATATATATTCGGTAATATCTTAGAGACTACGACCTCATTTAAAAATCAATAGTACGTAGTGAAATCTCATTTAACTATTTTTATAACTTCATGTGCGAAAAATAAAGATTTTGAAAATCACATTGTGATAAAATTGCGTTGACATAAGAATGTAGATAAACTTACACGCTACGTGTTCTCTAGGGCACTTTCAAACAAGTTGCTTCTTTCTTATGGCACGACCTTCCTTATGGTGCCCAGTAGCATTATCATTTTGATAAACGAGTTTACTTGACAAGATACCTTTTCATTCTGACGTACAGAATCAGAGTTCCTGAATGGTTTATTCACGGTTTCTAGGAAGGCTAGACAGCTTATCCTATACAAAATACTTTTCTTTATAACTAAATCAAAATACAATAATAACATGCACTACTATACCTAACTATTTTATATATAAGTCCTTAACGACATTAGTCCGAGCTAAATTACGAGTAAATCCAATTAACATTTAAGCCCAATGCTAGTCATGTTCAATTCGATTAATCGAACTCTGCCGAACATCCACGGCGGATTATTTTCGTATTCATGTGTTCACAAAGGTCCAATACAGTTTTAATTAATGTTTAAACAGACTTTTCGACTGTTTAATAAATGTTTTTGTTAAATTTGTTTTCAGGTACTTATCCATTACAATCAAATAATTTTGATTATTTAGGTACGTTTAGTTACAATATTATTTGTTATTGTAATATTATTTTAAACAAAAATATAAAAATCAAGGCGGAAGAACAGTGGAAGCGACGCAACATTTTCTTTGTTCGTAATGTTTTTGAATTTAGTTTTGTACGTTTGCCGCCGATTAATTAGAAATTAACATTACTGTAAGCTTGTAAGTTTAGTTCATCGTTAAACTTTTTGTTGAAAAGTTTTACATTTTTTTGTATCTAAACTGGTAACTGGTAGAAAAGGTTCCTTAAATTGTACGTTCCTCAGTAACTTAATATTTTAAGTGAATGTTTATAAACGTAGTTTAGCATTCAAAATAATTTATTTATTATTATAATAGATTATTTATTTATTATAGATTAATAAATAAAGAAATATTTAGTCCCAAACTAAGCAGAGCTTGTATTGTGGGTACTACATAACTAATCTATACTAATATTATAAACGCGAAAGTTTGTAAATATGGATGCATGGATGGATGTTTGTTTGTTACTCTTTCACGCAAAATCTACTGAACGGATTTGGATGAAACTTTACAGTAATATATAGAATTTGTTATAACTCATCATCGTCAATTCAATCACATTTGTTCTTAATTCGTTATTTGAGACTTAGTGACATTTTCCGGAATACATCCTTTTCAAATACATTTTGTATACCCTATATAATGTGCGTATATCGTGTTCCTGGAAGCGTAGGTAGGCATGGTATGTGGCGCCAGATCGCTCTCGGCTCCACTCACCCACCCTTCAATTTTCATTATTGACAATTCATGTGAAAATACATTTTCTATCATTATTTACTTGATTGGAGATTGAATTTATCATCTTGAAATACATATGTATTTCTTTTGTGATATGAATCAAATTCAGATGTACTTTTATGGTAAAATGTCGTCGTCTTTTGCTGTAGTTATCTGTAGTATCTACTTGTAAATTGGATTTTGAACAGGTTTTTTCAACGATGACACACATTTGGTCGAAATTAAGTAGCCTGTCTAATACTTAATACGTAGATATTTTATTAAAAAATAATTTTATTGAAATATGGGTTTTAATTAATAAAAAATAGGCATAAGAGTTTTATTATCTTTTCTTAGTATAAATTGTACTGATAAAATTTCAATTTATACTTATTTATTTATTTATGAATTTCGACATATCCTAGTAATCAGATCTTAGTGTCCTTATCATGGTACCACCATTGAGATATCTCCTTTCCATTAAAAAAATAATCATCAAAATCGGTTCATAAACGACGAAGTTATCCGCAAAATCACATAAAAAAATAAATAAATAAATCCTTTTTTGAAGTCGGTTAAAAAGACAAAACTTTTCCATTCGGAATGATATTTTGAATCTTTTTCGTTTATTGCCAAAAATGTGGTAATTTGGATAATTAATTGCTATTGTGGTTGTGATATGGTGTAAAACTTTCATGCCGGATAGGCCCAGAAGGAGACTCCAGACTAAATGGGATACGAGACGGAGTCTTTACAGACTGTCGCGAGGGGCACTCTAAACGTCCCTCTGCTCTAGCAGAGGGCGTATTAGAGTGCCAGTAGTTCCGAGCGGGACAGGGGCGGACGGATCCGGTCTGGTGCAGACCCCGTCCGGCCCAGCCGTAATCCTGAACGGACAGGACCGGTGGCTCTTCGAAGCCATGAGGACGTAAACCTCTATAAAAAATACCCCAAGCTCACGCTCTGACAATGAGCTGAATCGCTGGAGGGAGTCCAGTGCCGAGGGCGTCCTCTGTCGGAGGATATTAAACTTCAACAAATTATGACAATGGACAATTATAGGAACAAACCTACCCAGGAGGGTCCTAGACGCGACGCGTCTGGGGAATCCCTCCCGGAGCCAGTCGGCTCCGGCAGCCACCAATCGTATTATGGGGGGGAGGGGGGGGGGGCACCCAATGTCTTACACGCCCGTCGCCGAGCGTCAAATCCGGCACCGAAATAAACGCGAAGGACGCGGAAAAAAGAAGTGGGGCAGTGTCGCGCCCGTCGAGGAACAGCCGAGGGCAGTTCCGCAAGGCGGACGCCCACTCCTCCAATGAGGAGATTGCTGCGGCTGTAACGCCTGCAGCGGTGGGGCTCCCAGAAGGCGATCCGACTGCTGGGAGCCGAATACAATCGGAACACACGCGTTCCAAGTCCGCCGTAGATGTCCCGGGTGGTAGTTCCGGTGCGAGGACGGATGCACCGGAACCGATGAACGTGGAGGCAGACGGTCGGAAGCGCCCCCAGGGCTGCGAGAGCGACATCTCTCAGGAGATATTACCTCCGCCTAAGGTTGCCATCAGCCATAGGGGGCGCTCGCGAACCCCGGTGTCAGCCCCGTCAGGTTCCGCCTTCTGTAAGGCGGAATCGTATAGGAGGGCTCGGGCGGAAGGAGAACTGCAGGCGGAAGAGGAGATCAGCGGTCTCCTGCTGAAGATCGGTGAGCCGGTGGATGGGGACTCAGTGCCCAGTACACCATGCTCCCTGCAGGAGAGAGCGGAAGCGGCGGTGGCAATCATCCGCAAGGTGGACACCAAGTCCGTCAATCTTAAGGGTCCCTTTGTCAGGGCTCTTAAGGACTCCTCTTCCGCAGTGGCGGGGGTCATAGAGACCCTAATCGGGGACGTGTCTCGCCTCCAATCGGCAAACGATCGCCTGACGGGGCAGGTGGCAGAGCTGAGCTCTCAGTTCGCCCAATTCCAGTCGGAGCGCCCTGAGCGAGAGGAACCGGCCCAGTCTACGTCCCAGCCGGCCCCGTCTGCGTCCCGTCCAGCCCCGTCTGCATCCCAGCCGGCCCCGTCTGCGTCGCGCCCAGCCCTGTCAGCGTCCCAGCCGGCCCCGTCTACGTCCCAGCTAGCCCCGTCTACGTAGAGAGACGGGGGTAGAGAGGACGATGTGCCGCCCGTTAGGGAATCGGAGGTTGGGGCGGCTGTTCTGCGGATTCGTTCTAAGAACACCGCCCCCGGGCCGGACGGGGTTCCCGCCCGAGTGATGGCCCGAGCCCTCGACCATATGTCGGACCGCCTCAGGGAAGTGTTGGACGCTAGCCTGGCGTCCGGACGCTTCCCTGACTGCTGGAAATGCGGGAAGCTGGTCCTGTTGAGGAAGCCGGGACGGCCTGTAGATTCGGTCGCGGCCTATAGGCCCATCGTGTTGCTGGACGAGGCGGGTAAACTTTTTGAGAGGATACTCTCTGTCCGCATCGTCCGGCACCTCTGCGAGGTGGGGCCCGACCTGTCGGACGCCAAATTCGGATTCCGAAAGGGGCGTTCGACGGTCGATGCCGTGATGCGCCTTAGGGCCGTGATCGAAGAGGCAGTGAGCTGTGGCGGCGTGGTGTTGGTGGTGTCCTTGGACATCGCCAACGCCTTCAATAGTCTGCCATTTAGCTGCATCAGGGAAGCACTCCACTATCACGGGGTGCCAGAGTACCTGAGGCGGCTAGTGGCAGACTATCTAGAGGAGCGTACCGATGTGTACGAGGACCGAGAGGGCGTCTTGAGACGGCGACCCATGTCGTGCAGCGTTTCGCAGGGGTCTGTCCTTGGACCACTCCTGTGGAACGTGGGGTACGACTGGGTCCTTCGAAGTCGTCTGCCCCCCGGGCTGGTTGTAATTTGTTACGCCGATGACACATTGGTCACAGCCCGGGGAGCGAACTTCCAAGAGGCGTGCCTGGCCACCGCCTGGCCTGGTCGTTCCGGCTGGAGACTCTACGTGCTGGCTTTGCCGCCCTGGAGGCTCTCCAGCCGATCATCCTCGAGTGGGCAGGGCGGCAGCACGGGACCCTTTCCTTCCGACTGACACAGATCCTTTCCGGGCACGGTTGCTTCGGGAAGTACCTGCACTTGGTCGCCAGGAGGGAACTGAGTACCGCCTGCCACCACTGCGACTGCAGTGAGGACTCGGCTCAGCATACGCTGGCGATTTGCCCCGCATGGGCGTCGCAGCGTTGGGCCCTCACTGCAGTCATTGGAGGAGATCTCTCGCTATCGGCCGTCATACGCTCCATAGCCAGTAGTGACAGCAGTTTTAAAGCGGTCGCAACCTGCTGCGAAGATGTAGAAGAAGGCCACGGAGAAGGCCCGGGAGGATGATATCCACTCGGACCCAATCCGCCGCCGGTGAACCGGGCGGTGGAGGCGCGCCTATCAGCGCCTCATGCCGCCCTGAGTGTGGCCGCGGATGGTCGGGACGGGCTTTCCCCTCCATCCGCTCTAGTGGCCACCCGCGAGGGGGTGACGTACGCGTGTGCCGTACGTCGACTAATTGAGAGTTATAATAGCAGACGGTGCCCGCTTAAGTGCGGGCAAGCGCTGGGAGGGGTCCGGACGTGTTAATAACTGCAGTTCCCGGATTCCTCCCTTCACAGGCGCAGAGTGGCACACCGTGTGGTTTTAGTCGGTTCGATTCCACACGTAAAAAAAAAAGATGTAAAGCTTGAATAAAGATGTAGATTTCTAGCAAATAAATGATACATAAGTATATTGTATATTACGTACACCGACGTTAGAAGTACCGTAAATACCATAACAGCCGAGCCCGGGAAATCGCAGTAACCGTTTTCCAGGATTGTTTTTCATAGGAACTACTTGGTACTGGTGAAATGAACTAATATTAGAATAGTTCGTTATCCCTTTAGTGGTTTGAATTTAGACATGAAAATATTCTTCAATAAATTCGTTCAGTATTTTAAATGTCTCAATCCAATACGAGTGTAACTTTAATATGCTAGGGTACTGCGGGTTCTTCATTACACAGAGCTGGGCCATTTCCCACGAGAGAGAGGTCATTAAATTTGAACGTTACGCCGCATGTAGCATTTTAATAATACATTTGAGGTGAGCTTATTTCATGTGGGGCGAACCTAAAATTCATTCATTTATACGCCTAGTAGATGCGTAGGTACTATGTCGTGGTGCGTGTCAACGATAAGCTTTATTGAAGCCCGGCCCCTCGAAATAAGGGGAGGCTGGGGACTATCCCAACAAACGGTTGACTGGCGGCGTCCGAGATAGCTACTGAAGTCGTTTAGACTGGTCCGTTCATTCTTATTGAAATATAAAGATTTAGTAATGGAAATAAGTCTGGACTTTTTGATATGCCTCCTTACTTCTTTCCTATTTTTTAAGTAATAAGTAGGAATTATTTTTCTTTGACTTTTTCTCCTGACAAAAATAATTATTAGTTATTATTAAGAAGTCTCTTTTGTTGTCTGATTTTAACAGCAATGAGAAAAAATATTTTATACTACACCTGATCGGAACAGTAGGACTGTCAATATTCCCTGAAAATGAAAAGAGAACGTTAGTCTTTTCCTTGACCTGAATAAGCGGGAGGAAAAAATGTATGAAAATCCATTTCTAACGTGTTATAGCGGGAGAGAAAGTTGTATGAATTTTCATTTCTCATGTGTTATCTTATCTATGGCGCGCGCCTGCCCAAGGAGTTTTCATATAATTTAAATATGGAATCTCCGTGCCACTGACATCCTTTTGTGAAGAATAAAAAAAAAACAAAAGAAGCGCGAAATATCGGTCAAATTCTAAGCTAAATTGTGTCTTGCATGGTGTCTTACGTTTTGATTTTATTTTAAAAATAAAGTAAAATGTCGACTTCTAGCAGTGAAAACATAACTTTTAATTAGGTTAGTCATGTTCTTTGTAATAAATTTTTATTTCATCTTTTAAATACTTTCTACAATACAAGTCTTTAAATGTTCCTCACAGGTGTAGTATAAAGCAATGTGTAGCACCCGGGTGAAAGCCCCATTCCTACCTCGGGAGTATTGTGGCCCAAGGCTGCGCCTTTGGGCCACAAACTGCTCCCTCGCTAGTAATCGGTCCCTTTCCTCCCTCGGTGAACAATGTACTATTTTTGTGTACATGGTGGACCGAATACCGTTTCCAACCGTTCTTTTTTCTCTTCTCTCTCTCGTTCTTCTTGTTCTGAGATCTCTTGTTTAGATGTAAATAAAAAATTGTAATAAATGAGGATAAAATATCATCATAATCGGTGATTAAAAACACGTTCGCAACAACAAAAAACAAGGTACTTTCGTAAGTATGAACGTAGCCTTAGATGTGATTTAAAGACAACGAAATGACATTATGGATCTTGCTCCATTATTGTCTTTTACTTGTTCTAAAATTTACAGAACATTTCTGTGTACTGTTTTCTCTGAAAATATTTGCTATTTCTTTAGCAATGTGTTTTCTGTATTTTCTTTACTGTTTACGAACCTGTTCTTATTTACCTCACTATCCGGAGGGTGGCATATCATTTCCTGAGCGTATTTGTGATGTGTTAATATTATAGATGTCGTGTCGAAGCTGTCATCGTTTCTAACAGAAAATAGTTTTCTAATGTCAGGACAACGGATATGAAATGTTTGTAGCCAATAAAAATGTTTTGCGCCTCTGAATTTGTCACCGTTGAACAAAAGTTTGGAGGACAGATGTAGGTTTTGGGTAAATTCGGTCACAGAGGGAGGGTAACTTTTATTGATGACAATTTTGGCCGTCTAACATTTGGCGTCTCGCCAGAAGGCATAGTGGTATCACACTAACGCCCTCGGACGTGTCATATTTTCAGTATTTTGTCCTATAAATCAAGTTTATTACATTGACGCTATTGTAAACAATATCTAATGTCACATTAATATTAAGTAATAATATTAACTGTTTTTGTGGTTAGTATTAAAGTTCTGGTATTATTAAAATTGACTACCTCTTTGGTCTCGCGGTTGGCGTGTGCGCCTGCTGATCATGAGGTCTCGGGTTCGATTCCCTTCCAAATGTCTGCATGATCTACAAATATTTGTTTCGGAGTTTGGATATTTTCAATGTATAATATGTGTATATATGTATTTGTATCAGTTGTCTAGTACCCATAACACAAGCTCTGCTTAGCTTGGGACTAGATGGCGTTGTGTGTTAGATGTCCAACTATTTATTATTATTAAAACCAAGTTTTATTCAAAAAACTTTTGCTAACTGCTAAATTAAGCAAAGTCTGGATATATCACTACATAGTATAAAACAAAGTCGCTTTTTCGGTCCCTATGTCCCTATATCCCTATGTGTGCTTAAATCTTTAAAAGTACGCAACGGATTTTGATGCGGGTTTCTTTAATATATAGAGTAATTCAAGAGAAAGGTTTTTATGTATAATAAATGCATGATATAGTATGGAAACATTGTTAATTTTCGAGGTTTCTAATGTGATGTAGCAAATAAACACATTTTTTTGCGCTTACATTGCAAACGCTGGTTGCACCCTACGAGATAGCTCAAAATAATGTACTACAGTATTGTACACCTTAAAAAGTACTACAAAAAAGTCCGCAACGGTATATGTCTAGCTCTTAGGGATAACCCACAACAACAATTTTTTATTCCTTTCTTTTTACAAGAAATAATGGCTTATTTACGAAGTGATTTTAAGCAATACAAAATGAATCATTATACAATTAGGTAAATTAAATACATTGCGCATTTAATATAGATCAAAATGGCCCTTTACAGTATCTAATTTAAATGAATATATTCGAAGATATTACAGATTTAAAATGCACGAATCGCGTCGTCGGCGGGGGCATCTGAAATCCACCCGTGCGAAGCCGGGGCGGGTCGCTAGTTAAGTTATAAATAAGAATTCCTAAAAATTAGTGTCGATTCAACTTTCGAATCTATAATCAATTTACTATTCAACGAATTTGAATAAAATTCAGTACAGAGATAGATTATCGTCTCAAATAGCATATTGGCGACTTGTCATATCGAAAAATTTTGTATTTCCATGGGATGAGCAAGGCACATCAATAACCTTAGATAATATCAGGTTTCAAATATTAGGTCTTTACCTATGAAATTGCCTTTCTTCAGTACTGGTCATTTCAAATAAAAAAAAAGTTTGTAATGGCTCTGTATTCTAAATTCAAATTAATTTCGTTTTAAAGCCATGACATTCTATTTACAAACTCAATCTTTTGTTTTTTGATTAGCGTTGTATTTTCATTACATTTGAACATTTTTCGTCATAATGGATACTTTAAAAATTCGTGTAATTATGGAATATGAGTTCCGTCGTGGCACCAACGCGACACAAACGGCACGTAACATCAAAAACGTTTACGGAGAGACCTGTACAAACAAACGCACAACCCGTTATTGGCTTTCCCGGTTCCGTTCTGGAAAATTTGACTTGAAAAATGAGGCTCGTGGTCGTCCGGAGACTTTGGTTAACAATAATGAATTAAAGGCGATTGTGGAAGCTGACGATACTCAATCTACAGCTGAGCTAGCAGCAGCTTTTAATGTAAGCATCAAAACAATATTGATCCATTTGCGACAAATTGGCAAGGTAAAAAAGCTTGATAGATGGGTGCCCCATGACCTTAACGATCGCCAGCGCAACGTACGCGTCGAGACCTGCCTTGCGCTGCTCAACAGGCAAAGAAATGAAGGAATTTTGAAACGAATTGTTACGTGACACGAAAAATGGATTCTGTTCGACAATCGAAAGCGCTCAGCAAGTTGGTTAGACCCTGGTTCAGCACCAAAGCAATGCCCTAACCAAAAATGACCCCTAAAAAGGTGATGGTCACTGTTTGGTAGTCTAGTGCGGGTGTGATTCACCACAGCTTTTTACAAAACGGCATGAGCATTAATGCAGATGTGTACTGTGAAGAACTGGAGAGAATGATGGAGAAGCTTGCACGTCTGCAACCAGCTTTGGTCAATCGGTCGTCCCCACTGCTCCTTCACGACATCGCGCGAACTCCATACTGCGCAACAGACAGTCTCCAAGCTGCAAGAGCTGGGGTTGGAAGCTCTTCCTCATCCGCCATACTCACCAGACCTTGCACCTACCGACTATTACTTTTTCCAAAATTTAGACAACTTTTTAGTGGGTAAAAAATTCAATTCCCGAGAGGCAGTACAAAATGCCTTTGAAGAGTTTGTTGCCTCCCGTCTAGCTGATTTTTACAAGAAGGGCATCAAAAAAAATGCCAATGCGTTGGCAAAGATGCGTCGATTGCATGGGTGATTACTTTAAATAACAGAAATAAAAAAGTTTAAAAAAATAAGTACTTTCACTTATTGCATATAAAACGGCAATTTCATTGGTAACCTATTATCATCATCATCAGCCTATTGCCACCAATATAGGCCTTTCCCATTGCACGCCACTCTGATCGATTTGGGCTTCTCGCATCCATATTCTGTTAACCATCTTGTGCAAGTCGTCTACCAACCTGGCTTGTGAGCGTCCTACAGAGCGTACTACGTTTGCTAAAACGAAGGCACCACTCTTAGAATTTTTTTACAATAACGGTTGTCGGTTTCAAATATAACGATCGAGAATAAGTTTTCTTATGCTTCTTATCATCTCTTCTGAAGTCTACAATAGAAAGTTTTTCTATGTTTTTTGTCCAGACAAGATAAAAAGGGTAGGTCCTGTATGTACGAGTAGCTAGATAGAAGTTACAAAACTGTTCCTAAATTATTTCAAAATATCTACATATATTTTTTACTTAATAAGTTAATTATTTATTATCTGTTCAAAAGTTTATAAATCTACTAGTAATAGTATTACACTCGTATTTGCATTGTTTTCAGCGATAGGCATTACTTCGCTAAGGGTTGAAATTGAAGAATAAATCTACTGTCAATTTATACGCCAGAAACACTATTTTTCCAGACATATACATAGATCAAATTCCTCACAGTAGAGTCGACACACGACATATTATTATAACTTCTACGGTTTTTTGATAAGCAAAATGATAAATGCGCAGTTGAGAAATGTAACAAGATTGTGCAAGTTTCTATGTTTCAGATATGTAAGTGGTAACAAAAACGATTTATTATACCATTATTAATGGTAGTGAAAGTAGCAGAACATTCAGATTCGTCTACCCGTCAGACTAGTTTTGTAAGTTATTCGTTGTCTACTTGATTAAAACATGTACAGTTGTACTCATGACATACTCGTATATATTATACTTTTATAAATTGGACTTGACTTAAATAGTCTTCTTAAAATGTTGATATGATGACTAAATAAGTTATATTACCATTCAAAAAAGGTTTGTAAATATCATTTCAAATGGTAACCCACGTACTAACAAGGTACAAAAGAAGGTTGTTCTTCAAAATAACTCCCGGGATGAAACGTATTGTGAAAGTGCGAATTCAACGTTAATATATTTTTCGCAGAATGGATTAAAATATGAAAGTGGATAGATAGTCTTTTACCATGGATAAAACTTTTTTTACTAAAAGCTAGGTAATAAAGTCAATGAAAAAAAACCCTTTTTTTTGTCTAGTCTAGTCAGTAGTAGTTTAGTCTTTGAATAGTCGAATGTAGTCAAAGTTAAATCATATAGTGTGACAGATGGTTCGAAAACATTCATAGCAACCTTACTGTAAATGTGTGGCAAAAACAAACTTTACAGTGGGATTAAAATCTCCAAACGTGAAAGTTTTTGTTCTCATTTCGGTTTAAATCCCGCATCGTATTCATTCGAGTACCGCATACAACTCAGCTGACGTCTGTCCGCACTCTTGAATCCAAAAACATTGCAAATTTATATTGTAGCGGCGTTGAAACTTTTACTGATTAGTGTGATCTTTACACAAGATGGCTGGCAGGAGCTGGATGCGAGAAGCCGAGGATCCAGCAGTTCAGCAGTGGACTGTGACAGGCTGATGATGATGATGTATGAGATCGAAGGTCAGGGCGGTAAGATTTTAGGTCCTTTTAATTAATTTAGTAATTATTTTTGCGATTGACATATTGTAAAAACAGTAATTCATAGGTATGAGTATACTTCGCTATCTATTTTAGACCGAGCAACTAAGTCTGATTTATTTTATAAATTTTACTTAAATATACAGTTTAGGTTTACCTCTGAAAATTTATTATCAATAGATTTTAATAAATTGTAATGATTCATTAAACTTTAGCGGAGAATTCATATTTTCATCTGCGGAAATTATCTGAGCGTGGGCGACCAAGGCGTTAACGAATTAAATTTCTTTAATAAAATGATAATGAAATTTAGATTAAATTTTGAACACTTATTAAAAATAAAACTTGGTAGTCAAAGATTAGATTAAACTTGGCAGTAGTAATCACAAACATTTCATTACTCCTGAAATCACCGTGGTTAGCATAACATTGTGTAAACAAATTGTGTATGTAACAATATAACTGAACTGATCAACATTGAAATAATAATTATATAATAAATCTGCGACGACAGAACAATTGATGATAATACAATTGTTTGTTCGGATGTCTTTGAAAAATTAACTATGACTGTTTACCCTAACTGAGTCTATAAACCTAATAATGTACATTTATATCAACTAATGGTCGCCCAGAAGTCGAAATTAAACTATAATTTTTCTAGTTTTTTAGTTAGAACTTTTAGGGTTTTTTCGTCTAAGACTATTACACCCCTTTAACCAAAGATTTCAACATGGCTACTTTTGACATTCAGTATGACAGTATAGACAAAAAATAACCATCTCTTAAGCTATTGCATAGCTTTTATCACGGGCTTTAAGGCCTTTGAGCGGGGCGACCGAATCAAGAAATTCCGTAACGTAACGAAAATAAAACCTGGTACTCGAAGCTCGCACGGATCGAGACGAGCTGCTCCGAACGACGGATCAACGAATCTGTCTGGGTTTGCGCAAGTTTTAGGTTTAGGTAGGCTTAAACAGCTGTTTGTGAGAAAGTATATAGGTGTATAGGTATCTATCATATCTTTATAATGCCGCACTCACCGCATGTATACATGTTCAAAGAAAAATAAATACTGTGAATAAAACAACCCGTTCAATGACGAAGACATTTATTAGGAATAGTTTAAACCTTTTATAGTATGCTGTGTATCGAAACCATATCGCTACTTAAAAAAAGTGATCAACGCTATCTAGTGACGATGTTGGTACTAATTTAATAGTTTAGTATTTCTCATTCACAATATTATACATACTGCATAATAAAAAAGAAAATAAATAATTTTAATTGCATAAGTTGATAAAAATGCTATGCAATAGCTTTACCGCGGCAGTCCACGAATGACACACGTCTTTTTTAGTTTGACTTTGACATATGTACATTGTACACATGTACCTACATTTCTGTAAGGGTGTATATGAATATTTGTGTATGTGTGTGTCATACGCTTGATAGTGTGTGGAATGTTATTTTTATTTATTTAATGTATTTTTATGCATATTTTAAAATAATATTAGCATTCTGCACTCCTTCTCTAAATTAACTATGTTTAAGTGCGCGAAATTTCATAGGCAATTTTCGTAAAAAGGGGTACGCAGTTTTTGCTTCACGTATTAATGTATGGATAAAATATATCATTATGTAGACATAATATTTTCCTTGCTATTCAAAATTAAACTGAACTCAGACGAGAAAATATGACGATTTCAAAACCATTTTACATGTTAAAATATTATTTTTTGTATCGTTATGGCGCCAACGCAGTGTGAAGTATTGCTTTAGTTGCTTATTTTTTTATGTCCAGTGCCTGCCTGTCATCTACTTTCTTTTTCAAGATTAGACGGTTATATGTAGAAAGTAAATAAGACTAACAAAAACGAATAGAGTGATGGTGTTAAAACTGTAAGTGCTACGCATAAATATCCTGTTTTTGTAAACATACGTTGGGACACTAACATGCCATGTAATCTTCAATAAAATGTGTGAGCAAGTAAAAGGCAGTTACGCGTTTTATCGATATTATGTTTGTCAAGGCGCTGTAAGAATTTTGTGGTATTTACTCACGCGGCTGTAGGAGACTTTATCCCCGAAACAGGTGTTATTCAGCCGTATATATTTTATTACACGCCGAGTTCACTACATATTCTTTTTATTACCCTCTTATTCATGTTGAATATAACATTTAGCTGTTGTAGTTAGAAATATATACCGACTAAAAATAGGATAAAAATCCATAAGAGCTTTCTTCGTGTCGTCTCTTTAAATACGTATAAAGTAATGATTAACATTTTTTTTAAATTGATAAGTTTATGTTTAATGGTATTTAAGTCGACAAAAAGTTGAATATACTTTTTGTTTTTTTATGAGCCTGCCAAGGTGACTCTACTCTGCTTGATGGTAAGCAAGACTAGAATTCAAGAGTAGTGGTCACCATACTAATTGTGAATGCAGACAATGTAGCATTGTGACCCGCATTGGCGGCTTATTTAGATGCTTCTGCATCATTGGGCTTACGGTCTCGTACTCACCACCGACATACTACAGCGCGAATGCTGATATTTTAGGTAGGAAGGCTGTACCGCCCCCGTTCGAGTTGGTCCGTTCGTGCTGAAATAAGTGTGGCTAATCAATAAGTTTGTAATAATATTTACGTACAAATGTACAAATAATTACAAACTAAAGTCATACATCGTTTTATTTTCATAGTGACTTAGTGAAGTTATTATTCAAATACAGGTCTCACCTGCGTTACACAGTAGAAACACGATACTTACGCATTATAAGCCGCAAACTTGGAATAGAAATGGGTAAACTTTAAGACAACTAGTTGCCTACGAACCTTTAGCAGAAATTCCTTACATTAAGTCGGTTGTTGATTGTATTGTTTAAAACTTATCTTTTCATGGACCTACTTACGTAAATGATGGATCAAACTTTAACACCTAAAGCTTGCTGTTATTTATTAGAGAAACCTATAGCCGGTAACATATGTCCAGTCAAATATATGTACATAAAAATAGTAGTAGTTAATAGTTAGTTATTTTTAAGTAGATCGCTTTTGTCGTGTTACAGTAAATGCTATGTACGCCGTAATTGTCATACATATCAGATACAATCCCACATGTTATTATAATTAGTTGTAAGTAAAATATGTATGATGTGGTAGTACTTTATAAATAAATAAATATGCAGAATAGCAAAATTAAAATGCGCTTAACCTCTCTTTGATGTTACTATTAGAAGGCAGCGACACATGTGACCACAGACAACATGTAAGTCCGTGTCCGTGACTTTTACAGAAACTCATTGAAGGTTGAAACATATGATTATGTGCCTACGCTTTTGAGGAGCTTTTGTGAACTTTAGAATTTATAGGAAGTACGTAACAAGGTTTTGTTATTTACCTCCCGAAAATTCTGAAGTGTAGTACTGGAATTGCTATTCTTGTGTTAAGAATTCACTGTTAATTTTATTTGATACGTTAATTAACACTCATATACACACCCACACACACACACACTTAAATTGTGTTCGAAACATTTGTGGCGCTTCGTATGTATAAGTATGGAAGTAATAATGTTGAAGCTAAGTCGTAAAAGTAAAACAAAAACCAACTCACTTGGGCATTAATAACTCACAGAATATTCCAGAAAATACTTGTCTACTTTCAGACGATTTCCTATAGTTTTTGTGAACATAAAAGCTAAACTTTTCCAAAAATAATTAAGAAAAGTCTTTGGCAGTTAACGAGCGGAAAAGAGAACAAATATATTGTAAATGAATTACGGTAATGGTATCTCTTTGTCTGCTGTTAGTCAATGTATGACGGAAAGCAATATTTGTGCCCATAAATTATTCTAATTTATCACACCGCATGTATCAGGATAGCTCCTATATGGGTTTTCAGATGATCCCGTTTGGCTTTTATAGGTAGGTACGTAAACGTAATGCAAGTGGAACGTTTTGAATGAATTGACTCAAAATTTCTCTTTCTCGTCCATACTTTTATATTATAACTAGCTGACCCGGCGAACTTCGTACCGCCATATTTACATATCTGTATCAGCTTCCCACTTTTATTATCTTTTATATCTTTTGTATTGTTATCTTTTATATTTTTTCTTTCTATCAAAAAAAGAATGAATGAAATCGGACTATGTGTGTGTTATTGAATTACAACCAAGTACATATTTTGATTTTCATCCCCTCTCTCTAGGAAACCGTGCTGAATTTCGGGATAAAAAGTATCCTGCTAAGTATCATTTGAATCCATTTTGGCTTCAGTAACGATTATAAAGACCCTCCAAGAAAAAAATTCAAAATATCTTTAATGTACAGAATTGGAACTGTTACATTTTTATTATAAGTAATATAGATGTACAGAATTGGACCTGTTACATTTTTATTATAAGTATAGATTATCTACATATTATATACCTAATATCGATTGGTTTTTACTCAAATATAACGCTACTTTCTGATAAAACATATTCAAATTGACGGATCATTGTAAAGAAGTGAAAAATTATTTTTCCATAAAGTCGATGGTACTTCAAAAAATATAATGAGAAATCTGGCCCTCAAGTGTCTTCAACGCGGTGTTTATTAGGATCGAAGAGTGATAGACATTTTCGTCTTACTTTTTGGTACTGTTACTTGTGTCCTTGACGAGGAAAAAGATCGGAGAATTGCAGTGTTAACAATGCCCTCTCTTCCTTTATCCTCATTTCGCGTTTGTCTTCATTTATTTCGAAATATTTTACCCAAAAAAGTGAATTTTTCAATAAACGGTTATTCTAGATAAAATCTTGTAATGATGGTAGTAAAGTTAATAACTAGTGGATTTATATAACCGAAAAAGACCACAAAGGAAATTCACCATATAATATTAAAGTTCTGCTAGAATAAGAACGTTATCTTGAGGTACACGATATTACATTGTTCAACCGCTTTTAATTTATGCCAGAACCAAGAACCAACAGGTAAAGTTGTGAATTAATAGTTTGAACCACAAGTTTATCAAGTTCACAGATTAAACCGAAAAGTGCTAAGGAAGGGAAAATAGTGAATACTAAACTGAATCAAGCTTATCAACTTTATCACATAGTCTAGATAAATAATGGAAAATAAATGTATTTAATCTTGGCAGTCTTCTAAATTGATTTTCAGCCTAATGCAAAAAAATGTGGATTTTAAATAATTATACTTGAGCCTAATGTTCAAAATTATAAGTGGATGTTAAACATTATGCTAAGACTTATTTACCTAAGCATTTTAAAGTTTTATCAAAGTTAGTCAATTAATGGAAAGGTTTTGTTGAAATACTATTTTTTGTAATAAGTTTTTATTAATCCATTACCTACTGTTAGTTAACTTGAGTTTAAATGTTACTCAGATGTCCTCCGATAGTCCTGTACGAGTATTCAATAAAAACGTTGGATGTAATAGTTTATGGAATATAATGACCCCATTTTCATTCCATTAAACATCAACCACCTTTGTTAGTCCACTGTTGAACATAGGCCTCTTCTTAAAAACGAGACATTTATTCAATTTCATTGTTTACTTCCATTTCTAATTTGAAGAAATGTTGGATTCGAAGTTCTTTTATAAATAAAAATGGCAAGTGGTGATTTCATAATTCTGAGTCTATAGGTTGTGATTACGCAAGTTATGTGGCCACTTAAATTATTTACGCCTCTCGGATTTGAATATGGTTAGTAATTTGAAAGAAATTAGAGGAACCGTAACGCACGTTATACTAAGTTTTATGAATTTTACGACTTTCGTTCTCAAGAAAGTCCTCGTTAACCCATAACCGGCGAACGCGTATGAAAGGGCTAATATGAAAAAAAAGCGGAATCTGTATGATAGATTTGTAATACCGTATGACGTGAGTGTATGTACGTACCAATATAGATTTATATATCTTACTTTGAATACAAATTATGTTAAATTACGACTCTATAAAAACGTAATAAGTAATTATGAAAGTAAAAATCACACATATTAATTTAATAACAGTTTTCGTATAATTATTATTGAATGACTCTCAATATATTATCTGGTTTGCAGTCTTTTGTTTTCATGCTTCATTTATCCGTAACAGTGAGTGACATTTAACTTGGCAGACAGCATTTAGCATTGACGTGAGTTGAAGTGATCTCACAAACTTGTAAGTGTATTGTGTCACAAAACATTACAATGTCCCGACATCTGAGTACATCTCCCTAAGTTCATAACTTTCCTTTGTTGAACAATCACAAAGGTAAGTAACACAAGTAACTATATTTCAGCATTGTCAACCTTTGGTTTTGTACCACTAACTTGTAATAAATCAATTATTAGCAAGTTTACGCAACTGTCCAATTCATGATTTTGATATAATTTCAAATCATCACGATTTCAAAAAAGAAGGTTTATCTATTTCTAAATATCAGATTCTCTATTATGTATGAGCCTGCTGCCTGATGGAAAACGTGAGCAGAATCCAAGAGTGGTGGTCACCATACTCATTGCGAATGCAGACAATGCAACAATGCAGCATGGGGCCTATTGAGATGCTTCTGCATGATTGCTCCTTTTAGGCTTTTTCATACTGCTGGTCAAAGATTAATATTTATTGAATTTAAATTCTTAATGAATGAAATCAATCAGTGAAAACAAAATTTAGGCATCCACTAGCATTTTTTAAGCTTCGTTAACATTGTTATTTGTTTAAACACAACAAAGACCGTCCGTGTCTAGTTTATCGAATGAGTTTTTATAATTCTTTTATATAATGAGACCATAGCCGGTAATTGAATTAATTTGTTCGTCAAATAGGCCACTACGGACTACTTTTCACACGAACTGAAGTAAAATGTCTGTACAAGCTCGTCGTAATACGGCCTCCGTATAAAAGAACGGGAACAAAAGTTTTCCGCCCTATTTTTCTTTTGTTTCTTTATTCTTTGCCAATCTGAATTGCTTGAAATAAGTTTTTTATTCAAGGCACTAAATTATATTTTATTTTTGAATCGTATAATAAAGTGCTTTATTTTACAAGCTTTTTATTAACTTGCAATGTACGTATGTATGCTTGTATGTTCGGGTGGAATCTTGCAACTCAATTTTGAAGCAGATATCTTCAACCAATTTTGCTGAAATTTTGCAAGCATATGTATACAGCGTGACAATACAATATTATAATGACACGGAGCTGGAAGGTGGCCATAGGAAATCTGTAACGTCGCAACATCATCGAGTTTGGACTCGTTTGAATCGCTGGTTTTTGAAAAACTTTTTAATTTAATTTATAAAACTGTCTATTGAAGATCTTTTATGTTATATAGGAAGAGTTTGCTAATGAAGCCACAATAGCAAATTTAAAAAAAGAATTTTCAAAATCAGTTCACAGTTGATGGAGTAATTGGTTCAAATACATTAGAAAAATACAAACAGTGGAACATAGAAACTCTTTCGTTTTGAAGTCGGTTAAAAAGGAGAACCCTTGCTCTATTATACCACTTAAACGCACCACAAAATTAGCCGTTAAGAATATAGTTTTCTGTATTTGATTTCGGAAGCAATACTCTGTAATGCTGTCATCCAAGATTTTTTTCATATTTATTAATTGTAAATTAACTACTCATTTTTTTTATAGAATTGTGGACAAACGAGCCGACGTATCGTCTGATGGTAAGCGATTACCGCCGCCGGGGCCTCCCCCCGGTTGGGCCCATACCCCGGTTAGGGTATGGGCCTCCGGTATCCTCACTCACTCGGTGAAACACAGCACACAAAAATATGACAGTTATTCATTTAACTAATTTTAAAACGTCAAATATGAAAATTTGTTATTGAGAATCTATTATATATTTATTTATTTATCTTTATTGTACACACATCATAACAGAAAGTAAGTTTACATGTATAACTAAGCAATAACTATAACTTACTATCAAATTCACCTACTTTACTGTACTTTATCGCATCTGATGACGCGGTCTCCCTTTACTTATTCAATATTCACCGAAAGACTTTTCTCGTTGAAACTGGGACTATATTTGAAATTATAATCAGCACGAAGCTTTTTTGCTTGAATAAACTGCCACCCGCTTGTAAGTCGACCAGTTCTGATAAATTGGACACGTTGCGGCCAGCCGCGCTGTGGTCGTTCGATTGATTAGTTTAAACCACTAACTGTACGCTCGGGGTTATCTTTTTATAGGGATGGATTAAGACTGGTATCTAGCAGATTTGTTCCCAAACCCGTTGTAACAGGGCTGTTGGATCACGTCCAAATGGCGTCCCTCCATTATTCGTGCCCTAATTTTCTTTTTAACAAAAATTATATGTTCCACGATAGGATTGAGAACTTTTATTTAAGTTATCTGTAGAGACCGAATCTGCTGGGAGATTTTAGTTTAAACTGTACAATGTGGAAACTAAAATGTCTCAATATCCAGCTACGTGTTTAGTACGGTTAGGGTACGGCAAGGTTTAGTACCGAATGAAGCGGCGCTTCGGTATAAATAATATGTAAAGCTGTTAGATACTTAGGTAAAAAGATCGTATATTATGAATTTTAAAATTCTTTAAGGACCTCTACAGCAATAGATTGCAGTATATTTTGCTTTGCTTTGCAGTCGAGCTCTGAGTTTATGATTTTTAACCGATATATATATAGGTACATGCAAACACTTATGATCCTACCTACTCGTATCGATTATAAAAGCAGCAGTAAAGCTGCAGTCAATTCTATACTTCATTCACTAGCTTAATTTTCATCACATAGATTGTCAACTTCTTTTTCCTGGTGATCTTGTACATATATTTACATCCCATCCTGTACCTTTACATATCGATTTTCATTTACTTCAGGTCACCGCCCTATTTATCTTTTTTACTTTAGTATATTAGACTGAATATTCGTTATCCTGCCTGAGTATGATAACACGACCTATGACCTGCTAACCATTAAAGAAATCAGTAAAAAATGCCTTACAATGTAACATACCCATAGACCACGGACCACTAGTGAAAACTTGATTTTCCAAACCTTTTCCTAATTATATGTTTAGCTAGGGAAGTATTTCATTGAGCAGTACCCTTATTTGAGTTGAATTCTAATTTTGTATGTATTAAAGGTAGATTATTGTGTGGTAACCCTTTTTTTTGTTACTGGACATAAGGCAATTGGGTACTGAAATGAATATGCTAAAACTAAAACACAGCTTAAAATCTTTCCTGATTGAATTTTCTATTTCTTTAAAACTTGAATTATGCACAATTAATAGCTATTAAATTAATTGTAAAGCCATTGAAATTAATTTTATTATAGGGCATCCGTAGCTAAACATAGCACAAAAAATACCTTTGTGTGAAGGAAAAGAAAAGAAAAAGCGACACCGTTTACTAAGAAAACGATTTACTAACGAAAAGTCAAAGACAAACTTTTACAAAAGAGGTTTTTTTTTGTCCTTTTAATTGCCGTTTGATAAAAGGACAACTCATTATTTTAATTATATTATTTAGAACAAAAGTCGGCCGGGGCAGTTGCGGAACAAAAAATAGACTGCTAATACTGTTGATAAAGCTTTTAAATTCGTATTAAACATTTCTTTTTTCCTTAAATACATTTGTGTTAAGTAAAAGAAAAAATAATAGGGAAATACTCAAAAACATTATATCAATCGTAGGAAGTCTTCTTACTTTAGAAAAATGCGATTGTTAAATAATACCTAGCTTAATAGTGATTCCTGCCACAGTTTTATATCACCTTAGTTTGCAGTAAATTATTTTTTACCTGAAACAAATAAAAGCACAGTTTTAAATGATTTTATAGTGCAGTGAATGGCTTTTCGATTAAACTTTTTAAAACATTAATGACAGTTTTTGAAAAGTAATAGGATGTCTTAAGTAATAGGTACAATATATCAATGGAAAAAAAATCTAAGTCGTCGTTTTAGTGATATCTAGAGTTCGTTACTACTGCAAGATAATTGGATTTACCTACATAACATTTTTTTCTCGGACAGCTGACATACAACACCATCTAGTTTCAAACTAAGCAAAGTTTGTACTATGAAAGCTAGATTGACTGATTCGATACTGTATTTTATAAATACATTCAAATCATATTATAGAAAACACCCAAACTTTGAAACAAATATTTGCAGATCAGACAAACATTTGGTTCAACCCAGGTATCTGACTCGAAACCTCAGCACAGGCACAAATGGACAGGCTCATTGGAAGTGATACCACGTTCTCATAAATAACTGGTGTTAACCAATTCTTTAATTGCTTTTGATCAAGAGTGAGTGTGGCTACCGGATGCCTAACCCATTTTTATTACGCAATTGCGCCAGGACTGTTCCGGATGCCTTTATAAAAGTTATTGCCAGATCTAATGGCATATCGTGTGATTTTAGTCGGTTCGTTTTCGATTCACTATCCACCCACAAACTCTGGTAGTGCTTCCACATATAAAAAAGACACAACCTCTTCCTTCTATGGATAACAGCACTTGACCAAACGATAATATCCTGATAGTGAACGCTAAAATCTTGGAGATTATTGTTGCACACATTAAAAAACACATTGAAAACAATATTCGGTACAGAAACGCCAAAAAATAATAATTTGTGACAGTTAAAATACGAGATTGAACACTAAAAATAGCGACCTTGAATGCTAGTACAATAAACGTAAGTAATACGTGTAAAATTAACGACACGTGTTCGTTAATTTTACATACACGGTATTAATTAAATAGCCGCGATGATGGGTAATTTAAAGGATTGTCTTAGGTTTTATTACATCACTTTCAACTATATACTTACATTCAGAAGCAGCATTTACTTAGTGCCTAATATGACACTTAGTAGGTACGATGAAAAATTTAGATATTTTCTTTATGTTTGTTACCTCAGAACTTTCGACTGGGTCAATCGATTTTACCGATTATTTTTTTATTTGAAAGCTGAGACTTCCCGTGTGGTCCATTTTAATTTGGTCCAGTTCTTGAAGTTGGTTTTTTGTTTTAAGTTTTGTTATTCAAAGATTAGATTCACGTAAAATACGTGTGCAACGAAAAACACATTAAGCATCATTTGGTTATTAATCAGAAGTAATAAAGAAATGTTACGATGGATGATAATTACATTTTATCCAGAGGGATTAATTAAATCTGACCCAACACGACACTCATCGCAAATCATAATAAGCTTATCACGCTTAAAACTGAACTACACTTTTCATGGTCTTCCGTCTCTTTTTTATAGAGTAAGGGGTAAACGTGCAAAGGAGTCATCTGATTAATGCCAATTTATTTATTTAATTATTTATCAATCAACTACTCACTGCACTCACAGTTTGCCCAACACGTACAACGAGTTATTACAATAATATAGTGTAAAAATAGGATAACGAACGCTTGTGTATACATACGTATACGAGTATTAAAAGCTACCTATCTAAAGTATGCAAAATTTAAAAAATGTACTGAAATTAGAATAGAACAAGTCGACATCCAGATGCTGTGTCAGAGAGTCAAAAATGCCGCGCAATCTTTTAAATCCTTCCAAGGGTCAGGACATGAAAAACAACTAGAATTGCTTTCGTTCGTCTCTTGTTAACAGTTAATTGTTGTAATTATCACTTTATCTTTACAGTAAAGGTTTATTTATTTATTGATTATTTATTGATAAGAACAAAAATCGGCCAAGTGCGAGTCGAACTCGCGTAGGAAGGATTCCATACCATTATCGATCTATTACATTTCAAGCGTCTGCATGTTGCTAACCCTTGTTGTTTGGGAGCCTCCTTAAATATTTATTTTATTTTATTTTTAGTATTTGTTGTTATAGCAGTAAAAAAATAAATATATCATTTGTGAAAATTTCAATTATCGAATCTGTAGCTATTTCGGGTGACGAGATACAGCCTGGTCACAGAAAGCCGAACGCATGGACAGACAGGCGGAAAGCGGAATCTTAGTAATAGGGTCCTGATTTTACCCTTTAGTTACGTAAGCCTAAACTAACATAAGTACAGAACTAACATAAGTACAGAAAATATAAAAAAGTGATTTTAAAATTCTATATTTGCCTATGAAATGGGAGAATTTAAAACCAATTCGTGCGCTGCCGTTGAAGCGAAAAGCTTAAAGATATATGTCATGTTTGAAGTCTAATCTTCTTTTAGCGCTCCGATGGGCTTTGCTTTTGAAACTCGAACTGTTTTCAACTTCGAGTTTTTAGTAAAAACTCTAAAAGTATTTCAGTTGTTTATGATACTAATCGACCTTAAAAAAAGAAGGTAGTTCTCAATTCGTCTGTATCTTTATTACGTAAATAGATACATTGCACATGTCATTTTGGAAAGGGTAAAGTTCTCGTTTTTTTGTGGTTCTTATTCTTAATATGGTTATATTTCTTTGCACAAAGAATAAGGATGAAATAAAAAAACAGCCTGCGTTGTTCCACTAGGGCAAAGCCAAAGTTTATTTTGTTATTGCTCAAAGTTTCCTGTTGTGAAATCGTTTAGTTCTAAGTCTTTTAAAGATCTTCAGATCGCAGATCAGATACTAGATTTCTGTGATAAAGATTGATGGGAACTGTAAAAAGAAATATAAAGTGCTATAATAATTTTCACAGCACTCATTTACTAAATAAATATAAAATAATACTAATAAATATTTCAGACATCTAACACACAACGCCATCTAGTCCCAAGCTAAATCAGAGCTTGTGTTATGGGTACATAGACAACTGATACAAATACATATATACTTTTTTTAAAATACATATACATATTATACATAGAAAACTCCCAAACTCCGAAACAAATATTTGTAGATCATACAAACATTTGGTCCGACCCGGGAATCGAACCCAAGACCTCACGATCAACAGTCGCACACGCCAACCGCGAGACCAACGAGGCAGTCATGCGAGGAATAAATGATATTATCTCGTTTCAGCTTTAAATCTCTAATCAACAATTTCGAAATTCCTTCGAGTTTTTATGGTAAGACAGGCGTCGGGATTAAATGCTCAGCAGATCCGTAGAGAGGAACTGGAGCAATTTTATAACGCACGGAGCCGCTTGTTCATGTCTACTTACAATAAGAACAATGCTTTCGTTTCTGCCAGGTCTTTAGCTAGTACACACTGTGCTACATACATTTCTGTGATGTTCTTATGTTAGAAATTACTATTATGCCATGTTCAGATGACGAGCGCTCAACGCGCGTTCACAACTACATGTAAAAACGCGCGTTAGAATGTGTACTCCTAGAACAAAATTACATGTAGTTGTGTTGACCGCTCGTCATCTGAAAATGGGCTTAATGTCTTTATCTTGTTAGTGTTGTCACTTACCTTCTGCAAACGCAATGATTAAGTTTTAGTTAAATATTATTTATTTTTGAAATAAAGACTACCTTACCTACTATATAGTTCTCCGTGTAGCGACGAAATATAAAAAGAGAGTCATCACCTCTATCAATACCATGAATGTACTACACAGATGAGACTAATGGATCAAAAACGTAGGACAACTTTACTGCAAAGGGAAGAAAAGCTTGAAACCAATGCTACACAAACCCGTCTGGTCAGCGTAGTATAGTAGGCTTAAGCTTGCTTCGTACGGAAAGGCGCGTGTCCATTAGTTATGTCCAGTAGTGGATTGACGACTACGACATGCATTTTCGCATATTTATTTCGCGCACACGTGTAATTTTAATTAATGAACTAAAAGAGACACGTGGCTAGTACGAAGTGCTGTCCCTTCTCAAAGAAATATGAGAATTTATAATCCTGTTATGTATTCGAAGGCAATGTATAAATAGATTTATGTTTCCTTTGTTTCAAAGTACACAATCAACGAAAGTCTTGTACTATTGCACAATTCGACGCTCAAACTTTAGAATATTAGCTATGGGTAAAGGACGGTGCTAATTTAATATGTATAGAAGTAACTAAAGACAGGGTCAAAGTTTTGACAAAGCTCCGAGGGCTCGGAATCAATTTAAAAAGTTTAGATCAAGACTCAAAACTTGAGCGGTCTGTTTCAAACTGCGACAGACTTGTACAACAGCAGACATTAAAAAACCAAAGCGTATTTTACTAAGATTAAACCACTTTTAAACTCCTACGATAGTTCAGAATTAAAAAGTTTTATCTACAACTTTTATAGACATCGAAAAATACGATATCGCCCTATATATAGAATAAACTTTCTCTTTGACAGGAAAACAAGATCCTAAAATGTCAATTGAGTCAAGTAGATTTAGTTTTATAATATAAGCTATAGTTGCAGGCGCGGTTCCAGCCTGAAATTTTGGGGGGGGGGGGGGTCACTAATCAAATAAGTCGAGTAAATTAGACTTTATTGCACGATACACAATTTTATTTCACACATTAAAAACAAACGAATATCTTTTCTTTTTATTGGTAGGAGCTCCAGGAACGCATCATCGGCTTCTGGAGTTCCCCCTGCCTTACCTCATAACTGAGGTACATCCCAGGGTAACCAGATTCAAACCCGGGGCATGTCGCTGAGAGTCGGAATACCGACCCTGAGACGACACCCCCGGCCGCACCGAGGTGTCGGGTCGTTCCCAGTGGCCACATCTCCCCTGCATGTGGCCACAACAACCCTTAACCGACTATTGGGGAGCTAGCGTCCTCTATCGCATATTCTTCGTCGCCTCTTTCGAGCGGGATCAGCCATTTCCCGATCCCTTCCCCGATTCGGACTCCTTCTGGAGCATAACGTCTTCACACTACTCGCCAGCATTGCCGCGATCAATGCTGGTGGTGACAGGTTTCGTACGATCTGTCCGACCGGCTGAAGTCACCGAAGCAACCGTGCCCGGTGAGCATCTAAGTGAATCGGTAGGTGATGCTTTTCGAAGCATGGACCTATTGTCCATGATCTGGTACTTCATGTACTGACCCACTTGGACATCGGTGTTATCCACCCGGAGGTATGAGCTGGCGCCACCCTCAGGCCCAGCTCATGAATCTTATCCACGACACAAGCCACCCCTTATGAGCAGAATCACCTCCCCGAAGCGTGACCCTCTAGCCAGTATTAGGGTATCGTCTGCATATCAGGCGACACTTATGCCCAAAGTCAGACTAGTGCGAAGGCCCGCATCGTATGCGAGGTTCCATAACAATGGGCCCAATACAGAGCCCTGGGGAACCCCACAACACACCTCCCTTCAATTTTCCACTCCGTTCCGATCGACAAACTTCACTGTCCTGTCGCGCTGATAGACCTCTATGACGGCACGCAGGTAAGTCGGCACCTCGCGATGTTCACGGGCCGCCCTAATCGCGCCCCATTGAATAGTGCCGAAAGCGTTAACGATATCAAGGCTAACTACCAACACTACCCCCCGATCGGACTGCCGACCCCGACAGGGATCGAACACACCTATATATTAGCGTCCACTGTCGAGCGTCCCCGTTGGAATCCAAATTGGCAGTCCGATAGATCAGGGCCCACTCGCGACAGGTGCTCGCTGATACGGCCAGAGATAACTCTCTCAAAGAGTTCCTATCCTTTGATTTCTTATCTCGATTTAACAATTATGGAAACTGATAAGAATAAGAAAATCAGGTTCTAGTAGCAGATTTTGGGGGGGGTCACGTCCCCTGTGACCCCCCCCCCCTGGAACCGCGCCTGTATAGTTGTTGCCCGCAGCTTCGCCCGCGTGTATGTCGGTTATCGCTGCAAATAGTAGCCTATGAGTTATTCTGATGTATAAGCTATATTACTGTAAAGTTTCATGCAAATCCGTTCAGTAGTTTTTGCGTGAAAGAGTAACAAACATCCATCCATCCATACTTACAAACTTTCGCGTTTATAATATTAGTATAGAATAGACAGTAGGAGTAGGATATCTATTAGATTTATCTACAAATAGATGTTTATAAGGAAGTGTGGTGTGTAACTTAGTCTTTTTGTGATTCAGAACTAACATCAAAAATATTCAGGCTAAAATTTCTAATATACTGGAGAAGGAGTATAGAGTACCACCTATTAACTTGTACTAATAAAAGCAACTTGATTTTATAATGTTTTCTATTAAGTTATGTTATCATTCAAATTCTATCTATCGTGACGCAATCTAACGCAACTTAATCGAATTTGTCCTAAAATTGAGCTGACACCGAAAATAGCAGCGTAAGCTTTTCGCACTCGACCAGGTTTTGGATGCGATTAAAAGTAGATAAGCATCCTAATAAGAGAAAATGGCTTTTGTCGCTTATAATTTCCTGGACTGACGTACAAATACAACCAATTAAAATCTTAGATAATTTTGAGATCTCATTTTGAATGCAAACTTTCTTTGTTTATCTCTAAATGTGAATATTGAACGTGTTTGGAGAGCTTGGCAATTAAAGGGTAATTAAGACTGGTATGAATTGCATGACGCAAAATGTGCCAATATTTGATATTGTTCGCCAGAAGCGATATCGTTACGGTTATTCGAGAGGGTGTGATTAACTGCTAACTAGCTTTATATTATAACGAAGTCAGTTGCGAACTTTATAACTTCTATAGTTCCGTAATAACTTTAAAGTTTGATGATATGGATTCACACTTAGGTACTTGTTAATCTACATTGAGTATTATAACAGTAAATTATCTTTTTAACCGACTTCAAAAAAGGAGGAGGTTATTAATTCGACTGTTTTTTTTATGTTTGTTACCTCATAAGTTTCGATTGGGTGAACTGATTTTGATGATTCTTTTTTTATTTGAAAACTGGTGCTTTCCGTGTAGTCCCAATTCAATTTGGTCCAGTTCTTGAAGTCAGTTTTCTTTTATTACATTTTTAACGGACTTATCACTTATTTACCTGACGTGCCTGTTGGTCTACTGGTTAGTGATCCTGCCTGCTGAACCATAGGTCGTGGGTTCGATTCCTACCCAAGAAAAATCTTTGTGTAATGAACACGACCATTTGTCCTGTCTGGGTATGATTTATCAATAACATGTACGTATTTGGAAATATATAAGTATGATATCAGCAGTTTGGTTACCATAGTACAAGTTTCACCTAGTTTGAGGTCAATAAGCCGTGTTTGAGATGTGTGAGGATATTATATTATTATTAAAAATTATTCATCAATCATAATCAATCATACCTTATTAAATAATCAATGGTTACTAAATATTAAAAAGTAAGTACCTAAGGTTGGTTTCATTTGATAAAGCGACGCTGCCGAAACGAAAATTTTCTTCCATTTAAATCGTTTATCATAATTTTTTTATTCTCAACCGTTTTAAATGTTTGCCCAAGACTAGAAAAGTTTGTCAAATCTTATACTCTTTGCGCTGTAGCATGGTGCGGGTGACAGTTGCCTGTACGACGTTTTTACGACGATGAATTTAATTTACTACAGTTATTAATGATTTAATATTTGCGAATGTGGTACAGTTGAAATACTTAGTCATAATTTGTAAATCGCGGCAACTTCCAAGAGTAAAACGAAATGTTACTGAAACTGTCAAGCACCATTTTTTTTTATAGTTACACCATGCTACAGAGCAAAGAGTATAGTAAACTTGACAATGTTGTCAAGAACAGATAACTTATTAGTGATTTGAGAAAGGGCGCATCGCCATACTAGCACGGTACTCATAGCATATAATGATATCCCACTTTAGATTGAGACTGTGTAAACAAAATTGAGTAAAATGTGCTGTGACATGTCACTGACGTAACAGAATTTATGCTCCAGATTTTAATGAAGGTGTTTATATTTGTTCTATCCCGTTCTCTTTAGTATTTTTACTAGAGATTATAGTTTGTCTGGTTTAAGAAGGGGATTTTGACAGTTGACGTTTAGTGCTTGGGTGTCTATATGCCATAGTGAAAAAAATCGATAACGATTACAAATGAACGATCATCAATATAATATATGAAGCATCGTTAATCGTTTTAAAATTGGAATAATTTATTCTCTTATTTTTAAGAATTATGTTACATAAACAATATATACATATTATTATACATACATGACTGCACGGTTGGCCTAGTGGTTTAGGCGGTCGCCACGCCGCTTGCCAATTCACCAAGTGTTGTGGGTTCAAATCCTACACGGGACAACACTTTGTGTGATCCACAAATTGTTGTTCTGAGTTTGGGTGTTAATTGTGTCCGTTTCATGTATGTCTGTAAAGTCTCCCGCGACACAGGATGTTTATTCCTTGCGGGAGTTGTCTTTTTAAAAAAAAAAAAAGAACACAAATGTAGATAGGAATCGCGGGTGTATTTCTCAAATTGAGGTAAAATTAGACGCTATTATGGCCACGTATTGGATTCTGGAATAGAAATTGATTTGGTATATGTCTAGATATAACATCGCGCTGCAAAAGTTAAAAAAAGAGGCCAAGTGCGAGTCGGACTCGCCCATGAAGGGTTCCGCAGTAGCAAGTATCATAATGTAATTTTTATTTTTATATTTGTGTTGATTGAATGAAAGGCAAATTGCAGTTTACGATTTATGACGTATTAAAAAAAAACACTTACTAGATTTCGTTCAAACCCATTTTCGGTGGAAGTTTGCATGGAAGTACATCATATATTTTTTTAGTTTTATCATTCTCTTATTTTAGAAGTTACGGGGAGGGGGGACACATTTTACAACTTTGGAATTGTCTCTCGCGCAAACTGTTCAGTTTAGAAAAAAAATATTAGAAACCTCAATATCATTTTTGAAGACCTACCTATAGAACCCTACACATATGGTTTTGATGAATTTTTTTTTTGAGTTTTAGTTCTTAGTATTAACCCCCAAAATTTATTGATGTTTTTCTATTTTTGTTGTGAAAATCTTAATGCGGTTCACAGAATACATCTACTTACAGTACTTACCAAGTTTCAACATTGTAGTTCTTATAGTTTCGGAAATAAGTGGCTGTGACATATGGATAATATGTGAAATAAGTGGATGGACAGACAGACAGACATGACGAATCTATAAGGGTTCCGTTTTTTGCCTTTGGCACGGAACCATAAAGAGAAATGAACTTACTTGTCGATCATTGTATGTTCTAAATTGTGTTTAGTGTCGATACTAATTCTTATCCAAATGTCTTATTCTATAAGTGACATTAGTTTTTTTCACACACATTTGACCTCAAACTAACTCAAATAAAGTGACGATAAAATAGGTATTTAATTTTAGAAATAATTCAATGGCTTATAATGCTGAAACAGATGTGAAAGAATGATACTTTCGGATAACGCATTAATATTCCTATTTAAATTGTCCTTTACAATATAAAAAAAATGAATGATATAAGTATTAATGTTTGTTCACTTCAGTATCATTATACGAAAAGCATAAAATGAAAGTAAAAAAAAATGAATGAATAAGTATCAGCTACTTAATTATAACGAAAATGATTACTGGCTAGCAAGTCGATTACATCCGATTTGTAAATCAAAATGATTATTCTTAACCTCCGCAACGATTAAAATGTCACTTCACTAAATTTAAAAAATAAAAATCATAGAATGTAACTGTTTTAGGACACCATGCAGAAGTGAAGAATTACGCGACTATTTAATTTTATTTGTGGAAATTTAAACTGAAATATGCCCCATTACATTCATTCAACTCAGTAGTATAAATTATTACATTTATAAAATTTATTTGACTTAAATTAGCATAGTTTTATGGTTACTTCCATTAGTGCATGGTTGCATTCTGTCGTTACGGAACGTCAGTCTCACCTGTCAAAATCTACTTCTTAAATCAGACAGACTATAGTGTAAATAATAATAATAATAATAAATATTTCGGACATCTAATACACAACGCCATCTAGTCCCAAGCTAAGCAGAGCTTGTGTTATGGGTACCTACTAGAAGACCTTTTTTTTGTAAATAAAAACATATTATACATAGAAAACACCTAAACTCCGAAACAAATATTTGTAGATTACACAAACATTTGGTCCGACCCGGGAATCGAATCCGAGACCTCATGATCAGCAGTCGCTCTCGCCAACCGCGAGATCAACGAGACCATTTTTTTAAAATATTTGTTCAAGTTTGACTTGTTCAAAAATTGCGATTAACACGGATCAACTTTTAGTGAAAATAATAAGCTGACCATCAAACTCTGTCATTCATTGAATAAGGGCTTTAGACTAAAACAAAGGTAGGTTAGTGATAGGCCGTCACCAAACCGCCACCACAATACCTACGAGGGCAGACACAATAAACTTTCACAATTGTTCAACGATGTGAAAAATTAACTAGATCCTTACAACTTAAGTGCTGAAATGACGGAGATATCATGGGTTGTTATAACGGACTTTTACGACTACACGAAATAAAATTTATTTGCTAAATGAGAAAAGTTCTTAATTAACTTTTAAATTGTGTAGCTACTCTAAGAGTGTATTCTATAATGTTCTCCTAGTAATATGACAATCTTCAGTAGATATTAGTCTAGTCGACTATTTAATTACCTTTTTTTTTTAAAACGATGATTGCCGCACTACAAATAAATTCTGTATCACGGGAGACTTTATAAACATACACGAAATTGACACAATAAGCACCCAGACTCAGAACAGCAATTTTTGTGAATCAGACAAAGTGTTGTCCCATGTAGGGATCCGGCCCACAAAACTCAGCATAGTAGAAAGCGGCGAGCCATCTGTGCAGTCATATGTGCAGTGTAATATATTTTCCAGTGTGCATGTGCAGTGTAAAATATATTTACTTCTTTCCGAAAGTCATGATCTATGTGTCAGTGGATCACTTATAAGAGTGGAGTCTAATTTGGAAACTGAAGGGTTTCAGATAAAGTGTCAAGCAGGTTGGGTCGCGGTAAGAGCTCGACCAAGTTGAAATATCAAAGCCAAATCGACAAATTTTGCAAAGTCAGCGCGGCAGGATAGAGTGTTCCATGCAATATTTGCTCCTTGACCTGAAAAGCTATTTACTCTTTCTATCTTCAGGATATTAAGTCTAGAGGTATTTTCCTTAAAACTGTGGATTTATACTAGCGCGTTAAACAACCGTTGACGTCTAAAACTGTAACGATGTTATACTTGATGAACATTGCGGATTCCCTGAGTTACAAAGTACATTATTTATCATTGTACCATATATCTCTAGACATTTTGTGCAATAACAAGGCAATATTGTTATAGTTTTATTTGAACTTTTTTTGTTTTTAGCCGATTACATTTAACCGAAGATTAATTTAGGCAAATTGTGTAACTCACCACACGGAAATTGATCATAGTCATCGGCTACGATAAGGAAGCTATATTTTGTCCATAATTTTATTTACGTTATTTTTTAGCAGTAACAAGTTATTATAATGTCACGAAGCTCCCCAAAATTATCATTCAGAAATCATCACCATGTTTAGTTTGATGATTTTACAATAAGTGATAATTTAGTGATTCGTATATTTGTCACTTAATTTTATATTTTGTGTTTAAATACTTTGAGTCTAAATTTGATTACAATACGTATAACGAGTTAACAAAAAGTTCTTACTGTACTGTCAGAAAGATAGGAAATAACAACTTAAGACGTTATAAAGCGTTAACTTAATAAAGGTAAAAATTACAATTGAAGAATGATATACTAAAAATTAATAAGGAAGTAATCACCCATATTAAGGACGGTTAATTTTGACGTTAGAGAATATATGTATGGCCATTTTATGATTACTTTATTCTTAGGGTTATCCCCGGGACTAGATACTTCATAATTCAAATACCTTTGACTAGGCTAAGGACTAGTTTCACCAGTGTCTGATAAAGTATAGGATAGTTTTCTGGCATTTAACACTATTTAACAAATAAAAATTGCTGACAGACAGACTCTCTCCAAGACTGAAATCTGTACTTATTTGACAGATAAGTTGACATTTGTCTATCAGGGTCTTTATCAGTAATTGGTGAAACTGGACCTGATTTTTTTTTTCAAGGCGAAAACTGATTCTTTTTCGTACAACTTTTAAATAATAGATAGAGTGAATTGTTAAAACAATGACTGCACGTTTGGCCTAGTGGTTTAACGGTCACCACGCCATTTCCTACTTCGCCAAGTGTCGTGGGTTCAAATCCCACCTAGGACAACACTTTGTGTGATCCACAAATTGTTGTTCTGAGTCTGGGTGTTCTTTGTGTCCGTTACATGTATGTTTGTAAAGTCCCCCGCGACACAGGATTTATTACTAGAGCGGGCGTTGTCTTTAAAAAAAAAAATTACGCGGGTAGATTAAGCTTCTATCAGAGAAAAATGAATTCTTCAAATTTACAATACAAAACATAATTCGAGCAGACAATACAACAGCAATGATGTGGATTCAAAATGAATCAATATAGCTCATTACTCAGTAATTGGATAGGTGATTATAGAAATGTACCCAGCTACAGAATGCAACGCAGTCAAGAGTTCTCGACGACTAGTGGTGCTGACGGTTTTTTTAACCAACTTCAAAAAAGAAGGTGGTTATCAATTCGACTGTTTTCTTTTGTTTTTTTTTTTTGTTTGTTACCTCATAAATTTCGACTGGGTGAACCAATTTTGATGATTGTTTTTTATTTGGAAGCTGGTGCTTCCAGTGTGGTCCCATTTCAATTTAGTCCAGATTGAAGTCGGTATTTTTTTGTGAATATTTGTGATAATTTTATTTAACAAAGGACATTCGATAAAGTAAATAACTTGTAAATAACTTATGAATAATAACTTTTTTATAACTAAGAAACGACTCCTATTGAAAAATAAAGTTTTGTAAAAGAGGTAAGAAATTAAAAGTAAATCATGTGAGATAAGTTTCCAATAATTTTAGTCCTGCATCTCCCCATTTAAAACATTTTTAACTGACTTCAAAAAAAGGAGGAGGATCTCAATTCGACTGTTTTTTTTTAAATGTTTGTTACCTCATAACTTTTGACTGGGTGAACCGATTCTGATGATTCTTTTTTTATTTGAAAGCTGGTGCTTCTCATGTGTTCCCATTTCAATTGATCCAGATTGAAGTCGGTTTTTTTTGTTAAAATTTATGATCATATACACCACGGACCCAGCGGAAAATGTTTTCAACTTTTAATTTGTAACCTTATAGGAGTATGGATAAAAAAATCGACATAGTACGAGTCGGACGCGCGCACGTAGTGTTTCGTACTGTTATTATCTATTCATTTAAAACTTCTTCTTTATACCCCTATTAATATCTTTCCCTGTCAATAATATCCCCCATTAAAAAACGGCAAAAAACACCTTTGTTGTATGGGCCCCACTTAAGTATTTATTTTATGGTGTTTTTAGAATTTGTTTTTATAGCGGCTAGAGAAATACATCATTTATAAAAATAATTTTAGAAAATAAGTAAAGCACCAAACATGTGTCTGTATAATTTTAGGATTACCCTGAATTTCCTTGGAATCACATCATCAAATCCCGACATAGTGACAATGGAACCACCTGGTCCACCTGGAGTTAAACCAAATCAAAAATAAATTTTAAAGTCGGTTCATAAACGACGAAAGTATCGACGAACATACATAAAAAAAAAATCGGACGAATTGAGAACCTCCTCCTTTTTTGTAGTCGGTCGGTATGGAGGTATGGAATATATTTGGACTGGGTACAATGACTAGATTGAATAATTTAAAATGGGTATATCCGTAATTAATAACAAGTAGTATTTCATTAAACTCCATTTATATACGAAATTCTTATAGATCCCATCACTATCATTTCTTAACCACTAAATAGTGAAAAATACACTGTGATATATAATTATCAAAATGTATTAAAAGAAAAGCGGTCTGTTGCGTTGCCAATCACGTTGCCTCCGCTAATCCGATCGTCGCTTCGAGGTGTGAAGCCGTACTTGTTATTCTATTGTATTTCCGTATTGTCTTTCCTTCACCTTCACTCAGATTAGAGTAACTATGAATTATTGATTTCAAGGGTGTTTTAAATTATAAACAGCCTCGTTCCGTTTTTTCTAACTAATAGGGTTATTTAAATCCTTTGTCCCAAGCGATTTGATGGTTAATGCGTTCTTGAAGCGGTGATACGTTTTACCTTAAGATACATTTGTATTAAATGCGTATGTTTATATAATATAAATGCATCATAAGAATAGTCATTTCAGATACAGAAAAAAGTTAAAAATTGAGTGACAATTCATTAGAAACTTTAAAACGCTGGTATTCCTATAACTATTGATACATTTAAACATAAAGCAAGGTGTAAATATTTACGTGTATGCAATATTCACCTTTCTTTCCGGGGGAAGTGCAGTTGCTTCTGTTAGAAGGAGATTTGGCTTCAGCCGCTGCCATCTTCGCTTTTTCGGAAGCCATTACGAAGAGCAGCAGACACTATAGACTGTTTAATTTATAACACGAGCACTCCGCTGCTCATTCCTGTTTTACCGATTACACCGAATTAACGGTATTTTTCTTAACTCAGCTTACGACCGCACCCAAGAGCCACAAGTTTGAAATTATGGATAATGAACGATGAGTGATTTGTGATGACTAAAATTGGCAAACAGCCAGTCATTTATTGACATTGGCGAGTAAAAAATATATAATCAACTACTAAACTAATATGATTACGGATGTTTGTGGACATTCGTAAGTAGTATGTGTTTTAAGTATAACAACACTGTCGTACTGAGAAATTTCTTGATATTTGTTGTACGTATGTTAAGTATTACTTTTATGTATTAAGTTGTACGTGATATATTAATTACTGGTGTGGAGATCACGTTGCGCGTACGCCGTGACTCGGTTAACTGTTTCACAAAGAGTTAGTCGCTGTTGTGACAGTTTAATCATAATACTGGATTAGTTAGCTCTTGCTAATTGTAAGCTACATATTATGTTAGTGCTCATTATCGTCTCAAAAAAGGTCAATGGTTGCTGTTAAGTGAGAAAACGTGCGTTGACGTTTTGAATAACATAAAGTGAGCAAAAGTACTGATTTTCACAAATCTCGGCAATGAATTACATGAAGTTATCAATTGTGTTTCATAAAGAGTATTGATGAGATTATATATGAAGTTTGATAGTAGTTAAATATAACTTAAGAACTCATTCATATATATTATTATTTCATTGACTGTTTGTGTAATGTTTTGACCTTTAATGTGAAGATTCCGATGACGATGGTGTCGGTGGTTTTGATGTAAAATGATCGTTGCTAAATATATTGTAATGGCACGATGCTGCACGATGAAGCGGCGCTATAAAGAAGGTGACTGGCAGAGGATGGATGCGGACTGCTCAAGGACGAGATGGTTGGCGCTACTCAGGGGAGACCTTCATACAGCAGTTGATGGCAAATAGGTTGATGACTGATCTTCGGTAGTGGTGATATTTAATATGAAGTAGGTTTTAGCGACCTCGTGTTATTTTATATGGAAGATTTATCTTAACTCGATGAAAATAATACTAATAGTGTATGTCTATAATGAATTATTGCAGTAGTGTAGTTGATTGATGATTAAAACAAATGTTGAATTAGAATGAGCCATGCACTTAGTCGTGTCATTGGTTATTGCAATATTTGAATGCCCTACTTTGTGAATATGTTGAAATCCAACATTAATAATTAAATACGCAGTAATACCTAGAATATATGATCAATTCATGTTATGAAAAGAAAGAAAAGTCATGAAAAGGATCTGAAAATCGACGTAATTCTACATCCTGAAAATTAATCTAAATAAGTCAATAAAATCTAAATAAGGCTTTATTGATAAACTCCATAAACTATGAATTGGGCTTTCAAAATATCTATTTGTGTCTGCCTTACACTAATAAAAGCGCTAGAGATAAAATTAGATTTTACATTCTATTTTAAGTTGTAGTGGCATTGTTTTATGGTAACAATTTCAATGAACGAGGAGATAACTACGTTTTGACGGACCATTCTCATAATTGCAGGCTATGTGTGCAGCAGCGTTCGCAGCTGAGGACAATGCTAAGTGGATCGCTCCTATTGAATGAAGTCGTAGAGATAAACATTTATTTTGAATTGAAACCAAATTTTGCTATAAGTATGTTCGTTACTCCATGACGAAAATGTATCCAATGACATGAAATATGAAATAAATATCGGAAACCTTCCCCAACGTTAAGACATTTCAGCAAAGGGCCACTGACACACATAACCTGTCAATAGGTAGGTACGAAATTCTGTACGTTACGTAAGCCGCGATTATAAACTGAAGCACCAATGATTACTGTTATTGTTGTGAGCGCGAGATGAGATACGAGGGTGTGTGGACCTTAGGGCGGGCAGCGTGCGAGCTGGGTCGGGCGGGCGGCGCGCTACGTGCGTCGTGCGGAACGCGTGGAGCTCGCGTGCGGCGCGCGTTTGGGACGCGCGCGTCTTTGCCCGGCTCGCCGGAGGCTGCGGCCCGGGCGGGATCGATGCGGGCGGCGGGCGGCGGCGGAGTGCAGCAGCTGGGAGGCTGCGCCGCGCCCCGCTCCGCCCCGCACCGCACCGCACCCCGCCGCGCGCACGCGCCCACTAGCTCGCGAGGCTGCCGCGCCGCCGCGCCGTCGCCGCCGCCGACGACGTTTCAATTCTCTCTTCATCCCGAACTGATTTACGATATGTTCCATCTTATAATGATATTTTTTGTCTAGATCTGGCTGTGCTAGCTATATGATGATTTTTTTTCTACACTCGAGGGACTTTTTGGTAAAAATATCCCAGATAAACCTTTCGATTAAGTTGGGTTCGAAAAGACTCAACGTCTACGACAGCTGTCTTGTTTGTCACGCTCTGCCAAAAACATTTTCATTACGAGATATCTTTTTAGATATTTTTTAAAGTGTTGTAGAATATTGCCAACGCCACACTGACTCCTGAACTCGACAACCGCGTGGCTTATCAGCTTTAATGAAGGGTCGCTACTTGAGTTTTCCCTTCAACTGACGAAAGCGTCCGTCGGTAGGCTGACTTGTTAAGGTAGGTTCAGTTTACGTGATAAAGGTATATATATGTATATTGCACGGTCGATACTCTTTTGATGTTGGAAATTATGTGATTTGGTTTTAAGAACCTGGAAGGTATTATTATACGAACAAAGTAGTGGTATAAAATTCGAATGAGTAAATTAACTTATTAATACAAAAAAAAATTATAGGCATGCGTGCCTATTAAAAATAATATGTCGATTGAGGCGATCAATATTTGCATTTTGAAATGTCAGTATTTCAATTCAGCAATAACAATTATTTGTCATTAAAAAGCAATGCATCTACTTGAGCATCTGAACTTTTTATTAATTTACTAATAGCTCGTATAGAGAGATCAACTGTACTATACTTTGTGGTTTTTTCGACAAGGTTTCATACAATTATACATCTAATGGAAAGCGGGTTATGATGATTTATTTAAATGCTTAATGATACATTTTAGTTCTCTTACGACATTTCTTTATATTTAAGTGTTTTAAAACAATGACGCTCCCATTTGTTTTATAACCTTATGCTTTTTCTGGTTAACCCCGTTGTAACTAAGTCAAAAACTAGGTAACGATGGAATGCTGGAGAAATGAAGGAAACTACAGCGCAAATTTTGAGCGGTTTAGCTATTTATTGAAATGAAACTTCTAATGCGACTTCCAACAAGGTTACGTTAAAAATTTAACGGTTGCGTTAAACGTTTTTTATGACGATTAATCAATAATGAAAGTACCTACTGACCTATTGACATACCTGAATTGGTAAAATAAACAGTTGAAATATAGTTTTTGTAACTTAAACAAATTTCACTTCTAATATTAAGACGAAGATGATTTATTTGACTAAACATGTGTATAATTTGGTGTTATAGGTTTATGGTTTCAACATGTTTTTATGTAGTCTTAATTATTTATACATAGAGACCGACAGAGACAAAGGTAGTAGAGCCACGCTGATTTCAGAACGAACGGGCCGGCTCGACCGGGGCGGTACTACCCTCGCACAGAATATCAACGTAAAATGACAGCATTCGTGCTGTCATGTTTCGTTAGTGAGTGCGGGATCGGAGGCCCAAATAGTCTAGTCAACAAGTTCCATACTTGTTGACTAGACTAAAAGATGCAGCAGCATCACTAAGCCGCCATGGTGTGGGTCGCCATACTTGTCTGCATTCGCAGTGAGTATGGTGACCGCCACTCTTGGATTCTGCATATGCTTTCCATCAGGCAGAGTAGAGTCATTTTGGCAGGCCATAAATAAAAAAATAAAAAAAACACATGCAATAACATAAAATTTGATACAAATCAGAGACATTAGAAAGTTATAAATGATAATATATGTTATCTTAGTATATGGGGTAATGAAGTATTAGTAGAGAAGCAGCTCAAGTATGTAAGGTTAGTTACACGTTTATTATTAAATTAAATATTGTAAAACTAAGTCGACAAAGAAAAGAAAACAAAAGAAAAAAGAAAAAAATCAGCCCAAGAGAAATTAGATAATATGTATTACTATCACTAAGGAAGTCATCCACAAAATAGTAATATTTGCTAGTCAAGAGATTTCTTAGCTTACCTACATTTGGGGCTCCCAAACATAACTGCAATGCGATGCGATGCGGCGTGAAGTTCTTGCGGTGCATTCGTGCGAGCTCGCAGACATTTGCGATGCGTTGCGAATTCGCAGTTATGTGTGGCATAATGGGAGCCCTTAAATAGATTAACGTTAAGATCTTTGTATGCATTAGGCGCTTTGTTGAGAGATCCTAGTTGCTTATAATTTATCATTTACAAGTTTTTAAAAGGTATTCGTATTATAAAGAAGCTATGCTTTTAAGTGTAGTGTTAAAGGTTATTTATTCAACACTCTTGGATTATATAAAGAATCTTGTTGTTTTATTTGTTATTCAATCTGTATGTCACATCGCACAGGATTTTCTAGGCTTCATTTTACGTTCAGCAAAAGAAGAAACTTAATTGGAATAAGATAAACGGAGGAAGCTATAAACTGCCTCGGTAGCGCAGTGGTAGCGTATGCGACTGCTGTGCTCGAGGTCTCGTATCGATGCCCGGGTCGGACCAAATGTTTGTATGATCTGCAAATATTTGTTTCGGAGTTTAGATGTTTTCTATGTATAATATGTATGTTTAAAAAAATATATTTCTGTATTTATATCAGTTGTATAGTACCCATAACACAAGCTCTGCTTAGCTTGGGACTAGATGACGTTGTGTGTTAAGATGTCCGATTTTTTTTTTATTTAAGCTATGTTGACGGTTTCATCGCATCCCGTTTTCTAAAAAACGGACTTAGCTTAAAGAATACGAGTTCGCATAACAGTTTACGAAATTAAAAACTCTGATACGAGGGTTTCATTTTCCAATTAAGTTGCTTCCTTGCATAATCTTTGTCCTACCTAAAACGATTTCATAAGTAAAAGGTTATACGTCAGGCAGGATAGTGGCCGTAAAAGGAACCCTAGAAAAGCCTGTGTGATGTGACGTACATACACAATGTGACCTACCCCGAGTAAAATTGTGAAAAAGACGGGACGTCAAATGTGGCATTAGGAAATTCATGTAGAGTTATCTAGATACATGAATAGAAAGATATTTTTTTAATTTAAAGGAAGAAATGACAATTGTTTTGGTGTTGACTATTCATGGATAATGTGAAAGACATAACTAATGAATAATAGGAGTCCAAGTTTTCTTTTTGACAGTTCGATAAACCAGCACGGTTAAAAAATGTGAACTAAATTATAACTAACATAAATGTTAATTAAAACTATGAATACTTATTTCTTAAATTAAATATTACATACGTTTAAAACGTATATCATTTCAATAAACTATTGATGATAACGCTGTTCGTTGATATACTCAATTGACGAATGTAGTCACGGTCGTATTTTACTCGTTTTTAATTTTATTTTTTATTTTATTTATTCATTATTATACTGTCAAACGATGAATCTTATATATAAAATTCTCGTGTCACAATGTTAGTTACCATACTCCTCGGTAACGACTGGACCGATATCTATGAAATTTAGTGTGCATATCGGGTAGGTCTGAGAATCGACCAACATCAATTTTTTTATTGTTTTTTATGGCAAAACAACGTTTGCCGGATCAGCTAGTAAATATATAAAAATATGTCATGTTTATTTTCTGAATAAGCAATAAATAATTTGTGGATACTACTACATTTGACTGTTACGACTGCCTCGTTGGTCTCGCGGTTGACGCGTGCGACTGCTGATCATGAGGTCTCGGGTTCGATTCCCGGGTCGGACCAAATGTTTGTATGATCTACAAATATTTGTTTCGGAGTTTGGGTGTTTACTATGTATAATATGTATGTATTTACAAAAAAAAAAGTAATATATGTATTTGTATCAGTTGTCTAGTAACCCATAACACAAGCTCTGCTTAGCTTGGGACTAGATGGCGTTGTGTGTTAGATGTCCGAAATATTTATTTATTTATGTACACTATCATTAGTATCATTTATAAGCAGTTGTAAATAGTATATTGAAGTGAAAATAAATAATCTGTTTATTTTTATGCCAATTTGTTTAAGTTCTCAAACTGTGGTATGTACAATTTACACAAATGTTTTGTATTTGACGATATAACTTGACTGAACACTAAAAGGTTCACGTACTTTTTCTTTGTAGAACGTAGTTCAAAGGACATCAATTTGACGGTCTGTAACAGCTTGGAGCTATAAAAAACAATAACTTTCATGTTAGCTTATATCAGTATACGAGCTTAAAAGGCATTTGTTTGACGTAATATCAAAATGACATTTTGACAAGAGTAAAGAACATTCGTTGTAACAAACAAAGGCGGCGTCGTCTAGTCATAGCAGAAAGTATGTAATTGCTTTTCATGTATTGATTGTTAAATAATTACATTGATGTATCAAAATTTTTATCACGCTTTTAGGGATTGATTAATAAAAAGGGATTGATAAGATTCGATCAACGGCTTCATTAGTAGTCTGTGGTTCTATTAGTTAAAATTAATTAATTCTTGTTGTTGCCACCATATCAGAAATTTTTAATACTGATAATTGTAAAAGTAAAATTTCTAAAAAAATCTGATGATATAAATTAAGTATTTCAGTAAAAATATTCTCATTAAAACCAGGGTTGTATAAAATATATTTACTAAATAAATATTAAATTTTCCATCATACTATTCTGGAGAAGTAGTTTCGAAACAGTGAAACTAGTATCTGTGAATCCTGACTACATATTAGCGAATTAAATGTTTATCCAAAAAAGAGTTTATTTGGTAGTTCATGCTTTTGAGTTTAAAAAGTATCTTTTTAACTCTAAACTAAGTTTAAGAACTATCTTAATTTTTCAATACACATTGTGCCTGGTACAAAAACGATAATATCTTTCAATTCCTATTATTAGTGCAAACGATGCCTAGGATAACTAGTGATGATAATAAAGTACTGCAGTGAATTTTCATGTACTTAAAAACAGTTTCTCACATTTATTCCTACTAAAACTACTACTTTTTACGTGGCAGAGCCACGCTTCGGCATGCATGGGCCGGCTCGACCGGAGTGATACCACGGCCTCACAGAAAACCGGTGTGAAACAGCGCTTGCGCTGTGTTTCACAGAGTGAGTGAGGATACCAGAGGCCCATACCCCTTCCCCCATTTCCCCCCCATCCCCCAAAGGCCGGCAACGCACTTGTGACGCCTCTGGTGTTTCGGGTGTCCATGGGTGGCGGTAATCGCTTACCATTAGGCGATACGTCTGCTCATTTGCCGCTTATTCCATAAACTACTAAAAATTATGTTATTTTTTTATAACAGCAGAAGAAATTCACTTAAAATAAGGAACAAATAAGAGATAGAACCTAGAAGAAGTATTCTTCCTAGGGAAAGCATAAAAGAAGGTACACTTTGATTACAGAAGGTAGCTATCAGTCGGTTGCTTCAAGATTCTTTATTATTTCAAACACAATACAAATGAATGAAAATTTCTATCCTAAGATCCTGACATTTGAGTTATGATAATATAATTTGTTCTACTTAAAATATATTTAAGAACACGCATTCTAAACAAGATTCTAACATAAATTAGTTTGTGTCTGTTCCTGACACTCAGTCGGAATTAACTTGAATACGTAGTTATTTAAGAATAAATACATATTATTATATATACAATTCAATTTCTAGCGTTGAAATCCATTCTGGATTAACATCCAAATGAATAAGATACCTAGGAGCGAGAGGAGGAGATAGGGTTGATGTAATATTAACTTTGCTGCGAAGAAAATCAATGTTTTTTTGTGTAAGAGTCCTTTTACATGAATAGCAGACGTGACATGCCAAAACAAGATTTTTTTATTTACGTTTCGTATAATACTCTCTATCCACTTAAGTAGTTTAAGCTGAAACCTTTTGACTGAGACGAGTCTAACCGGATTGCTTTGAGAGAATTATATCGTGGAGTGGCTCGGTACCCGAATTCGTCTCTTTTACGTGACGACAACTGTTCCGTGCGCGGTGTCGTATCGTGAACAGGTATTTGGTATTTTATTGGGCGAGATGACACGATAACATGGCTCGATTTGTATGGGTCTGAACAGGGAGAAATGTGTATCTTGTATATATGAAGACGCGTGCAGGCGTATCATAATATGTTATTCCAGTATATGTCGTACATATGTTTGTAGTTGTGAAAATAACCAATAGGTACCGATATTATCTAAGATATTTATGTACCTTTCTGATTTTAATTCACAAAAAAAATAGTTACTTTTATTTTATACTGCTCGTTTGGCCTAGTGATTTAACGGTCACCACGCCGTTTCCTACTTCGCCAAGTGTCGTGGGTTCAAATCCCACGTAGGACAACACTTTGTGTGATCCACAAATTGTTGTTGTGAGTCTGGGTGTTCTTGTGTCCGTTTCATGTATGTTTGTAAAGTCCCCCGCGACACATGTTATTGTTTATTCCTAGAGCGGGAGTTGTCTTTTTAAAATAAAAAAATATGGTACATCAATTTACAAATAACAAAAACTGAGCATAGAACTACGTTCTGAAAAAAACAAATAATATAAAAACATCGAGCAATTTGTCAGAAATGAATAGGGAACTTGTAAAAAACACTGTTGCGATGTCGAAGAGAAGATATGAAATCTCTATAAAAACGTGTATAGAAAGTGCGACGTCTTCACAATGGATCGCATCGTTTACTTAGACTTGGAGGCGGCTATTACTGACTTTTTAATAGACGTTTGTTCCAGATCGACGCGAAGACAAAGAAAGAAAAATACGAATTAAATCGTTGCGAACACTGTAAATGTTATGAAATATTTACCAATTTAATTTTTTTATTATTATTATCTTTTTCAAATTAATATTTTAGTAACATTTTTAAATACGTAGAATATACGTATATCACTCACTCACTCTCACTATACGTGCCGTATCTGCCTTCTGCATCAGACCCTTAATCCAGCCATCTAACGTGAGCCTCTTAAGGTGTTGGTCGAGGCTCTTAGCAATCAATCCGTGATGAGATACGACTATCGGAACAATGATCACCGAATCCACATTCCATATATGGACAATCTCGTGAGATAAATCCAAATATTTCATTTTTTTTCTTTTCTAACATTCACGAGATTCTCGTCATGAGGAACGGCAATATCGACAATCATTGCGCGGCGCTCCAATCGATCTATTCCCACAATATCAGGCTTATTGGCAACGATAGTCCTGTCTGTGATAATAGATCGATCCCAATATAACGTAGCACGACCATTCTCGAAAACTGGGTCGGGCACATACCTGTAGTATAGCCCCTCTGAATTCACAAGATGGTATTTACGGGCAAGTTGTTGATATGTACGATCCTGGCTACTTGGTTGTGCCTGTGCAAATACTCACCGTTAGCAAGACGAGAACAACCAGAAATAATATGCCTAATAGATTCTCCAGGACGGTGACATGCCCGACAGATATCAACCGTACCATCTTTCAGGATATGTTTCCGATAGTTATTCGTCATGATAAATTCGTCCATTTATTATTATTATATTTATAATTAATATTTTAATTCCAGTAGTGAGAGGAGACTGATGTATTTTAATGAGCTCGAAGAGGCCAGTAAGTTTATCAAATTGGCAAAAAAAAACCAGAAATTTTTGTAAACTTATTTAAACTTCTTGCAAATACTTTGCTTATGGCGGACTTAATATTGGAGAATAACTAATAGGCTATAGGTAATTTATTCTAGTCAACCTTTGACCAAAAACCAAAGAGAGTGTGGGAGGTGTATTATTGACGCAAATGAGATTACCACATTAATAATAGTGAATGTGTTCATATACATAATTTATTCGGACTATATAATATATAAATAAATACAATCTTTTATATAAATAATATGTAAATAATTTATTTAATATAGCGATATTTAAATAAATACATCATTACATTACATACAAATAAATAAAATTGGAGTGTCTGTTTGTAAAATTAAAATATCCACTTCTTATTTAATAGCTAATGATAAAATAGAAACCTATGTACATAACCATAATTAAAAAAACAATAAAAATATTAAAAATGCATATGTTATATAAGTTATATACTATTAAAAGCGTATTACAATATTATGTACAGTTTGGATAATTCAAAATATTACTATATGTTTCTGTACTTATTTTAGAACGACATTATATCGTTTTTAACCCCCGACGCAAAAAGTGGGGTGTTATAAGTTTGACGTGTCTGTCTGTTTGTCTGTCTGTCTGTGGCACCGTAGCTCGCGAACGGATGAAGCGATTTCGATTTAGTTTTTTTTTGTATGAAAGGTGAGTTACGTGCGAGTGTTCTTAGACATGTTTCATGAAAATCGTTTGAGTCGTTTAAAAGTTATGGGGGTGAAAGTGGGGAAAAATAACCGAATGTCTGCAAAAATATCATTGGCATATGATTACTCGATTAAGTGCTTGAGTAGGGGGTTTTTTTTGTATGTATACACGGTACAATATCAAAATAACGTTTTTTACCATTTTTATCTGTCTGTATGTCTGTTTGTTGACCGACAATGACCGCGGGGTTCAGCTAGTATATACAGGGTTACAGGGTAAGTCGACCTATTCCCGTTAAGGGCGTGTAGTTGACATCGTTTCTGAGTGATTTCACTAAAAACACCCTATCTTAAATCTAAACGTTTTGGAGATATTTGAATTTAATTGTTTTCACAAAAAATGCCCGATTTTCGACTGTCAGCTTAGATATTTTGAAATGTGTAGGTGTTATTATAACTATTATTTGAATTTTACATGTAAAATAAGATGCTTTATGACTTTAATAGGCAACATTATACGTAATGTTAACAAATAAGTTGTTGTAGACGATTTAATCTAAAAAATAAAATTTAAAAATTGGAATGTTTATTTTTCTTCAATTGATATCTAAAAAAATATTATGGCGCCTGTTCTGCAGATGTGCTTAAAAATATTTATGTTTCATTAGCTATCCAATGAGGTATAACAATCTAGGGCTTTATAAAAAAAACAAAAAAAAAACTTAGTTGCGAACCGCTAAGTCGCAATTCTAAAAGTCCCAGCCAACTGTTCTTTAAGGTTAATGCGGTGCGTGCGATCGAGACACCTTACGATTTGTGCAAGTGTGAGTGAGAATAATAATGTGCAAATGTGTTTTGTGTACGTTTTATATTAACTTGTTATTGTTAGTCTGCTTATGTGATTCGTCCGTGGTAGATGTGATATTATTTTCTTACCTGTTTCCTACTTGACTCGTCTGTGTTTTTGGTCTGTTTCTTCTGATTTAAGATTGCTGTGCTTGTAAACCGGAGTCTGATTTGTGCTTGTGATACGTAACTGTTACTACACGCCCTTAACGGGAATGGGTCGACTTACTCTGTAACCCTATATATATATATACATATTTACATGAAAAATGAGGTCACTAATGAAAAGATCTGATATAGGCTTTGAGACTAGCTAAATTATTTTTACTCTAGCTACGAGATTAATAGTGCTCTAAAATTATAGCTCTTAATACAGTTTCAAATGGCATAGGTCAATCATTTTTATGTTCTTTAGTTTTCGTCTCAATTTATTTCTTAACTTTAACCAGCTAAATTTCAATGTAATTTAAAATAAACATCCGACTAAACTAAGCATATTTGTCACACCGGGGTTTTACTCTAAGGTTCCAAATGATTAGATTTAAACATTTTTTAAATAAAAAGAGGACGTCTAAAAAATATTTGCCGTGGGAGAGCCTCGCTTCGGCATGAATGGGCCGGCTCGACCGGTGTGATACCACGGCCTCACAGAAAACCAGTGTGAAATAGTGCTTGCGCTGTGTTTCACCGAGTGAGTGAGGATACCGTGGGCCCAACCCATTCCCCTATATCCCCCATCCCCCAAAGGCCGGCAACGCACTTGTGACTCCTCTGGTGTTGCAGGTGTCCATGGGTGGCGGTAATCGCTTACCATCAGGCGATATGTTTGCTCGTTTGCCCGCCTCTTCCATAAAAAAAAACCAGAAATGTTTTTTTCACATAGTGTGGTGGTCCATACATTTATAGCCTGGTTTGGAAGGAAGATTAACAATACTGGAATTATTTGAAGGCCAACGAAGGCGAAGATTTTTTAGAGAAGAGAGAGAGAGTCCGAGGGTGTCTCAAAAATAAGCCTGCCTCGTTGGTCTAGCGGTTGGCGTGTGCGACTGGTGATCATGAGGTCTCGGGTTCGATTCCCGGGACCAAATGTTTGTATGATCTACAAATATTTGTTTCGGAGTTTGGGTGTTTTCAATATATAATATGTATGTATTTACAAAAAAAAGTATATATGTATTTATATCAGTTTTCTAGTACCCATAACACAAGCTCTGCTTAGCTTGGGACTGTTGGGTTACTGTTACTGTTATGGCGGTTGTGTGTTAGATGTCCGAAAAAATAAAAAAATAAAGAAAGGAGTAAATGATTCCTTCTTTTGATTGCATGTCGAAAAATAACAATCCGCATATAACTTGGTAGAAATTGAGATACACTAAAAATCCTTGTCGAATTTCTAAAGGGAAATGGTCGAAATAGTAATGAAATTTACTTATCACAAACAATTTATCAGGCATGTTTAAGACGGCGCAAATTGAATTAATTACCTATAAAGGATAACTGTCAGTAACTGTCAGGATAGATTAGTTTCTTTTGCCTAGCGGGAAATATAGACAACAGATATATTTTAATTTATTTTAGTAAAATATAGTGGCTATAAAGTTTACTAAACAGATTTAATGGTCAAGTCAGTGAAAAAGTTAATCAATCAAGTTCAATCAATTCAATCAAGTTAAAAATAAAAGTAAAATAAAGTAAAATTAAAAGTTAATGAGTTGTCTCACCCCCCTTTTCTACATTTTATTTTAGGTCACTGTTTCGTATTATGATTAATAAGTCCACTGTCAGAAAATTGACATAAGAATTTGTGCTGTTAATGCACTTTTATGTTGTTAGTTTGGTACTCAAGTATTCAGATACTTGGGCTTGATGATTGTACCTATAACAACAATTCTTCAGGCCCTGAATATTGCAGTAACTGACTTTTCACAAACCCTTACTTCAGAGCTGGTTTTAGTGAAACTCAAACACAAATAAACAGAGTCAAAAACATTTAAGTAAGGTAAGGTACTACATTTTAGTATACAAAGATATTCGTATACAAGGAACTAAACGTCTGATGTACGACCTATAATGTCCAGGACAACGCCCTGCGGTCAAATATGTGTTTCCCTGTATAAATGTAGGAGTAAATACATACATAACAGTGTTATGAAAGCTTTCATATAAAGAAATAGTTCTCTAAAACTACAAAAACAATCCATATGCCCTACCATTATTTTAACATAACATTATTTTAATGTCTTCGTCTATAGCTTCGTGGTTAAACATGGCGTATAGATACTCCGGATTACACTGATGCGCAGACAAGCGTAACAGTAGCGTAGCGTAGCGTACAATGAATGACGTCTAAACGCAAGCCTCAAGTTTGTAGCGCCTGGCTTGTTGCACTTGCTATTTACATTATTATGTACTAGTTGTAGCCCGCGGCTCCGCCCGCGAATATGTCGGTTATCGCGGCAAATAGTAGCCTATGTGTTATTCTGATGTATAAGCTATATTACTGTAAAGTTTCATCCAAATCCGTTCAGTAGTTTTTGCGTGAAAGAGTAACAAACATCCATCCATCGAACCTTACAAACTTTCGCGTTTATAATATTAGTATAGATATAGATTTCATGGTATTAATAGAGGAAACCAACCTAAAAATACTAAATGGACGAAATCGTGGACTATATGAACGTTTCAGTGACCGAGTATCTCCTTGAATGACATATTTTTTTGAATTTGTAATATGAATTTTTGTACAGAAACAGGTTTCAATAACAACGTAGACATAATAAAAACGATATAAAGATTGTCCATAAATAAATTAATGTTATAACAGAAGTCAGAAAAATAAGAGACGAATAAAAATGGTACAATTACGGTTGTTATTGACTTTTATGATTTCCTTAAGGGCGCTGTAATGTGCGGTGTAACAATATTAGTAATGAATTGTCCAAATAATCTTGTCATAGTCGATTTCAAGCTTTTAGTTATTATCATGATTCAGTTAAAATATTTGTAAAATTAGTCGGTTCTTTAGTTATGCTAATTAAATTTGAGAGTGAAACTGATAATTTAGTTATTTTAATGAAACACCTTGTAGTTTCGAAAAATGTGTTTTTTTTAAATTATCCAATGATGATGTGCAAAATACAATTTAATAAAACTAAATACTCATTAAATTTAGGAAAGTGGCAAATAAAAACTGATCTGGACATATTAAAATATTCATACGTACAGTGTAAATTTTTGTCAGGACTTACGACTTTCTTTATTTATAACTTCTATACAATACAGACATAAATACAAAATGCCTGCAACTGACAACATTCTATAATGTTAGTCATTTCAAAGGACAAGTGAAATTATCGGGGCACAAAGTTTTCTGTTTCATTATAAAAGAGATGTTGTAAGAGAATGTTGAGGGATGTCTTGAGGGTATTTTGTTTCTTAAGCATAATAGTTCTTCCGTGTAATAGAAACGTTCCGTTAAAAAGTAAATTTTGAGAATTAGATCAATTTAAAGTCAAGTCAAAAACTTAATTCTGTTATTAAGATAAGAAAAGCGTTCAGCAATAACAACAGCTTCATTGTTTTTGAATAATGAGTAAAGCCAATAAACACGTGCTTTATTTGAATTTTTCAGTAACATTATTATTTTTCGTCTTGAGTTGCGATACAGCGGTACCGTTTCTCTTTCTAGCCTTGATACAACTGTATATTTCATTCCCGCCTGCACAGAATAGTTACCGGAAAGAGCAATGTGTCCGAGTTACATTCTAAGTGAACTATCGTACGAGGGAAGCTATTTATTTTAGAACGACACATTAAAAATCTTTAACACACTATTGTATCATAAATTAAAATATTGTATAATAAATACTTTTGATTTAACACTCCAACAAAACCTCGTTTACAAATCAAAATTACCTTTTATCTAAATTTAAAGACTTAATTTACAGGTCGAAGAAGATTTACGTAAATATGTTACGAGATTTCCCGGGTTACTACTACCTGTCTTAATTAAATGCTCCCACCTTTTAATTAAGACACCGTATCAGATTGCGAGGTTGCAGCTTAATAGCTGCAATATTTCTTTTTGCGGTCCAAACGACTTAAAAGGTATGAAGAGTACGTTTTAATTTAATAGGCTGCAAAATACATCGATTTGTGCATAATTTATTATAGTCGGAGAGCTGGTACCATTTTTTGGGTAGGTATTTGAGGCAAGCTGAAAACTTGTCACACACCTCTCCTAATATACCCCAACACGAAACTGCAGACCTGGCTGGTGAGAAGCGGGGAAATTTTTTGACAACCAGTGATAGTGATGATGACGTAGGCTTGTGTCTCCCACGTGAGCACTGTTTCTCAGAGTGCTATAACTGGCGAAGTATATCGTTATACCATGGCTATTGTAAGTCACGTGACCTCGCCAGAGGGGAGGGGGTTGATTTAGACCCGCTACTCACCAGCCAGGTCTGCAGTTCCGTGTTGGGGTATAATAGGAGAGGTCTGTGACCAGTTTTCAGCTTGCCTCATATACCTATTCAAAAAATGGTACCAGCTCTCGGACCATTATTTTAATTGATGGTTTTAGTTGTAAAAGTTCTAAATGAAACCTATCCGCCATATGTCCCATGCTCTTTTCGTGACTATGAAAACTTAAAAGACGTCAAAAAATATATTGTTCAAATATTTCTCTTATATATGATATGAAAGTGATTGAACATTTCAGAATGTTCATCTAAGGGTAGTAAACTTGTTCTAAAAGTTAGTAATAAGTAAATGGATTAAGTAAATAAAGTCGTGGGTCGCCCACGTGACTGTCAATGGAATGTTTAGCAGTAAAAAGTTAAGTCGACTAAGCTAACGCTCAATTTATTAATGTCTAAATTATTCATGCTATGTGGGAACTTGACGAGTCGGAATGAATTGGTAGCTTGTTCACATAAACAGGCAGGTTCTATATAAATCTATGGCTATGTACGTGTTTCTAGTTGGGTAACAGTCGTCAGTACACAAGTTATTTATACACGGTGTTGATAGTTCAGATCGTAATTATGTTTGTCCGAGTAGCGTTTAATGATATGTTGACGTTTGGTCAATGGATAGGTATCTTTTATATTTGTTTAGAAGGAAGCAAATTCAGATAATTTTAAGTATATTTTAATCTCAGTTACTATTATTTTGCTATACGTAATTATCCTTTTAATTGAACGATTCTAAAAACTCAAATGATTATTATTCATTATTATTATCATAATGGAAACTATTGCCCGCGGCTTCGCTTAATTCTCACCCTGTTTTTGGCAGAAATGTCAAAAATCCTTTCTCAGTGGTTGCTCACAATATCAGATATGATATTGTGAGCAACCACTGTGTAAAGAATTGATGTTATGTGATAACATAACATCAATTCTTTACACAGTTTACTGCTGGATACAGGCCTTTCCTTAGCTAAGAGGCTTTGGCCTACTCTATCACGCTGGCCAGATGACTTAATATAGGGGTTTCCAAAAGTTTGTAGCTCGGGTGGTTCAGGCTTCAGGCCAGTTCAGTGAGTCAGCCAGAGTCAGGAATTTGAAAAGTTGACTGTACGTTTATGATTGAAGAGCAGCAGAAGTAAAACCTCCGAAGGCTTTTAATTGTTAGTCATAAATTTATAATATCTCAGTCAACATGTTATGCAGTTTATGACTATTTTATTTTGTCGTATAAATTTTTCAGAGAGACAATACAGGTATCTTGGCATTATCTTCTTATATATATAAAAAATAATTGCTGTTCATTTGTCTCGCTAAAATTCGAGAGAACGAGAACGAGCAAACAGGCAGAGTAGAGTCTTTTGGCAGGGCGAAACAAAAAAAAAACGACTGGGCCGATTTAGCTAATTTTGGTTCTGAAATGTTTGTCGTAGTCCAGGCAAGGTTTAAACGGTGAAGAAATCTATACTATTATTATAAACGCGAAAGTTTGTAAGGATGGATGGATGGATGGATGGATGGATGGATGGATGGATGGATGAAAGTTTGTTACTCTTTCACGCAAAAACTACTGAACGGATTTGGATGAAACTTTACAGTAATATAGCTTATACATTAGAATAACACATAGGCTACTATTTACTGCGATAACCGATATATACGCGGGCGGAGCCGCGGGCAACCACTACTTAAAAATAACTTGAAAATCCAAATGTCACGTGTACGAAGTAGCGGGCACAGCTAGTTATTATATATTTTAGATTGCCGCTTGTTATTTTGTCGTCTGACCCCTTCATTAAAAGGCTACTTAACCTGACTTAATCCGAAAAAGTTTTTAAGTAGCTTTTACGTATACAGGACGTTACAGACGAGACGTGTATGTATAATTGTAGGCACTATGTTTTAAATGGCAATCATAACAATAAATTTATAGCTAACGGTAAATTATACGACTATTAAGATAAAAAGTAATTTTATCCATTAATACATGAGAAAGCGTAAACACATACATATTTTCTATTGCGGTTTGGTTTCTGTTTCCCTCTTCCATAAGAACTAAATTTGTTAATGGAGTTGGCAACGTATAAATCTTATCATAATTTATGGGTTGCCACACAAACAAACAGGGTCGGACTCGCACAGCAGGTGTTTGGTCCCGTATTATAGAAGACTTTACGAAAATGTATGTGGTATGAATCCTTTAATTTGTAAGCTATTTTTATTTATTGTTAATGGCAATAGACAGTTTCACTTTTTTTTTACTTTTTATGCTTTTTTATAAGTTTTAGTTATACTGTGGAGGTTATAAATATTTTTCAATTTCAAGCAGGAGTGTGGTCTAGAAAATAAGTTGAAATAATTTTTATTTTTTTACAAAATTATAGCAGCACTACAGCTCAAATAATATTTTAAATGACCTAAACTGTTTGGAATACGATAGGTTATATTAAACAATTGAACTTAACTAGAAATAAAACCTATTACGGGATGGTACAGGTGTTTCCAAATGTCGTCGTAATAAAACATCCGTTAAAATCTTGTCATGAATGGCAGTTACAATTGGTAATAGCCATATAACCTATTGTTACTACCGTATTAATAACAATAAAAACTTGGAAAAGTAATCGAAATTCAAAATTATATTATACAAGTATTGCATAGTATAGTATTGGCTATTAAATGTATATAAAATAAGTAAACTTAGTCAGTTAAATAAATAGTACCTGGATGACCGTTAGATAGATATTAGTATATAGTGATCTCTTTCAAATATTTTATTTCAATTTTTAAACTTTCGCGTTCCATGATATAATAATTATTATTTTTACGGGAATTAACGCGATCACTTATTTAAACGGCCAGTGCAACCTGGTCGAAACGTCAGGCAAATCAGAGGTATGTAATACCTTTAAATAAGTGATCGCGTTAATTCTAGTAAAATAATAATTATTATTTTATATCAAGTTTGTATCATTGAGTATATTATTATTACTACTGCATATTCGCTTTTGTATTGATAGACTCGATATAGACTTAGACTAGTATGTAAATTTGAACTTTAAATAAAAAAAAATTTGCTGTTATATCAGCCTAACTGACAAACTGATTGCTGGATAATATTATGAATCGGTCCGACTGAAATCATGACGAGATTCGCTTGTTCAAGTTAGTTGTTCAGTTGAAACTTATACTGTAACTCGAACTGCTTGATGCTAGGAAGCCCTAGTTTAGTGAGCCGAGATTACACTTTAATGTGCCAACTACGAAGTCAGACTCTTTGACTGCCTCTGTAGCGCAGTGGTAGCGTATGCGACTGCTGTGCTTGAGGTCTCGGGTTCGATTCCCGGGTCGGACCAAATGTTTGTATGATCTGCAAATACACACATCAAAAGTGTCTAGGGATCAACATATGTGTCTAGGGATCTACATATATTTTTGCAATAACTTTTCTCCTGATTGATATTAATTAAAATTTTCTTTAAGGATTCATCAAATAAAGTGTTTTCGTTTGTCACAGTAACGATAAACCAAGTCACCTTTGCATTAATAAAGAAATTTGCCATTTTCCTAATAAAGGGAATTTTGACATTTGAACCACTAACATTAAAGTTCGAAAAAAAGACTGAAATAACAGTTTTCTTTAAAATGTTATTAGGTAACTTAAACAATTAATAATCCGTGTTTCTACCGCGAACACTAACAACACAAGAATCGGTTTGGCATACTCAAAATGAGTTCATCCAAATCACGCTGTGGAATGGCCGCCGAATGGTTGCAACAACAAAAAAAGGTCTTCTTGCGACTGGATACCCTCCATATTCGGCAGAGCTCGTCTCTGTAGCATATCCCATGCATGCTCAATCGGGTTCAAGTCTGGCGACTGAGCAGGCCAGGGCCAAAGCCACATCTCAATCTCAAGAAATCCGCATAAAAATGCTTGATTCCTAGACACTTTTGATGTGTGTATTTGTTTCGGACTTTGTGTGTTTTCTATGTATAATATTTATTTATTTATTTAATACATTATGCAATTGTGGTGCATTGGCGGACTTAATGCCTCAGGCATTCTCTACCAGTCAACCATTGGGCGATGCAGAGAAAACGGAAAGTAGGTGCTTTTTGACAAATAATTGTATTAAAATAGACAGATCAAATACCATATCAAATATACATAATATATATAAATCTAACGAACAGACCAAAAACTAATACATATTATACAAACAACTAAATACATACATATAAAAATATACAAGTACATACAATACATACACATACGCATAGTAAAAATAGTGGATGACAGTTATGAGGATGATGTTTCTGCCAGTTGCTTATTAAGATATTGCTTTACTTTCGTCTTAAAGGAAAAAGTATTGGTGGCCATTGTTATGTAGAGTACTAGCTGTAGCAAGTACCACTTTGAGACTGACCTTTATTTCGTTCATTACGGGCGCCGCCTCGCGACTCCTACCCACATAGTATTATTCAGTATTAATATTACAAACACCTACAACCCCTTTCTCAAATAAATTTTATCTCAACTTTATATAAACCATAATCAATATCCCCAACAGAAAGATACGAATAATATTAACATGCAAAACTAATACATTTAGAAGTGATTTAACATAACTAAAATTATAAAGATTATTTACAAATAAATTCATTAAAACATAGACGAAATAGTGTGACAATTAAACAGATCATTATATGAATCAAGATAATAATGTTCATTTCAATTTATTTACATAAGTCAATAAATTTCGCAATTTCATCGTTATTCAATTCTATTCATTATTCAATGCTTCATAAGAACAATAGGTATTTAACCTTATGAAACTATACAATATACAAAATAAAATTAATACATTATTGGAATCGCAGCAAATCACAAATACATCGAAATCAGATTCCCTTTGGGAGCGTAGGTTCGAATCCTACCGACTGCGCCATGTTATGTTAGGTGTTCAGAGACACGTAAATGAAACAGCAAGTACCACTTTGAGACTGACCTTTATTTCGTTCATTACGGGCGCCACCTCGCGACTCCTACCCACATAGTATTATTCAGTATTAATATTACAAACACCTACAGCCATCCTGATTTCGAGAGGGAGCTCATTCCAAAGAAGAACAGAGCGAACAACAAAAGATGAACCAACAAATTCAGACGTATGGGCGGGACAACGAAGAAGGAGGTTATTACTGGACCGAAGGTTTCTGTTGTGATTGCTACATAGTAGTTGGAAGTTAGAGGTTAAATATGTTGGTGATGAAGGGTTATTTAGAATGGAGTATAATACTGTCAGAGCACGTAGTTCTCGTCTTGGACGGATTGGTAACCAGTTGAGCTGCAAGCGGAAAGAGGATACATGATCATATTTACGGAGATTAAAAACGAATCGAATGCAGTTATTAAGAAGACGGTCTAGTTTATCGAGAAGATCTGCATTCAGGTCATAACAGCACACGTCACCATAGTCTATTATGGGGAAGATACGGGCTTGCACAAGCATAGTCTTGGTTTTCGGAGGTAGAAAATTTCTCAGGCGATAAAGCGCGCGGAGAGTACCCGTAACCTTCTGGCACTGACTTGCAACCTGCTCACGCCAGCCCAGTGTACAATCAAGATGCAAGCCAAGATCCTTCACAGATTGGCTAATAGGTATCGCAGTCCCATTAAAAATGATAGCCAGAAGAGTCACGACGTTTATCCTGCTCATCAATCGCTGACTTCCTACTATAATTGCTTGACATTTAGATGGGTTTACTGCTAGTCCAAACCTTTTGGACCACACATTAATCGTTTCCAGGTCTCCATTAACCCTATCGATTGCTAGAGTAATATCATCAACATTTTCTTGCGAGTAGAGTTGAAGATCATCGGCATACAGATGATACGCACACTGAAGTTCTAGGGTAAGGAGATTAATATAAACAGAGAACAATAAAGGAGAAAGAATACCGCCTTGAGGGACACCAGCGTCAAGATCGCACCAGCTTGATGAAGAGTCTTCCATGCGGACGGACTGCTGGCGTCCCCGAAGATAGGATGAGAACCATTCCAGCGCTCCGGGCGAGATCATGAGATGGGAAAGGATAGATAAGAGGATATCGTGACTGACGGTATTAAAGGCATTGGAAAAGTCGATCAGTGTTAAAACAGTGACCTTTGTGTCCTCCATACCCGCCCTAATATCGCCAGTCACCTTGAGAAGGGCGGACTTACAAATGCGGTATGTACTTACAAACCTATATATATATATATATATGTATTTATATCAGTTGTCTAGTTCCCACAACACAAGCTCTGCTTAGCTTGCGACTAGATGGCGTTGTGTGTAAGATGTCCGAAATATTTATTTATTATTATTTATCTCTTTTTAACACCTTTGTCTATTTTTCTTCATTTGTTTTTATGACACTGAATTGATATAATTATGTCCATATGGACAGCCTGATTGCCCGATAAACGAAAACGATTAAATAAACTGGACCAACGATAATGTGGGTCGCCATGCTGCATTGTCTTCATTTGCAATGAGTATGGTGGCCATAATTCTTGGATTCTAGCCACGCTTCCCATTAGGCAGAGTAGAGTCACTTTAGCAGGCTTCAATAGTAAAAATTGTTAAGCTGCCCAAATCGTACTGTAGGTGAATAGTTATGGGATGGGATTGGCTCCCAATCGTATCATGATAAACTTCGTGATTGGCAGTCTTCTGTGGATAACGGAATTTATGCAGGAGGTTTTAATTTGTTGAGTTCTTGATAAACTACACTTTATACGTGTTGATCAATAGACGATGTTCATGTTTATTTATAATCAACACATATTTTGCTCACAAAGGAGTACATGTATTAGTATTTTTTTTAGCACTGGATACGTATTACATCAGATTCGTACTACATATAACTATAAATTCTCAAAATTTTAAAAAAACCCCGACATAATAACCTGAGTTCCTTTTAAAAAGAAAAAACACGTTATGCTTTCATTTGAGACCCCACTCGATGATATTATTGCAGACATTCGGTTACTCTTCCCCACTTTCACCCCCATAACTTTTAAACGACTCAACCGATTTTCATGAAACACGTCTAAGAACACTCGCATGTAACTCACCTTTCATACAAAAAAACTAAATTGAAATCGCTTTATCTGTTCGCGAGCTACGGTGCCACAGACAGACAGACAGACACGTCAAACTTATAACACCCCTCTTTTTGCATCGGGGGTTAAAAATGAGTTTCAACGAATCAGTTAATTTTGATTAAAACCTTGTTCGCTGAAATGTACCGGTCCAAAGCGCTCTGTGGTAAGTTGTGTGACAGTACGATGCGCCGAATCGAGCTTTTGAAACTAGAGCAAGTCCAACATTGGAAACTGTAGCTGTGCTCGTTGAAACACCTCAATGTGAATATATATTTTATGTACGTTAAATTTTCCTTATATGTACTGTTATTGAAATAAAAATCACGTGAATCCTACTCTATTCTCCAATAAGATAAATATATGTTAAAACGACACAGACTAACAATTTTAACATCTCCAGTTACTCAAAGAGAATACTTTCATATTATGTAAGCATAATATATATTAAATTTTAAGGCGTCATCATCATTGTCATTAGCCTATTCTAGTCCACTACTGGACATAGGCCTTGCGCTCTCATTTTAAGGCATATTGAGTTAAATTGTTTAGATATATTGTAAAATTGAAATTTGATTTCTGTTATGGAATAACACTAAGTCTAGTTAGATTGAAACAAGGAATGATAAAAGCAAACAATAAAAATCGCTATAACACATTTATGTAATATTATTAGTAGCAATAAAATAATATTGTCATGTTTATTTACTCTGAGCGGAAATGATTGCATAATAACGTCTTTAATACTTGCTGGTCCATTAAGTTTTCACGGTATTAGCATTTCCTTATTTACGTTTATTCTTCCGTTACATGACCCTCAGTATTGTATATTTGTAACTAGTTCTTGCTCGCGGCTCCGCTCGCGTGTATGTCGGTTATCGCGCTAAATAGGATCCTATGTGTTATTCTGATGTATAACTATATTACTGTAAAGTTTCATCCAAATCCGTTCAGTAGTTTTTGCGTGAAAGAGTAACAAAAATCCATCCCTCCATCCATCCATACTAACAAACTTTCGCGTTTATAATGTTAGTAGGATTAGTAGGATATTTTACTAAAGTGGTAAATACCCAACATAATTGTCCATAACAACACGGACGGAGTGTAAAAGGAATAAACCCAGCTAGTACATATTTAAATATTTGATTTTAAATCGTATTATTTACTTCAAAGTAAATGTGTACATTACAAATGGATTTCCAAATCTCAATTACAATTCTGTTCGGAGAAAAAGCACCAAAGGACCCTATTAACGTGAACGAGGTTCAGGGAAGATACCAATCTTAAAATGTACTGCGTTCTTTTGAGAAACCCGCATTAACTTAAAATACGTTTTTGTCAAAAATCAATTGTTAAACTAATAAATTTTATTAAGTTCGATTTGATTCGACAGAGAATACGGGGCAATGGGCAATAACGGACAGCGTTATTTTTATTGTTGGACAAATTATAAACTATTGTATATTTAACTTTCATATTTTTTTATGGAATAGACGGCAAACGAGCATACGTATCGCCTGACGGTAAGCGACTACCGCCGCCCATGGACACACGCAACACCAGAGGCGTCACAAGTGCGTTGCCGGCCTTTAGGGAATGGGGAGGGGGATGTTGGGAGGGGTTGGGGTATGAGCCTCCGGTATCCTCACTCACTCGGTGAAACACAGCGCTAGCGCTATTCCACACCGTTTTTCTGTGAGGCCGTGGTATCACTCCGGTCGAGCCGGCCCATTCATGCCGAAGCGTGGCTCTCCCACTCATATTGATTACTAGCTGCGGCTGCGCCCCTCGGTATCCACAGCTGTTGTTTTACCTTTACAGCAACAACCACTAACAACTTCTAAAAGGTATTAGAAAAATAAATAAAGCAAGTAGCGAGAAATATAATCAATTCCGTAAATCACAGTCCTAAAATTTAAATATTGATGAACGAAGACCTATTCTCTGTTCTTAAGTTTTTTTTTGTTTTTTTTTATAGTTAGCAGCCAAAATGACTCTGCCCTGCCTGATGGTAAGCATGAACAGAATCCAGGAGTGGCGGTCACCATCCTCATTGCGAATAAGGACAATGCAGCATGGTGACCGACACTATGGCGGCCTGGTGAGATGCTTTTTCACGCCCCGTTTAAAAGACCCGGGATCATAGTGGGAAGGAAACACGTATGCTGGTAGTGAGTTCCAGGTTTTCACCGCTCGGCACAGGAAGGAAGAACCGAAGCGATGAGTACGAGAACGTATGTCTACTACTCTGAAGCGGTGACTTCCAAGGCCGGCACGTGTTTTCCTGTAGAGGAAGGGAGAGGGAGGGATCAGTTATGTATGTTACATTGCTTAAGTTATGATATTTTTTTAAATAACTTGAATTGAGGCAAAAAAAAATAATCATTGTAAATGGCGCAAGGCTCGTACATATTTGCAGAGCACAGTAATATAATATACTAGCTGTGTAAGCTTAAGACCTAAGTGTGTTCCTCCTAATTCGAGTGTCAAGCTAAGCTTAGCCTTTAAATGGATAGAACTCTTAGTTTGGATTAAAATTTTAAACAAATAAGGATTTTTGACTTTATGAAAAGTATAATAGACCTACATGAACTCGGACCCTATTATCTTAGCGTCTCGACCCAAAACGATTTAGGTTTTATATTTGATAAATATTCTAGGTATATTGTGCTGTGTTTAGACAACTAATTAAGCAATTGAGTGACGCTTCTTGTGACAAGAAGGCAGGCCTTTTTCAAACAGAAAATTTTGCATTGACCCTAAATGTGGCAATTGCCAAAAACCTTTTATATTTTGCTAAGAGGCTTATTGGGAACGTGCACGACAGTAGCGCCATCAAACGCAACTTTCGGGGCGTTTGTCAAATAATGAATGAAAAGTTCGTACTATTTTATATAAAAATAAAGTAAATAAATAATAATATATTGTTTTAAACTTTCATGGTTACTCCGTGATCATGGCGCTTGCAACAGCGCCGAAATATCGGATACTCACAAACAAAAAGGTACATGGTAGCAATCCCGTAGATTCCTATATTAAAATAAATCTTATATGTATAAAATTCTCGTGTCACAATGTTAGTTACCATACTCCTCTGAAACGGTTGGACCGATTTTTATAAAATTTGGTGTGCATATCCGATAGGTCTGAGAATCGACCAACATCTATTTTTTACCAATTTTTTTTTATGGCAAGACAACGTTTGCCGGATCAGCTAGTAATATATAGAAAGATAATATATAGTATTTTTAGAGGCAGTTGTTACAAACAGTAATAGAATAATCACAAATTTTAACAAAAAAAAAACCGACTTCAATCTGGAACAAATTGAAATGGGACCACACGGGAAGCATCAGCTTTCAAATAAAAAAAGAAAATCGGTTCGCCCATTCGAAAGTGATGTGATTCGAAATATGTATTTCTGTGAAATGATTTACATTATTAAGTATTCATTGATATAAAATAAAAGTTCTACTCTAGTCGCATATGCATAAAACCAAACGTGAATTTTTCCTCTCAATAAAGATATGTGTACACTGTACAAAGATATTATTTGGACACGTTTTCATGATATTTCAATTACCCGCTTACAAAATTCAACATATTAGTGGGAATATTATAACATTCAACGTAAACTTCGAAACAAATTTAAGTTATTTCTCGTTGGGGCCACGGGCTCACAACAGCGACTAAGACTCAAGAGACATAAAACAGAGAGGTAAGTAAGCTGTATAATTTCTTAAAAGACCACAGTGAGCCCCGTAGTTAGAGGTTGTAAAATAGTATTATAAAAAAAAAATGCTGTGACCCAAACGTGTATCAAACATTTAAATTAACGAGTACCGAGTATGTAATTATGTTTAGCGTAGCTCCTTTTACATGAACAACGTTGATGGAAATTCCAAAGAATATTTACAGCCGTCTAATATTTAAAGCAAAAAGGTTTGTTCATCACGTATAAAGCAAACATTAAAACGACCGTTGGGCCAAGCCTTGGGCCGTTATTTTCTCTGTAAGACAACGGCATTATGCCGCGAGATATGCAAACTTTACCGAGAACGCCGTCTCTAATATGCGTGAAATTACTTTGTGCTTATACTTACTATTAGGCTTATTAACATTGTTACTATTTATAGAACTTTTTGAGGTAGGCAGAGATAAAATAAAGAGTTAACAATCCATATATCCATACTATAATATTATAAATTTAAAATTATCAAGGTAGTAGAGCCACGCTGAATTCAGCACGAACGGGCCGGCTCGACCGGGACGGTACTTCCCTCGCACAGAAAATCAACGTAAAATGACAGCGTTCGTTCGTTGGTGAGTGCGAGATTGGAGGCCCAACGATGCAGAAGCATCACTAGGCCGCCATGGTGTGGGTCACCACACCACATTGTTGCTTTGTCTGCATTCGCAATGAGTATGGTGACCACCACTCTTGGATTCTGCTTATGCTTTCCATCAGGCAGAGTAGAGTTATTTGGGCAGGGCTAAACATAAAAAAAAACTCTGTCTGTGAAATTGTTCTTGAATGATGTCAAATATTGCTGCATACAATAGTGCATACTATTCATTCCATTATTAAATATAATATAACTTGTGTGGCTCTTTATTATTTTAATTCTATTTAATATTGAAGTAGTGCCGTAATTAACATACGTGTACTTGATGTTTATTTTACACAGTTTACAAGGAAAGTTACGATATTGCTTGCAAACTTAGAAACGTCTGATCTACATTTCCTACTCCCTTAACTTTTGATGAAATTCAGTAAAACATGGAACACATGGAAACCAGCAGCAGTTGAATACAAGTGAGTTAAGTTTTCAAGCTTAAGATTTGTTCTATGTAGCATTTGGTACCCATAAATAAAGTTAAGTTGCGTCGCGTGTAGCCTTTAAGGTATATACTAAGCCATTTTATTTAGTAAAGTTTGTAAGTCAGAAAATAAATAGGCGCGGTACTGGGATCTTGCATAAATGTTTGATCATTATTTTGTATATACTTTACATTTAACTATTGCGTTAAGTGTCATTTATATAAACGTATGTTATAAAATCTATAATTATATATAATTCTCGTGTTAAGTTGTTCCTCACGAAGAACTCCGAAACTATCTAACCGATTTCCACGTTTGTTTTTCTTAATGTCTGTGTTGCTGGCGTGTTTAAGATAGGATAGTTAATATCCCGCTTAGACCAATAAGAGTCGAGCATGACTGAAAAGAGACGCAAACGTAGTTGAGTGAGACCCACTCAACTACATACGTTTGCGTATATATGTAATCCAATAAAAATGTTATTCCCAAGCTCTTAAAATGTCAAAGTTAATAAGTATAATAATTTAGATTTAGCGTTCCAATTCAATGTTTGGATAAGAATCCTAAATAATGAGTCGGAAAATGAGCCATCAATTAGGTGTAATTTCATACATACGGCGCTCAGTCATCATTTCACGGGCACTGAATGTAATTTTCAATTTATTATCTGACATTCGTAATAGTCTACGTTATCGATTTTAGAGCTCTCTTCCAATCAGCGGTGCTTGCGAATGATTCGCATTAATTAAAGGGGCACGAAGCGAGTAGGCGGCCCACCGACCTGAAGTTTTTGTAGTACCTACTCTTCAAAGAGTTTTCTTTAATTAGAGCAATCTAAACAAAGGACGAAGTGCCGAGTAGTGGGGCACTGCCTTTGTAGCAATTTGTCTCAATGAACGAGCTGGGTGGTATAAACGCTCAGCTTAACTTAAGTGCTACTATATATTCTTCTAAGCTTCTCAGTATTGCTCTACTACAAACATAGCTAGGTTGAACAGATTGCTTAGAAATTTTAACATTTCTAAGATATTGCGTATTCATTTGTAATAATAATTTGGATTTTATGAAAGTCTAAGGCCTAATTCAGTATGTAGGTTTATCTAACCTTATCTCAGATTCACATAAAACAGTACTGTCATCAAATATTCTGTGTTAACGAAGCGTTCATAAAATATGTACCGGGCTTGGAGCCCGAACAGCAGCATCTAGTTTATGCATAAAATTTCATTCAACGGGTGAGTACTGATAATGTGTTCAGATACCGTATAAAATGGCGAAGAAAGTTTAGAAAAATTCTACAAACTGAGACATGGAAAATGTCATACTGAGTTTTAGCACTGACATTGTTTGCACTTTTTGAAGTTCATTAACCGTTTTTCTATGAATAACGAAGTTATGTTTTTCTTGCATACTTTATAATGCGAAATAAAGAATATCCTACTAATATTATAAATGCGAAAGTTTGTAAGTATGGATGGATGGATGGATGTTTGTTACTCTTTCACGCAAAAACTATTGAACGGATTTGGATGAAACTTTACAGTAATATAGCTTATACATCAGAATAACACATAGGCTACTTGCCGCGATAACCGACATACACGCGGGCGGAGCCGCGGGCAACAACTAGTATTTTATATTTAACTAGCTTTTACACGCGGCTTCGCTCACGCAGACTTTCATCCCTTAGGGGTGGAATTTCAAAAATTCCTTTCTTAGTGCTCACTTAGGCAAACACTAGGCTCACTAGCAAAATTTCAGGATTCTTTCTAGCTTCAGCGGTTTAGGCTGTGCGTTAATCTCTGGGTATGTCAGTCAGTCACCTTACTCTTTTATATACAGGGCTACTGGTAACATGTAGTAATCCCTTTAAGGGGTGATAGTAGAGATCATTAGCTATCAAATTGTCCTCGGGTAAATGTGTCAAAAATGTACCGTTTTAGAACTAAAATAAAAAAACTGTTTTTTTTAAGAAAAGTGGATCACGCTACTTTAAAGTGCTCTTTAAACAAACACTTGCGTATTTAATGGTTGTTGTGGGTGTTTTTTGTTTGCTAACACCCTAATACGTAATAATAACACAAAAAGAACAGAAATGTAGTACCGTTAGTGAATAATGATTCAGGGAATCTAAAAATTTTCATACATTTTACTGTCCCTTATGACTAAATGCAATTTTATTAAAAAAAATCACCTTACAATTTTTTTTTTAACTTTACTTAATCGGGAGGAGTAAGAGAAAAATCGTAATTTTTGAAATGTAGTTATTTTGCGGTCTAAACTTAAATTTACAGTCGATTTTCAAAGTGTGAGCCCCTACTTCTAATGCAAGCACGCATTCTTGTCCTCAATTGAATTTTTACAACACCACTAGACAACGAGTTTTTGATTTCACTTGCGGCATTAACTATGCGGATCCTTAGCAAATATTGTAGGACCTAAAATATTTGGTACAGGCGAGACATCATAGACCAGGCTCACACACATAATAATCCATCAGGATAAGATCGGGACAACTTGCTGGTCCTGCGGTAGATCCTCCCCTACCAATCCAATTATCAGGAAAAAATTGATTTAATCACCTAACCTGATTTATCTCTGACATAACCTAACTCTGTTGCCCACCGTGGTTTGCGGCAGGGTGATGCGACAGAGAAATTGAACCTATTTCTGACCTGACTCTGTCGCATCACTCTGTCGACCGACCTTTATCGCGACAGTCCCCGAGTGCCACACGTATTTTTTTCACAATCTGCTATGCTTCACGAACCTTTTTCATTCTTTAATTAAAAGGTCTAAGCTATCAAATACCACTTATTTGATCTCTGCACATTCTGGGGCACAAGCCCATGCACACAAAACACATACAGATACACACACAGATACATATATTATACAAAACACACACATGCATAATTAAAGATATAATTATTTATTTAACATTGTATCGGCAACCATACTGACAAACACACATTTGCTTGCGGCACGTTATTTGTTGGTTCAAATTATTTTTGTTATACGCATGTCTAATGTAAGAGGAACACTAATTCCCAAGTCAAACCTGAAAACCAGGAAACCCATTTTCTTTTTGCAAGAAATTAACGTAATTGACGTAAACTTTTTCTATATTTTTTTATAATAAACTTATAACTATTCTTGATTCTTCATGTGTTGATCTCAAGTTTTTGCGAGACAAACGAACAGAAATTGATTTTTAAATATAAGATAATTTTCGTATATTTTTTAACATAGACAGAAACGATTCTAGATTAGTATTGAAAATTTCAATCAAATCATGCATTAACGGCTCTTTATGTGTCCTGTATGTATTTATTGCTGACTAATTTCAAACCCCAAGCAGGGTTCTATCTAGAAATGAAATACGTGTAACAAAAACCGGGTGTCCTTAATATATAAGGATGCAAATACTCGTATTTTTTTATAAAGAAAAAATGGTAATCACTTTTCTAATAATAGAAGACTTTTCAATTTTCCTTATTTAGGATTCAATTACAATATTACGATTTAAATTAGCTTTCTAAACGTTATATCAACGACATGACATTTTGTCCAAATACCGTTAAAATTGAATTTATTCGCTAACTTTATTATAGATTGTACATTTTGCTCTTTTTAATCTTCACAGCTTTATTAAAGAAATTACGTCGTTTTAATATAGCTCTGTCATTCATTATGATAATTATGAAAATATCTGTCACATCGTTAAAAGATGAGCTATTTACTAAAATACTTTTTCATCCCACAAGTTTGGAAAGAGTATTTTTACCCTTCGTATCTGAGTGCAAAAGTCGTTTTATCCTTTAGAGGATAATGTAAATTGAATTTAGAACATCTCTCGGGTGCACTATAGTCTATTCAACTTCCCCTGAGACAAAAGGTAAACAAACCAGAAAAAGGTTCTTTAATAGGTCAAATTTTATATGCATCTGGAATCAATAAAAAAAGTGACATTTACTTTCTTTTTCTTGGAAAATGTCAACAATTTTGCCCGTGTCAAGTACAACGGAAATACGTGTGTTAAAAAATAAAGTAATTGCAACTGTCCAAATTTTCCGAGTTCACAGTGGACTGACTAAAAAGTGACATTAAAAACACCTAAAACTGTGGCTGTTCCCAAACTTTGAACGTATTGTAACACTACTAAATTAAGGAGTAGTGATAAGGCAAATAATTTACGTACAAATGTGAAATTTTGTAATTAGTTTGGTTACATCGGCCATGTTTACTCTAGATCAACTCGTTTGAGAAACATTGGTTTCTTTGTTTACCTTTTGTCTCAGAGGAAGTTGAATAGGGTATAAGTTTGTAAATTCAAAACATCATTAAACCTATTTTCTTCTAGCTCCATGGTGCCGAATTAATCATACAATATTTTTTTCATCCCACCAGCTCGTAAAGAGTATTTTTGCCCTTCGATATCTGAGTGCAAAAGCCGTTTTTATTCGCTAGAAGATAAAGTAAAATTGAATTTAGAACATCATGTGCGCTAAGCTTGTGAAGTCAAAACATCATTAAACCTATTTACTTCTACCTCCATGGTATCGAATTTATCATTTTTTTTTATTTGTTAAAAAGTCAGACTCGGAACTTTCTTGGTAGCCCTATATTATTTAATTTGTATACGTCTGATTTAGATTCTTCACTTCAAAATACATCAAATATCCTACAATATGCAGATGACTTAGTTTTATACGCTATTGGAAATTCAGCAAGTTCTCTGTGTTCTCAGCTATCTAACTCTCTTGATTATTTAAAAATCTGGATGGACAAAAATGGCCTGAGTGTATCTGCGAGTAAGAGTTCATTACTCTTATTTACTCGACAACGTATTCCCATCCCAATAGCTATAGATTTCGATCATAACGAAATACCAGTTAAAAAACAAGTCAAGTTTTTGGGTACTATTTTGGACTCTAAACTTACAGGTGTTCCGCACTGTGATTATGTGGTAAATAAATGTCAAAAACTTCTCAATTTGATGAGATGCCTATCAGGTGTTTGGTGGGGTGCGCATCCGTTTTCCTTAAAACTTCTTTACAATGCTCTAGTTCGAAGTGTTCTTGACTATGGAATCTTCTTATTGGAGCCTTGTAACGTGAGTGCCCTTTGGAGATTGGATTCCATCCAATCAAAGTCCTTGAGAATAATCACAGGTGCTATGAAATCTAGTCCTATTAATGCATTACAAACCGAATGCAGTGAACCTCCTCTTAGACTGAGACGTCAATTTTTAGCTGATCGATTGTTTTTCCGTGTTTTACAGTTTTCTAATAGCCATTTAATTCAAAAACTTCAGATACTTGCTGATCTCATTGAGTCGTCAAATTACTGGAATCACAAATCTCTTCCTTGTTTAGTTAAAAGTTATATTCGATTTAAATCATTTAATGCCCCGACACATCGATCTTCAAAACTTGATTTGTTTAATAATAAATTCGAATCCTTAATCCATGAGCCATCTATTAAATACATTTTCGATATTGATAAAAATAATGCTAACCCCCATTTTAATTTCATTGTTGAACAAAATTGGCCTGAGTGGCACCGTATTTTCACTGATGCATCCAAGCATGAATCTGATAATTTTGTGGGCGTAGGAATATATCATGCTCAGTATAATATCGTTCAGAAAGTAAAGTGTCCACCTGAAGCAACAGTTTTCACTGGGGAATGTCTTGGCATCCTGAAGGCTCTGGAATATGTCTTACTTTTAAAACTTAAAAATAGTTTAATTTTAACCGACTCCATGAGTGCCCTTCAGGCGCTCTTGAGATATCCTTTTAAGTCTAAACCACCATTCCCTCTTATAGCGCATATTAGGAGTAAACTTTTTGACTGTGTTGTGAAGGGCTTTTCTGTACTTTTTATCTGGATTCCGAGCCATTGTGGAATAAATGGTAATGAAAGAGCTGACAGACTTGCCAATGAGGCTGTGGTGTGTGGTGATACTGTTCCGTTTAAAAATTATACTCAGGACTTGGCTACTCTCCCTAGACTTTATCTTGGGGATTCCTGGGATAGAGTTTGGGAAGAAAGTGTCCGTTCAAAAGGGAAATACTACTTTAGTATACAACCGAAAATTCCTCGTAAACCTTGGTTCTCTGTCCTCAAACTTGGCAAGATTGCGACAACCATTCTAATAAGAATGAGGTTAGGTCACACCACGTGTCCAGCACATCTGGCACGATTTCATATTATAGATAGTCCTCAATGTGAATGTGGATATGACTTTGGGGATCTGAACCACATATTCCTTTCCTGTCCGATTCATGACCGTACTTCCTTTTATAATGACTTGATATCACTCCGTGTTCCTTTCCCCACTTCCATAAAGTCTCTTCTTTTTTCTTCTAACCCCTCCATATATAGTGTTCTTTCGAATTTAATTCATAATAATAACATTCGCCTTTAAACTGTATAAATATTTATATAAATATTAATATTTACGTGCCTGCTATTTAATCAAAATATTTAATGTTAAGTATGTAAGTATTATAATATATACACATTCCTGATCCTGTTAACTTTGTTCCAAATTCCGTGAAATTGCCTTTTCGCGATAAATTGTTTCCCTAACTTTACTTTGTGTCATTCAAAGTTCAAATGCCAAAAATAAAACTTGACGCTGGCAAATGCACAGAAGTGCGAGCCAAGTTCCCTGCCAAATGGGAGGAAAAAAAAAAAAAAAAAAAAAAAAAAAATCTTTCTTGGTGTACTATTTTTTTATTTGCTTTGGCAGCACCACTTTCTTTTCACGTCATTTAGTCATTTCCTCACTGAGGTGGGATGAAAAGTTACGTGTTGCACTCGAGTGCAATTTCTTTTTACAATTTTAGAATCCTTCGCTTGCTCGGTCATCAAAATTGAGCACGCGGTTAAAAAGCAACTTTGCACTCTTGTATAACAAATAACTATTTTGGTCCCCTTTTACTTATTGAAACACTTTTGGATTTACAGGCAAACGAAGACATACCAAACGTGAAACGTAGTAAATCTAAAAATACAATCTTTAAACGAAAGCCTAGTGCCAGGCAGCCAGGTAAGTTTGTGTTTTTTTTTTAGTGAATAGGCGGGCAAATAAGCAGACATATTGCCTGATGGTAAGCGATTACCGCCGCCCATGGACACCTGCAACACCAGAAGCGTCACAAGTGCGCTGCCGGCCTTTTGGGGATGGGGGGGGGAGAGGTAGGGGTAGAGAGAGGGGTATGGACCTCCGGTATCCTCACACACTCGGTGAAACACAGCGCAAGCACTATTTCACACCGGTTTCTGTCAGGCCGTGGTATCACTCCGGTCAAGCCCGCCCATTCATGCCAAAGCATGGCTCTCCCACGTGGTGATTCTCAATAAAATAATGTGTCAATTACATTCTCAAAAGTCTTGAATAATTAAGAACTGCTAGAAAAACACTACCAAGTCTCTGCATTGTCTTATTATTCTCTAGGGTTTTCAGCTTACCTTATACATAGTAGTGTCAAGTTTAGAGCTTCGCTAAACAGAGAGTTCCTTTTAGTGTTCGTGGTTAGGTCACGAACCTGATCTATTATGGAGGAATTTTGGTGAACGGACTTATTTGTATTTACGGCTGTATTTTTTTACAGTTTAACTGGGTTATTCATATTAGCAAATTTTCAAGTAAAGTGAATAAAAATCTATTACGTAATAAATCGACCTAATTCTTGTCAAGTCGAATCACGCGTTAATGCAGGGAAAGTGATCCTTTGAAGTCGACATTGTAATACAGAAATTTTAACAGAATTAACTTTAATCGGTTTATGTGTGTCAACAAGATGTTTGAGGTAGATATATCGGATTACGAAACGTCGTCAAAGGAAACGTACATATTTAAGTATTTATGCCGTTTGAATTCATCGTGTCTTACTTAGATAGACGTTTAAACTTACACATATATTGTTACCGAGTATGGCTCACAATGTCTGCAATTATGTCACCACTGTTTGTAAATCTAACTTTGTCGCAGCTCATGAAAGTTTCATGCCTGGGTATGTGTCTACTCAGTGAGTAGGAAAGGTTTCATAATTATTGAATTTTGCATACAGTTAGTAGTCCTAGTATTGTAAGTACTAGTCACTGAGATTGTTCCTAGAAAACGAGGGCTAGTTGTAGTTTATTCCGAGACATACAAAGATCAGTGTTATAAACCAATCTAGATATATTTATCTTATATCTTGTCAAGTTGCTGTAGGTGATAAACATAATTATATAGATTAGTGGTAATATTTTTTAATTATTATTCAAGACTAAATAAATATAGAACAATACAAAGACACACTTGGATTGTTTTTGTTTGGTATAAGTCAAATTAAATGGAAACTCAAACCTATGATGGAAATGAATTCTCAAAGGATTCATGTTAGGGAACACTTATCTTCACAATGCAAAGGAAATTTATGTTTATTTATATGAAAGACGAGCCATTATTTGCACAGTTCAATATTAGAACAGTAAGATACAATACAATTATTGTACATATAGGGCATTATTCTCATGTCATTTTTAAATTTTTAATATATATCTTGGACAAGGTAGTTTAATACCACCTTAGCGATGGTCATTTACCCGTTCATCGTTGTTTATTTACGGTGATAAATATTGTACGTGGCTTAGTAGTCCTTGAAAGTGACTAAGCGATTATTTCTGGGCTCATTCATCTAGTGCTATGACGAAATTAGAAATGAATATCACGGTTCGCGTGATCAAGATGAAAGGCAACTTTATCTCAGCTGTCTCACTTAGCTTTTGATTGGTAGAGATATATCTTTCTACATTCACTAGATCAGTTATTTAAAGGTATTGTCGTATACATGTTAGGAATATATACTCTCACTAGCTTTTGCCCGCGGCTCCGCCCGCGTTTATGTCGGTTATTGCGGTAAAAATTAGCCTACGTGCTTCCTCAAAAATCAAACATCCATGTCAAATTTAATTGAAATTGGTGTAGAGATTTAGCCGTGACGCCTAACGGGCAGACATAGACAGACGTACAGAGTTACTTTCGAATTTATAATATTAGTATGGAAGTATCGGTTTAACGGACCTTGACTTAATAGCGAAATAACACACAATGTAAACTCAGATCTGTAATGTTTTGAAAAAATTATACTGATTTAAATAATAAGTTGTACAAACAATATCGAATGAGAACTCTTTGATAATATATATTGTTTTAGTAGTACAGTGTTTCATTTCAACTTTTATCAAAGTTGAAATCGATAGGTAATCTATATTCTATTTCTCATCTTCTAACTTTTTTTGCGGATTAGTACAAAATTGAGCCTTTAAAAATATAAATAGGGACGGTTTTATCGATAAGGACGATCTCTTTGAAGTAACTGTAGTGAGTTACACAAATACGTGTAAGTATGAAGAGTAGATTCTGTATCGATTCACAAGACATCTGTTTTATTACCTACCTACCAACTTTTAAAAATTAATAGTTACACTTTATGTTACAAATACTAAACGATTTAATCTCTTATGAATATTGTACAAATCACGGCTGGAAGCTGTTATACGAGTCCCAAAACTTTCCTGTTCTTAAAAATTTATTCAACGGCCATTACAGATGCTAAAAGCCACATATGTGTCTAGACACGGAACTTACTGTTAATGTAATTTTCTAGTTATTTTCGTATAACTCAAGAAATAGTATTCGCTTCGTAAAGGTAGTGACCATTAGGAAATACCTACTAGCCCCCTTTGCGAAATATCAAGTGTTTCGCGTTGATCCTCTGTTTAGAATAGCCAACACCTGTCCTATATTTTCTTGTATTATTAGCTAATATTTATTTTGACCACGGGACTTAGCATTGCTGAGCAACGTAATTTGTTAGTTCAAATTCAAATTCATTTATTCAATTAAGACACTAAATGAAATTTATGAACTTTAAATTGAAGCTACAGTTAAAAATCATAGATCGACACAAACAGACGCCACAGCATGTGCTGGATTGTCAAGGATTTGTAGAATGCAACTTGGCTAGCGTGGAAGGTCAGATAATATACGGTTGCAATAGAGCACTGTAGTATCATCAGTAATATTGAGCAACAGTTTAATTTATTTCTGCTCAACTTAGGTTAACTCATAGAGGATTAAAATCCTTGAGGACCTTAAAGATAACTCTTGGGAATCCAGTTTTGTGTTATTTTATTCGATAATTTCTTCAACAAGTAGGGAATAAATATTATTTGTTAGTTTATATCAATATAAATCTAACTGATGATTGATTGACAGTGTATCCTTTTGATTTACTAAAGTGTGGTATAACTAGTAATAAGTTTTACGACATTTCCTAGCCTTTGTAGCTAACTCTGTCTGTTCCGGGTAATTTTTAGAAAGGTTGGACTGATTTTGACGGGACTTTTACTGGCAGGTAACTGATGATATAAGGAGTAACTTAGGCTACTTTTTTAGAGAAGCTTTGCTCTGCGGCGTTTCCCGCAGTTGCGGTTGTACCGTGAGTAACACCGCGGGGTTCAGCTAGTACTAGAATATTTGCTGTACCAGCAAAGATGCACATAAAATGTTAAAATCAATTACGATAGAAAGTGTTTGAACCGCCCGTCTAGACAATAAAGACTTATATAGCACGCAGCTTTTTGGACCTTCCAGTTTTCAACAATTTTCGCTTTGAAATATTCACAAGCTTAATGACATTCTTTAATAATGAAAGGGAAACGAAACGAAGAAGTTTGTTGAAGATCGTTTTTGGTGAAACGTTGAAATTATTAATAATTGAGGTAGCCGGCCCATCACTTTCCTAATTGTTGTATTTGATAAAGTTCAATCATAAATGTATTTACAGTCAACAAGTATTGATCTATAAGATTTTATTACATAAACCACATAACCTTAGAAACAGCGCAAGTTGAGCAAGGTTATAAGAAATAATGTCTAAATATTAATTACTTATTTCGAAAGCATTGACTTATCCATTATGATAGTGAGTATTGTGAGTGTGTGTGAGTATGATGATGAGTGTTTGTCGATGTGAGACAGCTCTTTAGGTTTTGTAAGTAACAGTACCAGTATTAGTTATTACAAAAGTAGTTCTGAGTATAGTTGAAATAAACATTCATTAATTTAACTGTCTGAGGCTCCTTTATATAAGAAACTTACATTTACACATAAGGTAGCCATATCTAAGGCCTTTTGCCTTAGAGTTATTTAGAGAAATAAGTTTTAAAATTCAAAATATAGGATATATTCAAAAACATACTGTATGCCAATGATTCGATTTGACTGCCTCGTTGGTCTAGCGGTTGACGTGTGCGACTGCTGATCATGAGGTCTTGGGTTCGATTCCCGGGTCGGACCAAATGTTTGTATGATCTACAAATATTTGTTTCGGAGTTTGGGTGTTTTCTATGTATAATATATATGTATTTACAAAAAAAAAGTATATATGTATTTGTATCAGTTGTCTAGTACCCATAACACAAGTTCTGCTTAACATGGGACTAGATGGCGATGTGTGTTAGATGTCCGAAATATTGATTTATTTAAATATTTATTTATTCAAATACGAATCCATATCTGTCAATTTTAAGTTACACGATTTCTATAAATTTATATTTAATTGAAACAATAACATTTATCCTAAGCTAAGCAATAGCGTTTTTGTTTATCAAAACTTAATGTTTGAATTATTTGAATCAGTGTTAGTAATCTAGACTGACATAATTATATCATAGGCATATTCATTTTAGAACTTATTTTCTTGTAATCTCCTTGCAATAAGAATTTAGAAAGTCTTTTATGGTCAAATTACGATTTTATGGCGTGGGCTCGATAATTTACTAAACTTAGATTGATTGATTTATTTATTGCCCGACATCATACCAAGTTTATTAATCTCGTTTTGAACTGAAGTCGAATTTGTATACGTACATTGTTAAGATTTTGAACACATATTCGCATAATACAGTTTTCGTATAGAACATTCGTATTCTTACTAAGTAAACTGCCGATTTTGGGTGACTATATTTATTACTATATTTTCTTTTTCATTGTTACTTTAAAGGTACATGGAATTTACTGTGTTCGAGTAATGTATATTTTTTGTTGATGTAATAAAACCGTCCATACTGTCAAAATACTTATCCTATATCTATAAATCTTATCTAAGTAATCTGACGAAACGTATTCTTGTCATCAAATTGAATTTTATTACGAAAATCTCAACGAAGAAGCTGTAAATATATCCGTTTTCAAATTTAAGATTAGATAGAGAAGATATCAAATCCTTAAAAAGTTATTCCAAGGTGAAATAAAATTTAATTTAGCGGGTCGATGTGATAAAGTAAGGGTGTTATCTCCCGGAGATTTACTTACAGAGAAGTTTGAGGTCAGATGTAATCGATGACGCTTACCTGGAAATGAAAAAACATATTCAGATGGTGGTTTATTTATTCAATAGTATGTTTATATAATATACTAGCTGAGCTCCACGGTGTTACCCGCGGTGCTTGTGGACCTTTATAACAGGAACCGCGGGACGAAGCTTGTCTAAAAAAGTAGCCTAAGTTACTCTTTAAATCATCGGTTATCGGCCTGTGAAAATCCTGCTAAAATCGCTCCAGCCGTTCGAAACAGAATCCGAAACAAAGAGATACAAATTTTTTTTTTTTTGATGTAAGTACCGTAAATACTATGGTATGTATTTAGTAAGAAAGCTTTTAATTTGTTATTATATATATATTTTTAAATTATATATTGTAAACAGATACCAAATTTTTTATTAATTTGTACAGATGTATATATAATATAAATATAAGTACTATTGAATTTTGTATATATAATACTAGCGGCCGCCTGCGACTTCGTAGGCGTGGAGTTAGTTATTTGCGCATAATTTTTAAATAAAACATCCCTCCTTATAAGTAAAATATCCGTTTTCAAATTTAAGATTAGATAGAGAAGATATCAAATCCTTAAAAAGTTATTCCAAGGTGAAATAATAAAAAGCAGCCAAGTGCGAGTCGGACTCGCCCATGAAGGGTTCCGCAGCAGCAAGTAACTTTTTTTAAAATATTTGTTTTGATTGAATCAAAGGTAAATTGCAGTTTACGATTTATAACGTATTAAAAAAAAACTACTAACTAGATTTCGTTTAAACCAATTTTAAGTGGAAGTTTGCATGGTAATGTACATCATATATTTTTTTTAGATTTATCATGCTCTTATTTTAGAAGTTACAGGGGGGAGGGGACACATTTTACCACTTTGGAAGTGTCTCTCGCGCAATCTATTCAGTTTAGAAAAAAAATGATATTAGAAACCTCAATATAATTTTTGAAGAAAAATATTATTTGGTTTTGAGTTTCAGTTCTATGTATCCCCCAAAATTTATTGTTTTTTTCTTATTTTTGTGTGAAAATCTTAATGCGGTTCACAGAATACATCTACTTACCAAGTTTCAACATTATAGGTGTTTTAGTTTCGGAAAAAGTGGCTGTGACATACGGACGGACAGACGGACAGACAGACAGACAGACATGACGAATCTATAAGGGTTCCTTCCTTTGGCACGGAACCCTAAAAAGTAGTAATAATATAAGATTAGATAAGATAGTAAGTAGTTGTTTTCAATAATTTTTATACTTAAATACCAAATCCTTCTGCCATAATTACTTTAACTTTACTAACATTGAACTTTCATACAAACTACCAGCCTCCGTTTTCACCCCAAAAGGACGTTGATTTCTAAAGATACATTATTTGTACTCCTCCACACCATCTATACATTTAAAATTTCAAGTCTTATACTTCAAAAACAAAGGACTTTCATACAAACTTCCAACCCCTGTTTTACCGTGGAGTTTCGTAAAATCGGTTCTTAGCGGATGTCTACACAACATAAAATTATTTTATTAATTAAAAACCTACCTGCCAAATTTCAAGTTTGTAGGTGTTATAGTTTCTGAGATTTCGTGATTAATAAGTGAGTGGTATTTAGTTTTTTTATATTTAGATATGTATATCATAATAATAGTTATAAAGGTAAATAAAGTAATTAAAGTAAGTGAGAGTTATTTACCCATTCTTGAATGGTATATAAAGAGCATCCCAAAGCATTGAATAGATAAATTATCCCGATAGGTATAGGGGCGGGGTCGTATCATTCTTTCGAATTAACGGCGATCAAAATCTTTAATATATCAAGTACTACAGCTCATCGCTTATACTCAAAGTAAAGTACTAATTGGAAAACTTATTTATAATAGAAATTTTCTCGTTTCCTTTTTACTAGTATTATCCGGACCAGGATAAGTAAAACAAACGGGACGCTTGGTTGGTATTTAATTTTGAGTTTTATGTCCTTCAGTAACAGTAATTGACAATTTCCCATTAATATTAGATAAACCTTTTAAATGAAAGACCCTCGGTCTATTTAATATACACATAAGTATCCTTTCAAGGGTAAGCTTCATTCGATATCAGTCTATGTACAAAGTTTTTTAAACGAGTTACTGTTAAAATAATGAAAAATACTTTAAGGAGGCTGTCACTTTATAAATTACTAAAATATATATAAATATATATGTAAAACATCTGATATAATGTAGTTTTAGTAAAGACTGAGAGGAGAATCGCAGTGTTCGGCGTACGTTAAAAAATACAGAAGTAAGCAATAGTGATTTTTGCTTGTTTATTGATGGGCAAACATCAAAATTCTAGGGTCGTTTTAGGAACGGATAACAATCATGTATGTTGTGTGTATCATCCATGTCTGACATAAGTAATTATATATACAAATTAGGTTTTTAAATTACATTTTTTCAAAGAATAATCTTAATCATTTCTTGCATTAATAAAGAACATCTGCAGCATATTTTAGCTGTTTACCTGTAAATTTTAAATGTTTAAGGTGTTACGGCCAATATAATAAACTGATTGGAGAGGTTTCATTTTTTTAGAAATGAACCATAACTATTCATCATAAGTTATATCCCTCCATAGCTTAATAAGTTCAAAGACAAATAAGTACAAAACATTATCTTCATGTATTAATATTTTATTAAGATACAATGGAGACAAAGAACGTTGCTCTGCAGTAATTTTATTGTTTTCGGAGATCTGATGGACACAAAATTTAGATAATAATAATTCGCGGAGTTGGTCTTGGTATTAACCAATATTCAAATTCATATACGACGACTGTTTCATAAGTAATATTTAGGTTGTATAGTGATCAATTGAAATAGGTTATAATTTCTTTCTTTCTTTTAAAAAGACAACTCCCGCATTAGGAATAAACATCCTGTGTCGCGGGGGACTTTACAGACATACATGAAACGGACACTTATAACACCCAAACTCAGAACAACAATTTGTGGATCACACAAAGTGTTGTCCCGTGTAGGATTTGAACCCACAACACTTGGCGAATTGGCAAGCGGCGTGGCGACCGCCTAAACCACTAGGCCAACCGTGCAGTCTCGCATAATCGCAGGGACTCGTTGGATGCAGGCCGCTACCGATCTGTCGAAATGGAAATCAATAGGGGAGGCTATTAAATGCTATGAAATATATTTAGCTTAAATTCCGCGAGACAAATATCCAGGTCTGAGAGCAGGACACAAATCCCACCGTCATGCATACTCACATGCACATATGGGTATCATGCATATGCACACATACAAAACAAGTGAGAAATTATTAGCATGCCATGCAACCAAACCTATACTCGACACGTATTTCGCCCCTCCACGGGGCATCCTCAGGAGATGTTGAAACGCTCGACGAGTCAACATCTCCTGAGGATGCCTCGTATTCATTTATTTCATAGCATTTAATGTCACGGATTTCCGCAAAGTAACGCCTGATTCCATAACTTAAATAGGGGAGGCCTACGTTCAGCAGTGGACTTCCTACTGTTGATGTGATGATGATGTAGGTATATATTAATTTTATTTTATATATCTTTATTGTATATACAAGATAAATACATAGCAAAATATAAATTACAAAGTTGAAAACGTAACAATTTATCTATAAGTTTGTATCTTCTTATAGGTTCTCTTTGTATCACTTTTATCTTTCTGATAAACGCATTCACAAGGTGGTTGAGCCACGCTGATTTCAGCACGAACGGGCCGGTTCGACCGGGGAGGTACTACCCCCTCAAACACGACCAATCTAAAATGACAGATTTCGTGCTGTCGTGTTTGGTTTGTGAGTGCAAGACCGGAGGCCAAATGGTGCAGAAGCATCTCAATAGGCCGACGTTGTATGGTTCACTATTCTGAATTGTTGCATTGTCTAATATCGCAATGAACATGGTGAGCACTACCCTTCGATTCTTCTCATGTTTCCATCAGGCAGAGCAGTCATTTTGACAGGCTCACATATACCTATATACACATATAGTTGATGTTAGGGTTGCCACTCATGAGAATTAATAATCGGCACGTTTCATTATTAGGGTACTTTTATGAACAAATACCATTTAAAACAGGCCAGTTACCTATTCAGAAACCAACGTTAAAAATACTTAAGAAAACAAATTTACTTTCTAGTAGGTTAGTGTTGAATTATTTCCTACAGAGCAAAACGTTTGGGTACCCACTCGACAATTTCAATCATTCATTACAATTTCAATTGCTACGAAATGGGTCGACGGCTATTTTTCTTTAATTACTGGAAATCTTTTACCACAGACTCTGCAAAACGATTCATTGTGGACATTTATTCAGGCAGTGATCCCACCCGATGAACGAGAAACGAGTAGAACTATCAATCAGCGATGGCGATCAGCGGGCAGCGAGTGTGTAGTTTCGTTAGTTTTGTCGCTGGGCTATAAGCGAGTGTTCAAGTGCGATGAGCAATTACTCTCGCAGTCGAGCCAACACCACATTCCAAGACACTATGGATGAGTTTTTTATTGAATGTGTCCGACAATATCTCTATCGTTAAATAAATCATCGTTGTCATCTGAACTCTAGTTCTAGTTGTTGTCTACAACAATGAGAGTTGCAATGATTTGTTGATATCCGTACGTGTAATTTCAAAGCCGCACTGTATAGAAATGAATCAAGCGAGCGAGCATCGCCGAGCGAGTATCGCCGAGCGAGTATCGCCGAGCGAGTATCACCGAGCGATTATCGCTGAGCGAGTACACGTCGCTCAGCGACAAAGCTAGTAAAGTGAGTCGTCGCCGGCACAGTGAACAGTCGGAGAGCAACTATTACTGTATGCATCTCTTTCGTTTACACGGAATTTATATCTATTGTAACTTTCTTGAGCGAGAAAATCGCCGATAGTTAGTCGTTTTCTCGCCGGCGGTCGGACCACTGCCTAAATGTTGAATATGAACGATAAAACGCATGGTATGTCTTTTATGAATAAATGGGTAAGTATACATTTTGAAATGGCTCTAATAAAACCCATGTCGGGTTTAAAAGGTATAATTCGCTTGTCTGTTGGTTGTTTGACCGACAGACTGTCCTGTTGGTTTAGTGCTTAGTAATTCTGACTGAAAACCTAAAGTCGTGTACGACGTACATAGGACGTGTACTTATGTGTAATTTATGTATAAAATGTATGTAATCAGAAAAGTGTAATAAGGCTCTGCCTTCTTTAGGATCAGACTGATGTGTTGTGATAAGTGTTAAGGTGTTATTATTGTGTTATTATTTGTTGTTTGTTAGTTATAGTGACGTACAATTCTTTTTGCCCTTTATTATCCGCTTGTATTTATATTGTCATTAAGTTTGGAAAATATTTGTGTAGTAGTTCACTGTATAAATGATTCTAATACGAACAGTTTGTTTTTTTTCCGTAAATTTGTTCCGTTGTTAAGATTCTCTAATGTGCAATTTTGCGCTCAATTAACCAAAGATAATCCCTTATTACTTTCTTTAGATCATTGATTCCATCTAGTGAGTGATCAGAGCGATGAGCTCATAGCTACGTGGTATCCGAGTAGGTCTAATCTTAGCCAGGTCAGTGCATGGATGGGCGACCATCCTCAACACGTTGACCCATCCACGTGCCTCAGAGAACTCAAAAAATGTTCAACTACAGTCTTTCTACAGAACTGCAATATCGCCTAGTTGGTACTTAGGTTTTGGATGTCTAATGGCTATCAATCAACGTAAGGGGTTAGAGAAAAGCAATTTTGGGCCTAATTTAAGTTTCTGAAGTCTTAACAGTAAGAATATTCAATACACGTAAACGTCATGCCAAAACAGTTATGTCGTTTGCATGAATTGTATATTAATTACTTACAGTTTTGATTGAATTTTTTTACCTTTACCTTTACTAAAGATCCAACTACAATTATTACACATGCTAACATAAAATTTGCTAGACCTACATACGAGATAAGATATCACAGCACCCGAGGGAACCGGCCCTGAAGCTCGACCGGTTCTGTCCAGTTATTTAATGTAAACTTATAAAGAAGGGTACACATACACGACGCCGTTCATGACACACAGGGGACTCTGAAGGGCTTAGCGTAGAATGTGTTTTGAAACGAATACAAACTGTTATATAAACTGAACACACCATAAAGATAGCCGAGTTGTAGCAAAAAAAGCGGCCAAGTGCGAGTCGGACACGCCTATGAAGGGTTCCGCAGCAGCAAGTAACATTTTTTTTTATATTTGTGTTGATTGAATGAAAGGTAAATTGCAGTTTACGATTTATGACGTATTAAAAAAAACTATTTACTAGATTTCGTTCAAACCAGTTTTCGGTGGAAGTTTGCATGGTAATGTACATCATATATTTTTTTTAGATTTATCATGCTCTTATTTTAGAAGTTACAGGGGGGACACACATTTTACCACTTTTGAAGTGTCTCTCGCGCAAACTATTCAGTTTAGAAAAAAAATGATATTAGAAACCTCAATATCATTTTCAAAGACCTATCCATAGATACCCCGTATGGGTTTGATGAAAAAAAATTTTTTGAGTTTCAGTTCTAAGTATGGGGACCCCCAAAATTAATTGTTTTTTTTCTATTTTTATGTGAAAATCTTAATGCGATTCACAGAATACATCTACTTATCAAGTTTCAATATTGTAGGTCTTATAGTTTAGGAAAAAAGTGGCTGTGACATACGGACGGACAGACGGACAGACAGACAGAGAGACATGACGAATCTATAAGGGTTCCGTTTTTTGCCTTGGCACGGAACCCTAAAAACTAGTAAACGTTAAGAAAAACGAGTTCGAGTTCTTCGAATAAACTTAAGAAATAAGGAAAATCGTTGTAGGATTTGAATGAAAGTAGTTGGTTTGTGGCATTAGACATTTCTTAGACTAAATATAATGATAGATAGAAAACTACGGTTGCACAGAAATAATTATAATTACACCTAATTTAAAAAGGCAACACATTGGCAATGATTTTCTTGTATCTTTTTTCTTTTTTTTTTCTTTTTCATCAGTCAAAGACTTTGTGTTATATAAATCGGAGAAATAGCATTTCCTCAGCCTCAGTGAAATTTAATTTATAAATTAGAATCTTCTGTAAGACTGTAGGTAAATGCTGTAAATTATTTTAATTGTAGTTGTTTCAGCTATTTCCTAGCTTTCAGAAAGCCAGTGAGAGGTATTCAGACGTCTATAAATTGCTTACTTTGAGCGCGACCTTCTACCGTTATTATCGCCTAGATTCTAGGCGATAATCCAATCGTTCTAGGCCCTAGAACGTTTGGATTTTTTCCTTGAATATTTAAACACGAAATACCGGCAAGGCGAATTATCTGAGAAACGTTATATTCGTTCCTGTAAAAACCGTGTTCATACCATCAACTGTTGGTACTTAATTAAATAATCCTTTATGTTTGGCTGGTTTGCGTAACATTATTTAGACAGGTAAGCTGAATATATTCAAAAGCAAAATAGTGTTTCAATTAACAATGAAAATGTGAGTTAATTATTCAATTTGGATAGAGTGGCAAAGGCAATTTGCTGATAATATGTATTATGTGGGGTGATAATAGTATTATTATTCAAATAACACCATAGAGATTCTATGCTTATGGAAATTGATACATTTATCACGATCACTTAAGTTAAAAGTGTTATAATAATAATTTGATAATGATAATGATTATGATGTGATTTTAAAATGTTATTATGAAAGAAGTTTCTTTAAATTTCAATGGTATTTTTTTCTTATACTGTTATTATTTTGTCATCACACGAACAGTACTTGTGTGGTAAATATATTGAAGTTAGATACATATTAAACAAAACTAAAAATATAGAAGAGACTCGTGAAATAGTAGCTTATATTTAAAATGAAAAGAAAATGCAACTGCTATTTAATTGATCAAAATTCAATTTGTAGTGTATTCAAAGGCATCCGAAGACTTACCTATATTTATCCGACTCCATATAAGGAGTACTTGATCTTTTATTATTCTAATTAACCTTGAATTAGGTAGTTTTAATATAATGAATATTAATTTCCCTCATCCCTTGAATGAAAATTAAGAAAATTCAGCAATAGGAGATACATTTAAGAGACATCTGTTACAGTTAAAAACATGTTTTTTGATGTAGGTACCGTATATACTTTCATATGCATTTAGTGAAAAACTGGTAATTCGCAATTACAAACAAACACTTCATATTTATTTATTTGTATAGAAAACTTAACAACATGACAGTAATTACCACTGAATACTTTATATTTATGAATCGCGTAAGCCATAACATGACCTTCATGTAAACTTAACATTATTCTTTGAGAATTCATGAACTTCACTCAATGACCTTATTTAACATTAACCTATTTACTAAACACTCGATCCTATACCCTAAATGAAAACATTTTATTCCATCTACACTGCCCAAGTAACACAAACAGATTATCCACACAACTTAATGTTACTACATTATGAAAGCAATGAGTAGGGCGTAACACGCTAACCTTGTGTAGTGAATAATAAAAGACGTTCGCCTAAAATAGTGGGAATGTTACCTTGGAACCTTTACCAACGTTGAATAGGACTTTGTATCTCATGGGGTTGGTGCGGTTTGGAATGCCAGACCGAAAAGCGTTTTCATATTTTATTATAGTTTAAAAGCGGTTTCTCTAGTTCATGAGTAACTATTTTGATCGACTTAAAAAAAGTGTAAAAACTTACATTATCTTTAAGAAATTCCGTTATGTAATTTTCTAGTAATTTTGAATGCGACTATCAAGATTGTTTTATTAATATTTCCTTCTGAGCTTTTGATCTGCTTTACTTGCTGTTTTCAAAATAACATAGTTTCAAATCAACAATCAACAAATGAAATATTTCAATAATGGCAACGTTTTAATTTTGTTATGACATACCCACGTAGTGTCAAAATTATTGAGCATTTCTAAATGCCATAATCTTCGATTACTGTTTTGCAGTTTCTAATTAGTTATTTCCCAAATTTATACTAAGATATAATCGCAGAAAAAGTAGCAATACCTTCAATCACGTTATCTTATAGGTCTAAAACTAAATGGGACTATGCCGTAACTAATTAAAATTTAATATTTAGAAGCTTACCTGGGTACAGCCATATCGAGTTAGGTACCTATACGTAGGTGTGTGACTCTCATCTTATCCCTATACGTCTTTTTAACACGCTTTTATTAGCTTCACCTGTATGTATGTATGTAACAAAATCTTGTAACTTCATTTTCACCTACTCCTAGGAGTCTGATTAACTTGAACATTTGCACAGGGGTCAAGGGCCGATGACAATACAATAATGTAAAAAAAAAACAAATCGTTTTTTTTTCTAAAAAATCGTTTTTTTTCTAAAAAAAATCGTTTTAAAAAACTATACAAACACGCTTTTGTAAATAAACCAAACTAAAAAGTAGAAAATAATTTTACTGTAAAAAGCGTGGGATGCTTTCTGAAAATATATCAAAAATGTCGCCCCACGCATTTTACATTAAAATTATAATTATTTTCTACTTTTTAGTTCAATTGCTATTAAAGCGTGTTTTTTAGTTTTTTAAACTATAATTTATTTCTCGTATTACTCGTATACGTATACGTATCAGTACTCGTATTACTAATGGTACAGCAACTGGCTGAATGACTGCCTCTGTGGCGCAGTGGTAGCGTATGCGACTGCTGTGCATGAGGTCTCGGGTTCGATTCCCGGGTCGGACCAAATGTTTGTATGATCTGCAAATATTTGTTTCGGAGTTTGGGTGTCTTCTATGTATAATTTGTATGTATTTCCAAAAAAAAGTAATACATGTATTTGTATCAGTTGTCTAGTACCCATAACACAAGCTCTGCTTAGCCTGGGACTAGATGGAGTTGTGTATTAAAATGTCCGAAATATTTATTATTTTATTTATTAACTATATTTCAAATATTTTTGAATTCTTATTATTTCTCTAATTGAGGCGTTCTACAGGCTCAACTTCACTAGCTGAATGGCTTAAATAAATATAAAAAATGGTTCTTAACTCCTAAAAATCTTAAAGTAAACCTAATTTAAACTTTAATAGACTAGCTATACGAGACGGTGTATTTTTATAACTCAAGTAATCTATTTTATATAACTACAGAATCCTTATTAGAACTATCGAAAAACTTAAACAGCCAAGCCCGATTTTCTTCTAAATCTGTTGGTATTCAAATAAAAACTTTTTATAAAGCCCTTCGTTGGTTTCATAGCTGGAATAATAAAAATGCACTAGGAAAAAAAATGCATAATCCATATTCGCTTACAGTATTACTTTCGGTATTAAATGGACTATTTGCGTCATCAGCCTATAAAAATTGTGAATAGTATAATTTGAAGGCTATATACACCGTATGCGAGCGACCTTATTACAAGCTCCCCAGTTGCTATAGGTGCCTTGGCTCGCCACTGTATCAGCAGCAGAAGGTAGGTCGGTTCTTGGCCTATATTTTGCCCTGCTTACACTGGTTCGTAGCTGTATATGCCTTCCCGTTCTGCCGTGACGTCACCACGCAACCCCTCCGTGTGCAAGTGTGTGCGTGTGTTTATTATACGCAGATTGTCTATGTTCGTCAGTCCGTTGATTATGACAATTCAAATATTATTTTTGTTAGGAGACATGATTAGTCGTTATATTACTGATAACATCTGATAAAAAATAGTGTGCGGGTTTGACGGTGTTTGTTTTAAGGGCTATATCGTTATTATCGATTAGAACATTACACTTAGTAACTTAAGTTACAAAGTAACACTTTCTAGTAGAGGTACAACAAAGTTCAATTATTTTATAGTCTATCATTATATTTCATGTAAGTGTATGCTTATATTATGTATTGTGCATCTATTATTTATGTACTTAGTAGTAAATTTATGTGTTTTGTTTATATTTAATGTAGGTTTGTTTCTTATTTACCAAATAATTACGAGCTATGAAAAACTTAATAACTTTGCGCCTACAGCATCTTATCTTAGATGACGAAAACTATTGTTGTACCTATTGTTAAGAATAAAACGGTTGACATTGCGGATCGAAATAATTATAGACCCATCTCCTTGGCCACTGTGGTAGCAAAAGTGCTTGACAGTCTATTTCGGACACAGCTTAATAAATACATCAAGTTGCATGAGAATCAGTTCGGTTTTCGACTGGGCTTGTCTACAGAAAGCGCCATACTGTCTCTGAAATGGGCTGTCAGGTATTACAATGACAGGAAAACGCCTGTATACGCGTGCTTCCTCGACCTATCAAAGGCGTTTGATCTGGTTTCCTACGATATTCTTTGGATGAAGTGTAAAAAGAGGGAGTACCTCAAGAGCTGATTAACACTCTCAGGTATTGGTATGGAGACCAGATCAATCAGGTACGATGGGCGGGGGTAGTGTCTGAACCGTATGGATTGGAGTGTGGAGTGAGACAGGGGGGTTGAGTTCACCTATCCTCTTCAATCTTTACATCAACGAACTGATCGAGACACTCAACAGAGAGCGCGTTGGCTGTTACATTGACGGAATATGTATTAACAACATCAGCTATGCTGATGATATGGCTCTGCTGAGTGCCTCGGTCTGTGGTCTCAGGCGACTGATTGCCATCTGTCAAGAATTTGCACAGCGTTACGGATTGGCTTATAATGTAAAGAAGAGCGAAATCATGGTCTTTGGGGCCGGCGATCGATGCTCGACAGTTATACCTCTAGTCAAACTCTATGAGACATCATTAACGAGAGTACACAAGTTCAAATACCTCGGGCATTTATTGACCGCCGACCTTAGGGATGATAAGGACATTGAACGGGAGCGGAGGGCGCTGTCGGTCAGAGCTAACATGTTGGCTCGCAGGTTTGCACGTTGTGGTTTACCAGTTAAAATAACTTTGTTCCGTGCATACTGCACCTCTTTTTACACATGCAGCTTCTGGGCTAACTGTACTCAAGGAGTGTACAGCGCTCTTCGTGTTCAATACAAAACGCGTTCCGGGTCTTAGTGGGGCTGCCCCGGTATTGCAGCGCATCAGGGATGTTTGCGGATGCCAACGTGGACTGTTTTTACACCACAATGCGCAAGAGATGCGCTTCCCTGGTGCGCCGTGTGCGGTCCAGCCCCAATAACATTTTAAAGTGTGTAGCGAGTAGACTTGACTGCGTGTATGTGAGTCGTTGCTGCAGGCTTTCCACTTCGGTGGCGAGTCTGTAGCGGTGACTCGTGTCTACGAGTCAAATAGTTATTGTTTTGTTTTATTTTAATTATTTATTTTGTGTCTAAAACTAGAGTAGGTAAACTAACATAGTCTTAAGAATAATTGTTACTAACACTATGAGTCATGTTGCTTGATTAAATAAATATATTATTATTATTATTTCTACGTCATTTGAAAGTCGACTGGGTAAGAATGTCTCATGGCATTAAGGTCCACCTTTATGCAACAAGTGCAAAATTAGTATTGACAATACTAATAATTTGACAACTTTCTAGATAATAGAATATACACATACACACATCAAAAGTGTCTAGGGATCAAGCATTTTTATGCGGATTTCTTGAGATTGAGATGTGGCTTTGGCCCTGGCCTGCTCAGTCGCCAGACTTGAACCCGATTGAGCATGCATGGGATATGCTACAGAGAAGAGCTCTGCCGAATATGGAGGGTATCCAGTCGCAAGAAGACCTTTTTTTGTTGTTGCAACGAACATGGGCGGCCATTCCACAGCGTGATTTGGATGAACTCATTTTGAGTATGCCAAACCGATTCTTGTGTTGTTAGTGTTCGCGGTAGAAACACGGATTATTAATTGTTTAAGTTACCTAATAAAATTTTAAAGAAAACTGTTATTTCAGTCTTTTTTTCGAACTTTAATGTTAGTGGTTCAAATGTCAAAATTCCCATTATTAGGAAAATGGCAAATTTCTTTATTAATGCAAAGGTGAGTTGGTTTATCGTTACTGTGACAAACGAAAACATTTTATTTGATGAATCCTTAAAGAAAATTTTAATTAATATCAATCAGGAGAAAAGTTATTGCAAAAATATATGTTGAACCCTAGACACATATGTTGATCCCTAGACACTTTTGATGTGTGTATATAGAACTATTCATTCATTTAAAATTTATTGCACTTTTGCATAAAGGTGGACTTAATGCTATGAGACATTCTTACTATTCAAGTCACTTTCTGTTGGATGCAGTTTAGAGAGAGAAACTGGTACAAAGGTGCTTCGGCAAAGAGATGAGAACCGTGGCCGAAAAAATTAAGTTGAAATAGTTATAGTACCGCACCAGTCGAGTCGGCCCGTTCGTGCTGATATATCAGCGTGGCTCGACTACCTTTAAACTTTTGGTGGGTTGGATTGTTTTTCCTGTAGTCCTTATACTACACTACTACTATAATATTTATATATTATATATATTTATACTACTAAATATTTCAATTATATGTGTGTTGTGTGTGTATGGATGTAAAGCATGCGTCAATCGATATTGCGAGTTTCGGCATAACAATTGAATTCACTATAGATGTCTCATTAAATTTGTGGCTTATGTTCGCTGACTAGTTGTACAAGTGTAATTTTAAGAACCGGTAACATCTCGTCAAATAATGACTACTTATTTGATTACTTAGTTACGTAGTCTCGAGATAGAGATTTTTTTCTAAGGGGTCGTCTCGGGGGACTAGAGGATTGCGACGGATTCGCGCTTCTATCGTTGGATAATCTCTACAAACGAAGGATTGTTTAGCGTATCGTCGCGATTCGCAATGGAATCGCCGAGTGTAAAGAAATACGTGGCACCATGATAATGTCGCCGCGAACGAGAGCGTCTATGGAGATGGCCTGTAGCACACATCACTAATCTCGTTTGAAAAAAATAACAAAAACGCTTTTAAATAGTCTTGTTTTCTTAAGCTGCGTTTTGCAGCTTCATTGGACTTTGTTATATTATGTTGTACTTAAAATCTTTTGAGTGCTCTGTTATCTCACTTACTAACATTATAAACAAACAGTATTCAATAAGTTTCACAATAGTGTAGTTTATGAAATGTCAATGATATCAAATAATGAGTGAAAATTACGATTACGAAATTTTATGAACTTTACAATCTATTCTGTTCTAATATATATACTAATATTTAAATACCACCGACTTCAATATGTAAATTGTGCAAGCAATACTAACTACTATTATATAACATCGTATATTCTATTAAAATCGATTCATATTTATGATACACAAAAATATATATGTAATTTTTTGCCAAATTGAGAACCTTTTTCTTTTTGGACTCGGTTATAGATAAAAGGAAACTCTCAGTCCGGTTGTTCTATTTTCCCAAATTAACGATTCTACTGCTCATAATTAAAATTTGTACTGTTTACAAAAAAGACAATGCTAATTGAATGTGACATCTTAATTGACAAGATCTATCATTATCATGAGCAGACGCGCAGGAAAAACTAGTTTACCGCTAGTGTTATGCTATTTATTTTAGGAAAGTTATTCGAATCATATTTCATTTGTACTAGGATTTGTGTAAACTCGCGTGACCTATTTCTTTGATTACACACACACACACACAGGTACGTTGTTGAAACATGCTGAACTTTTATTCAATATTTTGTTTTGTTCGGTTTTGTACATGGTAATGTAATAAGCTAATGTATGTACGTAGAGGCAGACTACTTGCGAGAGAAGTAGGTATTTTCTTGGTGGCTGAGATAATCATCAAAGAAATACCTACTTCTCCAAAGGTTTTTCTTTTACTTTGATATAACTAAGTATATAGGTGAAGTGACAACATTGTATTCTATTTACAACTATTTTCTATGAAATAGAATACATTTTTACAACATGTAATCAATCGATACACAATAGAATTACAGGAGGAAGGGAATATTCTACAAAATTGCTTTTTAACTATCATTATTTGTATCTATTGATGTTCCTAGTACACTAAATACATAATAAGAATCACTGTTTAGTAAAATTTTGTCAAAATATAATTTGTATCATTTAAATTATTTTTCAATTTTCACGGCTTCATGAATTCAATATTATATTTCCAGAAGTGGAGAGAAACTGTACAGAAAATATAATTATGCTGTTTTCCAAGTAAATGCGATAAATGTCTGACCGCTGACAATGCTTATAGGACGAATCTGTGTCGTCGTAGGATCTCTGTCTTATTTAATCTGTTTGGGAACTTCCCTTTTTATCGTTTGTAATAATAAATATTATTATGTAACTAATTATAATATTTGGATTCCAACCCGTGGACTGATATTATACATTCAGAATCCGATCGACTAAAAACGCATCGTGAGCCTTCTCATTTGATTCTATAACATACGACTAGTACCTAAGCCCGAGTATGTTCTAGTTAAGCAAGTCCACGATAACCTCGTTAACCATTGGCTATTGAAAAACAAGAAGACAATAAAAAATGATAGTCTTAAAATAAATAAAAAATTACCCAGTCCATATTGTTGTTTTAATTTTTTAACTTTTAAATAAGATAATGGTTAAGAGGTTTGGCTATTAAATCCTTGTGTGGGAGGCACCTTTGAATGTCATTGTGAATGCTTACAAAAGTAATTGATACAACACGAACTCCCCGTAGACATAACAAAAAACTGTATTTTTTATGGCTTCGTAAGTAGATTCATGTAACTAAAAGTAAAATAACTTCGAGAGCTTTCAATACTTTTACTATTGGATCGTAAATAATCAAATTAATGCGAATACATAATGATGAAAGCATTAAAAGTACGCTGTTTATGTATTAATCACTAGCTATCTATCGTAAAGAATGAAACCGCTTTATGCCGTAAAAAAATTGAGTTCTGACAGCAGTGTTGAAATCGCATATCGTTCTCCTTGCACGAAAGGATATCTATCAGTGGCGTTTGAAAGATAGAGTGCTCGATTATTAAACAACAGTTTTTAATAAGTTGAATATCATTACATATTTTATCTAGATAGCATATGATAAATATAATATTTATTTTACAGATATTTTTAGAACTCGGGCTATACAGTCAGAAGATGCCGGCTAATTATGATGTATATCTTGTATTACGGCAAAGCATTTTATGTAGAACCGATGTGTATAAGTTTAGCTGAGGCAGCTCGACAGGAGGGACCTGTCTGACAGTTATTTTGATGAATCTATCTAGTGATTGGGGTTGCTGGACCTCTTTCTCCACTTTCATTATAAGACTTTAAGGCCGGTAATGCCTAAAATAATGAATACTTCTGCTCGTTTGCCGTATGATTGTTTCCATCTTTATAAATTAGCGTAAGTATAAATAATATTGTAAATTAAGTATTCTCTGATATGTAGCTTTCCATTAGCGAAAGATTTTTTTTTAAGATTTTAATTATATATCTAATTTTAGGATTTTGAAATTTAAAATATAAATAAAATTCGGAAACGACCAGTGGGTAACAAATTCTAAGAACTATCATGACATTTTTTTTAGAATTTTAGAACATAAAGCACCAGCACTTTCATAGTGTCAGACATTGTTAAATTTCTTAAGAGAAGCTTATCTCACGCTTGGACAAATATTTCTAAGTTTTCCACGAAATTTTCGTCCTCCAAATTAATTCACAATGGTGATTTGTTTGGATATTATCTTCCTTTTCCTCTAAATTAAATAGTGAATTTCTTTCTACCTAAAAGTAAAATACGTTTTTTAATAAAGGACTTTGATTTCTTAAATCAGTTTTAATTAAGGAACAAAGTTCGTTGATCTGCCTACTTCCTTTTAATATTCTGATTACCTTCTAAGAAAATTCACTAATTACCTTACAAAGGCTAAAATTTCTAATTTTGTATCTCATTTTGTCAAAGTTAAACCATAAATCAACCGGGTGACTATCATTATCATTTATCAGAAAGTATTTAGCACGTTGATACTATAAGCTAAAGAATTTTGAAACTGAATTATTGTTCGGAACAATGATTATTATATTTAAAAAAACGCAGATTTGTTATCAGCGCCGGAAAAGGAAGACTCGAATAACATCTAATTGACTGATCTCGCAATTACAGTACATAATGCAAATAAAAGAATACATTTGTAATGTGATAATGAAATATAGCTATCTTTTTCTCTTACGTGCTGCTTCGTATCTGTCCTACTGACAATGCATGCAGTTTTACAACGCAGTTTGACAGTACGGCCGCGGCACAGATTTCGGCGCAAATTATTGCGTACGTAACATATCTATGGTTTTAAAATATAATTGGTTCTGAACAAGTGAAAGTTAAAAAAAACCATACCTCGCCTACGTGAAAACTTTTGGAAAACAATTAATTTGCCTTTGTCACCCGCGCTATTATTACGAATCTGTTGAAATCTCATTCATTAAAATCAGTTCTGTAGTTTAGGTGCTACGGTGGAAAATATAAAAACAGATGCAGATAGACTGCCAAAACTTTCTCTTTGGCTTCGCCGTAGTCCGGTAAAACTCGTCATAATCTATGTGATTGTTTTTTTTTCAATGTGTCTTCACGTTGCTTACTTAGAAAATCTATCTGGGCAAGGAAAGCTGCAATGTTTCTTTTTGGTTTACCTACTTAGTTTTGAATTTTAGTTGTGTCTCATTAATACATCTCAATTTTCATAAATATTATCTAAGCACTAGACCGACAAAGGAAAGATGTTGAAATCGGTTTTCCTGTGAAACAGACAGACAGAACTACTTTCGAATTTATAATATTCGTATGGATCTGTACCGATCAAATTTTGTCATATACAATTTTATCACTAATACTCTTTGCGCAGTAGCATGGTACGTGGTGGTTTAATTTAATTTACTTTAATTTACTACATTTTATGATTAAATTTACTACAGTTATTAATGATTTAATATATTGCGAATAAGGTACAGCTGAAATACTAAGTTATAATTTGTAAATCGCAGCAACTTTCAAGAGTGAAACGAAATGTTACTGAAACTGTCATCCGCACCATGCTACAGCGCAAAAAGTATAGATGTAAGTATAGTACGGCAAATGTGTTTATATCTAAATCACATGATTTAGATATAAACATATTTGCCTTACCTCAGGTGGATAGGCATCCGAAGCCAAAAAGATATAAGATTTTTTCTAAATCATGTTATGATCACGTCATTTTAAATAAAATACTTATACGCATAAGTAGCAGATTAAGATGGTTACTTGGTGTACGTGTCTATTGTAGCGAAAAATATAACCGCGTTTTGAAGGGAAGAGGAATTTATTATCGTTGGGAGGGATTTATAATTGTCGCTAGTGTGCTAGGACAGAGGATTTTATTATTTGGATTAACATTGATATTGTAATTACGAAATAGATTCATGAATAACGATTCATGTAAAAATTCTTTTTTTTTTACAATGACCTATCAGACGAATGTGTTTAAAGTTGTTTTAAACACAGTGCTGCACAGTTGCCGCAATTATAAATTCAAATACTTTGGAATTCAACTTCAAAGTGAACAGTTTCATTTACTCGCAATGCAATTCAGACGCTTACCGTACCGAGCTCGAGTGCTAACTAACCAGCTTATTTCAAGAATAGATAGGTACATACATACATATACTGCGTACATGCATATGTATATTGTTGGCTTACTTGCATTACACAGTTCGTTTATTGTGTTTTAGTTGTCTTCATTTAAGTTAATATTTTAAATTCCTTTAAGGAATTTGTGGTTTTCTTACACGGGAAGAAATTTAACATTCTGAATGTTTCATGACATTTGAACTCATAGGAATTTGATAACTCGTAAATGAGTTTGATCTTTTTTAAGAATTCTAACACATATTATTACTTAATATAAAGCTTGTAATATAAGACTTAGGTCAGCAAAGTACCATTGGTTACAGTTGTTAATGCTTAAGGGACAACAATACTAATAAATAATCTTAATTATACACACCGGTAAACACAAGCTATCAAACAAGGCGTAAGTCGAGTAGTACCTAAGTAAAAAAAAGTAGGAAAATAGTAGTTTTAAAATTGCTGTAATGGTGCCTAGACCCGCATGTAACAAAAAAAAAACGTGTGGCACTCGTGGACTGCCGCGGTAAAGCTATTGCATAGCATTTTTTATCAACTTATTGCAAATATAATTATTTATTTATGTAGTATTTTTTTTTCTTTGAACATGTATACTTACGGGGCGCACATGCGGTGAGTGTGGCATTATAAAGATATGATAGACACCTATATACTTCCTCACAAGCAGCTGCTTACGTATTCGTCCGATTTCGGAGCAGCTCGTCTCGATCCGTGCGAGCTTCGGGTGTTAGGTTTTATTTTCGTTACGGAATTTCTTGATTCGGTCGCCGCACTCAAAGCCCGCGATAAAAGCTATGCAATAGCTTAAAAAATAACATGTTGGGACGTACTAAAACCTAATGATGAGATATAAAAATAACGACTATAATGAAACACAAATCTCAAAACGTATCCAAGAGTCAATTTATTTTTACGGTTTTCGATTTGTAAAACTATCTGAGCAGTTTTAAGATTGTTCCTTGGCCATTATTCTCTAAAATAAAGTGATTCATTGCGACCTGCAAATTTAGAAGTCAGTTTGTCACCAGTTACTCAAAGACCGACACTACATCTTAGCATAGAGGCATAGCTGATAGAGATCAAGGGAGGGTGTATTTTGCAAATATTATCATTGTTGATTACACCAAAAAACCTATATGAAATTACAATCTTTGTCCCCCCAAAACCTGGTTGATATTCTGGTTGATTGAGTCTTCGTCCAATTTTATCTTATACACTTATAATAACTACTATCACCAAATAATGACAAGAAATATACTAAACTATTAAGAAATTATTAACGAAAAAAAAAACTTTTTTTTTCACTACCGAAAACTGAAGCGGCACGAAACTGAAGCGGGCATAATTACAAGAATAAGTTTTTCAGAAATTTTGAAAATATCTACTAAAGAAAAATATGGCAGTACGAAGTTTGCCGGGTCAGCTAGTTATAAATATTAAAGTTTATTGTTTAGACCAGGGTAGAAGCCTTTAAAAATTATAAAAGTGAAAAAAAAAAATAGTAGGATGAATCCCATTAGAAAAGGAGGAGAATATTATAAAAATGAAAGGAAAAATAATTTACGGGCGATCTGAGGTCGGGAAGGGGGTGGGGGGGAGATTGTAAGGGTAAAAAACGGTTTTTCTCGATTTCCGGCAAAACTAAAAGTCCTATGGAAAAAAGTCAAATGGCAAAGTTGTAGGTAATAAAAAGATGTAAACTTTTTACAATTTTCTATTTTTTTCCACGAAATTTGGTGAAAACTTACCTTTTTATGTCCCAAATACGCTGTAATTTATTTGATTAGAAACATTCATTTTTTCACCTTATATTGAATTAATATTGAAAAAGCATCCTAATTTTCAATCGAAAATTCACCCGTCAAAAAATCAGCATTTTTCAAAAAGTTGGTACGTTTTCTGTTCGTTGAAATCTTTACTTTCCGATGGTGAAATTCGAAAAAAACTCGAATTCGAAAATTTGTTTTAATTATTATATACAATTTTGAGCTATTTATGAAAATTTACACTTTAATTACTCGAAAAACGTAAGATTACATGTTACATTGATAAAAAAAAAATTGCAAATCAAAATATACTACTATAATTAACAAACAAATAAGTTAATAAAATTAATATTTAATAAGACATCTAGAATATTTTTCTTTAAATTATATGCGTAGATGCCTATTGATAACTATTTTTAACCGACTTCCAAAAAGGAGGAGGTTCTATGTTCCACTGTATGTATTTTTTTTTTTTTTTTTTTTTATGTATGTTCACCGATTACTCCGTCAGTTGTGGACCGATTTTGAATTTTTTTTTTGTGTTCGAAAGGGTATGCTTTCGAGGTGGTCCCATTGCCAGCATATCAGGATCTGAAAATGGGATCCCAGGGAAATCGAGGGAAACCCTAATTTTTTATAGGCACATACTATGTTTTTCGTATATTTTCTGAAGTTACACCGGTATTTGCGTATGGTAGTCATCATTTTATGATGATGAGCTGATGATGTAAGGAACAACTCCTTAACGGTTAGGAGTTAGAGGATAAATCTTTCAATATCATATGTATATATGTTACCTTTAGTCGTATTCTTTCAAACTATTTAGGTAAGCTGATGATGGAAGGTGGAAGGTACAACTCCTCAACGGTTAGGAGTTAGAGGATAATTCTTTCAATTTCATACGTATCTAAAGACCTTCAGCCGTATACTTTCAATTTATTTAGGTGAGCTGATGATAGAAGGTTAAACTCTTCAACAGTTAGGGATTAGAGGATGATTTTAATATTACATGTACGTATAGATCTTAATTTGTATTCTTGATGATGAAGTTTGATGAAATAGTTCAACTTACTACTTACCTACGATTGTTTGCACTAAAAACTGAAAAATAAAAACTTTTTATAAAACAAAAAAAAACCGACTTCCAAAAAACATCCAACGAAAACTCTCTGCCAAAAAAACACTTAAAAGCGTAAAATAAACTGGTTCTTCATAAATTGCCTATACCTAATTCTTTATTCATTTAAATAGTAGTATTATAATGTGTGCTAGGTACCTAAAATCTGTTTGAAGTCGGTGCTAAGCCAAAAAGAATACAAACGAACAATTACAAAAGTCTAAGCGATAGTCACACCTACTATTTCGTAGCACCTGTAACAACCGTTACAGCTGCTACGGCTGTAACAACATCTATCTATTTATATAAAAGAGTAAGGTGACTGACTGACAGACTGACTGACATATCCAGAGATCAACGCACAGCCCAAACCGCTGAAGCTAGAATCCTGAAATTTTGCATGTAGGTTCTTTGTATAACGTAAGTGAGCACTGAGAAAGAAATTTTTGAAATTCCACCCCTAAGGGGGTAAATCAGGGGATGAAAGTCTGCGTGAGCGAAGCCGCGTGTAAAAGCTTGTCGTTTATAAAAATACACGTACACGCTGAGTTTCTTTAAGATAATTGTGACAAGTTTAGTTAAAAAAAAAACTTTTATCTGTATCAACCAACTCAAACATAAAAATAGTAATATTTTCTTTAAAAAATAGTATGTTTAACGTAACATAACCTAAAGATTAAAATTGAATGATATTTTAGTACAAGATTAAAAAATAATAATCTCCTTAATTTTGCACAAACAAATTTAGTTATTCCAATGAAAAAAAAATTTCAAAATACATAAAAAATATATTAAAAATCTATAAAAAATATAAATATATATATAAAATATATATCGTAAAATTATTTTTAATAACAAAGTTTTGGCCGATTTTCATATATTTATGAATGGTAAGATTAATGTGCTTAAAATATTGTAATGAATAACGTAATCAGAATAAAGTATCTACATTTAATAGTACGATTTACATTTATATTTATATATAATGAGATTTTCTATGACATAAATGTAATAAGCATTAAATAAATCAACTTTTTAATTGAAATAAATTGCAGCAATCACATTTTTTAAATGAAATTATTTATAATGATTAAATATTTTTTTTCAAATTCGAGTTTTTTTCGATTTTTTGCATTTTCTGAGAAGATTTACTATGGTAACATATATATTTTTTTTCGCCATTGGAAACTAGAGATTTCAACGAACAGAAAACATACCAAGTTTTTGAAAAAAGCTGATATTTTGAAGGGTGAATTTTCGATTGAAAATTAGGATGCTTTTTCGATATTAAATCAATATAAGATGAAAAAATAAATATTTCTAATCAAATAAATTACAGCGTATTTGGGACATAAAAAGGTAAGTTTTCACCAAATTTCGTGAAAAAAAAAAGAAAATTGTAAAAGATAAAAATAAAAAACCAAAAACTTGGTTTTTTGAATTTTTCACATAAATTTTGAGATTATGTGATAAAAGTGTAAATGCAAAAGTTTACATCTTTTTATTACCTACAACTTTGCCATTTGACTTTTTTCCATAAGACTTTTAGTTTTGCCGGAAATCGAGAAAAACCGTTTTTTACCCTTAAAACCTCCCCCCCACCCTCTTCCCGACCTCAGATCGCCCGTAAATTATTTTTTCTTTCATTTTTATAATATTCCCCTCCTTTTCTAATGGGTTTCATTCTACTATTATTTTTTTTGGTTTTAAAACCTATCGACACTGGTCTAGTTAGCAGCTGGGTTATTGACGATACATACTATATCTCAGGCAAACTGTTTAAAACAGTTTTATGGACCTATGTTTTAGAATAAGGTTTTATTATCGTGAACAATAAATTTAAAAAAATATTGGTGTTCCGCAAGGCTGTTTACTACCATCCACATTTTTTTTTTGCATATGAATGATTCATAGCCAATCACCATTTTCCATTGCTAAGAAGGAAGATGAACGGGAATTATACCGGGCGTGCAAACATTTATCGGGAAAATGTCACCAAAAGCTGAAACAAAATTGTAACTCATATCGAAACATCCTAAATAGAAGTTTCGTATTACCATTTAGTAATACAAAATCACTTCACGCGGCTGTCTTTATACTCGCATGTATACATACACTAAATCCTCTTAAAAACATATAATAGATTTTGGTGCGGTTTACACAATCCATCAGATGTCTTTATCAATATTTATTTTTTACATAATAAAATCTAAGTAATAAATCTATGAAATACATTTTACAAGTTGTCGAAAATTTTTACTACAATAATTTATAATAATAAGATTTATTTCTCACAACATCAAACAAACAAAGTCAAAACATATATTATGGTAGGTACATACAAATCAAAAGTACTCGTATTTATGATGAACTCTAGTACCCAGAATAAGATTTAACTTGTGTTTAGGGTACCAGTGTACACGCATACAATACAAACATATGTTTGGAGTACCTGGGAATTTGATTGAAGTTTATGAGAAACACGTAGGCTTAACCACTAAAATATAATTAATTATGTTCATACACCTGTCGATAACGAGCTGGTTGAACTTAAAGATGAGCATAATAATAACAACCTTTACAGTATTTTAACTTGATCTAAAAATATCCTTGTAGACATTTCGGTTTCGGTTCTAAGTACGAGTACATAAACATATTAAAAACCTCAATGGAAGATCTTGTGTGGTTATAAGTTATCTATTTAACCTCTAACTTGGGCTATTTCTTGCAGAACCACAACTAACAAGTCCAGAAGTGAATCTACTATGGCATTGAAGTTAATAGTTAATCCTGCGTTATAGACGATGTTTGCGGTTAGGAACCCTTTTGTTTTGTGACTTAATTGTATGTATATAATGAACATGTAGCTTGATACAAAATTTCCTTTCTATTCTATTCTCGTCTTATAGTGGAGGTTATTTGGTTTTCACTAGTCTTGTATACATGTTACAGAAATAATGAATACCTACAACAAATATTAAAATAGGTATCAGCCAAATCAGATATCTGGTTTCAGTTGGCACAAGAGCCGACAAAACATTTCAGCTTAACACTTTGTAAAAATATATACTGCCATTCTAATGCAAAAGACGTAACACTTGTATACACTGTCATGAATGAAATATCACTGTGTTAGTTTTGAACTTTCATTACACTTTAAATAGTTCATTCATTTTAAACAAATTTTCAAAGTTCGAAATTATAGTGGAAATAGGCTTTATTATAAAGTTATTTTTAACTGGATTGATATTATAATCTAAAACAGGGAATAATTGTGTATTATAAAACATGAATTACATATATCAAAGGCCGTTTCAATTGTGCTTAGAATTAAGGAATGAATTCAATTTTATGAGCAGAAAGTTTTATATCTTGGTGGAGCAACTTGCGCTCCGTATTACTTAAAGATAAAATATTTTATTAACATTGTTCGAAATACAGTACAGTATGCTAATATTTTACGAAACTTGTTGACGTTCGTAATAAGCGGAAGTTACCCTGTTTGTTTTATACTCGTTTCAAGAGCCGAGTAGATATCAAGTAAACAATTCGAGTGATCCTTTCAGAAAGTTACCAAAGATTTTCTTCCCTTAATTTTGTAAATGTTTTCTTTTATCTGTTAAATAAAGAGACGTTGGATCTGGAATGAATCACAGTGAACAAATTAACATTTTAAGTTAATATATTGGAGCACGGGAAAACTAAGTGCACGAGACTACATGAGTAAGTTATTAACCAAAATAGTCTAAGGCCGTTCAAGTAAACCATTTAAATATTTTAGAGATGAAACTGAATAAATATTGAAATGAAATTAAAAAATAAAATTTCCAACTGAAGCGCTTGTTTCATCACATGTACCGCATCATTAATTCATCTACAAAGACTCAGCTAACCACTACAAACTTGAAATTTTGCCAATTAATGTATGATCTGCAAATATTTGTTTTTTCGGAGTTTGGATGTTTATTATGTATAATATATACGTATTTACAAAAAATAAAGATGTAAAAAATATTTATTTTCTTGAACGAAAAATTTTCGTCGTTGCACAGCATTCGCATACGGTCCCATTTTGACACCGAGGCGTCAATCTTACGGTGTGGACGTTTTTTGCCGGCTAGCCCTCCGCAAAGCCCCATAAGGAACTTCGTTCCAAAAAAACAAATCCTTAAAAAATTAATTAAGTTAATGGTATTTGCCAGACGTTTCAACTTGCAATATAACAGTATATGTACTAATACTAAGCTTAATATATACCTAGAGATAAATCCTAGTTCAATAATATATAATAGTTTGTCTCTGTTTGTAAACAACCTATCTAGTTTCTTTGGTTTATTGCTTATTGACGAGTTTCTCGGTAATTAAGGTCGTGTTCAACCATTTTAAGTGTAAAACATTTTGTTTATCATTTATATGTATTTATATTGTAATAAATGCACTTTGTTTTTTTAAATCTATCTTTATTTTTGAAATGTTAAGTTGGTTTCATGTACGCTTCAACAATGAATAAGTTTGTATCAATCGAGCTAAAATTTCAACATGACATATTATCCGTTTTGTTCCTCATCAATGTAATCACAATGTGCCGCAGCGAAGCTTGTCGGGTACAGCTAGTAAACTTATAGTCTTAATGTCTCGGGTTATCATGAAATAAAATTTTATATTCATAGATACTAGTATAGACTACATACTACTACTACTACTACTATATATATATATATATAATATATATACTTCTTTAATATTTTGGTATTTTCATCATAATCATTATCTCAGCTGAAAGACGTCTACTGCTGCACAGAAGCTTCCCCCAAGTTTCTCCACAACAACCGGTCATGTGCTACCTGCATCCAACGGACCAAAGTATGAAAATCGTTTGTCATGCATCATCATAAAGTTTATTTTCATTTTTCTTTCATCTTTATCATCATCCAGTCATTGACATTCACTCTTCATTTAGATATTCGAGTAATATAGATATGAACATATTTTAGTTTGTTACTGACTGAAATGAGATCCAACTCAAATACATCTGTTATTAAAAGTTTACCACGTGTTCACATATTTAACTTTATTTGAAATGAAGGCAGATTCAGAATCCGTATTATATTTAATATAACTTTATAGTAGAATGGTAGCTGTATTATTACACAATAATATAAAGTTTTAGTTTTAACTGCATCGATTAATCAATGTCGTCACAAAACATTGACTGCGAACTAATAAAAATCGGGGTTTTTTAATCAGGACTATACCTTTTAATCTATTAATAAACTAAATTTACTTTTTAACCAACTTCAAAAAAGGAGGAGGTTCTCAATTCGACCATTTATGTTTTTTTTTAATGTGTGTTCGCGGATAACTTCGGCGTTTATGAAGCGATTTTGATGATTCTTTTTTAATGGAAAGGAGATGTCCCAACGGTGGTACCATGATAAGGACATTAAGATCTGATGATAGCATCCAAGAGAAATCGAGTCGAACCTTGAAGTCGGTTTTTGTTTTTATTAAAATTTTACTTGTTAAAAAGTAAATAAACCCAAACAAAAACCTTGCTCAAACAACTTCAAGCACTCTGATTGTGCTATGAATTATTTGAGTTTTATATTAAAATTTGCCGAAATCTAACAAACTTAGTGACTTGTACAGCTTGTAGGGACAGTGAATAATGGTGACTGAGTGTACTCAAGAAGTCTTAAAAGTATTACAAAAAGCCTTTGTGTTCAAAGCTTATATAATTTCTTAAGAGCTATATTGTTTCAAATGTATTGTAAAATGTGTCGGACGGAAGGTCTAAGTGCTGTAGCTCTTAACCACTCAACTTTTAATATTCCATCATTAAAAGCTTGATTTTAGAGTGCTAACATCAGCAATAGTATTTCAGAGCTAAGTTGTTATTTAATGTTTTTTTCTTATTTTGTAATGCATGTTCTGTGTTAGAACTATAATAGTTTAATAATGAATAACAATTTAAAGTGCGAGGGTGCTTATTTTTATATAGGTATGTTAATGAATTTATTAGTTTTTAACTTACAAGACGTATGCCATTTACATCTATATATATAAAAATGAATCACCGAAATGTAATACGCGCATAACTGCCGATTGTATGCACCAATTTTTTTTTTAATGTTAAGACAAGGTTTGTGTACAAGAAAAAATAAAAGATAACGGGAAAATTCTTTTTCTTGTCCGCGACTATACATTGCCTGTGGCAAGCTGAAACAGATATGTATATATGGCAAAATTTTATGCTATTTGATTTATTTTTAGTTTTTAGATGTATTGGTACATCCAAAATGCAACAATGCATTATGATCAGCTAGAATAACAATTTTCACTAATAAAATTATGTTTACTTCTTATAAATGTCTATGTCAAGTATTAATAGAGTACAAGATTCGGAATTGTGACACCAGTTGGCAGCAGCTTCGTTGTGCACGTTCCCTATATTACATATATGAATCTATGGATCAAAATTCAATCTACATAGGCAACACGTGGGCTTATCTTAGTTGGATATAGAAAGTTTCACTGTCCGTATATAACTTTAATTTATTGACGGCATCAAATCAGTGCAATCAAGCAAAATAAAGTAGCCCTAAGTAGTCCTCAAGGAAACTGTTTGAGTAGTATAGAATACTTGCTAAAAGATCAGTGAGGACGCATTGACAGCATTAGAAACATTTCTGGGGTTTCTCTAACTGAGATAATACGTCCATCGTACAAAAGTTTGAAAGCTACTTAGCAAGTTGCTGAATTTCGATTTGACGAGTATTATTAACCGAATGTTATGGAAGTAAGTTGCTTTCATACCGCATCCATCACTTTTTCAAGAGTGTTTGTATAGCGATTACTTCAAGATTTATGATGATTTCAAAGTCATTAATATAAACTTAGTGTTAAAATGTTTATGAAGTTCAGAAAAAGCGGTGGTGGTATAATTTTTTATCAGTAACTATTTGAATTTTCTAAATCATTGATTCCTAACGAGGGTGGTAACCACAACCACTTTCCGACATTATCAGCATTATCGATAAAACAGGAAGATTTACTTACTGTCAAGCCTGGACGCTTTTCATGCTGGTTTTAGATGGATTTGCAAGATGGGTTTTAGAACCTTTCGCGAATGTAAATACAGCAGAATCATCAAATTTAGAAGAAGAACTCGTAGAACTCATAGCTAATAAAGAGAAGAGTTCTTTCTGCCTTCAGAAATCAATATCAACTTTTTACCCTGGGTTGTGGGAAATATTACCCACATTTTGTAATGGCGTTTCCTGCATCATATTTGGCTGAGCGAGGGGTTAGTGTAGAAGCTAATGTAATGTCTAAGATAAAGAATATACTGCAGATCACTGAGCGCAGTGATTTGCGAATTATGTTAACTAAATTGAAACCTGCTGATGATAAAAAGAGCAACTTAGGATACTTTTATTTAAGATTAGATGTTTTTGTCGGTTATTGTTGTAGTTTTACAACAGCAACCGCGGGTAACACCGCGGGATGCAGCTAGTAAAGATATAAAAAGATAAAGTATTTACAAGCACAGAATGAATCTTGTTAAACCGATCTACCATCAATATTTAAAGACACATTTCTTTGAATATATAAGTTTCGTTGGCGAGTGCGAGACCGGAGGTCCAATAATGTAGAAGCATCACTAGGCCGCCATAGTGTGGGTTACCTTGCTGCATTGTTGCATTGTCTGCATTCGCAATGAGTATAGTGACCACCACTATTGGATTCTGCTTATGCTTTCCATCAGGCAGAGTAGAGTCATTTTGACAGGGTCATACATAAATAAATAATAATATTTCGGACATCATGTGTCACACAATGCACTTGGGACTAGATGAGTCCCAAGCTAAGCAGAGCTTGTGTTATGGGTACTATACAACTGATATAAATACAGGTATATATGCCTGCTTTTCGTAAATACATACATATTATACATAGAAAACACCCAAACTTCGAAACAAATATTTACAGATCATACAAATATTTGGTCCGACCCGGGAATCGAACCCGAGTTCTCATGCACAGCAGTCGCGTAGGCTACCACTGCGCCAACGAGGTAAGTAAGCCAAAAATATATTTAATACATTATCATATATTATACCTTATATAATCATATTAAGATCCTATAAAAAGCGCTATAAAAACATATCAAATGCGTTCTGGAAAAATCCATTTCAGTAAGACTATTTTCATGTTACACTCCGAGCGATGAGGTTATTAAATACCTTTTATAGGCTTTCTTTTAAGGTACGCACTTATAAATACTTGAATATGTACTTATTATAATTAATTACGATACTTGTTTGAAAATTATCATCGATGTGTCTATGAGACTTATTTATCCCCTCAAGTGTGACGAGCCCTGTTGTCAACTGTGGCGCATGTGTGAGCAACTTTTTGGAAGTACTCCCGGCAACTTTCCGACCCTCAATAAAATGACGTTTTTCAAAAAAAAATGTATTGAGGCTATAAATGATTTATGTACCATTAGAATGTCCATTAAATAAGCTATCCGATGATGTATAATTGATTATGAAAAATTAACAGTTTTTCACTAACTGCATATTAACATTATTAACGTATAGACGGTGCTTACGTAAAACATCAATTTTTAAACATTTTTGTCTGTCTGCTTGTTCCGGCTAGCCACTGGAACGGCTGGATCGATTTTGACGGGATTTTCACTAGTGATTCAGCTGATGATATAAGGAGTAGCTTAGGCCTCTTTTTTTAGACTAGCTTCGCCTCGCGGCGTTATCGCGGGCATCACCGCGGGGCTCAGTGGTAATAATTAAACACAGCCCATAATGTTTTGTTCTGATATTACTCATACCAGTATGAACACTCAATGGCTTGTATAAAAGTAATTATATAACAAGTTTTCAGAGCCAATTACCTAGTTAAATGGCGCTCAATGATAGGATGCATTAGACCATGTTAATTGAATGCACCATATCAATTATAAATCGCTGATATTTCAACCACGTCGATAGCATTAAAAGTAATTTGTAACAAATACTTACATAATTATTTATCAAAGAGAAAGAACAGTTTTAAAAAGACCAAAGATTATAAATTACAACAGTTAAGAAGAGGGATTATAGTAGACAAATGCAACCGGATTAATGAAGGTTAAAAAAATTAGATTGGTAAGCCGTTACTTTGTGAATTTCTTGGAAAAAAATATCAGCTTATTTTTTACCCGACTGCGAAAGGAGGGTTATGTTTTTCGAGTGTATGTATGTATATGTATGTATGTTTGTATGCATATATCTTTGGCATGCCCTAGAGCCTAAACGGCTTATCGTATTTTTATGTGAGTGGTGTCAATAGATTCGTCTTAGTCGTGAGAATGACACTGGGTACATCAAAATTAAAAGAAAAAAAAAAGGATTTTGGCGCCAAAATGTAATATAAAAAAAAAGTATTCAAAATACATCGAGTGTGGTATCAAAATAAAGAATGTTTTACGGTGATTACGAATATATATAAAACTTATGTTTTTATTGTTAAATATTGACGCAGTCGGGTTTTTTATTTTTAATAATTTATTTCTACAAAGATCAGGCACAGCTAATGCTAATTCCATCCGTGTAAAAGTTCGTACTAAATATTTAACAACGCAACTTTATTCCTCAATTTTTAGTATATTTTTATAGTCGGTTTAATAGTCTGCTATTCGAGGCAGAGACAAATTCAAAATTTTCAACATCATAAAAATCGGTCTAGAAATTTCTGAGTAAGGTTTTATACCTTGAGTATTATTACAAGGATATATCAAGAGTTTACATTTTATTTTCATTAGTGTGTGGGTTGTGTGGTAGAAAAATGTATATTTAAAATAAAAAGAAAAAAAACTAAAACTCAAATTAACCGAAGCAATAACAACCAATACCGAAGTAAAGGAATTATTTTACATTACAGTGCATTAATTTTCATCTGGTCTCTAACGAGACGAACATTAATGCACTGTAATATCACGCATGAAGTGGCTTTGATAATTATAATTAGTTTGTCTATATTTTACGCTGGTTCAGCTAATAAGTTCAATATGTATATTCTTTATATTGAAATTAGTATTTTATATAAATTGTCAACAACTGTAAGTTGGAGTTGTAACTGTATGTTCAGAGAGTAAAACATGTAAAATGTCATATAAAAAGTATAAAAATTTAAAAAACGCGTAATATATCTATGGATATAAAATGAATCGCCAAAATGTATGTGCGCGCATAACTTCCGATCGGTTGCACCATTTTTTTTTTTTATGTGTTAGTTATTGTTATCGCAAGGTTTGTGTACCAGAAGAATTAAAAGATAACGGGATAAGTCAATATGTTTGTCAGTGGCTATGCTCTGCCTGTGGGAAGTGAGACAGATATGTCAATATGGCGGTACGAAGTTCGCCGGGTCAGCTAGTTTAATATATAAATGAGATTGCATAGTGACTCTGTGTGATGGAAAGCATGAGCAGAATCCAAAGTAGTGGTTACCATACTCATTTAATGTGAATGCAGACAATGCAACAATGACCCACACTTTGGTCGTCTATTAAGATGTTTCTGCATCATTGGGCCTCCGGTCTCGCATTCACCAACGAAACACGACAGCATGAATGCTTTCATTTTAGGTTGATCTTCTGTGCAAGGGTAGCAGTGCGTAGATACTACTTAATCAAAGTACACGTATACACACGTAAACAGGTATTATGTACTATAGAATTAAATAAATCATACCGACTCAAAACTATGATAATTTCCTTAAAATGCCACCAGACCCTATACTGTACTCGCATAGCTTTTTATTTTATCAATGGTTACGGACTTAAAAATAAGGGCCAATGTGATATTTCTTCCCAAAGTGATGACCGCATGATGATCCCAGATACTGCGATCATCAACATATTCGCGGGCGAAGCCGTGGGCATAAACTTGTAGCTTATAATTGCAGTTTTATGTTATGAGTGAGTTTGAGTGTTCGTTCTTTAGCATTCAATTCTACCTTATTCAACCGTCTCAATTCATTTGTTATTTATTTGTTTGAACATATTTTAATAAAATAATGAACTATATTATTCGATGAGCAGTCATTGAAAACGAAATACATAATTCTATTCGCTAAAGAAAATAGTAAGTTATAAGAGCGTCTTTTGATTTACTATACAGTCGATAACCGATGCATAGCGAGTAACTATTGTGGAGCGATAATTATAATTCCATATATTAACAATAATATTTATCACTTTTACGGAATAACCTGGTTTACTAATGTCACTGGATTTATTAATCTCAGGTGGCTTATCTAAATGCTAAAATATTGCTGCTTATTAAAAATAACTACGATACTAAGGGTTTTATCAAACCGCCATGAATGATATGCATTTTAATTGTTTAGTAAATAAACGAGGTATATTTAATACTCGCATAAAACATAAAATAATGAACTAACGAATATATATTACGTAGGTGGTGAAAACCGATGCGGCAATTTCCTAACGTAGAGTATAGTATTCGATAAAAAGACCCTGGATTGCGGTAACTGGGGCAGTCTCAAAATTTAATTATATCTTTATTAAAGAATTAAGATATGATTTGAATATCTTCGTCTTGAAGTGATTAGTATTGACTAATCACTTCAATACGGTTACCATACTTTTATATAGAAGCGTCAAAGGTTTTTACTTTGACGTTTCTATCAAATCACTATTTAGGAAGTTCTAGGACGATTCTACTAGCAAATGCAAGCTCTTGCAGTCCATCATACTGTACAAGGTTGCATATCTAGGCCACTTACTTAGGCATGACACATATGGGCTTCTAGAAATAATCATAATAAGATAAGTTATCGTAAATAAATAGTCATAGAAAGAAGTCTTGCAAAATAGCCGAGAATGGATGTTAGGTGGAATGCGACCGATTTTTTTGTATCACTTAAGATAAAACCGAAAACATACCTATGCAAAGCTGAGTAGTTGGTATTAAACTAAATCATTTGAGGTGCACTCGAAGAAATTCAATATAATTTATTTTATTTACCTTAATTACAGGTCATTCATAAGTTGTAATGTATTGTGTAGGAAAAGTATGCAACGACCTAGGATTGGGTTTGTATGATCCAAAATTCTTACGTTGCTTTGACAGTAATTCTGTGTCAGGGAGGATTTACTTACCTAAGTATAATGTATTATGTGTTTATAGGTGAGTCTTACCTGAAACACCACTAGGCAAGTTGTCGATGACTGAATGCGACGTAGAAGCATCGAGAACACCCACTGCCCCGACTGGGGGAGATAGGAAATGAAAAAAAGAATAGAGAAAAAGTAAAAACAAAAAGAGAATAGAATAAATGAAAGAATATAATAAATAATAACTTACTTAAAAAATATATAAATATTAAGACTTTAGAATAGCTAAGTAAATTAATTTCGTTCACAGTTTAATGTGTTGATCTTCTTCTTCCTAAAATTTATTAATCCCAATTATATTTGAGGTCACCGAATTCCCAATAATCTATATATATATAGAAGAATAAGGTGACTGACGGACTGACATACCCAGAGATCAACGCACAGCCCAAACCGCTGAAGCTAGAATCCTGAAATTTTGCATATAGGTTATTTATATAACGTAAGTGAGCACTAAGAAAAGAATTGTTGAAATTCCACCCCTAAGGGGGTAAATCAAGGGATGAAAGTCTGCATGAGCGAAGCCGCGTGTAAAAGCTTGTAAATAATAAAAGGCAAATCATTATTTAAAAGCAATAAATTGAATGTAAATTAGGTTATTCCTAAATATTGCAAGCTGTTACATATAAACCTCTTTCTACTCGTATTTAAGCTGATTTGTTTTCCAGAAAAATTCTAAAAAAACATCGCTAAGATATAATTTTGCAATTGTCCGTCCTTGATTATCTTGGAAACTTGTTATATTGAAATGATTGAGTATTGAATAACTTAGAAAGCATTAACTTGAGGACATCGGGACTCCTAGTTACATAATTATGTGTTCTACTTTAATATTTAAAAAAAAAACCATATGTCCCATCACTTTGTATAGATGGCGTAGTCGTGCATAATAAGGAGGTCACGAATATGCATCTTTGAACCGCTATATCTCAGACTAGCTGTTGCCCGCGGCTTCGCCCGCGTGTATGTCGGTTATCACTGCAAATAGTAGCTTATGTATTATTCTGATGTATAAGCTATATTACTGTAAAGTTTTATCCAAATCCGTTCAGTAGTTTTTGTGTGAAAGAATAACAAATATCCATCCATCCATACTAACAAACTTTCGCGTTATTAATATAGGTAGGATTTTTATCGATATAAAATCATAATACAAAATGTATCGGTACCTGAATAGTTTTATTTTCTTTACCTCGCATAGAACTTTTATATATTTTTATAAATCAGTTTAAATAAAATAAAGAGGTTAAGACAATTTCGTGAAAACTAAAAATTTAGTATAGCGCCATCTGTAATGATTTATTTATTTCGTGAACGAAAAATTTAGTATAGCGCCATCTGTATTTTTGATATGGAACTCATTCCTATCTGATGTCCCACGACACCACTCGATTTTTTTTACAAATAAGACACACGTTTTACTATTAAAAACTTATTTAAGTATTTATATATGTACATAAATTATAAAGTGTTTATATGAGCTCATTTCGACATTTGACATGGCCAAGGCCTTCGACCGGGTCTGGCACCGCTCGCTTCTCTCCAAGCTCTCGGCATTCGGTCTGCCTCCTAGACTATGTCACTGGATTGACGCTTTTCTTCATCAGCGCCGCATTATGGTCCTTTGCGACGGCACGGCCTCTGATGTTCTGGATGTAAACGCTGGCGTACCTCAGGGTTCAGTCCTGTCGCCCACACTATTTCTTCTGCATATCAATGACATGTTAGCTCTTGGCAACATACATTGCTATGCAGACGATAGCTCAGTTCATGGGCGATATTTTTGACACCGTTCAGCCAAGCTGGCAGACGTTGAGGAAAGTCGACAGAAGCTTGTCGCTGAGCTCGACCGGGTTTTGAACCGCATTTTACAATGGGGTGATAAGAATCTGGTCGAGTTCAACGCTACGAAAACACAGTTATGCGCGTTCTCTACCAAACAGAGCACTCAACTGCCACTACGGGGTAAGCTCGGTGTCCTGGGCATGGATATTTGCCGGGACCTCGAGTACTGTTCTCATCTTTGTGATGGATCCGCGCAGTATTTGCTTGATGCTTTCGATCGGTTGCAGTGGCGAGCAGTCCGCTTTACCAACAGTCCCGAAGCCACCGAGTTCCTTGAACCTCTGCAGCTGCGTAGAGATATCGCCTCTATAGCAGTCCACTACCATCTGTATCATTGGAAGTATTCTGAGGAGCTCTTCCAACTGGTCCCCCTTCTCACTTCCTCTGCAGAATAACATGTTCACTCTCGAACCAAACGGTTTGGTTCATCCTTCCTGTGCCGAGCAGCTAAAAACTGGAACTCACTTACAGCGCACGTGTTTCTCTCCCACTGTGATCCCGGGCCCTTTAAGTGGGGCGTAAATTAAGTGGGGCGTGCAAAAGCATCTCACTAAGCCGTCATAGTGTGGGACGCAATTCTACATTGTCTGCTTTCCCAGTGAGTATGGTTGCCCCCACTGTTGGATTCTGCTTGAGTTTTCCATCAGGCTGACCATAGTCACTTTGGCAGCTTCAAAAAAAAGTACAATTTTAATAACTACGTTTTTTCTTTTGCCATATTTTGCCAAAATATGAAGATTTTGCGGATTTGATATACGTGAGTATGCTGCACATGAGAAAAAAAAATACTGTATCTTTAAGCATCTGTCCTTGGGTTTTGTTAATATTGTTATTGGAAATGCTGTTTTCATTCATTCAGCGGAAACTGCATTCTTTTAAATTAAAATGTCAGATAAGTTGGAATTATTGGAATACGGGGAATTAAAACATTATCTTCTTTTGCCATTCCATGCGTCATGGTTGTAGCTTTTACAATGTTGTACCCCAGTTGTGTAATATTTAGCCATGTACTATTACATTGCTTTGGCGCTCAAGATACCTCATTTAATAGTACTGGAACATTAACTTGCAGCCTCAACTTATGGGAAGGCACTCCTGATATTTCTAAACACTTTAAGTATTCGACAACATCTCCCTCCACGCCTGACATGATCCGTTCGTTTAATTGATAACTATTTCATTAGTCAGCAGATCAGGATCGAAATTATTTTTAAATCATCTGTGCTATCTTAAACCAAAACCCACGTCTCAGTGTAATCATGTCGTTACTGTCAGTTGGCATACTATCTTCTCCGTGATAACTCCGTAAATGTCATATCAGAATAGCTCTAATACATATTTTGTCTCTTGTCGCAAACTAACTCACAAACCTAACATATTTCTATATAAACTGCCATCCCCTGTTGCTATTTTACCCCCTTGAGGGTAAATTTTTTACAAACTTTAAATGACATTTTCATTCTTACCTAACCAACAGCTAGCGTGTAATGACGATACTTCTGCAGAGAATTTTGAAGTTAAGAAACGCTGTTAATTAAATAAATTAATTTGGCTTATTTATTTCTATTAATATAATGAACATTCAAATCAGATTGACGAATACATACTTAATATCTTAATATTTAGGTCTTCATTGAAAAAGTGAAATATTTTTTATGATTGTGACAGCCTTGTTTATTTGTTGTCAAGACGCCCGACGTAGGTAACGCGCAGGCGTGTGGCGAGTGAACCCCCAGAAAAACCTTTCATCCCCCTTTTAAACCCCTTACAACCCCTTTTTCGCATTAAAAAGTAGCCTATGTCCTTTCTCAGGCTCTAGACTATCTGTGTTAATAAATTAATTTCATTCAAATCGGTGCAGCGGTTTGACCGTGAAAGCAAGACAGACAGACAGACAGAGTTAATTTCGCATTTATAATATAAGTATGGATAGCTGACCCACGCAATGTCATTTGCGTCTTCTGTTGCCCGTAGCGTAATAATTTTCCCCCATTCTTCATTGGTGCTCCGCTCCTATTGGTGTAAGCGTGATGATATATAGCCAATAGCCTTCCTCGATAAATGGGCTATCTAAGACTGGAAGAATTTTTCAAATTGGACCAGTAGTTCCTGAGATTAGCGCGTTCAAACAAACAAACAAACTCTTCAGCTTTATATATTAGTATAGTTGTATTTATTATGCTCTTCTAAGATCTAATACTAATAATCAACAATACATTTATTTGGATAAAGATTAATATTAGGTATTATGTTGATAAAAACTCTATTGCAAATAACTCATTATTAGGTACCAACTCTTAGCGTCTTATACTCGTGATAACTTCTAAACGAAATGAACGATTGGGATGAAACTAAAAGTATTTTACTTCTACATAAATACCCTTGATAACATAATGCCTAATTTGGATAAGGATTAATATTACGATACACATTTAACGTAGTTTCTTTCTTCAGACGATTTAATAATTTTTTTGAACACAAAAGCGGTTATTGTAACTAAACCATGATAGTTAGATATATGCTCTCGCGGACTTTTTTGTAGATCTTAATGAGACCTACAAACCCGTAATACATTATTTTGTTCTATTGTCAATAGTATTTGCAGCGCACGCAAAAATAGGTTTTCGATTTCACACCTTGGGTTACGAAATAGCAATTTTCTTACGGATTCCTAATTTTTTTGAAAATTAAATATAGCCTATAGCCTTCCTCGATAAATGGACTATCTAACACTGAAATAATTTTTCAAATCGGACCAGTAGTTCCTGAGATTAGCGCGTTCAAACAAACAAACAAACAAACAAACTCTGCAGCTTTATAATATTAGTATAGATATGGGAATTCAGAGCACAATTTCGTGATTGAAAATTTGTTTTTGGCTTATTTAATAGCAAAACTTGTCGTAAGTCTTCCACCTATACCTATTAAAAAGAAGCTCATTTTATAACTTTGTGAATTCGTAGGATAGAGAGATACATTTTATATTTCGTAAAAGTATTAATGATGATGTCCCCAATATTCGTTCTAATTGTAAGTATATATTACAAAAAAAATAAAATAGAAACGAATTTCTCTCTATTTTGAAGAGATATTGTGATTGATATGTTTGTCTTACAGATTGAGATTACTTATGGAGAGCTGAATGGATGAAGACTCAATATTAATTAATATAACTAATCTAAATTAATTAGTATACAACGTGTAAGCATGCACCAAAGATTGTATTACTTTAATTATTAAATACTTTCAGCATTTTATATTGCATGGGTCGGACCTAAAGTTTGGAATGATTTATAAATATTGTCTTTTGATTGACAATATCATTCATGCCAAATGATCTCATGTGTAATATTACTTCAAGTATTATAGGGAAGACATTAATCATAAGATTATTGTTACGGAAAATGGGTTGACATAAAGGTTATGCGATGGAATGAGTTCTAACAAAGATTATGTAAATTGCGTGTTTCAAAGTCAAATTTAGTGATAGAAAACAGTTGCCACTAATGTATCGCAACTGTCTCTCATCTCCTAACGATAAAAAACTAGATGAAAATAAATATTGGATCAACAAAGTACTACTCGTTGATAAACTCATCACACAAGAATACCTAAAAGGATTACTAAAATTCTTTAAAAGTTTTACATTAACGTTAAGATTTTTATAGCTTTTATAATAGATGTTTAATCCCAGCAACATAATTTCTGGGAAAGATAATGATTGACAGTACCCTTTGTTATACTGTAGGGGCGTAGGGTCATTGGACAACGCAACCGTTGCACCAAGTGATAATATAGTCACGGTACTGCGCATATATACTGTGAATTACTTAGAACTAGTACATACTTTTAAATATTTCAACTTATTAATTAGACGAGAACTTTTAAGTGCTGGACTATGAATATGTCAAAGTGTTAACATACATACATTAAAAAGGATACATAACATGAAATGTATTAATATGTGGTGATTTATAACCCTAATATAAGAAGCATTTAGAACAGATATCAAAGCTTGTGATAAAAGTTTCATTGTGTTCAAAAATCAAGATTTTAAGATGACAAAGGACTAATCAAGATAATGTGAAAATATTACTAAACCATTTATGTATGTTCTTGTACAAAACTATATGAATTACGTTGGTTATTGTTATATTCTCGTACTATGTTATAACGCCTAAAATTACGCGTGCAATATTAGCATACGATATTTAAATTATTTAATCCCTTCTCTAGGAATATTTGTATGGTTCGTATTTGCTCTAACAAAAACTGTTGAAATGACAATTTACTTAAATATTTAAGAAATGGTTTTAAAATGACTTAAAAAATAAATACATTCTACATATTACATGTTTTGGTACGAAGAGGCTAGTTACCTGTGTTTATCCGTATGATGGCTTTTATTATTTTTTATTATAAATGATCTAAAATCTAATCTAATTATCTAAATTAATTAAAAAATATTTACATAAACTTTTATACCACAAGTTAATTAATTATTTTTATCAAAGGTCAGATGTCAGGAATCAAAGAGCACTGACCTGACATTAGCCCCTTCTCAGCAGCACCTCCATCCTTGTCTTGGCCACTAGACAACTTCATATTTGTGATCACTCACATGCACTACTGATGAATATTCATGCAAATAATATTGAACTGATCGGTCCTAATGTGATGATCTTTTATTTATACAGATAGAAGTAGGTTATCCTTTATCGAAGCCGATGCTCATGTGACTGATAATAGTGGACAATAAACAAAAGTCTAATAAAATGGTTCAAAATGACTCGGTACTGTAAACTCCCAAACAATGGCTGATTGCGCCTGATAAGTATTTTATTGCATGGATCTACGGGATTAGCGACACTGCTTTAGTAAACGATATTTTTTTTGTTAATAATTATGTTGATTTTATTAACCGACTTCAAAAAAGGAGGAGGTTTCTCAATTCGACCGTTTTTTTTTTTTTATGTGTGTTCGGGGATAACTTCGTCGTTTATGAACCGATTTTAATAATTCTTCTTTTGTTGGAAAGGAGATGTCCTGACGGTGGTACCATGACAAGGAAACTAGGATCTGATAATGGCATCCCAGAGAAATCGAGGGAAACCCTCATTTTTTTCAGGCACCTACTATGTTTTTCGTATATTTTCTGAAGCTACTCCGGTATTTGCATCTGGTAGTCATCATTTAATGATGATGAGCTGATGATGAAAGGTACCACTCCTTAACGGTTAGGAGTTGGAGGATAAATCTTTAAATGTCATATGTATGTATGTTACCTTTAGCCGTATTCTTTCAATTTATTTAGGTAAGCTGATGATGGAAGGTACAACTCCTCAACGGTTAGGAGTTGGAGGATAATTCTTTCAATTTCATACGTATCTATAGACCTTTAGTTGTATACTTTTAAGTTATTTACATGAGCTGATGACACATGCGCTATGATGACTAACCCCCTAATGTATTTTGCTTTAAGTATCTCGCCTGCTTCTATTTCATCACGACATTTAAGCTTGGACACGATTCCTATTGCCCCGTAGACCACGTTCTCGGTAACAGAAATCTTGCATCTCAACATAATTTTGGAAACTGAGCATACTCAGTTTTAATACGTGTTCAAACCACTAAACTTATTCGCATCAGCAGAAATTATATGAAATAGTTCAACTTACTGATAATCTACGATTGTTTGCGCTAAAAATGGAAAAATTAAAACTTTTTATAAAAAAAAAAACAGACTTCCAAAAACCATCCAACGAAAGCTCCCTGCCAAAAAACACTAAAAAACGTAAAATAAAACTGGCTCTTCATAAATTGCTATGTGCCAATTCTTGTCTATACCTAATTCTTAATTCATTTAAATAGTAGTATTATTACGTGTGCTAGGTACCTAAAATCTGTTTGAAGTCGGCACCAAGCCAAAATGTAATAGGAAGTACTGCACTCGCCGCTGCCGGATAGCTGATGCCTCGTGTAGCACAAAACAACCCAAGCGGGCAGACACGCGCGGGCTGACGCGACGTCGTTGATGGTCGTCTCGAAATATAGCGAGTGTGGTAACTACTATTATATTGGCTTGGCGCCGACTTCAAACAGATTTTAGGTACCTAGCACACATAAAAATACTACTATTTAAATGAATTATTGATGAGATGATTAAATGAGTTGTTTTTTTTTTTACTTACATTTAAAAATCTTACCTGGATTGGACATATTTTTAACCCCCGACGCAAAAAGAGGGGTATTATAAGTTTGACGTGTCTGTTTGTCTGTCTGTCCGTTTGTCTGTCTGTCTGTGGCACCGTAGCTCGCGAACGGATGAAGGGATTTCAATTTAGTTTTTTTTTGTATGAGAGGTGAGTTACGTGCGAGTGTTCTTAGTCATGTTTCATGAAAATCGGTTGAGTCGTTTAAAAGTTATGGGGGTGAAAGTGGGGAAGAATAACCGAATGTCTGCAAAAATATCATTGGCATATGATTACTCGATTAAGTGCTTGAGTAAGGTTTTTTTTTAATTTTTAATTTATCATATGTTATTTTATTTAAAATCTCAAAAAGGAAGATATTTCAATGTAATGAACGAGATTAATCAATCTCGTTTAGATGGTTCTAAATATTAACAAAAATATTAAGAATGCTTATATTACATGAATAACAAACAGTAAAGAAACATGGTCCATTTAAAAGTTTAAGGGGCAGTTTCACTGATTGACTATTTTGAACTTATCTGCCAAATCATTACAGATTTGGGTTTCACAAGTCTTGGACATAGACATTTATGTCAAGTTAACATGTATTTTCAGCAACTTTTATTTATTAAATTGAAACTTTATCAGGAACTAGCCGACCCTCGCAACCTCGTTTGCGTCTCCTGTTGCCCGTAGCGTGATAATTTTCCCCCGTTTTTGAAACATTTTTCATTGGTGCTCCGCTCCTATTGGTCGTAGCGTGATGATATATAGCCTCTATCCTCGATAAATGTACTATCCAACACTGAAATAATTTATCAAATCGGACCAGCGGTTACTGAGATTAGCGCGTTCAAACAAACAAACAAACAGATTCTTCAGCTTTATATAATATATCAGGAATTAGCTAAACTTGCCCTAAAAGTCATAAACTCTGAAGGACTCTGAAGGAAAAACATGAAACTGGGGACCCCCAACATGTATTGTGTTTTTTTTCTATTTTTGTATGAAAATCTTAATGCGGTTTACAGAATCCATCTACTTACCAAGTTTCAACACTATAGGTTTTATAGTTTCGGAATAATGTGGCTGTGACATATGGACGGACAGACGGACAGACAGACAGACAGACAGATAGACATGACGAATCTATAAGGGTTCCGTTTTTTGCACGGAACCCTAAAAATGAGGGCATTTATAAAAAGAAAGATAGATAATTGCTTATCTAATTTTTAATGTTTTTCTAACAATTTTATATTAAATTTTCAGGACCACGGAAAAAGTCATATTGTACTTTGTGAATCGGTGATATGTCCTTCCGACACAAGCTTAAATTAAAAAACTAAAAAAAAAACCCTACGAAAGCACTTAATCGAGTAATCATACGCCAAAAGTTCCTTACATAATTTTGGAAAAGAGCTGATACTCTTACACTGCTGAACGGATATTAACCAAACATAGCTAAGAACCACCGGAAGGAAACTGGCTTTCAAATGAAAAAAAAACCACATCGAAATCGGTCCATCCGTTTGAGAGCTACGATGCCACAGACAGACACACACAACAACAACAAACTTAGAACATCCCTCTTTTTGCGTCGGGGTTAAAAAAGGAGAATACTCAGACTAGGCAGACTATACTTGGCTGGCCGGGGCTCTATGGTTTACGGCCGAAAGTTGTATTTATTACAATAAACTAATTGGTGTGAGTACTTCTATTGTGCGATAAAGTTTAATATTTGCTCCATACTTCCAGATATCGCCGTTAGATGGTACTGCAGTAAATTTGTATGTTAATTGCAAATTCAATGTCAAATTTCATCAAAAATTACAGCTGTTCACACCGGGAGATATCTGCATAAACAAGCAAGCATAAGATACGTGCAAAAGGTACATTTTTCGTTAGGTACATTACATTTAAGGAAAATTACCACAGGTTTTAGTTGCATTGATGGAATATTATTTTCAGCATACTGAAATCTAATTTCCAGTAGCATTATTTGACTGTGATACGCTCATAAAATTATATCTAATACTGTGCTATCACAGATAAAACGTATTATTGACTAAGCGAGTTAACTAGTACACTAAAAATGAAATGTATGATTCTAGTATGAGATTCATACTTGAAAGAGAATAATATGTAATTGCCTTATTAAAAATTAACCCGAAATAGTGCCCAGGACCGATATTTAATCATATTGTAACTTTTTCTTTTGAAAATCAGATCGGAAGGACGACTCCTTGAAAATAAATATTTAATATTTCCCTACTAATAATCATCAGATTTTAGAAATTCAACAGATAGTAGAGACGAGACGACGTTCAATTGATAATATTTGGAAACTCTAATAAATTACGTTTATTAATAATATCGGTACCTACAGTTATCGATACCTCAGCTAAAACGTTCGTCGGCTATATAATATTTTCATAAATAAGTAACATTAATCAAAGTACCTGAATGACCGGTATTTTTTTTTTTGTAATTTAAAAAAATATATAATAAATTATGTAGTCTCTATAATAATATATTCTATTTCTAGTATTTAAAAAACTAGTCAAAAAGTTTGAGATATTTACGGCTTATTTTATAAGATTAATAAAATTTGTAAAAATATTTTGATGTGTTGCAAACAGTAATTTAGAAGGCAATAAAGCCGACTGCAGTATTGACTCAAGGTTCAGCGACTGAAAGCGGGTTGCAAAAGAGTTTAAAAATTATCTTTTAGGATCCTGCACAATCACAATCTTCACGATGTTTTTAGAAAATGTAAAAGAAGTATACCAAACTTCTGGGTCTAGCCTGAATATGGTCCAATCGTTATCAATAGTCCTGTGTTAAAAGTACTCGGTATACCGATAAAATGAGGGATTCTTTGGAAAGTGTATGAGTTTTGAGACTAGGTCATTTTGCATAAAGAATAATGTAAACCTCAATGATTTAATTCTGTATTAGGTGGGATCATTATAAGTGTCTAATTTCATATGACTCATCTTAGTTACTTGTCCAACGTTTCTTGTTGACATGACTATATATTTAGAATGAGAGTAATATTGTAGTGGTAAGGTGTTTATACCACATGTCTGATAAGTAAAATCTCTCTCACTAGTAAAATAAACAGAAAAGTATATTTATTTATGCAGGTTTTTAATGGTGAAAATTATAAATGATGATTATTATAATATGACAAAACTCATAATCATAAATGTAAATAATATGCTGGTCAATTGAAGGCAATAATAGTTAGGTTAGGTTAGGATAACCCTATCAAATTGATCGGTGACTTGATTATCGTGATTGAAAACCAGAAAAACACTAAAATTCTGAACAAATTAACAGTAGGCCATGCAGTCAATGGCGTAACTATCTGATTTATGCTGCATCGCAATATTTTAAGTTATAGCTGCCTCCACTAATCAAGATCTTACACTGATCACTAATTTTCCGCCACCCCCGATCGCAACCTATAATATTGGCTACAAAGAAACATAACTAATGTTAATGTTATTATACCAGTATGAACTTAAATTCCGGTTTAATTAATGAATTTCTTAATTAAATAGATATGAGTTTATAATGCTTGAGAGGTCATAATGTATTAACAGAGTCTCCACTAAGCCAGGCTCACTTGCAAAGCACACTATGCGAATCTTATATGTGTACATTTCATAATTTGTTTCTTTAAGATGAAACTTGGGATGAAGATTTAGATAAAACTAAAAAGGAGATTCATTTCTTGTCATATTAATAAGAGTAATTTGTATTTTGACAACTTTGATTGAAATTGGAGGCAATTGAAAATCAATTTTGAAGTAAAATAAAGCGATTTGATTGAAAGGAAGCAGGTGGTCGTAAATTTAGTCATGACAGTTAAGAAACAGACTATAGGATGAAATAAAATCATCAGAGATGTATCGTACGGTGTATGATAAGGAGATAATCACCTGACTGGAGCCATTGACCGACTTTAAAGATGTAGTAAACTTTATCAACAATAGATCTATGATTATCCTAAACCATCAACTCACGAGTTGTGACGTACACGATATCACAAAGTATTTTGTTTGTGCAACATTAAGTATTCATTACAAAAGGCAATGCATTTGCTAGTTTTCCAACACTCAGAACTTTGCAGTGGTCCGTTTATTGAGTTAATAAAGTTTATCGACACCCATTAACTTTTATTTAATGATATAATTTAATATAATAAAATTACTTATATCAATAAATCATAAATGTATGTGTTATCAATAAAAGATGTCAGTGACATTTTTTACACATAATTTTTTGATTGATAGACGAGTTGTATGGACTTTAATCTTACGACGTAGAATTAGTGATAAATGTTTTTTTTTTTTTACCGTGGGTGAGCCGCGCTTCTGCATGAATGGGCCAGCCCGACCGGAGTGCTACCACGGCCTCACAGAAAACCTGTGTTTCACCCAGAGAGTGAGGATACCGGAGGCCCATAACCCAACCACTACCCATCTCCCCCCACCCAACCCCCAAAGGCCGGCAACGCACTTGTGACTCCTCAGGTGTTGCGGCTGTCCATGGGCGGCGGTAATCGCTTACCATCGGGTGATACGTCTGCTCGTTTGCCCCAATCCCATAAAACAAAACTTGTAAATGTTTATTTTAATTTTATATTAGTGTAAATATAGTAAGCAAAAGAAGGTAATACTTGAATTATATATTTATAATAAGAAGTGAACGCAAACTGTTCCTGACATTGATTGACACACAAGTTTATTAAATTTTGCCTGTTGACAGAAAATATTTGTATGCAATCATTCTACTTATATTTTCTTCGACTTCGAGCGCCGCTTCTATCTATCTCATACATTGATGCAATATGTGTAATAATGTCAACGACGTACAATGAGCGCAACGAGACAATGAACATAACGGGACAATGTGCGTCATTGGACAACGAGTCATCTTTTTTCGTGCCTTCAGCCGGCATTCATCAATTTATTAGACGTTGTCACGTCAAAAGATTTAGCTTCATTCAGCCGTTCATCAAGTTGTATATCAAGAAGAAGGCTTTTAAAGTTATAAATGACTAATTGTAATTATACTTCAGTAGGGTTTGCCACAAACATATTTTATTAAATAATAGAAGACTTTTGTTTCAACATTTCAATAGTTTACATTTTCAACTGTTTATACATGCTTTCCAAGCATTATGTAGTGCCCTCTGTAATCCTACTCAATAATAGGTGAGGTCAGAGAAATTTCAGATAAGAGCGAAGTTTCACGCGCACTGAATATAAATGTTATCCTCCGCCAAATTGATTTATATGTGCACGAAGTCTCTCAGCGTATTTTTGTAATATTCTATACGAATACCAAGAGAGGCGAGAGAAATGGGGCAAGTAAACTTTTTTTCCATTACGATTTAAAAAAGACAGATTATGGATTTAGATACTTTGGTGAAAACATTTCTACAACTTTATTGACTGTAATCGACTAGCTGATTTAAGAAACATGGATAAAAATCAACTAAACAATAACGGGCTTTGGAATTAAAAGAGATTTAGTCCTTTAAAACGTTTACAATTTTGAATGTATCATGAAGCGCCTAAAAATTTATTACGGCAAAATATTCTGTCTATAACAATATCTGAGCTCATTTAAGTAGGTACATCAATTGTAATTTGGAAGTAAAATGAACACAATAAAACAGCAAGAGTTAATACCACCCTAAATCAAAATCATAGCATGAGGAGGAGAAATCATCAAATCTATTAGTTGTATTGTTTTTTTGCTGAAGTTAGAGATTTCCTTAGTCTTATACACCTAACAAAATTAATCTTTGATAAAAAAAACACATTGCCTACATATCTAAGTATCTAATTACAGGTACACACCTATTTAACATAGCTAGCTAAATGCATACTAATCAAAATCGTCCTTGTAGTAAAAAAACCTTTTGTAATAAATATCCAGATAGATAGCTTTAAATATTTTTCATGGAATCATTTTTATTTATAGATTTTTTATTAAGAATTAGTATAATAATTAATTAGTATATCTTCAGTTTATGGTGAAAGTGTTTCAGAAATTAATCTTTAATTTATTTATATCCGTAGTTTTCAAAATACAATATTAAGTAGTTTTCAACTCCATGTTCTTTATTCATTGATCTATCACTAAATTAGTTAGCGCAGTTAGCATATTATTAACTATTTGACACTATACACACGAAACACGAAATAACGAAACGAAATATATAGGTATGAATAGTCTATAGATAATAGTCTATACACTCAAAGATAAAGTGTAAGTGGCTATGTTTGCAGATCAGATAAAATTAGGCAAATACCAGACTAGGGTTATTATAGAGGGTACTGCACAAATCCTTAGGAATTAAGTAGTTTTACCCACTTTTTTTAAAGGCTACGAAGGATAGATTTAATTTGTTTAAAAACACTTAATTAATCTGTTGTCTTCTTCTCCTTCATTGTGTTTTACAAATGTGAAAGAACGGAAGAAGGCCCGAATCGATGACCGCGGCATGCACCCGCCTGCCATTCCGACCCGCGACGCTACAATGCGGGATATTCGCATCCGACTGAGTGATGTCCGAGCGGAGCTTCGGTCACTCGACGGCCGGAAAGCTAGTGGACCCGACGGTATCCCAGCGGTGGTTCTTAAGAACTGTGCACCAGAGTTGTCTCCGGTATTGACGCGGCTGTATCGCCTGTCATATTCCTCGGGAACTGTTCCGGATGCCTGGAGAGAGGCGAATGTTCAATCCATCCCCAAAAAAGGCAAACGCTCCAACCCAGCCAACTACCGCCCGATAACTGTCACCCCCATTATCTGCAAAGTGTTCGAGCGGATCATCAACAAACAATTGGTCCACTACCTGGAAAATCACTCCCTACATAATGATCGTCAATATGGTTTTAGACCGAAACGATCCACGGGTGATCTTCTAGCTTACGACACACACCTTTGGAGTGAGGCTATTGACAGGCACGGGGAATCTTTGGCCATCAGCCTCGACATGGTCAAGGCCTTTGATAGGGTTTGGCACCGTTCGCTTCTCTCCAAACTTCGCATTCCGCTTGCCCCCCAAACTTTGCAACTGGGTTGCCGCATTCCTGCACCGCATCAGAGTCCTTTGCGACGGTGCGGCCTCCGACTTTCAGTCGATTAACGCCGGAGTGCCACAGGGTTCCGTCCTGTCACCCACGCTGTTTCTTCTGCATATCAATGACATGTTAGCCCTTGGCAAGATTCATTGCTATGCAGACGACAGCACAGTTCATGGGAGATACTTCGGACGTCCTGCAGCAAAGTCATCAGATATTGAGGAAAAACGACAGGAGCGACACGAGCAGGGGCGTGAAAAAGCATCTCACTAGGCCGCCATAGTGCTGGTCGCCATGCTGCACTGTCCTTGTTCACATTGAGGATAGTGACCACCACTCTTGGATTCTGCTCGTGCTTTCCATCAGGCAGGGCAGCGTCATTTTGGCAGCTAAAATATAAAAAAAAAAAAAAAAAGAAGGGAGAAAGGAAATATCGTTTGTACTCGTACAATAAATCATCATCATCTCAGTCAAAAGACGTGTAAACAAAAAAAAACGTAAGTTTTGAACTACTCACTTTTTAATATCAGTAATGTTGAAATGCAGCTTGGCTTACCTGTAACAAAGATAATGATTTAGTTTTATAAGTAGGTACATTGAGGATCGAACCAAGTGGCGCGAAATCGGAGAGATCTATGTCCAGCAGTGGACTGCGATAGGCTGATGATGATAAAGTAGGTACATATCTCTAATTTTAATTGGTCTGCAAGTAAAATACAGTTTATAAAAAATCAACATTAACTGCAATATGGTGATATTATTTATGAATGTATTGAAACCGTTTTCGTGTCGATTTCTTTAATCCAGACCTTCGGTTTTGTAATTTATATTTCAGTCCATATAAACATGACTTATGAATAGTTTTCAAGAATCGATTGAACATAAGTAGGCTCTTATTGATTAGATAGAAAATCAATGAATCAGTGCATTTTACATTATAAATAACGATAAAAACATACTAGTAGCATAACTGAAAGAGTTTCTGCTTTGACTGCGAAAATGGATTTGTTTATAACTTTAATCACTTTGAGCCTTATTACGGCTGTGACAGGTAATAAATTGTTTATTTAATTTTATTCTGCTTGGTAGAATATCCCAGTAATAAACAAAGCATTTAATTTTATAGCTTTTACTTTGACAAAACAACCAAAGATAATAGGGGGGAAAGTAGCGGTAATTAGCCAATATCCAAGTACTGCATCCCTATTATACGCAGCTGATGGCAGTAATTACATCCAGTCTTGTGTTGGCACGATTCTTACAACAAAATCCATAGTTACGGCGGGACATTGTCTCCAGTGAGTTAAAATATTTAATCATTATCCGTATTACCTACACACTAAATGAATTATCAAGACAATTACGGTAGGATTGTTAACTACTTTCATGAAATCTAATTAGTAGTTTTATGAAATACAAGCAGTCACCTACCATGCTTCACTGTGGTACATTGTGGTTGATGAGAAACAAAAGTGACGCGAAAAAAAAAACATTGTAGCGGGTTGTACCTACATCGTGTCAACATTTACTCTCAACCAGTACAGAATATTTCGATTGATGTGTAGGTACACAAACCAACTAAGTATATTTATATAACTTTCGCGTTGCTTACGATGAACTCCGAAACTATAGAACCGATTTTCACTGTGTGTGTGTTTTGCTGGCGTGTCTAAGATAGGATAGTTCACATAACGCTTAGACTGATAGAAGCCGAGAATGATTGAAAAGAGACACAGACGGATCAGCTAGTGTATATATGTATAAATCTTTTAGAAATTTGTTGCAGCGGCGAAGTCATCTACAAATGGCGCTCACGTATTGGCTCCAGTTATTCCAACAGCGGTGGCACCGTGCACGTTTTAGGCTCTGTGTCCATCCATCCAAATTTTAACCCACGAACCATGGACAGTGATGTAGCTATCATTCGCACAATAGCACCTATGGTTTACAGTAATTTTGTTACAGCTGCTACTATCGCTGGTACAGTTTACAATCTGCCGGATAACCAAGTTGTTTGGGCAGTTGGCTTTGGTGCTTCAATTGTAAGTTGCTAATATACTTTGATATTAATATTAATAAGTGATGTCACAGTATCTCGAGATCCTTAATTGTATAAACTATCCAACACTATTGTTTTTCTATCCTACAGTATAGGGATGATGGATTAATATCTCTATTGAACTTCTTGCTATCAGAGATGCCTTTAGTTGATAAGAAAACGTAATACTACTAATGTAAACATTATTAAATCACGTTTATCATTTTTACATTTTAGTAGCTATCTAAGGTCTATCTAAGCTATCTAAACAATAGAAAAAAATCTTTTCAGTTTTACTAACAGGTAGGCAAACTACTATATAATAACTACTATATTATTTTAGGGAGGTGGTTCAGAACAGCTTCGTCATATTCAAATTTGGACAGTGAATCAGGCTTCATGCATTTCGCGCTATAATCTCCTCGGAGCTAATGTCACCGCCAATATGGTTTGCGCTGGTTTACCCAACACTGGTAGCGGCTCTCAATGTGCTGCTGATTCAGGCGGACCACTATTTCATAATGGGGTTCTTGTCGGTATATATTCTTGGGGCTTTAGTTGCGCTAGCGCTCTGTATCCTGGAATCAACACTCGCGTTTCAAGATTCACTACCTGGATACAAACTAATGCCTTTTAAATTTCAAAGTGTTTAACGTTCTTGTTCAATGTTCTTTATTGTTTTTCAAATGGTTGTCAATTTCTTTAAATGTATAAGTTTATTGTTTAAATATTGTGTAATATTTACATATCCGCTTATATAACTATAAATATATGTGTGCCGTTTTAGTTGTTTTAGTTAAACAGATAGTCCTTTTTACCCGACTACAGCGAAACCAAAATGAAGGGTAAATGTAGTTTTGGCAGTATACGTATGTATGTTTTTTTTTTATAAATACGGTACCAATAGATTTGTAATACTGACACGGATGTCATAGGCTATATGCATTTTACCAAAATTTTATATAACGGAATTTAATTCTCAGATTCTAACCTAGAAAAAAACTGAGATATTCATTACGTGTTTGGCATCAAAAAAGGTCTTGGCTAGCACACTATAAATATATCAGTCTATGTTCTGCCTCAAGAATTAAAGTATAGCTATACCAAATTTCATTGAAGTCGGTGCAGCGGTTTGGCCGTGAAAGAAGGACAGATAGACAGACTAAATTAATAATTACGTGTATGTGTTCCTTTCACTTCACAGTTCTTTCCTGACTTGACTGAAAGCACTTATTAGCTAGAATAGCTAATAAGTGCTTTCAGTTTTTCATGTAGCTTTTGTATTTCGTTTCGAAACAATGACGTTAAAAGGATTGGCCTGAATAAAAATAATAAGTACATCATTGTTTGGAGTAGGAACTACAATGGTTCCTACGCGTTTGCGATATTATTTCGCACTTTAAACATCGCAACGAATAAAAATCGTAGTGCGCGCTTATTCTAATGTATTTTTTTTAAAAAAAAATTCTCTTTTACGCTAATTTTCCAGTTCAGTAACTTCCAAAAATATAAAAAGTGATTTATATATTATTTACACATAATAATTATTTTGGGAATTTATTCAATAATGCCGTTGCCCGGTTAATATCGATGGCATTACCGTCTATTACTCTATTAGATGTAAATCATAGTCTAAAATTTAATACGTCTCTAACCTCTAAGGAGGGTACCTCCTTAACAGAGACGTAATTGTGGGGGACAGGTGTGTCATGTCCCACCAACACAAAGGGAGGATCCTCCGACCAGGCGAGGTGATCATGCCTGGCGAGCCAACTGCCCAACGGTTGATGTTGGTATGTTATATGTATCTTAATTGGCGCGCGAACTTTCACTGCGCGATTCAGGATTGGTAGTTTCTTAGTTTCCTTCGTTACTCCGTAGTTCAGTGCAACTTCGGTAGATGGCGCTGTAGTATATTTCTGTTGCGCTGTATGTGGACGTCGCCACAGTCATCATGTGCAAATATTTCTTGAATCAGTGGCGGAATCACATAGCAGAAGTAGCAAATGCTAAGGGTAATTGGGGGCCCCGTGCACCTACAATGAATCAAAAGAATATATTTAAAGCAGTGTTAAAATAAAATATATACTCAATATTACATAATGTACCTTAAAAGAAAACCTATTAATTTTACGCACTTGTGACGCCTCTGGTGTTGTTAATCGGTTACCATCAGGCGATACGTCTGTTCGTTTGCCCCCTATAACATAAAAAAAGCGGGCAAATTTTTTAATTTACCAAGATTTTGATAGTCTGCTCTAAATCAAAGTAATAGTTATTATATTGTCTCTAGAAAATTACCAGCTAAACGTAATTACTTAATTATAAGCTGTTAAGCACGGCTTGCCCCAAAAATATAACCATATTTAAATATTTATACTTTAAGATTCTTTGAAATTATGCAGTATGGTCTTTTTAAATAAAATCATAGTAATGTTTCCTAGCACCTTCCTTTCACTTCACAGTTCTTTCCTGCACTTATTAGCTATTCTAGCTAATAAGTGCTTTCAGTTTTTCATGTAGCTTTTGTATTTCGTTTCGAAACAATGACGTTAAAAGGATTGGCCTGAATAAAAATAATGAGTACATCATTATTTGGAGTTGGTTTCGGCCACGACAGCCAGTCTCAACGGAGACGAGCTTACTACGCAACAAACACAGGTGCACTCCCTGTTCCTTCACTCTGAAAATCCGTCCCATCGGATTCGGCTACGGCTCTCCGACACGACCGGGAGAGATCAGTCGCAGGACCGACGGGTTTACGTGCTCATAAAATAATGCATAAGATTGTTTTTTTTTTTATGTAATGCCTACCAAAATGACTCTACTCTGTCTGATGGAAAGCATAAGCAGAATCCAAGAGTGGTGGTCACCATACACATTGCGAATGCAGAAAATGCAGCATGGTGACCCACACCATGGCAGTCTAGTGATGCTCCTGCATCTTTGGGCCTCCGGTCTCGCACTCACCAACGAAACACGACAGCATGATCGCTGTCATTTTACGTTGATTTTCTGTGCGAGGGTAGTACCGCCCCGGTCGAACCGGCCCGTTCGTGGTGAAATTAGCGTGGCTCTACTTCCTTGAAGTACCTTGTACTACCTCTACTACCTTGAATAATAATAAAACATAGTGCATGAAAACAAAGAGAATCTTTGGCTTTTTTTGACGACCTCACCTTGAGTTAAACTGCTGTAGCCATCCGGAGTCATTAAGGGTGTACCACCTTCGTCATACATTTTCTCTTGCCAACAGTTATTTCATAAAGTAGGCATTTTACCAAACTATCTTAATGTACATCACTGAGGAAACAGAGGTCATAATTGCACTTATTTATACATAGTATACATAGTATACATGTATTTAATATCATTTGAACTTTCCTGAATCACTTTTCACTTATTTGAATGCGCTGGAATATTTATATTTTCACAATCACTATATTAATTCACTGTTTTATATTTTTAAATATTTAGTAAATCTTACTATTGATTTTTGGGTTTGGAAATAAATTGTGTTTCACTTGCCTATATCCTGTAGGTATTAACACAATTTATTGATAGGAAATCATTGTAAAAATGTACTTTCGACTAGATTTTCTTTGGACTTTATATTTTCAAGAGGTTTTTCATTGATTGCAATGGTTTCCGAAGGACAGTCTATCATAACTATGTATATGTCCTTTTTTATTCTGTCTAGGATTCAATTGCTAGAAGTTGTAGACAAATTTATTTTTGTTAAATTTTTAATTTATTATTGTTTCTTGCTTTTTCTTTTCAATTGTTATTTATTTCGCTTTATGTGGCATTTTTAAGAGCTTTCTACCAATATCCCTTAAATTCTTATGTTGACAGATTCAATATGTCTTAACCAAATTTGCTGGATCGGGATTTTTCCTTATTTTATGAATATTAATATCAGATTCTTTGTAAGGCTTATATTGGCTTCACAGGACAACGATAGATAATTGGTTTATTGAAAAGAAACTGAATTTAATTTTATTCTACGACAGCTGCAACTTACGTAACTTAAGTATTTATGTGTAAAAATTGTTTGATAAGTTATTATTCTTCAAAACTATAAATAAACTTATTTTATAATATCATTAGGTTATGAAAAATTCACTTATTCTTTTCACTATAATCACCTTCATAATACTTATTTTTTCGATAAAACGTTAAGGTTCGCGACGGTGGAGCACGTCAATACGAGCGTGGTGGTGGGACTTTACTACCACCCCATGGTGCCAGTGGTTGGAGCATGGAATAAAGTAATAAATGGATGTGGCATTATTTGCACGAATTAGGTTAATGAATTTAACTATTTTATTAGGTTAAAATCGTTTCGGATTTGCAAATTAGAAATCGATTGAAAACATTTCAAAACAAACAACAAAAGAACAAAAGTTAACGTTAAGATAGAAGGGTAATTAAATATTGAATTTCCAATATTTAGAATTAGAGTTATGAGAGATATCATACCTAATACTCTGATATGGATTAAATGTTTTGATAGACTAATAAAGAGATGATAAATAAAACAAAACATATCTTAAAAACACAATTCATAAGATATATCAAAAGATATTACTGATATTACATGCCTGTTGAATACTAATGTCTTTAAAAAAATATGTACATAAGATAGTATGGTTAACATCACGCTTAGACGAATAGGGTACGAGCATGATTGAAAAGAGTCACAGACAAAGTTGCGTAGGTCGGCAAGTTTTTATATAGGTACAGAAATATTACTAGCTGAAAGTATTGAATATGCTGTACCTAAAATAGCCTACTAAATTTTAATGAGGCATTGAGAACTTCGTTTCATGGCTCATTGTAGAGCTATTATCATGGCCCTGACCGCGTCCATGACAGTGTTGTTCGTTGCATGTCACTGCCATCGATCGTTTATGTCACACAGTATTTGTATGTTTCACAATACAAATTATTTGTATGTTGCATTTAATTTAATTATTTCTAAAGTCAAGTCTTTGACTGCACTGTTGGCCTAGTGGTTGAAGCGGTCGCCACGCCTCTTTCTACTGCGCCAAGTATTATGGGTTCAAATCCTACATAGGACAACACTTTGTGTGATCCGCAAATTGCTTTTCTGAGTCTGATTGTTCTTTATGTCCGTATCTTGTATGTTTATAAGTCCCCCGCGACACAGGATGTATATTCCTAATGCGGGAGTAGTCTTTTAAAAAGAAAGACAGAAAGTAATGCCCTTTTTTAAGTTTTAAATAAAATATCAATACGCATTATTTTTCTATATTATACTTTTTTTATGAGGACTACCCAAGACCGGAATAGTTGGCGCGCTTTGGGGGAGACCTACGTTCAGCAGTGGATGGCGATTGGTCGAAATGATGATGATACTTTTTTTCATACAAAGACTCAAACATTTTGAAAAAACTATTCTAAGCTCTATTCATATTGTAAATTAACGCACACGAGCATAAAATACATTGTGGATTGTGAGATAGCCTTACGTTTATAAAACTACACGATGTATATAGTTAAGATTTTTAGAATAATTTGCTGTGTATTTGACGAAATATTGGTTACTGATGTTTCCATTCTGAGCTATAATGTTGAGTAATAAAACACTCATAAATATCAATTTTCACTTTTCATGTTTGATTTAGTAAACTTATGCACAAAATTATCTCTATTTTTTATCGCTAGGGGTAGACAAGGGGGAATGTAGTCCGTCTATTCTTTTTAAGGTAGTTTAAATAAAATTACTAACTTCAATGATTTAAAGTTTGTTGGCCCCTAGTTGAAGACATTACCAACACGCAAAGTGTTTCACTTTGCAATGGTAATGAAAGCACACGTTTCTAGCTCACGTTATGCACTCAGCCTTCGTGATTGATCCATAATAAAATTAATTTCAGCAGTATTAGCTGGGTTACAAGAGGATTTTTTAAATTAAATAGTAACAATGAAAGTATTATAAAAAGTATTATAGTTGTACTCAATTTGGTGATAAATGTTCACCCAAGAGATGAAATCATTCCTGTCAGTGAAATAGTTTTAGCTTTTAGTCGAGTCGTTGATCATCGAATAGAAAACTTTGAGAAATATGAAAAATAATAATAATTAATAATAAATATTTCGGACATCTAACACACAACGCCATCTAGTCCCAAGCTAAGCAGAGTTTGTATTATGGGTACTAGTACAACTGATACAAATACATATATATACTTTTTTTGTAAATACATACATATTATACATAGAAAACATCCAAACTCCATAATAAATATTTGTAGATCATACAAACATTTGGTTCGACCCCGTAATCGAACCCGAGACCTCATAATCAGCACAATGCAACACCAACCGCGAGACCAAAATGCAAAATGTGACCACAAATAGTGCAATCGGGTCTAAAGATTAGAAAAATCTACGATATTTAATGGTTACTACATGTTAAATTGTTTCCAACTTTAAACATATATTATCTAATGTCAAATAGTAAGCCAGTTACAATCCATAAAGTACTTAGTACTCCTATAAAATTAAAGCCATTTATAGAGCTTAATACATTATTATTATTATTCTCTTTATTTGCTTATGTCTACAGTAAGTTGTATCTACGTTGCTTGTCTGCTGACTGACCAGGTATTTATAGCCAAGTGGAAATGTAGCATTGGTTAGCAGCGTTAGTTGGCACTCCCTATTGATCCAGGCCGCTCCTTTCTTGCTTTGTTCGATTGGTGTAGAACTGTTCAAGACAATGTTTGTACGTCAGGCTTGTGTTGATATAAATGTTCCTTACCAAGCTATTTTGATGTGAAAACAAAAACAAAACAAATTATATGTTTAGTTAGGATTGTTTGTTAAATTATAGTGCTCGGGTAGAATTAGTCACAACGAAAAAACAACGAAAAGGCCTAATAACAAAATTAACTAAAGGCTCAGCCGAAGAACAGAACTATGGTTAATCGCATTAATTTTGTGCTTTGTCATTGTTCTTATATACGCATATTTACAGTGGCTTTACATAATAAAAACTGTAGACTTTTGTAAAATATGTTTTGCACACAATTTGTTACAGTCATTACGAGTATTATTAAGATATCAGACTTGATTTTTTCTTAGTTTAATTTGTGTATTTTTCTTAGTTTAATGTTTTTAACATTCTGAATAAAAAGAACCGGACATTTATTTATTTATTTATTTATTTTTATTTATTAAACTTCATTGCACACCACTACAGTATAAATTTGTACAGAGATACATATATGGACATCAACATTAGGTATTACAATAGGCGATCTTATCGCTCACGGCGATCTCTTCCAGACAACCTTTGGTTGCCTTGCAACCGGACATTGCGGTTTTACAAAAAGAGTATCTTATAAATAAAATTCTCGTGTCACAATGTTAGTTACCATACTCCTCTGAAACGGCTGGACCGATTTTTATGAAATTTGGCGTGAATATCGGGTAGGTCTGAGAATTGACCAACATCTATCTTTATACCATTTTTATGGCAATACAACGTGTGTCGATTCAGCTAGTAGTAATATAAAAAACTAATTTTAGTCGGTATGATTGTGGCGTTAGTGAATCTATCTGGTTCGGGCTCCTCGAGGGATTACCTTTTCTAAAGGAAATTAAAAAATGTAGGTAGTGTAGGCTGTGAATAGATGTTATAAACATAATATGGATTAGTTTATATTTTTTTACAATTTAAAACATCCTCATATGACAATTTTCTAGAAACAGCCCGTCACATACATTTAGAAATTACAGCCATACTTTTGACTTCACTGTTCAGAATCATTAAAAATCCTAAAAGTATTTTTTAAAGCTTGTCATAAAAACGAGGTAATGACATACACAGTAACCTTAAGGCAAAAATTTACATTTTAAGCAAGGGATTGTGTGTTGTAACATATGTGTTATTAAAGCTATTTAAAAATCAAATATATGTTTTATTGCGCAGGGGATTTCCGCACAAAAAAAGGTATTTTATAAAATTACTAGCTGACCCGGCGAACTTCGTACCGACACAATTACATTTCTGTCTCAGCTTCCCACAGGCAGAACAGTGTACAGTCGCGGACTAAAAAAAAAAGACTTTTCCCACTGTCTTTTGATTTTTCTTGTACACACACCTTGTCCTAACCATAACGAACACATAAAAAAAAGAATTATTTAATTAAATCGGAAGCTATGCGCGTACATACATTTCGGCGAGTCATTTTTATAGATTAAATGATTTAGAAAATGAAGGGACTTGTCTGAACCTAAGAAACTTGAAAAAGAGGAAATTTTAGTATGTATATTTTTGTAGTGTAGGATTATTATATTTCAGAAGAGAAAAAAAAATACATTTCAGGATAACTTCTGCAACTGTTATCTTTAATTCAAGATTATTTTTCTCAAAAATGCAGTTGAAGTACTAATTGCCTGTATAATGACATTTATTATGTTTAAAGTCCCATGTATTTAAATCTTTTCACCTAGCTTTTGCCAGCTGCGCCCACGTGTATGTCGGTTATTACGGTAAATAATAGCCTGTGTCCTCCCATAATAAATCAAAGTATATTCACGCTAAATCTCATTGAAATCGGTGCAGCGGTTAAGTCGCGAAAGCGTAACAGACAGATAAACAGGAAAGATGCTTTCGAATTTATAAAAAGTCGTGTGGTGTCGTGACACCAGATAGGAACGAAGTTCCTTATCAAAAATACAGATGGCGCTAAACAACATTTTTCGTTCACGAAATAAATAAATAATTACTGGTCGTGCTATACTACATTTTTCGTACACGCTCTTTAAAAACCACGAAACTGTCATAACACCTTTATTTTATTTAAAATGATTCATAACAAGAAAAAAATTAACAAAAAACGAGTTCAAGGTTCGACTCGATTTCTCTTGGATGCCATCATCAGATCTTAGTATCCTTATTATGGTACCACCGTTGGGATATTTACTTTCCATGAAAAAAAGAATCATCAAAATCGATTCAAAAATGAAGAAGTACACATAATGCACATAAAAAAAAGTCGTGTGGTGTAGTGGGACACCAGATAGGAACGAAGTTCCTTATCATAAAAATATTTATTTCAATTTCAATGCAAGGTATAAAGAAAATAATTATTCGGGTAAAATAGGAGGCGATTACCATCGCAGGGCATTGAAGTAAAAGATAGATAGAATATAATTTTAAATGCACTGCTTAACAGAATTTTAAATACACGATAAAATTTTGAATTGTTTCGCTGATATTTCAGAAAAAAAAATAGAAATTTTACCATAGTTGAGACCACGAAGCATTGAGACTATCATCATCATCAACGGTTAGTTGTGTGTTACTAATCTTTTTCTTTAGCTACATAAAAAATTAATGATAATAGAAATATTTCATGTCAATGACTAAATTTATACAATATTTTGTAATGTTTCTACTATTTAAATAAACATATAGTGTAATAATAAAGCCGTTTAATAACTGTTATAACATCTGAGTATATTTATATTAACAAATATAATTATAGATAAAGTATAATAATACACGCAACTTAGAGATGGCGCTATACTAAACTTTTCGTTCAAGCTCTTTAAAGAACCACAAAATTGTCTTAACACCTTTATTTTATTTAAAATGATTTATAAAAATATATAAAAGTTCTATGCGAGGTATAAAGAAAAAAAAATCAGGAATAGGTACATTTTTTATTATGGTTTTTTAACGATTAAAATAAATAATATAACTAAACTTGTGCTGCCACCTAGTAATCTATACTGAAACAACTTCTGTCTAGAGTTACTCCGTACTTGTTACATGCAACTTACAGATTTTATAAATTTTTCGTTCACGAAATAAAAATATATTTCGGTTTTTTGTAAATACATACATATTATAAATAGAAAACATCCAAACTCCCAAAAAACAAATATTTACAGATCAAAAAATATTTGATGCTACACGGGATTCGAACCCGAGACCTCACATCATTCTCATACGCTACCATTTTGACACCGAGGCATCAATCTTACGTTATGGACGTTTTTTGCCAGCTAGGATACCCTAGGGCTATTCGGTCGAATTGAGAACCTCCTGCTTTTTTAAAGTCGGTTAAAAATATATAAAAGTTCTATGCGAGGTCTAAAGAAAATAACTATTCAAGTATACATTTTTTATCGATAAAAATAAAAAATAAAATTAAACTGGTCACTTGTGCTGCCACCTAGTAATCTTCACTAAAACAAATTCTCTCTAGAGTTACTCCGTACTTGTTACAACTTACAGATTACTACGCTATACAAAATTTTTCGTTCACGAAATAAATAAATAAATATTTCGGACATCTGTTTTTAACCGACTTCCAAAAGAAGGAGGTTCTCAATTTCATCGTTTTTTTATATTTTTTTATGTATGTACATTGATTACTCCGTCAATTGTGGACCGATTTTGAAAATTATTTGTGTATTCGAAAGGGTATGCTCCCCATGTGGTCCCATGACCACCATATCAGGATCTGATGATGGGATCCCAAGGAAATCGAAGGAAACCTTCAAATTTACGTGAGCGCCTGCAATGTTAAGTTAAGGGCAATTGTCTGCATGCCTTCATATTCTGTAAACATCATTTAATTTCATAATATACTAGCTGACCTACGCAACCTCGTTTGCGTCCAAACTACCATCCCCCGTTTTAACCCCAAAAGGGGTTGATTTCTAAAGATACATTATTAGTACACTTCTACACCATCTATAGAGCATACATTTTAAATTTCAAGTCTCTTACTTCAAAAACATAAGACTTTCATAGAAACTTCCAACCCCCGTTTTACCCCCTTAGGGGCGGAGTTTAGTATAATCCGTTCTTAGCGGATGTTTACACCCTATAAGGTACCTATCTGCCAAATTTCAAGTTTGTAGGTGTTATAGTTTTTGAGATTTCGTGATTAATAAGTGAGTGGTATTCGTATATTATTCAGCAAGATCTGGTCGAACAAGGAAATACCAGCAACCTTTGGCAAAGCTAATTTTGTCCTCATTCCTAAGAAAAGTGAAGTGGTAGATCCCAGGGACACTAGACCCATAGCCCTAACCAATACAATTTCTAAAATATTTTTCTCCTGTCTTCAATTAAAAATAATACAGTATATGTCCAACAATAATTACTTCAGACCAAATTACCAGAAAGGGTTCATGTCCGGAATCTCTGGATGTCTGGAACATAACTCATTACTTGCGGAAAGTCTCAAAGATGCTAGGAAAAATGAAAGGCCCAATTAGTCTAGTCAACAAGTTCCAAACTTGTTGACTAGACTAAAAGATGCAGCAGCATTACTAGGCCGCCATGGTGTGGGTCGCCATGCTGCATTGTCTGTATTCGCAGTGAGCATGGTGACCACCACTCTTGGATTCTGCTTATGCTTTCCATCAGGCAGAGTAGAGTCACTTTGGCGGGCCAAACATAAAAAAAAAAAATAAAAAAAAAAAAGGCAAATTACAGTCTGTTGGATAGATTTAGAAAATGCCTTTGGCTCAGTACAGCACGAGCTTATGTTATTTGCCTTGAAATGGTATAACTTCCCGCCAACAGTTTGTGAAATAATTGCATCATACTACAGTAAATTAAAATTTGTAATCACAGCAAAAGAGGGACATACGAAACCCCTCGAATACAGAGTAGGGTTGTTCCAAGGTTGCTGCTTATCGCCAGTAGTATTTAATACAGTTATAAATATATTAATAGATAATATCGCAACATGCGAAAAGAGGTGGGGCTATCGGTTTAAGGTCAATGGAAAATATACGGAATCCATCTTAGCGTTCGCAGACGACCTTGCGATCATTACACGGAATGAGGACAAAACCTAGCAAATGCTATTGCCCTTGTCTGGGCCGGCGAGGCACCAGGTATACCTCATATGACCCCGGGATTACTATTGGTGGGGAAAGTGTTTCAATAATATCAGAAACCGTGCCCTTTAAATTCCTTGGAAGAAAGATAGACTACAAAGGTCGTACTCCATCTATAAACGTAATAGTCGATGACTTCGTAAAAGACATTGACAAGGTAGACCAACAGCCAATTAGTAACGTAAAAAAAGCTTGGATTTACGACAACTACTTAACATCACGTCTCAACTGGCCGTTTCTAGTATATGATATAAACCAGAACCACATAAGAACACTGGACGCGAAAGTCACTAAGACATTGAAGTCGTGGCTCGGGCTGGCACCATCTGCAGACCCGTCAACGTTGTACAGGAGCTCGAATAATTTTGGAATGAAATTAAAAAAACCTTCGGAACTCTACAAACACCTAAGAGTTACCAAAATGCATGTCTTGTCAAAATCCCAAGACGAAATCGTTAGATCCCTTCCAAAAGACAAAAATTAATCTCTAATTCCACAAAAAATTCATGGTGGGTACGCAGTCCAGTAGAGTGGGATTGGGAAATGTTAGAAGACAGACCGACAAAGAGATAACAAAATCTTTCATACAACAAGATGAAAACGAGACCTACAAGGTGCACGCAATGAACCTAGAAATGCAGAATGAATGGTTAACTCTAGGAGAATTTTGTATCCCACCAGTATTGAAATGGCGCACGCTTTTGTATGATTGGTCACCCGCCCTGTTAAAATTCTACCTCAACGCCTTTCAATTAACTCTCCCCGATCAAAGCAACCTAGTAAGGTGGGGAAAAGCTACAGAAAAGGCTTGTACGATGTGCAATGCGGCAATAGGTACAGCCAGGCACTTACTGACAGGTTGTAAGGCGCTATTAGACCGGGGTCATTATTCACGTCGCCATGATAGGGTATTACTCATCATACGCGAAGCTATGAGTTTATCACTGGCGAGAGCGAAAATAGGAATAACAACAAACATAAAAACTAACATCGCGTTTGTAAAGGAAGGCTCAACAAAAAAGACTTCACTCACACAAAAGCCGTACTCAATTATAAATACCGCCAGTGACTGGACATTATTAGTGGACACGTATGAAAATCACTACAGAATACCGGAGGATATCTGTGCCTCGGCGTCCAGACCGGACATATTTCTTTATGCAATGTCAATTAAGCGTGTAGTACTAGTAGAACTCACGGTGCCGTGGGAAACGAACATCCCTAAAGACCACGCTTTAAAAAGAAACAAGTACTTTGACTTAACCAACGAAATAACTAAAAATGGTTATGTCGTTGCGCTGTATGCCATGGAAGTGGGTGCGAGGGGTATACCAACGAAATCCCTCTATAACCTGCATAAAGACCTTGGATTGCCAAGAGCTTCAGTAAGCTCTTTTCTTGAACGAATATCCAAAGCGGCATTGCTAGGCTCACTTCAAATATGGTTAGGTAGAGGGGGTAACACAGCGGACAGTGGAGGTGAGCGTTGACGCGTCGTAAGGAGTGCTCCTTAAACCTAAACCTGGGTCGCAGTTCCCAGGCACTGTCGAAGTCGCATGTGTTGCCCCCATCTATCACGCGATGGACCCGGCACCCGCACGGTGAATCCATGGAACGCTAAGAAATAGGTCTTTTCGCTTTTATATATATATAGAAATAGAATATATAGATATAGATAACGACTAAGGATATTGTCAGTTTACCTCAAATCACTTGAATTATAGTAATCTTAGAGAACCTTTCGATTATATACAGTATGTATGTTACCTTTAGTCGTATTCTTTCAAGTTATTTAAATGAAATGATGATGAGAGACTTGAGAAAGAGTAAAAAGCGAAAAATAACAAAAAAACTTAGTTTAAAAAAACCGATTTCAAAAACTAAAAAGTATAAAATAACTTAATTTGTAAGTGCTACCTATTCATAGGTTTGAAGTCGGTGCCAAGCCAAAATGTAATAGTAGGTACCGCACTCGCCGCGCGTGACCTTGAGCAGGATAACTTCTCTTCGCGTTGAACAAAACAACCGAAGCGTCGGTGACGTCGTTGACGTTCGTCTCGAAATATAGCGAGTGTGGTACCTACTATTACATTTGGCATGGCACTGACTTCAAACCTATGAATAAGTAGCACATACAAATTAAGTTATTTTATAATTTTTAGTTTTTGTAGTCGGTTTTTTTAAACGAAGTTTTTTTTTTGTAAATACATACATATTTTACATAGAAAACATCCAAACTCCGAAAAAACAAATATTTGCAGGTCATGAAAAAAATTGATCCAACCCGGGATTCGAACACGAGACCTCAAGCACAGCAATTGCATACGTTTCCATTGTGACACCGAGGTATCAATCTTACGTTACGGACGCTTTTTGCCGGCTAGGGCACCCCTCCGCAACGCCCCATAAGGAACTTCGTTCCAGTATTAGTCTGGACGACATGGGCGTAGCCAGCCATGGGCTCAGGGTGGGGCAGCAGTCTAAAATAATATGTAACTAGCAGACTATACTCGCGGTATTACCGCTACCGATTCGGTAGGGCCCTATAGGCCCATCGTGTTGCTGGACGAGGCAGGAAAATTGAAAGGATACTGCCCGTAACGTCCGGGATCTCTTTGAGGTGAGGCCCGATCTGTCGAACGCTCAATTGGCATCCCGAGAGGGTCGACGAGTTCGACGGTCTGGGCTAGATAAGAGTGAGGCCTTGATGTGCCATGGGCCCCGTCGTGGTCCGCCCCCCGGCACCTCTATCGTGGTCAACTCGGTCCTCGTACCGGTTTGGGCCCAGATGAAGTATCTGGTAGTGAAGTATCTGAGTAGTTGGCTCTTCGGCGAGCATTTCCGACAGCTTGCTACAAAACTGGTAAACGCTGCCTCTGCCCTTGGGCGACTATTGCGCAATTTGGGTGGAGCCAGCGTAGCGGCGTCGCGTCAAGACGGCTCTACATGGGGCTTGTCCGGTCGATGGCGTTGTATGGTGCACCGGTGTGGGTGGCGGCTTCGACCGCCCAGAATAGGGCGCGCCTCTCGTGTCCCCAGAGGATATTGGCTGTTAGAGCCATACGTGGTTACCGCACCATGTAGACCGAGGCGGTGCGATTTATAGGCGGACGGCTGACTTCCGGGCAAAGAACGGCTTTCGCCCTCCGCCCGAAGATATACGCGAGTGGCGTGGAGCCGCTCGTTAAGCCACCATGGTTCACTGGTCGTCCCGACTCCACCCACTGGCTTTGCCGCCGTGGAGGCTCTCCAGCCGGTCATCATTGAGTGGGCAGGGCCGTCACCACTGCGAATGCAGCGAGGACTCGGCCCAGCACACGTTAGTGGTTTGCACCGCCTGGGTGACGCAGCGTCAGACCCTCACTACAGCCAGCGGATGAAATTTCTCGCTTCCGGCCGTCATACGCTCCATGGCCGGTGGTGTCAACTGTTTTACTGCGGTCGCAACCTTCTGCGAAGACGTAATTACGCAGAAGGAGGTGGCGGCGAAGGCCCCGGGAGGATGACCTCCACTCGGACCCAATTCGCCGCCGGCGAATAGGGCGGCGCAGGCACGCTTACCAGCGCCCCATGCCGTCCTGAGTGTGGCCGCGGAATGACGGGATGGGTTTCCCCCTTCATCCGCTTAAGTGGCCAGCCGCATGGACGTACGCGTGTGCAGTACGTCGCCTAATTAGAGATTCCATCAGCAGACGGTTCTCGCTTCAGTGTGGGCAGGCACTGGAAGGGGTCCGGATGTATTAATAACAGCAGTTCCCCGATCCCTTCCTTCTCAGGCGCAGAGTGGCACACCGTGTGGTTTTAGTCGGTCGACTCCGATACACCACCCCGCCGCAAACCCCGTTGGGTGACGGCTCGTGGGTTTTCCACGCGTAAAGAGATACTTTACAGGTCAGAGCCTGCCTCATCGTGCCTACGCCCATGATGGATGAGGTTGTAATCAATTATTTTTTACTTTGGGAACCTATTAAGGTACTGTTGTTAGAATCTTCTGAAGTCAGTTGTACAATAATTATAATTAGAAGAAATATTTTTGCTACATTTCTGGCTGTTTAAATACACATAAGACAGCCGTCTTAATATGAAATCAATTCCTTAAATAAAGTAAGTATAAATTTACACGTGCAATAAACATTTAAGAAAATAATTGTTTTCAATTTCTTACTGGCTTAAGAATGGTTTTAAGGCTCAGACACTACAAAGTGTTTACTATAACCAACACCTGATACAAAGATTATATTTTTATGTTAAGAGTGGCTGAACAAAAATGTCTAATTTCTCGCATAATTGGAAGCTTAAGAAACATCTGGTGGTGCCGAGATAGCAGGCAGAAGTAACCGTAATTTATGTTAGTAGGCTTGGATATTTACGGCACTAAGAAATATACACTCTGTCTCACCTTGAGTTTTGTAGTGTCGTACATAAGTAATGACTGTAATTTGTACATAAATATTTTTTTGCTACCTGATGAAATTGAAGAGGTCTACGAGTATAACCGGCATGAGACTGCGATTGGCTGATGATTAAATGAATCTGCTAAGCCTACTATCTATAATTGTCTGCATATTAATGGATGTGACCGCACAATTTACTATCAATTCGAAGTAGCTTTGAGCACCGTAATTTTTAATCAACTTTTGAATTTTAAATAAAGAACTATATGTATAAACAAATAAATTTTAATAAAGAGCTATATAATATCATAAAGCAAATAAACTTTAAATACAGTTTATTTGCTTTATGAGAGTAAATATAAAAGATACTGAGTTTTTACTTTATTATATAGAAACTCTATTTAACTTCTATAAAAACTATAAAACTATTGAATAAATTAAATACTACAAATATAACCCTTCTCATACATGTAATACCTACATTAAATCGTAAGTACTGATTTTTTAAATTCTTTGGTCTTTTTATTTCAAATAAGAAACTAATCGTGTAACTGCTTCCAAAAAGTATAACCAGATTAGTATTCGAAAACCACGAAATCATGTTTTATTTTAATGGGTGCAATTTTTTTGTCTGTTTGTAAATTAGCAAATCATTCATTAAGCATTTATCGGCTCTATGTTTTTCACTAAGACCGTTATCAGAAAAGAACGAGTTTTAAAAGCTAAGTGTTTATCATCATAAGAATAAATAGTACAAGTAACACACACAATGTAAGAAAATATGATAAAATCTAAGCACCTCGTAATCAATAAATAACAGTTCAAAAGTCATGTAAAAATAACTATTTACTTGAAAAGTTCAGCGAATTAAAAAGTAAAAAAGAATTGGACCATTCAAATGCCCGTTCCGTCATTTCGTGCATCATGCACATTTGGTGCACTTCTATTTCTCGCGTGTCTAAATATTCGAGAATCGATTAATTATTTCAAAGCAATATGCCATGCCATGTGACGGCAGGGGCGACAAAATTTACGTAATGGCGGCTGGGTGACTAACAGGCGCGTGCAGAAAGCATCAAGGACGCCATACCCATGGATGCCGACATAAAGGCTAAAATTGTTCTTCATCTTTCTCAGCTCTCCGACGTAGTAGTAGTAGAGCCACGCTGATTTCAGCACGAATGGGCCGGCTCGACCGGGGCGGTACTACCCTCGCACAGAAAATCAACGTAAAATGACAGCGTTTGTGCTGTCGTGTTTCGTTGGTGAGTGCGAGACCGGAGGCCCAATTAGTCTAGTCAACAAGTTCCATACTTGTTGACTAGACTAAAAGATGCACAAGCATCACTAGGCCGCCATAGTGTGGGTCGCCATACTGCATTGCTGTATTCGCAATGAGTATGGTGGCCACCACTCGTGGATTCTGCTAATGCTTTCCATCAGGCAGAGTAGAGTCATTTTGGCAGGCCAAACATAAAAAAAAAAAAAAAAAAAAATATATATTTTCCAGATATTGAAAATGCTGAAGATTGCCAAGCGATTGAATTTTAGTTTGAGTATTTGAGTATTAGGCAACAGGAGTCATTACTAGAAATGTCCGTTGATGAAAGTCTTCGAGTTGATTTAAAAAGCAAGTCTTTGATAAATTTTTGTGCAGCTAGACAGGAAGAATATCCTGAACTCTCACGCAAAGCGGTAAATTTCCTTTTAACCTTTACAGTGCGTTTGAGACCTTTTGAACCTCACAAAAAGTTGTTTCCAAAAAACACCTTAAATACAGCCCATATGTGGCCATATTGCTTGCAACTCTACTATTATATAGTAAGATGATTGTTAAAGTGAAATCCGGCTTCGCACTGATATAAAGTTCAATTTGTGTCTCGACTAGGGATTAGTCCGGTCAAATTAGACCAAAAAATAAGAGTAAAGTTACCTAAATTCCCACCAAGCTGAAAATCAGTAAGATTGTTTAAAATATCATTAAAAACAAAATTTGAAAGTTCCCCATCTTTCCCCTGTAAGGAAAAACATTTATTCAAGGTCAAAGGTCAAAAAATTGATTTTTGCGCGATTTTCAGCAAAACGATAAGTTTTATCATAAAAGTAGTTTGCACAAAATTGTAGATCATAAAATTATCTAAAAAATGTACAAATATTTTTTTTCTTACGAGCCACCGTTTCTGAGATATAACCATTCAAAAAGTTATAAAAGTTGTTTCGACTGCACGTTTGGCCTAGTGGTTTAACGGTCACCACGCCGTTTCCTACTTCGCCAAGTGTCGTGGGTTCAAATCTCGCGTAGGACAACGCTTTGTGTGATCCACAAATTGTTGTTCTGAGTCTGGGTGTTCTTTGTGTCCGTTTCATGTATGTTTGTAAAGTCCCCCGCGACACAGGATTTATTCATAGTGCGGGAGTTGTCTTTGTAAAACAAAAAAAAACTTTTTGAATCGTTATATCTCAGAAACGGAGGCTCGTAGAAAAAAAACTTTTGATAATTTTTTTAGATAATTTTATGATCTACAATTTTGTGCAAACTACTTTTATAATAAAACTTATCGTTTTGCTGAAAATCGCGCAAAATAAAATTTTTTGACCTTTGACCTTGAATACATTTTTTTCCTTACAGGGGAAAGATGGGGCACTTTCAAATTTTGTTTTTAATGATATTTTAAAGAATCTTACCGATTTTCAGCTTGGTGGGAATTTAGGTAACTTCAAATGTCTAAATTGACCGGACTAGATGGGAATAAAAGAGAGTTGCAGTTACGATAACACAACAGGGAAAGCAAAAGGATTTGGCACACTGGACACAAAAAAGAACGGTATATAAAGACATTTTCTTATTTTGACGTTTAGCAAATTTTGACGTATTTGATTTAATATTTTTTTTACACATTTTCTTTACTTAGCTTTACGGGTAGCAAGTTTGAATATGAAATATTACGCAAAGATGAACACCTGCTTATTTCGCCAAAAATATTCAAAGAATCAGGGGAAGACGCCTGGCATTGGTTGCTTATTTTTAACCGACTTCCAAAAAAGGAGGAGGTTTCTCAATTCGACCGTATATATATATATATATTTTTTTATGTGTGTTCGGGGATAACTTCGTCGTTTATGAGCCGATTTTGATGATTCTTTTTTTAATGGAAAGCAGATATCCCAACGGTGGTACCATGATAAGGACACTAAGATCTGATGATGGCATCCAAGAGAAATCGAGTCGAACCTTGAAGTCGGTTTTTATTTTGTTAAAATTTGTATATATTGCTCTTATTCTCTTGTTTGAATTTTTGAGTTGGTGCTGGGAACATGGGGTTACATGAAACGCTTGGATTTTGTACTCCTGTATTACAGGAGTACAAAACCCAAGCGTTTAGAGGACACTATATTGTTTATCAGTACTTGGGCAGATGAACAATTTGTTGTCTTGTTTAGTCTGGTGACAGATTTTCCGGTATATCTTACTGGGGGTAAAATATCGAATTTAGAATCACCATCGGTTTCATTCTCTGACTTTGCAGTAGATGGGGTGCGAATTAGAATATTTTTCAAAATGTTTACCTTTTGCACAGGAGAATTTCTGACTGGAGTAAATGCAGTTTGCAACACTTTTCTATAATTTAACAGTTTACCTTCATCCGATTCACTTCACGAATCTGAATCGATCTTCATCGATCTGTGGCGGCCTCCACATACACCGCAACAACAACATAACATACTACAGCGTCATCTGCCGAAGATACATCGAACTACGGAGTAACGAAGGAAACTAAGAAACTACCAATCCTGAATCGCGCAGTGAAAGTTCTCGCGCAAATTAACATATATACAACATCCCAACATCAACCGTTGGGCAGTTGGCCCGCCAGGCATGATCACCTCGCCTGGTCGGAGGATCCTCCCTTTGTGTTGGTGGGACATGACAACCGTTCCTCCACAGTGGTGACCCCGACGTGATTGGAAGCAGCCTTCGATGCAGCATCAGCACGCCACCATCATGTTCACTCCCACACCTCCCACAGCAAGTCTCACAGCCAGCCAGCAACCTCGGCCTCTACAGGGATACACCACACGCAGGAAGCGACCGCTCCAGCCTGGTAACCCCTACGGCCTCATCAGCGTCTAGGCACAGCACACTGCACCTACGGTCCATGTAAGCAGAGCATATCTCTCCCGTCTACGCAGCAGCCAGCCACTACGCAGCAACCGCTCCGACTCACTGGGGACCTCACCGCGCCACCGCGCACCGCCTGCCATCCCGACTCACTGGGATCAGCGGACTTCAGCCCTGACTCACTGGGACTAGCGGCATTCAGTTCCGATTCACTGGAACTTGCGACACTCAGTTCCGACCTACTGGAACTACTCACTCTTGGCACTGGCAAGCTCCGCAACAGAGCACAGACAGCTGACGCATCATATATCGACCTCCGGTCTTGGAGGGGAGTGATGTGGTGGCCTCCACATACAGCGCAACAACAACATAACATACTACAGCGTCATCTACCGAAGATACATCGAACTACGGAGTAACGAAGGAAACTAAGAAACTACCAATCCTGAATCGCGCAGTGAAAGTGCTCGCGCACATTAACATATATAATAATAATAATAATAATAATAATAATCTTTATTTCATCATGATGGTTCAACATTATTCTCTTATCCTATTTACATATAGGTATTGTTATAAGCTTTTAATTGTGTTCGTTGACGACTGTACTAGTATAAACTGTGCTACAGTCGCCAGCGCCCCCTCCCTTACATCTAGGAAATAGACACAAGAACTATGAACACTTGAGAACAATTCGCTTTGACTACGCCAGTACATTCACTTAAATAAACAAAAATTACAATATAAAAGAATTTGTTTGAGAACTGTTACCACTTGAATTTGAGGAAGTAGATACAAAATATCGTTGTGAGTTAGTGTGGAGTGTGAATGTAGCTATGTTTGGTATGTGATGTGTGAATGTATGAGAATGATGATTGTGTTTTTAAATTTATTGTCAAGAATAGGATAGTAATAGTTCCTCTGTTTGATTATAATCCAAGCCCAACAACCATTTACGAAGAGTATCCCTGCATTTATTGATGGGTAGTGCATAAATGTTATTTGCGTGATTTGCTGCGTTGTATAATTTATTACTCAGTACATAAAATTGGTTTTTAGCAAGAGTCGTACGATGGGAAGTAACCGAGCAAACCCTTGTCTTGTTACGCTTTGTAATGACGTTATAGGTAATATGCTTGTGCTTTCGGAGAACAGTTGATACTACAAAAAGTTGTCTGACAGTTAGCACAGAACATTCGCTATATACAAGACTGGTGCTGTACCTTCGCGGCCTACCCAGTATCACCTTCAATATCGCCCTTTGTGCACGCTCCAAGGACAGCAGAGTGGTCTTACCAATACCTCCCCATACGACAATACAGTATTGGAGAAGGCTCTGAACAAGTGCATTATAAGCACACAGGAGGGTCTCAAGATCGGCCGATCCTCTGAGACTTCGAAAAACTGGAATCAATCGCCTCACTCGTGCTGTTAATAGCTTTATGTGAGGTAACCAATTTAGCGAGCAATCTATTATTAGACCGAGATATTTTACATATTCAGATCGGGTTAGTTGAGGGCAACCGCAACCATCCAGGAGTCCACAGGTATGTGCAGTAATTTTGAAATCAGATGGCGGCTGAGTAATAGCACGGGGTGTAAAGGCAATGTATCTTGTTTTATCGAAATTTAGAGTGAGTAGGTTCTCATTTAACCACATCATCACCTCCGCAAGCGCACGCTCTGTGTAGCGCCGAGTCTCAGTCCAGTCACTACCATGCACGATTAGCGCAGTATCATCAGCATATGTGATGATGTTGCAGTTGGGTAGCGACCTGGCACACAAACTATTTATGTATAATAAGAATAGAGTAGGACCAAGCACACTACCTTGCGGGACACCAAAGGAGAGTAATAGCTTGGAACTAGTGAATTTACCCACTCTAACGCATTGGGTTCTATTTGATAAGTAGGAACGAAACAGTTTCAACACAACACCGCGAACACCGACCGACTCCATCTTAGCAAGCAGCAGAGGGACAGAGACAGTGTCGAAGGCCTTAGAAAGATCCAAAAAAACACCAATGGCTTTTTCTTTCTTATCAAGGTGCTTACTGACAATTTCTGTAAGTAACAAAGTAGCATCTTCTGCAGATTTTCCCTTAACAAAGCCAAATTGGTTAGGCGCAATGATATTATTTCTCTCCAGAAATTTTACTAACCTGTGATTAATAATTTTTTCCAATATTTTTGAAATAACGCTTAGTACCGATATAGGTCTGTAGTTCCCAACACTGTCTCTGTCGCCACTCTTATAGATAGGATGCACAAGTGCACCTTTCAGAATATCTGGAAAGACACCCGTGTGCAAACATAGGTTGCAGATAAATGTGAGAGGAGGAATTAGACTACTCTTAGCACTTTTAATTACGAGTGTCGGTATGTTGTCAATTCCAGCCGCAGAGTTATTTTTCAAGTTAGTGATTATATTATCGACTTCTCTCTCATCGGTGTCAAACAAAGCCATAGAGTCTCTCGGTGGAGGAGGTAGAGTGCTTGAGATATTCGGCGTACCAATAATTTGGTTTCTTAAAATTGCATTTGAATAAGATGACCCTATATTAGCAAAAAAGTGGTTTACCAAACTCAGAGACTCGCAAGGATCCGGAGCTAGACCAAGCAATTCACCAGGAGGAGGCGAGGATTGCTTGAGATAGGCAATTTTGTTTATAGTCTTCCACACACCCCTTGGATTGTTTTTGTTCTTCTGAAATTCAGATTTTTCAAACGCAGTTTTAAGTTTTTTTAGAAGATTGGTGCAAAAATTACGGTACCTGGTGTATGTGACCTGTAATATTGCATTGTTAGGGTCTGCTTTTGCTTGTTTGTGTAATTTATCCCTATGCCTAGCACACCGGACCAAACCCGGAGTCATCCACTGTTTGATCGTTCGTTTCCGGTGGGGAATATTTATTTGCTTAGAGTGGATACTAATAACGTTAGAGATCACATTTATTAAGGTAGTAGCTGATACATTAGCGTCAAAAGAAGTATAAACCGAGGAAAAGTCTGTGTGGGAGAATTCAAGCACCAGTGCGGGATAATCAACTTTTAATAATGTGGTCTCCGAGGCGTGCCTTTTAATTTTACAATCCAAACAAAAAACAAGGGGTGCGTGATCGGTTATAAGAGAATCAAGTATGCAAGTCGCCGCGCATCTAGTAGATCTCAACATAACGTGATCTAAGCAGCTTTCGCCACGAGTTGGAATAACATGAGCAGGTAAGAGGCCGTGACAGGCCATCAGATCCAAGTAAACGTTATAGTTTTGGTCATTACTTTGAGTAGTGATATTTATGTTTATGTCACCAATTAGAGCCAGTGACCTAACAGACTTTAGGGATTCTAGACAAATATCAAGGGTGTCACAGAACCTATCGATGTTTCGGCATGATGGTGGCCGATACATGGCAACGACAGCATATTCATCCTCACATTGCACAATAATACAATTTGCTTCCGACACAGAAGGCACAATAACAGAGTGATTTATGTTAGATTTGATATATAGAAGAACACCGTCATTTTGGTTGGTATAGTTAGATGCGTAAGATGTATAGCCTGTGATTTCAGGTGCAATCGGACAACTTCTTAACCAGCACTCAGTTAATATCAATATATCACACTGGAAACAAATTCTTTCCAGTAGAACCGTAAGAGCATCAAAGTTACGGGCCACACTACGAACGTTAGTGTGGAATACAGATAAAGCCCTCTGGGACAAATCAATATGGCTTTTTATTTCTTCAGGTGAACATATCACAGATTCCGATATACGAGCTGAATCAATATCGCTACATATGTCATCCAAAATTAACATTTTTTAAAATAAGGTCCGAAGTGCACGACTGAAACTTGCGAGACTGATTATCATCCTGTTGGAATATATGCAAACAGATCATGTAATATATGTGTTTGTGTAAAAACAGTATGTCGAATTTTAATTTTATAAGCATGTTTTGTGTAGTGTAATCAAAGATATTATGTAGTAGTGTAAGTGGTAATAAATTCACCAGTATTATTAATAAAAGTAAAAAAATAATGTAACAAAATTTTAACAAGTTAAAGTACATGCAAAAAACAAAATATATTAAGCATACAGCCTTTTCCAGTCACAGCGCAGGTTTAGGTTGAAGCTTGTCGATGTCACTTTCTTTATCGATGCGATATGATGGGGCCCCAGTCTTGAGACGAAGAAACACCCTTCCATAGGCAGTCCAGCAGAACTCATAATTGTTATTCTTGGCAAACTCACGAGCTAAATAAAACAGATTTCTAGCCTTTTGAGTAAGACTCTCAACTATATAGATCGGTTGAGGTTGTCCATCGAGTTGTAGATGTGCTGTGCTAAGTTTGTTGTTTTGATTTTTCCTGCTGTGTGATTTCACAGAGGTTATGATCTTTTCCTTTAATAGTACCGTCGAAAAGTCCACCAAAATAGCTCTTTTTCCTATTCTATCCACAGCCAGGCGAAAAATGTCTCTAATGTGAGTTTCCTCCACGCACGTTTCCGTAACCAAACCGATTTTTTTAACTAAATTAATCAGGTCATCTTTAGTTTCATTTTTTTGAAGAGGAATGTTTCTCATCTCGATACAAGTCCTCTTTTGTGACCTTTCGAGGTTTTCCACTTTTAATTCCAACGACTGAATATAAGCTAATTGTGATTGTTTTTCAGTCTCCAATTTAATTAAGGTAGTCTTCATTTCGTCGTACTGATTGGATATAAATTCCATGGACTTTATAATTTCGCTGTTTTGCTTTATAATACCATCAATACTTGATTGGATTGCATTTTGCTGTAATTGAAAATTTTCTAGGCATTTTTTCATCTCCGAAATGGCAAAGGTAATCTCATCGTCATGTTGACGCTTTCGGGCACGGGGCTTGCTAGTAACATTACAAGAGCTATCGTTATCAGTATCTGTGACCGGCGCAGAGCTCTGGTTTGTATCGGATATAACTTTCTCTTTTTGTGTAGAAGGAGGTGTTTTCTTTAAAGGCATTATTACTGTACAAGAACGATGCACTGTGCAACCCTAAGTGCACGTTACATGCGCCAATCTGTAAAACACCGTCTGTTGCAACGTATAAATAACGGTGTGAAGTTATAAACAAGGTCCACTCCGCAACACAACGATGCACCAAACAAATGGAAATAAAATACAGTACAGCAATGAAATGACTCATCCAATATCTCACACAGTTATCATTGGTCTTATTATTGGAACATACTCAGTCATAAGTATCAGAACGCCTCCCAAACGGCGGTGCCTAACTCTGGCTAATCAGCAGTAACGGGGCGGGTGAAAGGGCGGGGTCAATGACCTTGTTCAATATAGGTCACGCCTGCGCGTGCGCTGATTAGCCGGTGGGAATAGAAAGGTGTGCACCGTACCTGGAGTGGCGCGATTAGTTGTAAGTACCAGGCTCACAGATGTTTAACGGAAGTTGACGTTCTTGTATCCCAGATGTCTCCACACAACTTATGCACTCCTAATTTTCTTAAACGATTATCTTGACTAAAATTTGTATTTATTTATGTAAAAAAATTCAAATAGACAGTATGCACGTCAACACCTTGCGGCGGTCCGCAACATCAACATCAACAACAACAACATACAACATCCCAACATCAACCGTTGGGAAGTTGGCCCGCCAGGCATGATCACCTCGCCTGGTCGGAGGATCCTCCCTTTCTGTTGGAGGGACATCACACCTGTACCTCCACAGATCCATAATACAAAAATCAATGCGCTTCCGTATCGAAACTTTTCACTACACTAAACTAGGATGCACGGCGGCCCCGCCGTCCGCGCCTCATTCCGTGCGGCTATGAGGCCTGCAATTCTTGAGGCGGATTAGACCTCTCTTCGCACTAGACGAAATTAATTTCAGTTCAGTGCGTATGGGATCTATTAAACCTGCACTATACCTGCATTCAATAACTGCACCGTGACCCCAAGCTTCGTAAAAGAAACAATTTTATATATTTGTCTCGATTGTACTCATTGAAATGTTAATATAGTCGCCACCGCACAGAGTGAAAGAACGTGAGTTTGACAGCCGCACCTGCGAGAAGTCTCGCATGTGGCTTGTTCGAACTCATAACGCAGTGAACGTGTGTCCAATATTATTCCAAAAATTGATTCAATTTGTGACAAGAAACAAAACCCATCCATCGCATTTATATTAATAAGATATTTGTTTTTGGCCTGTATTTGTAACCTTTTATTCAATATATTTTATATACAATGTTATTCTTTTCTTTTTGTTTGGTTGGGGGTTCGCTGTGATCTGGAAACTTGAATGGGGGTACGAGGAGCCAAAAATTTGAGAAACCCTGATCTAAACACTTACCAATATGAACAAAATTTAATAAGATATGATTAATCAAGAAAATTGTATCATATCATTGAAAGTAAACATATTCACTCTGGAAAATAGTATACCTAATTCATTCAAGTATTAATTCCAAAATACAACGTTTTTATTCAGACTACTTAATCGAATATCGATAAAGTTATACTAATTCATAAACATACCTACTTATATGTACTTGGTCTAGCCTATAAGCTTTTAGATTTTGAAACCGATTGTCGAATTTTGCATTGTTTTTACAATAAATCAGTAACGCTTAACGACTCATCACTCACTATAAAAAAAAGGAATACGTAATTAAAGCACTTTCGATTTCCGTTATCTGGACAAGTATGTATCCGCTAAGTGCAGAGATTAGGCGATACCCTATGTCCTGAAAGACCAGTCAAAGCATGATAAATTACATACATACATCAATCGTTAAAACGGCAGCACTAAAACGATGATCTCAAAAGTTCTGTTATACTACCGATTAATCTATACATTTAAAATTACTTGACCTGACTGACCGTTTTATCAATGCATAGCCTAAATCGCTATAAGCTTGAATTGTTTTGTAACTGTCGCTTTTTATGTTGTAAGAAATCTCTTAGAAATAATTGGGAAATGGAAATGTCAGCCTTCAGAAAAAAAAAGGGAAGTATGGTTGAATAGATTCGTCATTAAGTTTGAAACACGAATTAAGAAATAATCGTGCGAACGTAACTGCAGACAGTTGCTACTTTTTAATAAATGAAGGTACTTTTTATCATCATTCGCTGTTATCTATTCGGAATTGTTTATTTTAAGCTATTGCAGAGCTTTTATCGCGGGCTTCGAGCCCTTTGAGCGTGGCGACCGATTCAAGAAATTCCGTAACGTAACGTAACGTAACGAAAATATAACCTGACACCCGAAGCTCGCACGGATCGAGACGAGCTGCTCCGAACGACGAATCGACGAAGCTGTCTGTCTCTATGACAGGCTGAGACAGGCAGAATATGTCAACAGCCGGCCGCGCAGGCGTATTGAAATACGTCAAGGAAGATTCGTTGCCTTGGACACGAAGATTTGTTATGTGATATAATGTATAAAATTATTCATGGTAGCCATACACTACTACATAAATAAAAAATAAATGAATAATTATAATTGCATTAGTAGATAAAAAATCCTATGCAATAGCTTTACCGCACAGCAGTCCCCGAGTGCCACACGTCTTTTTTTATAAAATGACTTTTCTTAAAAGGTAGCCTTAACCTTATGCAAGGTAGATGATATAACATGACGCTATTACTTAATTAAATTCACAAAAGATAATGTTATCTCATATACGGTAAAACTAAACTATCTGTGCTTAGTGTTTACGGGAGATAAAATGAGCGTAATAATAATTATATATAATGCCTATTAAACAATGTAATTCATTTAACGTGTAAATCTTGTTGAGTACTGTTACGTTTTACAATGAGTGCCAAAGAACGTACAGAGAAAAAGAAATATAAATTAGTGGCTCCTGACGGTGGATATGGCTATATGATTGCATTATCTTCCACCATAATTCTTGTGAGTATAAATAATGAGAAATAAGAAATTATGGATGACGTAGCGGCTTAAGCAGCTACCACGCCATTTTCTACAGCGCTAAGTGCAGTGGGTTCAAATCTCGGAAGGGATAACACTTTGTGTGATTCACAAATTATTGTTATTTATTTATTTATACATCATGCACATTTGGTGCATTGGCGAACTTAATGCCTATGGTAATTTTATTCTGAATCTGGATATCTATTGTGTCCGTTCATGTAGGTATGGTTGTAAATTCCCGCGATACAGGAATCTAACTAGTACGGGAGCTGTCTTTAAAAATTATATGTAATAGTACAAAAAGTACATAAATATAAAATAGACGTACCTGCTATTCAATATAAACTTAAAAACGCTAATTTCACTATGTCTCAAATTATGACGAGACAACATTCTTAGGCCACGTTTTTGTAGTCAGCGGGGAGCGGAGCGGCGCCGCGACGGTGGCGGAGCGGGTAGGGCGCGGAAACGCGGGCAGATCGCACGGTGCTAGAGCGGTTTAGTGTTGTGCTATAAGAAATTATATCTCCTAAAGTATAGCTTGATACGGGTGAAAGATGTCACAAAAAATTACTAGTGATTTCAAAATATAATTAGTGAAATCGATCAATGTTTGTTATTATTTTGTTTAATAAGGTAGTAGAGCCACGCTGATTTCAGCACGAACGGGCCGGCTCGACCGGGGCGGTACTACCCTCGCACAGAAAATCAACGTAAAATGACAGCGTTCGTGCTGTCGTGTTTCGTTGGTGAGTGCGAGACCGGAGGCCCAATTAGTCTAGTCAACAAGTTCCATACTTGTTGACTAGACTAAAAGATGCAGCAGCATCACTAGGCCGCCATAGTGTGGGTCGCCATACTGCATTGTCTGCATTCGCAATGAGTATGGTGACCACCACTCTTGGATTCTGCTTATGTTTTCCATCAGGCAGAGTAGAGTCATTTTGGCGAGCCAAACATAAAAAAATAAAAAAAATAAGGGTACCTGCTTATGAAATAGCATCTTAAATAAGTATTTTAAAATTAGTAAAAGTTTTAAAAGTAGGTAGTAGAGCCACGCTGATTTCAGCACGAATGGGCCGGCTCGACCGGGGCGGTGCTACCCTCGCACAGAAAATCAACGTAAAATGACAGCGTTCATGCTGTCGTGTTTCGTTGGTGAGTGCGAGACCGGAGGCCCAAATAGTCTAGTCAACAAGTTCCATACCTGTTGACTAGACTAAAAGATGCAGTAGCATCACTAGGCCGCCATGGTGTGGGTCGCCATACTGCATTGTCTGCATTCGCAGTGACTATGGTGACCACCACTCTTGGATTCTGCTTATGCTTTCCATCAGGCAGAGTAGAGTCATTATGGCGGGCCATACATAAAAAAAAAAAAAAAAAAGTTGGAAAAATCACAACATTGACAAAATTTAAAATCATTAATCACAGGTGATTGCTATTTTATTCCATCCCTATTTGATGCCGCTACACGGGTGCGCACCGCTCGTACGCCGTCGCCCGTTCCCCGCGTCGTTGTGATCGTGAACACTCCCATATAAGTAATTTATACTCTCGATTATCGGCACTTGAACTTGTTGCAATAAATTCTAGAATTAAACTCACTTGTAAGCATTCTACTATTTTAATTAAATTTAAACCTGACCGGTTTCGCCTTATGGCATCATTAAAGGTTGATGTGAGTACAAGTGAGTTTTATTCTAGAATGTATCCCATATAAGTCTATATAATACATTTGAACGCGCCGCTGCCCGCTCCCACTGAGTTCGTGTACGCGACATTAAGGTTGGCGCACTATAACATTGTTTATAGATAATCAATTTGTTCACACTATCATAACATCACGCTACGGGCAATAGGAGAACTAGACTAGGTTGTGTGGGTCAGCTAGTTGTATTATAAATGCCAAAGAAATGTATCTGCGAGCCCATATCTTTTTAAATTTTGAAATGCAGATATAATTAAGATATTTTGGACATGGACGTAAGTTTGCTGTCGCAAAAAAATAATCCGGTGCTTACCTGAGTATTATCAATATTTGTACATTTCTATTTATTTAGGCCATACTTTTGTAACTACACGCTTAAACTCCTATTGTTTTTCTGATAAATATTTTACAGTTAACACGTGTTTCTTCTTTATAAAGGACAATAATTTTCTTTACAATTCCGTATTTAAACATGACTGACTACGTTTGAACCAGCAAATTTATTGGCTTCTTATATGTTGATCAATCTTGATAGACGAAACTTAGTTGTAAATACATATCATCTACGAGTATATAGCTTATACGTAGACGTACATTGTATACATATTTACATATTGCTATTTGTAAAGAACGATTATGGATTTTGTCAATAATTTCCTTCGGAACTTTTTTTTTTTAAAGACTTTTAAATAAGGTCTTTGATTTGTGATTTATTGTATTTATGTGTTTTATATCGTATGTATGGCGATATTTACCTGAGGGGGAATTGCAAGTCTGGTGACGAATTCCACTGGGCTGCGCGGAGGAGTGAGCGTTGCCCCAACCCCCTCGCGGGGTTTGCTGATTACATTAATTAGTGATTAGTGACTGGCTTTAATCCAGATTGGCTGTATCTGTGATTCATGTTCTCCTTTATTTTCGTGCCAGCCAGCCAGCCAGCATACTTTGATTTTATAATGATGCAAGTAACCCAGTTTTTTTAGTATCTCTTGTCTTCGGTCGTGCCCCCACCTAGACGAGCCAAGTGAAGCTCAAAGGCACTACCTACCTTTTTCTCGAAGTGCTTCGTCATTTTTTAGGGTTCCGTACCGTAAGGAATAAACGAAACCCTTTAGGACCACTTTGTTGTCCGTCTGTCTGTCTATCACGGCTCTTTTTCTCAGGAACGCAGGGGAAAATCACAACAGCTGAAATTCATATCGAATACTCAGGTCTACTGTCCCTTAGAGCCGCGAAAGAATCAAACTTCTAAGCCAACGCAATCAAAAGATACAGCCGTTTATGCTGCAAATTTTCGACACTCGCAAGGCAATCAAAACCTAGAGGGTTCTTTCCGTGAACTCAGAATCTTGAAATTTGGTACGAAGCAACGTCTTATAGCACAGATAAAGGAAAAAATGCGATAAGCATGAATCTTAGTTACATCATATAATGGAAGATACGTCAGCTCACTGATACGGACACAGCTAGGCTAGTTTATTTTAGCTACTTTCACAGCGTCATGTCCTATGGTATACTACTCTGGGGCAAGGCGGCTGATATTGAAACGATTTTTATTCTACAAAAACGAGCCATCCGCTCAATATACAATTTAGGTGCTAGAGTCTCTCTTCGAGAGTTGTTTAAAGATATAGGTATTTTAACTGTTGCATCACAGTACATATTTGCAAATGTTATGTTTGTTAGGCAAAACATTAATGACTATAAGAAAAACAGTGATGTACACAATATTAATACAAGAAATAAGTCTAAACTCGTTGGTACCTATCATCGTTTACATAAGGTACACAACTCGTTCGAAGGTCTTGGTATACGTCTTTATAATAAAATTCCTACATATGTAATTGACCTTCCTATAGATAAATTCAAGCGTACTGTAAAAAATCACCTTATTAGGAAAGCCTACTATACGATTGGCGATTATCTGAACGACAAAGAGTCATGGGTTTAAGGTGTTATTAATGTTATTATATACACACTAACTTCGTCTTGAAATTGAGATAAATTTTTTTTTTTTTTTTGAATAATGTATAAATTTTGACATGTTGGTGTTCCGGTATGAATTGTTTGTATACTTTAACCTAACGACATCTAATTCCGACATTTAATTAAGTTAAGATTTGTTTGTAACTATTTTCTGTATAATTTTCTTTAATAATTTCCTTTTTCTCTTAATTAGTTTGTTCTTGTTTAAATTTTTATTTCCTTTATTTTATCTCTTTCTTGTATCAATTCTACTTAATTTTCATCTTTATTTTTTTTTCTTAAATACAAATTGTTGATTGTTTTAGTTGCAACTTATAAATGAAAACATACACACATACTTGTATAATGTAAATGAATACATGATGGTACTTTGGTACTTATCTAACAATGTTTCCCAATTTATTAAATACGCACTTGTTATTGTATGAGCACCTTGTCGACTATGATTATTATTAATTATTAATTTCCTTGATATTGACCTGATGATTTGCCGTGCGGCCTGAGTACGCAGCTCAACTATGGTTGAATAGGTCGATGGCTGATCCATGCGTCTTACTCTATTTTACATTTGTGACATTTATTGATTATTTTATATTTGGACATATTACATCTTTTTAAATTTGACTGTGAGTGAAAGTGCTATTTGGATTTTATTTTCCATAAGTGGACCTCACAATATAACAATACAATGTCACAATATAACAATGTAAAAATCTTGCAGCTATCAGTAAGAACGGCGCATGATTGGTTAGCTCATGGCTGTGCAGCAATGACTCCAAACCTTTTATATTGTTTTCTTTGGTCGACTTCGTTCTCATTCAAGTCTCTTAGTGAAAAAAATATTGTAAACCGTATTATTATTTTTTAAAAGGAGCAACAATGGAGTTTCTTGCCAGATTCTTCTCCATGAAGGGTAGGCTGCACTTGGAACTGGCGACTAGAATCACTCGATTTTTTAGTATTAAATATTGACTATTCATAAGTGCCTGTAAAATAAGTGCCTATATGAATAAAATATTTTTGAGTTTGAGTTTGAGTTTAATAAGCCGTTTATGCTGCAAATTTTCGACACTCGCAAGGGAATCATAACCTACAGGGTACTTCCCGTGAACTCAGAATCTTGGAATTTGGTACGAAGCAACATCTTATAGCACAGATAAAGGAAAAATTGCGAAAAGCATACATTTTTGGTTAAATTATATAATATACCTACAGGTTTGTATTGACCTCTCGTTGCGCGAGTCCGACTCGCACTTGACCGGTTTTTGAACCCTCATAACTTTGCTTTCCGATATACCAGATAGTTGAAATTCATTTCAACTATCTGGAAACCTCCGTCCTGGTCAACCTCCGCTGACGTTCATTTACTTTTGTTTTTTACACAAAATCTAATTAATAGAGCCATGTGACATAAAACTTTGCCAAAACCTATAGTTAAATTTAAAATAAGATGAGGAAGAACGTAGGATTATAATGACGATGAGTGATATATTAACAGAACTATACTCTTTGCGCTGAAGCATGGTGCGTGGTGGTTTAAATTAATTTACTTTAATTTACTATAGTTTATGGTTTAATTTAATTTACTACAGTTATTAATGCTTGAGCGTATATTCGCAATATATTAAATCATTAATAACTGTAGTAAATTAAAGTAAATTAAATTAAACCACCACGCACCATGCTACAGCGCAAAGAGTATAGGATATTAAATTTTATTGCAATAATATTAACTTAAATTCTACTTTAATTTTAATATTTCAGACTACAGCATCAATGTTTCAAGGAAGTTTTGGTATACTATTCAATGATTTTATGGAGGAACTTGGTATAAACTCAGTCCATATAACGATGATGATGGGACTAGGTTCAATATGCGCAGCTATAGCAGGTAAAATTACACCATTAATGTTTTGCTCATATTTTAAACGCAATGTGGTTCTTTTCATAAACGACAAATTTTTAAATAAGAAGAAGATTTTAGTAAGATTTGATTATAACATTATTTTGTTTATTGAAATATTATTAAATATGTCAAAAAGCATTTATAACACAATAGCAAACATTCATAGATCTTTGAATACCTATGTGGACTATCCGATTCTGGACCTACCAGCTGAATCAGGAGATACGCTAACTCTAACTTCTCTATTATGAAACGCTCGCTGTTGGTTTTGTCATTAAACTAATTTTTTCACATAGGCAACGGACTTCTTGCTAATTTTTTTCGATCAAATAAGTCTTAGAATATCGTCGACAATACCACGCAAGTCTATTATGACAAGTTTTCAGAACGCAGAAGAAACAGTTTTTTTTTATGTATGGCCCTCCAAAATGACTCTACTCTGCCTGATGGAAAGCATAAGCAGAATCCAAGAGTGGTGGTCACCATACTCACTGCGAATGCAGACAATGAGGCATGGCGACCAACACCATGGGGGCCTAGTGATGCTTCTGCATCTTTTAGTCTAGTCAACAAGTATGGAACTTGTTGACTAGACTATTTGGGCCTCCAGTCTCGCACTTACCAACGAAACACGACAGCACGAACGCTGTCATTTTACGTTGATTTCCTTAGCGAGGGTAATACCGCCCCGGTCAAGTCGGCCCGTTCGTGATGAAATCAGCGTGGCTCTACTACCTACTAATGCAATGCAATGATGTATAAATTGTCACATAGATATGTTGTACAAATTTTTTATAAATTTATACACATATTTCTATTATTAATATATCTAACTGTTTCTTTCCAGGTTTTTTAACGGGCACTTTTGTAAAATTTATGAGCATGCGCATGTTAACATTATTGGGTGCAATACTCCTTAATATTGGGACGTTCGGTATTGTGTTTTCAAATACAATGTTCACGTTTTTTATCTTTAATGGAATATTTCCGGTACGTTCAGTTATTAATTATGCACTAAGTACGATGTACTTAACGATTTAGTGATTTGTGTTTAGTTTTAAAATAATATCTATAGTGTTTAATGTTATTACTGTGGTCCCATGGCAGAACCGTTAATCTATTTATATTTAAAGTGTTAATTTATATTAATCTATTTATTTTCTTTCTGCAGAGTTTTGGCATGGGTATTTTATTCAATGTATCATTCACCACTATAAACTTATACTTCGTGGAGAAAAGAATGATTGTGATAAGTTTCTGTCAAACTATTATTGGTGAGAATTATTTAAATTAAAATTTTTCATTCCAAAAAAAAACAATCCATTTTCCCAATTTTCAAGAAGTAGCAAAGCGGATTTAATTTATTGTTATATGCAGTAAGTACGTCACTAATTTTAGTATACATGTAGAACACCTTTTGTCCAAATTCTGAGTTATTGTTTATTTCATTGGTTCTACACTGTATTTGAAGTGATTGTTATAGTGGTCGTCTTGACAGCTGGCGTTACTGCAGTAATATACTCTGAATATGTAAGCCGGTAATATAATGAATTATGCGAAATATGGAAGAAGCGGGTTATATCTAAACCTTTAATGCAATCATTAAAACTGATTTTAGTACCAATATTTATCTTTGTTTCAAAAATTTATTATTAATTTTAAGAATACTGTTGTTGACTGTTTACGCTGTTTCAATAAGTAAGACACGAAGAGATTCACAAGTATTTTGAGGCTACAAAAATTTAAATACTTAAAACTGAAAAAGTTTTAAAGTTACTTGCTTTTGTATAAAATATTTTCTGAATTATGAATCAATTCTTAAATACTGAAGAATCATTCGGTACAAAATACTATCGGTGAATGCAATTAAACACATTTTTTGTTCTACTTTTTTCAGCCCTGGTAACCATGGTAGTTCCAATATTCCTAAAGTGGTCTTTGGAAGAATACGGGTTCCGTAGTACGCTGTTACTAGTGTCTGGAATAACTATGAACTGTATTTTTGGAGCTATTCTGATACAACCAGTAGAAAAACACATGAAGAAAGTGGAGATAGAAGAAAAAGGTGAGAGTGATTGTATTGCAAATTGTTCTAAGATAAAAGTCATGTTCAAATAAATTTTAGACTTATTTCAATAGTTTAAAAATCATACACTACGTACACAGCACAGACTCCTCACTAACGTATTTATTTACAACAGTTCTAGAAGTTGATCAAAATATTCAAAATTGGTCATCCCTACATCCCTATATAGGTGTGGGGAGACGGGTGGCATGTCCCTCCAACACAAAGGGCCGACCAGGCGAGGTGGGCATGCCTGGCAGGCCAACTGCCCAACGGTTGATGTTGGGATGTTGTATGTATGTTAATCGACGCGAGAACTTTTATTTCGCAATGTAGGATTGGTAGTTTCTTCGTATAGTACATTACTCCGTAGTTCAGTGCATCTGCGGTAGATGGCGCTGTAGTATATTTCTGTTGCGCTGTATGTGGAAGTCGCCACATAGGTATAAATAGCATAGAGCAACACAGGCCGACGGACCAGTGTGGAATGACCATAGTGTCGTTTTCCGATATAAAATAATCTGTCACTTTTTATAGGGGAGAAATCTTTATACATACACATTTTAGACTCACATACAAAAACAATCGCCTGTCACTACGAACTCACAAACCATTCACAATTTTACACACACATGAATAAATGCTGTATCACAACAGTAAACTATCATCAATAAAATATCCTGAATATCCATAAAATCAGCATCATAAATATACGATGCAACTATGTCTTACCTGGAATGACGTTAAACAGACAAGTCATTCTCAGATCTTATGACCAATAAACTTCCTTTAGTGACTGGACATTGTCGGATTTACGTTTGAAGTTTTTCAAGAGTTCCAATGTATTTTCGCTAACTACTTTAATAATTGTCATCGGTCAAGGATGTATGAGGATAGAGAGTTCATTATCAGATCTACGGTAGACGACGTAGACATTGACAGGAGCAAGAAATACGAAATTGATTTAAAATTCTTGCATATTTGCCAATTTTTTTCGCTCTTCTTCAAGTAAACCATTTAATTCCGTGGGAGAGCCACGCTTCGGCATGAATGGGCCGGCTCGACCGGAGTGATACCACGGCCTCACAGAAAACCGGTGTAAAATAGTGCTTGCGCTGTGTTTCATCGAGTGAGTGAGGATACCGGAGGCCCATACCCCTCCACCTATCTCCCCCCCACCTCCAAAGGCCGGCAACGCACTTATGACGCTTCTGGTGGTTCAGGTGTCTAGGGCGGCGGTAATGGCTTACCATCAGGGGTAACGTCTGCTCGTTTGCCCGCCTATTCCATAAAAAAAATAGGATTTAGATACAGTGTATAGCATATTAAGTCAATTGAAAATTATTTTATACTATAAGTTAAGTTTATCTATTTATTATTTTCAGAGGAACTTCTATTAAGTGATAAGGAATCAACACAAAAACTTAAACCAGAAGTAAAGTTAAAGGACGTAGAAGGCAATACATGTGAAAAATCGCTCAAGCCCTCCGAAAAAAATGTAAATACCAATAGATTAACGTAAGTATATTGATTAAACAATAATATCAAAATATATTATCGACACGTATTTTCGAAAAATATGCCTGTTCGAATCTGTTAGGCCGTTAGGTCGTTCCTTTGTCCTACTTTTTTGAATGGTTTCGATTTACAGTTGGGTCGTCAAGCAAGATACCTATTAGCACGGTCGTGTCCCCACCAAGACGAGCCTACCTACCTTTTCTCGAAGTGCTTCGTCGTTTTTTTGAACCCTCATAACTTTGGTTTCCGATATGCCAGATAGTTCAAATTCTCAGGACATGATGTCAATAATAGACTAACTTAATTTCAAGATGTAGGTTTTGTGAAGTTAGGGTTAATAGAGTTAGGGCGTGTAGACCTTGAAGAACCTTGGCTCTACATGAGATCTGATATATTTTTCACAGGGTAAGCCATATGCAGTCGTCTTGGCAACTTTTACATGAAAATGTTTTTAAGTGGGATTGTATTTATCAAGTATAACTCCAAAGTAATCAATTGTCAATTCATCTATTTCTGCTTTTGGTTGAGATACAGTTTATTTGGTCAAAAGGCCATTGAAATTAGTTGAGTTATAGGGCATGTTATATTTAACTTCAATATGAGGGTTCTATAATAACCTACTAATTACCAACAACATTAACCACAAATCTCATCTGGCCAGCGTGTAAATCGACTGCACAGTTGGCCTAGTGGTTTAAACGTTCGCCACGTCATTTTTACTGCGCCAAGTGTTGTGGGTTCAAACTTCAAACCCCACATGGGATTTTGTGTGATCCACAAATTTTTGTTCTGAGTTTGTCGTCTTCATTGCTCATGTTTGTAAAGTCCCCCGCGACACATTATAAAATACAACTCCCGCATTAGGATATGTGTATCTAGTTGTCTTTTATAATAAAAAAAATCAACCTATCGCCGTCCACTACTGGGCAATTTTCTCCAGTCTCCGTATTGGGCAGTTCGCAGGTTCATCGTGCCACAGAGTATTTGCCTAATCGCTTCAGTTTAAACTCTCACTTAAACTTCAGCGTACTGATTCTACTCGTGCTACTTATGCGATGTCAGTTTTTCTGTCGAATAACTTTGTTTCGAATTCTGTCTGACAGTGAGCTACCTAACATTGCACGCTCCATCGATCTACCGTACTCTTGTGGACCAGCCTGGTGGTAAGGTTAAACGTCTCGACTCCATATATCATTACGGTGTACAATGTTGTATATTATGTCAAAACCTCATTTTTAAAGCGAGGTATAGCTAAGCTAAGAAATGGAAAGTGAAATGTCGATAATGTAACTGTAAATACCCTTACCTGACTCCATTGGGCTGCATTTTCCTGAAGTGGAAATGGGCCGGTCATGTCTCTAGACGTACCGATGGTCGATGGAGCCGAAATGTGCTTGAGTGGAGACCGCGACTAGGCAAACGTAGTGTAGGGCGCCCTGCGGCTCGGTGGACTGACGATCTAAGGAAAGTGGCTGGCAGCGGATGGATGAGGACTGCCCAGGACCGGGATGGTTGGCGCTCCTTGGGGGAGACCTACGTTCAGCAGTGGACGGCGATTGGTTGATTGATTGATTGATAGCTAAGCTATAAGTTGGTTGGTAAGCTATTGATCACAAACACATGCAGTTATCTATATATCTATATATATAAAAGAGGACGGTGACTGACTGACTGACAGACATATCCAGAGATCAACGCACAGCCCAAACCGCTGAACCTAGAATCCTGAAATGTTGCATGTAGGTTCTTTATATAACGTAAATGAGCACTAAGAAAGGAATTTTCGAAATTCCACCCCTAAGGGGGTAAATCAGGTGATGAAAGTCTGCGTGAGCGAAGCCGCATGCAAAAGGTAGTCAGAAATATAATCCTTGTATACAAATAACATATTATTTAAACCAAAATTATGACATAGAATTAACTTTAATTAAATCTCAAGAAGGCATTTTCCTTTCAGAGATCATTGAATTAGACTTCCATAAATTTCTAAAAAAACTAACAATTTCTGTTGTAGAAAAATTTTTGATGCATTAATCGACAAACCGTTACGTAAGACATACTTACTGTCATGCGTGTGTTATGGTCCATCGTTGTGTATGTTTGCTGACGTGACATATATTATAATGTTACCACAAGCATTATATGCAGCCCAATGGAGTCAGGTAAGGGTATTTACAGTTACATTACCGACATTTCAGTTGACATGTTGACTGCCTCGGTGGTAGAGTAGCAGTAGCCTATGCTTTTTGTGCTTAGGCCTCGGGTTCTATTACCGGGTCAAAAATTTGTAAGATCTGAAAATTTCTGTTTCGGACTTTTTTGTTTCCTATGTATAATATGTAATTACAAATCAGTCAATCTAAATTTTATAGTACAGGCTCCACTTAGTTTGAAATTAGACCGTGTTGTGTACCAGATGTTCGATTTTTTTATTATTATTGTAAGTAAGATAAAATAGAATGACTTAATGATTGCAGACTGCAATGTTTAAGAATGATTTAAAGCTTTTCAACGCTATGTTTGATTCGTACTATAGAAAATAGAAGTTGCTTCTGATTGCAAAGGCATTGTATAGTTCTGTATGTTATGCTTTAATTTTTTGTTTCGACAATATACACGATGTTTAGATGTTTAATTATAATTTTGATCAAATAAACATTTACTTACAGGATAATGTTGCCTTGGCCATTTCGTTAATAGGTTTTGGAGACTTAGCTATGCGTATAGTTTTCATATTTATTGGTAATTGGATATTTAAATTCGGCAGTGCGGAAGTTTATGTTACCGGGATCATCCTTGCCCTCGTGGCTAGAGTTGGTAAGAAAAACCAAGAATTTTCTTATTCAGTCAGTAAATCTGTGATAGGGTAGTAAATAAGCATAGTTGATCCATGAGGGAAATGATTTAATACTCAATATTTTGTTTGCATACCATATCGTTACATTTTCATGTATGGCCCGCCAAAATGACTCTACTCAGCCTCATGGAAAGCATAAGCAGAATCCAAGAGTGGTGGTCACCATACTCATTGCGAATGCAGACAATGCAATGTGGTGACCCACACCATGGCGGCCTAGTGATGCTTCTGCATCTTTTAGTCTAGTCAACAAGTACGGAACTTGTTGACTAGACTATTTGGGCCTCCGGTCTCGCACTCACCAACGAAACACGACAGCACGAACGCTGTCATTTTACGTTGATTTTCATTTTGTTTTTCCAGTACGAAATGTTATTTAGTTTTGCAGAAGATCATGGGCGTCATGGTAGTCATTTTAATTCGATGAACCGTCTGCTCATTTGCATGCTTTAACATAAAATAAATCTTTGAAGATTTCAATATATGATTAACTAGTTGTTGCCCGCGGCTCCGTCCGCGTATATGTCGGTTATCGCGGCAAATAGTAGCCTATGTGTTATTTTGATGTATAAGCTATATTACTGTAAAGTTTCACCCAAATCCGTTCTGTAGTTTTTGCGTCAAAGAGTAACTAACATCCATCCATCCATACTTACAAACTTTCGCGTTTATAATATTAGTATAGATATATAATCACTTGACCAAACATTGTGTCTTAGGACATTACCTATATATTATTATTAGCACATGCTGTTTATTTTTAAATTTAACGTTCGTTTTATATGATTCGCAGTTTAATAAATTTTTACATGATTTCTTTCAGGGCAACTTTGGACTAAAAAGTTCATAGCAAATATGATATTTATAACTTTAGCGGGAATTGCACGGTGTTCTATTGCAATCTTATTTCCAGTAGTGATAGCAGATGCGGTATTACCAGAACAGTTCTCATCAGCTATGGGTATCTCCATGATGTTCTCTGGGTTAACCAACTTGATACTTGGATTAGCTATTGGTAAATAAATTATAAAACGTTAATACGGACATTAGATAAAACATGATGCATTCAACGCATGCACTCAAAACGTTTAACGTAATTTAAATACAAATACATAAAAATATGTTTTATCTCTCTAATAAAAAAGGAAGGATTTACAAGGTTAGTGTCATGGTTGATGTTGGGAAGCTGTGTATATAGTTATCATCGTGCTTACTTTCATAACGCGATGTACTATTATTAGATACTGGATAATTTGCCACGTTTTCCATAGATGGCGTTGGTATCTACATTTAATTAAAGTTAAATTTTCTTACGACGACTATAATCATCCTAAAATTACTTCATTTTTAAACTACACTACTTAAAATAACCTGACTGAAAGCAAAAGATTTGTCGACAGTATTAGGGGAGAATATTTGCATCTTAATGAAATCATTGGCGTAAAATTGCCTTTTAAATATAATATAAACTTGAAGTAGTTATTTAAATTTTATTATTTAATAAATAAGCATCAATGCATGCAATTCAAATCTGATTTCAAAAATATCAGATAAGGCTAATTTTGATGGAAATAGATGTATATTTCAAGTCAATGAATAAATTTTCGATTAATTCTCTTATAAACACTTTTATTTTACATATACACATAAACGTATAAGTTTACATACATACATAAATGCATAGGTATATTTTTATATTGTACTTGTAAATTTTGTTGATAATTTACTACCAATAATTTCAACCACCATAAAACCAATAGACAAATTACATATTGTTCTTATTGTTTCTCGTTATCACGCGTCTTTGAAAGTAACGGTTTTAAAATTTAAATTAGCACAAAATCTTAATGTCTATTTTTAATCCTACTAATAGAAAGACACTAATTAGGTACAGTAATGAAGGTAGAGAATTGTAACCCGAAAAAATAACCCATTAAGAACAAAGTTCAATCTGCTTGTTGTATTTAAAAAAGTTCAAATTGTAATTTTACTTGAAAAATAACAGCTAACATTTATATTTACACTGCCTATATATATATACATATATAACATTTATAACTGCCTCGTTGGTCTCGCGGTTGGCGTGTGCGACTGCTGATCATGAGGTCTTGGGTTCGATTCCCAGGTCGGACCAAATGTTTGTATGATCTACAAATATTTGTTTCGGAGTTTGGGTGTTTTCTATGTATAATATGTATGTATTTACAAAAAAAAAGAAGTATATATGTATTTCTACCAGTTGTCTAGTACCCATAACACAAGCTCTGCTTAGCTTGGGACTAGATGGCGTTGTGTGTTAGATGTCCAAAAATATTTATTATTATTATTATATTACAGGTGGTGTACGAGACTTGACCAATAGTTACGACGTAGCTTTTTACTTAATCGCCTCGTGTTTCGCTTTAGTCGCTATTTTCTGGACTATAGAGCTGTTATACAAGAAAAACAAACACAAAAGACAAATTAGGAGAGAATACTTGAGACAAAAGCAAAATGTCAAGAGCTATCAATGACGAAACTTTTTTGTGATAATTTAAGAGTTCCTTTAATATAAGTGATACTAAATGCATAAGAACTATTTAGTTATTAATAAATCTAAAGAATCTTAAGTAAGGCGTTCACTCATTTGTTTTGTCACACTTTTTCTGTCACACGAACGCGTTCTGGAAATCTTATATCCATCAAATGACATTTGAAAATATTAAATTACTTGCGCTTTTGTCATTCATTTATGTATAATAATATATAATCAGTTTTATGGATTCTAAATATTCATAGTGATATTTGCAACATAAATTATTTATCAAAGTAACCCAGTATCATTTAGTGGTAAGTACATGCCCTTGCCCGCAGCTTCATTCATGTTAGTGAATTCTTTTATAAAAACATTTATCTGTCTGGTAGCTGGTAGTATTCCATTTACCTATTTATAATCAAAAGTTTTGCAACAGATGCATAAAGATTTTAATGATGGTTTAAACAGTGACAGTGAAACTGCAAAATTATTTGTTAAAATTAAGACACATTCAGTATTACGATATTAGTTAGGATCGATACAACATGGAATGAAATAGTAATTTACATAAATTGATATCTTTACAAATTACATGTATTAAATTTGTTAATGAGATAGGGATTTAAATCCATATATATAAAATCAATCCCCGAAATGTATGTACGCGCATAACTTCCGATCGGCTGCACGAATTAAAATAATTCTTTTTTTTATATGTTCGTTATTGTTAGGACAAGGTTTGTGTACGAGAAAAATTAAAAGATAACGTGACAAGTCTTTTTAAAGCTATTGCATAGCTTTTATCGCGGGCTTTGAGGTCTTTGAGCGCGACGACCAAATCAAGAAATTCCGTTACGTAACGTAAAGAAAATAAATCCTGACACCCGAAGCTCACACGGATCGAGATGAGCTGCTCCGAATGACGAATCAACGAATCTGTCTGTCTCTGAGAGAGACAGACAGATTTTCGTTATGTATGTATGTATTCGAATATGTCAACAGCCAGCATTATTCATGGTAGCCATACACTACTGCATAAATAAAAAAATAATAAATAATTATAATGGCATAGGTTGATAAAAAATGCTATGCAATAAGTTTACTGCGGCAGTCCCCGAGTGCCACACGTCTTTTTTTGTCCGCGACTGTACACTGCCTGTGGGAAGCTGATACAGATATCTACTGTGGTCGCTGGTGGTACGAAGTTCGCCGGGTCATCTAGTTTATTATAAAATAAAACAAAACTGTTTAGATAACCTCTAATCTCATAATTTACTCCTAGTGTGTTTAGTGATTTTTTTATGTATCTATTACACTTGGTGATTACCAAATATCATAAATGGTATATGAAAAATTTAAATTATTTATTTCGATTTATCTACATCTACTATCACGATTTTCAACTTTAAAAGTTTAGAGAACCATAGCTGTGAACATAATTAAAACCCCCTATCGGTTTAAGCAGGGGTTCCAAATGGCCGTTGTGTTTATAAAAACTTCCAAATGAAACCCTCTGGGATCAAAATAGAAATTAAATGATTTCATTTCCAGTGTGAACGTAACGCGTGTTACCGTGTATTACAGTGTGAACGTAAATTCCAAGTGAAGGTTCAGTCAGCCAATGCAATCGCGTTAATTCTTGTTGTACAGAGACAGACAGACAAAACAGTCTGGGTTTGCGCAAGTATACTTGAACGTGTATGTCCGGCTTAAGCAGCTGTTTGTGAGAAAGTATATAGGTATCTATCTCTCATATCTTTATAATGCCAGACTCACTGCATGTGCGCCCGTATACGTGTTCAAAGAAAAAAAAACTGTGAATATGAAAATGTAAATGTCCTGTTCAATGACGAAGACATTGATTATGAATAGTTTAAACCTTTTATAGTATGCTATGTAACGAAATCATATCGCTACTTAAAAAAAGTGATCAACGCCATCTAGTGACGATGTTGGTACTAATTTAGTAGTTTAGTATTTTTATTCACAATATTATACATACTACATAAATTAAAAATAAATAAATAATTATAATTATAATAAATATAATATAATTAAAAGTTGATAAAAAATGCAATGCAATGGCTTTACCGCGGCAGTCCCCGAGTGCCACACGTCTTTTTTAAATAATAATCGACTTACGAAGACGTCACGAATATATATCCAGCAAAAAAAAAACTTCGTTTAAAAAAACCGACTTCAAAAACTAAAAAGTATAAAATAACTTAATTTATATGTGCTACCTATTCATAGGTTTGAATTCGGCGCCAAGCCAAATGTAATAGTAGGTACCACACTCGCTATATTTCGAGACGAACGTCAACGACCTCACCGACGCTTCGATTGTTTTGTCCTACGCGAAGAGCAGCTATCCCGCTCAAGGTCACGCGCGGCGAGTGCGGTACCTACTATTACATTTTGGCTCGGCACCGACTTCAAACCTATGAATAGGTAGCACATACAAATTAAGTTATTTTATACTTTTCAGTTTTTGAAGTCGGTTTTTTTAAACGAAGTTTTTTTTTTTTTTCGCTTTTTAGTCTTTCTCAAGTCTCTCATCATCATTTTACCTAAATAACTTGAAAGAATACGACTAAAGGTAACATACAACATACTGTATAGAATAATAAATGAATATTTCGGACATGATGTTTACAAAATATGAAAGCATGCAGACAATTGCCTTAACTTTATTGCAGGCTCTCACGTAAATTTGAGGGTTTCCTTCAATTTCCTTGGGATCCCATCAGATCCTGATATAGTGGCCATGGGACCACATGGGGAGCATACCCTTTCGAATACAAAAATTATTTTCAAAATCGGTCCACAATTGACGGAGTAATCAATGTACATACATACACAAAAAAAAAAACCGAGAAATTGAGAACCTCCTCCTTTTGGAAGTCGGTTAATGAATAAAGTTTTGCATATCCATGAATAAATCTTATTGAAATCCTTTTGGTTTTAAAATAAAACATAATTTGTGAGTGTCTTAATACAAAAATGACAGTTGTTCTGTTGTGACATATAAAATTCAGTATTTATTAGTTTTGCGTTTATGTATTCAAAACAGTCAATCGAGACCATGCAATATTTATGCTAATGTCATCTAAAATAGTTTAAACTGATAAAAATATAGTAAAACGATGAAATGATCATTCCGGTTATTGCATCATAATTTACTATAAAATATATCTTCATTAAAAACTAATATTCAACATTTAAATTAATCAATCACTTATATAAATAAAGCTATAAATCTAGTTGCATGATATTTGTTGGGAACCATTTTGTCAATTGCTGTAAAGTAGTTAAAGAATTTTTTTCTATCTAGTCCAGAATGATGAACTTTTATAAAATAAATATATAATTGAATCTTCTTATTTTTAGTCTTTATCATTCCCAAAATAAGGCTCCTAGCTCAACCAGTTTTATCTAAATGTCAGTATTTCTACGTACTCTCCAAGGAACAAACGTCACGAACAAACTGCCAAACTCCGGGTTGTTATAGAATTTATTGTAAGAAAAATTCAACAACACTTTTGATCTGACTCGGGAATCGAACTCGAGACAGTCACTTAGGCTAAACACTAGACCAACGAGGCAGTACAGAAAATGGATTCAAGAAGATAAATTACTTTATGTTTCAATTACGCTCACGTTGTGTGATTATCATCATCATCCTCTCAGCAAAAATAAGGGCAATGCTGTACATGGGGCTTCCTTAAGATGCTCCATAATTGTTGGTCTTGTGCTGCCCGCATCTAACGATTTCCCGCTACCGTTTCTTCAAGCAAAATGCCTTGTCCACCACTCAGGAATAACAATTTTCCGCGAAATATTAGTGACATTGGTTCGCAGAGAAGTCTAAGCATTGCCCTTTCTACCTTTGTGCCACCAATCTTCTATATAAAAGAGTAAGGTGACTGACTGACTGACTAAATCAGGGGATGAAAGTCTGCGTGAGCAAAGCTGCGTGTAAAAGCTAGTCTATCTACATATTTAAAAAAGAGTAAGCTGACTGACTGACATACCCAGAGATCAACGCACAGCCCAAACCGCTGTACCTAGAATCCTGAAATTTTGCATGTAGGTTCTTTATATAACGTAAGTGAGTACTAAGAAACAAATTTTCGAAATCCACCCCTAAAGGGGTAAATCAGGGGATGAAAGTCTGCGTGAGCGAAGCTGCGTGTAAAAGCTAGTTTATAAATATATTTTGAAAGCTCAAGTTACGAGGTTTATTAAACCTCGTTACTTGAGCTTACGGTTTATTAAACCTTGTAAGTTATAATCCCACAATTTTTAAAATGTAAATTTGACCTAAACCTTATACAGATTAAGGTCAAGTTCTAGAGTGGTGAATATGTATCAGAAAGCGGAGCATCGGCAACGGGTGGTTGCATGCATGCAACTGTTGGGATGTAGCAGTGGACGTATTTCAGCTGAGACGAAGAATATCATTCATATTATTACAATCTACTTCTAAAACATAACGTGTAGGTGAATAGTAGGCTTAATGTAACTGTAACATTATGCTATGATCTGAATAGTGAAAAAGTTAAAAAAGCATTTACATGTTTATAAACTATTTTCAACCGACTTACAAAAAGGAGGAGGTTCTATGTTCCACTGTATGTTTTTTTTATTTTTTTTATTTATGTCCACCGATTACTCCGTCAATTGTGTGTGTGTGTTTAAAAATTATTTTTGAATTTGAAAGGGTATGCTCCCGAGGTGGTCCCATTGCCACCTTACCAGGATCTGATGATGGTATCCTAGGGAAATAGAGGGAAACCCTCATTTTTATAGGCACAAACTATGTTTTTCGTATATTTTCTGAAGTTACACCGGTATTCGCGTCTGGTAGTCATCATTTTATGATGATGAGCTGATGATGTAAGGTACAACTCCGTAACGGTTAGGAGTTAGAGGATAAATCTTTAAATATCATATGTACATATGTTACCTTTAGTCGTATTCTTTCAAATTATTTAGGTAAGCTGATGATGGAAGGTGGAAGGTACAACTCCTCAACGGTTAGGAGTTGGAGGATAATTCTTTCAATTTCATACGTGTCTAAAGACCTTAAGTCGTATACTTTCAAGTTATTTAGGTGAGCTGCTGATAGAAGGTTAAACTCTTCAACAGTTAGGGATTAGGGGATGATTTTAATATTACACGTACGTATAGACCTTAATTTGTATTGTTTCAGTTATTCATATGGATTGTTTTATTGAATAGACACCTACTAAGGAAGGAATTTTGGAATTTCTACCCCTAAGGGGGTGAAATAGGGGTTGAAAGTTTGTACAAAAGTCCGTCATTTTTTAAGTTAGAAACATGAAACTTTACCTTTGGGCTACTAATTAAAAATGAGTAGATACGTATTTTAGCGTTTCTGGATATTCTACCCCTAAAGGGGTGAAATAAGGGTTGAAAGTTTGTGTACTAGTCCGTCATTTTTAAGTTAGGATCATGAAACTTTATCTTTTGGCTACTGATTAAAAATAAATAGAAATATATTTAAGCGTTTCTGGATATTCTACCCCTAAGAGGGTGAAATAGGGGTTGAAAGATTGTACATATAAAAGTTCGTATTTTTTTCAGTTAGAAACGTAATACTTTAGTTTTGGGCTACTGATAAAAATTAGTATTAACAAATTACGTAGCGTTTCTGGATATTCTATCCCTAAGGGATGAAATAGGAGTTGACATTTAATACGTCTTTTTAAGCAGAACTTTTATGAAATAGTTTAACTTACTACTTACCTAGAGACTGTTTGCACTAAAAACTGAAAAATAAAAACTTTTTATTAAAAAAAAAGTGACTTCCAAAAAAACATCCTACGAAAACTCCCTGCAAAAAACACTAAAAAGCCTACCAAAAAGAATACGAACAAACAATTACAAAAATCTAAGCGATAGTCGCTTGGCACCGACTTCAAACAGATTCTAGGTATCTAGCACACATTATAATACTAATATTTAATTGAATAAAGAATTAGGTATAGACAAGAATTGGCACATAGCAATTTATGAAGAGCTAGTTTATTTTACGCTTTTTAGTATTTATTGCAGGGAGTTTTCGTTGGATGTTTTTTTGGAAGTGGGTTTTTAACTATTCACCTAATCAACGGGAGTCGTAGTGGCTTGATAAGAATATCATCGCTTTTGGATTTCACTCTGTATTTCTCATGAATAAAAACTGATTATTGTGGCATAACTATAATAGTCGCATTTAGACATAAAGTGACTACGGTACGACTTTTGCTTCTTAAATATTAGTTGCAATGAGATAAAAAAGATAAGAAGTTATGAATTAAAAACAGACTTATCCTAATTACGTAGAAAATACCAGTTCACAATTTAAAGAAACATTTTTCAGGTTTTCTTGCTTTGCGGATAAAAGTATAATAAATTGATAGCTACTGAATTCATAATGACATCTAGGTCTAATCAACACACTGCTTCAAATTGTAATTATTTTTAGTCACTGGTAACCGCTTAACAATTTAGTTCTAAATTTCTGATGAATGAAATGAATAATGAACTTAGAGACGAAATTCTAAAACTGAAGACTGCAAAAGCTTAAAGTTAGTAAAAGTTAACGAAGTACTATTTATATAATGTTTATGGAGTTCAAAAATACACTATTTCTTTGCTGTGCCTTGTATTCGAGGTACGGCAAAGAAATGGATATCCTTATACGGCATTAACAGTTACAAGTATGTATATGAAAACAAAGACTAAGGTCCAGTTTCCAGGTTCACCACTGTTACTGATAAAGTCCCTGGTAGACAAATTTCAATTCATTTGACAGATGACTATAGATGTCCATTTCACATGTCTCAGAGATAAATATGTCAGATAACCATAATTATATATATACCACCCGAAGGTTGACTGGAAGAGAATGCCCTGGGCATTAAGTCCGCCGATGTACAAATTTAATGCATACAGTTTTTATTTTATTTATTTATTTAGACAACTTTATTGAACACCACAAAAGTATAAAAATTTACAGATACAAAGTACATGAAAAGCTACATTTGGTATAACAAAAGGCGGTCTTATCGCTCACGGGAAGAGATCGCCGTGAGCGATAAGACCGAGAGAAGACAACCTTTGTACGGATATTGTGTAATTTGATTTTGGGTAGTCTAAGGTGTATCTAAGTTTAAAATAATCTAAGTAATAATTAATATATATAAACTTAATACATGTATCTACAGCAAACACACCAATACATATGAATACAATACATATATACAAACATGGTTAAATGTATACATACATAAATACACATATTGCGTACCACATACCATCAATGATCAATACTCCCCCAGAAGCCCTTACATTGTCAAGTAGTAATCTGTGAAAACTTGCAGAGATTTAGCTTGTCTAATTGCCTCAGGCAAGTTGTTCCATTGTCTAACAGCTTGCACCGAGAATGACTAATCAGCGAATTGTGAGGAACGGCTGGGCATTTTCAGTTTCAGATTCTCCGACGATCTCAAGAGCCTGCAATGTGAACTGTGTAGCAATTCAAAACGTTGTTTGAGATAGGGCGATTTGGGAGAAACAGAGCAGTTTTTAATTATAAATAAAAAAATACGTGTGGCACTCGGGGACTGCCGCGGTAAAGCTATTGCATAGCATTTTTATCAACTTATGCAATTATATTAGGTCTTTACCTATGAAATTGCCGTTCTTCAGTACTGGTCATTTCAAATAAAAAAAAGTTTATAATGGCTCTGTATTCTAAATTCAAATTAATTTTGTTTTAAAACCATGACATTCTATTTACAAACTCAGTCTTTTGTTTTCTGATTAGCGTTGTATTTTCATTACATTTGAACATTTTTCGTCATAATGGATACTTTAAAAATTCGTGTAATTATGGAATATGAGTTTCGTCGTGGCACCAACGCGACACAAACGGCACGTAACATCAAAAACGTTTACGGAGAGAACTGTATAAACGAACGCATAACCCGTTATTGGTTTTCCCGTTTCCGTTCTGGAAATTTTGACTTGAAAAATGAAGCTCGTGGTCGTCCGGAGACTTTGGTTAACAATAATGAATTTAAGGCGATTGTGGAAGCTGACGAAACTCAATCTACAGCTGAACTAGCAGCAGCTTTTAATGTAAGCATCAAAACAATATTGATCCATTTGCGACAAATTGGCAAGGTAAAAAAGCTTGATAGATGGGTGCCCCACGACCTTAACGATCGCCAGCGCAACGTACGCGTCGAGACTTGCCTTGCGCTGCTCAACAGGCAAAGAAATGAAAGAATTTTGAAACGAATTCTTACGTGCGACGAAATATGGATTCTGTTCGACAATCGAAAGCGCTCAGCAAGTTGGTTAGACCCTGGTTCAGCACCAAAGCAATGCCCTAAACCAAAAATGACCCCTAAAAAGGTGATGGTCACTGTTTGGTGGTCTAGTGCGGGTGTGATTCACCACAGCTTTTTACAAAACGGCATGAGCATTAATGCAGATGTGTACTGTGAAGAACTGGAGAGAATGATGGAGAAGCTTGCAAGTCTGTAACCAGCTTTGGTCAATCGGTCGTCCCCACTGCTCCTTCACGACATCGCGCGAACTCCATACTGCGCAACAGACAGTCTCCAAGCTGCAAGAGCTGGGGTTGGAAGCTCTTCCTCATCCGCCATACTCACCAGACCTTGCACCTACCGACTATTACTTTTTCCAAAATTTAGACAACTTTTTAGTGGGTAAAAAATTCAATTCCCGAGAGGCAGTACAAAATGCCTTTGAAGAGTTTGTTGCCTCCCGTCCAGCTGATTTTTACAAGAAGGGCATCAAAAAAAATGCCAATGCGTTGGCAAAGATGCGTCGATTGCATGGGTGATTACTTTAAATAACAGAAATAAAAAAGTTTAAAAAAATAAGTACTTTCACTTATTGCATACAAAACGGCAATTTCATAGGTAAAGACCTATTATTTTTTTAAGCAGTATGTTCGTGCGTGACAGTGACACAGATTCGTTTTTGTCTCTGTCACGCACTTCGTGACAGAGACAGAAACATTCGTTGATTCGTCGTTCGAAGCAGCTCGTCTCGATCCGTGCGAGCTTCGGGTGCCAGGTTTTTTTGTTACGTTACGGAATTTCTGCATAAAGGCCCCAAAGCCCGCGTTATAAGCTATGCAATAGCTTAATAAATAATCGCTGATAGTTTATATTTCAGAATCATTATTTTTTTGGTAGACTTAGGGTCAGTTTCATCAGTTCCTGACAAAGTTTCAGATAGTTATCCGCAATATAACATTCTTTAACAGATAAATGTTGCTAATAAGAAAAGTACTTATATATCCAACATACATGTCTCTATCAAAGAATTTGTGAAACCGAAATTTCTAGTTATTTGACAGATAAGTTGGCATTAGTCTATCAGGGACTTTACCAGCAACTTTTCTTTAAAAACGGTTTATAGAAAAACGTAATTTTGAATCAATTTAATATATATTACACTTACCTTAATATTACGATTGTGACTTTGTGTAAAATCACTTTATGAAATTTGACGTGAATTGACATATAGACAGTGATAAATTTGCAGTCGAACGACCTATTAACTGTCAATATATATTACAGTTTGTGACGCTTTGTATCGGCTCGTCCCCACGACAGACGAGTATTACTTTGTAACTGTTTACCGGAAAAGATAAAAACGTAATTTACAGGACTTCCTTATTTATACAAAAACTTAAAGCCTTCCTATTGGAAAATTACTATGAGTTTATACTTAGAAATTCAAATATATACAATTAAATGTTTGGTAAATAAATAAAGTGTTTAATACTTCAATTTGTCAGTCGTTTTTTTATGGTTCCGTACTCCGTACCAAAAACGAAATCCTTACAGGATCATTTTGTTGTTCGTCTGTCTGTCTGTGTGTATAATATTTTCCCCTTAAATGTTACAAAAAAAAACACGACAGTATTAAATTTCTATCTTTTAAAGTGAACTCACTATGATCTTTTTTATGGTAAACAAATTTGTACACACTGTTATAACATTACGCTACTGGCAATAGTAGACGCAGACAAGATGGCGTGGGTTAGCTAGTTATTATTACCCGACTGCGAAAGGAGGATTATGTTTTTCGAGTGGATGTATGTATGTGTGTATATTTCTTTGGCACGCCCTAGAGCCTAAACGGCTTGTCGTATTTTTATGTGAGTGGTCTCAATAGATTCGTCTTAGTCGTGAGAGTGACACTGGGTACATCAAAATTAAAAAAAAAGGATTTTTGGCGGCAAAAAGGTGTATAAAATAAATTGTTTTCAAAATACATCGAGTGTGGTAACAAAATAAAGATTTTTTTACGGTGATTACGAATATATATAAAACTTATATGTTTTTATTGTTAAATATTGACGCAGTCGGGTTTTTTATTTTTAATATTTTTTTATAAACAGTCCACTTTATTTATTCAAAAGTTGAGATAAAAAAAGATAAATGTACATGCATTATATAAACATGGGCGTGCAAAGCTTTGGCATAAATGGGCCGGCTCGACTGAAGTAGAAGGCCACGGCCTCACAGAAAAATAGTGTTCAGCAATTGTTTTTCACCTACTGATTGGGTTTACCGGAGCCCTCTTCTGGGAGAGTGACTCAAAACGCGGCAACGTACTTATAACTCATCAGTAGTCCATGGACATCGGACTTACCATCAGGTAGTGACCCATCTAATCGTTTGCTCTCATACTATAAAAAATAGGTATAAATTATACTAAGCCGAAATTTCATTTCCAGTTTCAATAACACATAATAATATTATCAGTCGCGTTGTAGATCAACAACTCGCAAACACCTTATTTCATTCTTATCAATTTGAGGTGTAGCTCATAATGTTTTAGTAAGGCTTCGATAATTTGAAGGCGTAATTACATAATACACAACTTGGAGATAAAACTCAAATATAAACAATACATAATGAGTGACAAATGATGATGAGTGAAAAGTCCCCATGGACACCTCTAACTTAGAAACACAAGTGTGCCGCACTCACGGTGCCTTGGAGAGGGAAGGAACACAATTGGGCCTCATTCGCTTGGTTTAAAGCAATGAAAGAATTACTTTTTTTTTTTTTTTTTTTCTTTTTTTTTTTTTTTTATGGAATAGGCGGGCAAACGAGCAGACGTATCGCCTGATGGTAAGCGATTACCGCCGCCCATGGACACATGCAACACCAGAAGCGTCACAAGTGCGTTGCCGGCCTTTTGGGGATGGGGGGGTGGAGGTAGGGGTAGGGGATTGGGGTATGGGCCTCCGGTATCCTCGCTCACTCGGTAAAACACAGCGCAAGCACTATTTCACACCGGTTTTCTGTGAGGCCGTGGTATCACTCCGGTCGAGCCGGCCCATTCATGCCGAAGCGTGGCTCTCCCACGATATCACAACTTGACTATTCTGTCAAGTTGTGATATCGTTTCATTTAATCTGGCTTATATGTGACGTAGCATGATTCTTCTATTAGAAATATTGCATAAATGGATACAGAGGTCCTAGTGCAACTTTATTTCACATCAGCTGTTCTCAGCAGCACGGTGAGCATTTTCGGCGTTGCCCATTGGTCCGCGCTGAACACAAATCGCAACGCCAAACGTGCTCGTTTTCAAGAGTGAGTTGATGTGACATAAAATCGCAGTTAGCCCTCAGAAAAAGAAATAGGGTACCATTGAACTAGAAAAAAATATAACTGCTTCTGAGAGATAGCTTGAGTTGATTGAAAAAATCAACAGTGGTCAGTTGTTAACAGGTATAGAAAATCCGTGGTTATTTTCCAAAGGATGCATCGTTTTGATGTTTTTCAACCCAGTTACATTTTAAATACATCCAAAAAGTTCCATCCACATAAAATTGTGCAATCGTCTGTGTTGCTGATTTGATGAGAATCAAAAAATACCGTGATACGAAATTTATTATTCACTAGTGTCACTTTCCAATTTCAAGAACATTTTTAGTGGAAACTGCCGATGTTTATTTAGTTCACAACACTGCTTTCGTACCTGACGGCCTTCGTTAGTATACAGTAATAAGCCTTGATTATTTTATTGCTGTTATAAACAAATAGCTTATGTCACACAATCATATCTTATTGCTATAAATAAAACTAAACACGTAAAAAATCTTAAAATAGCAACTGCTCAAATTTATTTTAATTTTATAGATAATTTTTTTTAAGTTCTCGTTTTAAAATAAAACAAGAAACTTTATTTTCTTTGTGAAGTTTTTTACTTAGGGCAAGGATAAACTAACACCAACGACAACATTATTTTTTAATTATTTGGTAATTAATTTAAAGTGTAGTTCTTAAATCACTACATAATCCATTTCTTCTACTACTAAGTTGACTCCATTGACACCTATCTTCTGAAGGCGTTCAGTAAATTTAGAAAAGGTCTTTAAACACTAGAACGTTCAAATTTAGGTATCGTTATGTTAAGTTTCCGTTAAGTTGACTATGATATCAGGCATAAATCTGTAGCCAATACTATATAATTAACAATTATATAGTTTTATTAACCTCACCCGTATGTTTGTTTGTTTGTTAGTAACCGACTTTTAAAACCGTGTTTTTATTGAGTTACTGTAGAAAATCATAGATATATGTATCTGAATACAAATATGTAATTTGTATAGTTTTTACACACTAAAACTTAATTATATTTCTATTCGTTCACTATTTTGGAAGTATGAACATGTTTGCACCGCATCGTTGGACACGAATAGCCTCAAGAGCGCCTCTTCTTTTTTTGTCGAAATCTTTTCTCATTTTAACATGAGTCGGGTCTTTTTTTTTATTTTTGGAACAAAGTTCCTTATGGGGCATTGCGGAGGGATACCCTAGCCGGCAAAAAGCGTCCGCAACGTAAGATTGACGCCTCGATGTCACAATGGTAGCGTATGCGAATGCTGTGCTTGAGGTCTCGGGTTCGAATCCCGGGTCGGATCAAATATTTTTTTATGATCTGCAAATATTTGTTTTTTCGGAATTTGGATGTTTTCTATGTATAATATATTGTATGCATTTACAAAAAAGATGTACGAAATATTTATTTATTTATTTCGCGAACGAAAAATTTAGTATAGCGTAGTAGTATGTAACAAGTGCGGAGTAACTCTAGACAGAACTTGTTTCAGTAGAGATTGTGGCTAGGTGGCAGCACAAGTGACCAGTTTAGTTATTTATTTTTTATCTATAAAATATCATAATAAAAAATGTATACCTGAATAGTTATTTTCTTTATACCTCGCAAAGAACTTTTATAATTTTTTTAAAAATTAATATACTGGGTATAAGACAATTTTGTGGTTTTTAATCTGTTGCCATCTATATTTTTGATAAGGAACTTCGTTCCTATCTGGTGTCCCACGACACCACACGACTTTTATTTTTTTTAAATATATAAATATGAGTCTGCAAAAGTGACTCTACTCTGCCTGATGGAAATCATGAGCAGAATCAAAGTAACCACACTCAGTAGTGGGCTTGCACGTCTGCACCAAAGACCTCTGTTCTGGGTTGTCTGTATACTCAAATTCTCTTGCTGGATCACTTCCTGTATATTTGACCACTAGGTGGTCTTTCTCCTTCTTGTCGGTCAGGAATATGTAGGACTGTTTTGATGGAGTGGTCATTTCGTCTGAGTAACTTTAAATTATCTATTACTAGTGGTTGTCCGCGGCTCCGCCCGCGTATTTGTCGGTTATCGCGGCAAATAGTAGCCTATGTGTTATTCTGATGTATAAGCTATATAACTGTAAAGTTTCATCCAAATCCGTTCAGTAGTTTTTGCGTGAAAGAGTAACAAACATCCATCCATCCATCCATCCATACTTACAAACTTTCGCGTTTATAATCTTAGTATAGATTATCGTAGCGTATCTATTATTATTAGCTTTTAGATACCATTATCTTTCATTACATGGAAAGATTTAAAAAATGTGAAATTCCATAATTTTTTTAATTTTAAATCTTCCCATGTAATGAAATGACTTGAGATTGAGTATGACTAGCGATTTACATATTTTTTATTGTTTAGTACTTTATTTAATTAGGGTAGTCAACAAAAACGTAATAGACGGTGGTTAACGGTAGGTTATGTTCTGTTACACGTCACTGAGTGAAACTGGTTAGCTTTGAAACTGGTTTAAGCAGCTGTTTTTTTGTTACATTCCCAATTTTTTGATGCTCATGTGTCAAAAATATAAGTTCCTCAGAATTTAGGTCAAAACGGTTACACTTCTCTAGTTGATATTTATAACCTCTGCTTTGAGTTGTTGATGACACCGAGATAATATATAGTGATATTTTTGTCATATTACGGAAAAAAATCAACAGTTATCTTTCGCAATTGTAAATATGTAGGCGTCTTCTGCAGACTTATCTTCTTTCCTTTACAACTGTATTAGTCCATATTAAATCTCTATGCCACCTCTTTATCTAATGATTATTAATTGCGATTTTTCCTATCGTAAATGTGACGTGCCAATTTTCAATCCCCATACCATCCATTCCTCTCAGTTTCCGGCTAGAGCAGGCAGAGCCTTACCGGTTTTAAGAAAACCATGCAATATTAACTCTTTAATTCTTACAATTGTAGCCATTAATCAAAAATTGGGGTTACACAACGTAATAAGTCAAACCTGGTATACCAAAATTTGTTTCATTTTTCTTAAGCAGCTGCGTTGCGTGGCAGATTTATTGATGTGGGACCATTTTTGAAGATTATAAGTACAGTACATACTACCGTATTTACAAAATATAATATAATAGAAAAGAGTGTTATATTCCATGTAGATATTATTAAGTACGACGTTCAATTAAATATTATTCAAGTATACATAATTTATTACCAAATGATTTCGTGCCAATTGAATAAACCGTTATCGTTGGATATGTTTTAGATAAGAATATGAAACCTTCCTTAAATATTATAACAGCATAAAAAAAACAAAACAAAATAAGCATTGTTTGTAGATAATTAATGAGTTTTTATTGTTTCTAAGATTACATGGTTTTATGAACGTTTCCGCGCCTGATACTAAGTGTCGATGTAGTTATTTGCTTATCGTTTCTTTTTAATTAGTCAAATATATTATACAGTTCATATATTTCCAGGAAATTAATACAGATTTGTAAATGGCTATCTGTCTTGCATTACACGTTTCATATTTAGCAGACTCCTAAAAAAAATATTTAAAGCGTATGTTATTTGTTTATGTTTCTACTTTGCGTTACTTTTTAACTGACTTCAAAAAAAGGAGGATGTTCTCAATTCGACTGTATTTTTTTATGTTTGTTACCTCATAACTTTCAACTGGGTGAACCGATTTTGATGATTCTTTTTTTTTTTGAAAGCTGGTGCTTCTCGTGTGGTCCCATTTAAATTTGGTCCAGATTGAAGTCGGTTTTTTTTGTTAAACATTATTTTCATTGTATGTTCTAAATAGGCCTTTTCTAGGTGTTAACATCAGTATTATGCAGACCGAGAAAATAACTAATTATTCTCCTGTTATGGTTTTATCTGGACTCAAAAACTGCGAACTTTATGGCAGCCTACTAGTGTTGACCGAGACGAGGAGGATGGCTACCTACCTAACCTACCTTCTCGGGTATGCGTATGCATTCTATCTTAAACTTTAGTGATACTACTGATTTTAATAATAATCACATATCACATATAATACATTTCAAATAAAATAAAAAAGTCGTGTGGTGTCGTGGGACACCAGATAGGTCCATCCTTATCATAAAAATATTTATTTCAAGTTCCATTCAAGGTATAAATAGAATAATTATTCGGGTATACATTTTTATCACGATTTTTTATCGATAAAAATAAAAAAGGAGGCGATTCCCATCGCAGAGAATTGAAGTGAAAGATAGATAGAATACAATTTTAAATGCACTGTATAACAGAATTTTAAATTCACGATATAATTTTAAATCGTTTCGCTGATATTTCAGATTTTTTTTTAGAAATTTTACCATAGTTGAGACCATCATCATCATCATAAACTGTTTAATGTTATGATAGTGGTCCTAGTTGTGGGTTACTAATCTTTTCCTTCAGCTACATTTAAAATTAATGATAATAGAATTACTATAAGTCAATGACTGAATTTATACAATATTTTGTAATGTTTCTACTATTTAAATAAAAATGCATTGTAATAATAAAGCCGTTTAATAATTGTTTTAACAACTGAGTATATTAACAAATAGAATTATAGATAAAATATAATAATACATGTAACTTACAGATGGCGCTATACAAAATTTTTCATTCAGGCTCTTTAAGAACCACAAAATTGTTTTAACACCTTTATTTTATTTAAAATGATTTATAAAAATATATAAAAGTTCTATGCGAGGTATAAAGCAAATGACTATTCGGGTATACGTTTTTTATTATGATTTTCGGTTCACACAGTCGAAAGTAATGAGGTAACAAAGTTAAAAAAAATACAGTCTACAATAATTGATAACCACCTCCTTTTTTGAAGTCGGTTAAAAAAAGATTGTAATTTTCTTACTGTTGCTATACCAAAATGTGTCTTTAATATTTTGAGAGGTTAACATAACGACCATAATGTTTTTCTCTGATATCAATGCTATGATGAAAAGTAATTTCCTTTTATTAAATTGGATTATATTATATTCTAAAGTAAATATTTTCAGAAACTGTTCTTAGTGCTTTAGAGCTTATATCTAGAAAAACATTATATTTGTAGAATATTATACACTCAATAAATATAGATAAGTTTCTCTGGGTAAGAAAATCATACATACCTGTTAAAAGTTAAAATGATAAAGACTGTAGATGGCCACTAAAACTTCTGAGTAATAACTCCATTACTGGTTGCGACTCGCTTACTTTAAAATGGCAGCTAAACTATTAATAGTTGTCGTGGACCACGTGGTGAATTTTATTCCTCAACAATTAACATTCCTGCATAGTGAACAACAACTTTCTTACATTTTTTAAAGGCAACTCCCGCGTTAGGAATATACATCCTGTGTCCCGGGAGACTTTACAAACATACATTTTTTTTTTTTTTTTTATATCTTTATTTATTTTGAGGCTTTTATTATAAAATAATATGTTAGCCCCATCGTGGCTTATTCTAAGATACTAACTAACTTTGAGACAGATGAAGTCGTTGTTGTGCAAATATCTCAAATAGGTCTAACGCCGCATTTGTATTAGGATTACTCAAGATAGTTATAAAGAGACCTACATCGTACACATTAAGATTATATTTGCACATCAACGAGTTCCTTTGGTTTTGATATTTGACGCAATCAACTAGCAAGTGTTGGACATCATCAAGGACTCCGCAAGTTTCACAATTTGGCGTATCAACTTTTTTCATGAGGTGTCCAAACCTTCTAGATGGGTAGTGACCTGAACGCAGTCTGTGAGCTATAACAATTACCTTTCTATTTATCTTATTATTAACAAACCAGGGTATCCTAGCAGGCTGATGTTGAATGGTTTTATACCAGATGCCCTTTTCCTTAATTCTTTCATCAAAATATTCTTTGAAATGGCTATAACATAGATTTTTGATGTTGCTTAAGTATTCAGAGTGAGACCTTTTAATCACATAGTTGATTCCATCTGTACATGCTAGCTTAGCGAGCGAATCAGCCTGTTCGTTACCCCGTAGACCAACATGAGAAGGCACCCATTGCAATCTCAAAGACTTACCAGATGAATTCAATTCATGTATTTGCTTTAACACTACACACGCTATCGGTGCACCTCTAATACCAGAGGCGCATCGAGCAATATGATGTAAAGCGCTTTTACTATCAGTTAGGATAGCTATTTTGTCGCTATTTAGCGAACAAGCTTCGCTCAGAGCCTTTGAGATTGCAATAAGCTCCAGTGTCATAATGGATACACAACAGTCAATTTTATACATAGCCGATGTTCCATGACTTGCATCGAAATAAGCAGCCCCATACCCATTATTATTTTTCGAACCATCCGTAAAAATTAAATGCCATCCATCATATTTTTCTTGTAATTCTCTGGTTACTTCATATTTCAAAATTGTCACATTTAGGTGTCTTTTAGCTGTTTTGATTGAATCTAATTCTAACTTAATAATATCATTTAAATCTATGTATGAAATCCATACATTTAAAGAGTACATTTCCAAAGGACTGGATGAGTGTATGTCATAAATTTCACACACTTCAACCACGGAGACCAACAGAGGAATATTTTTATGACGCCAATATGAATTATTACATAATGCTTTGAGATCTTCTACCAACCTTATAGTGATATTATCTGTCCAGGACATACTCTTAATATAATATTTATAGGCAAGGTACTTTCTTCTAACAAACAAAGGTGGTATGCAAAGTTCTGCTTCCATCACATGTATGGGTGTAGTTTTAATGAATCCACCAACTATTCTTAATGCCTTGTTTTGAATTCTGTCTAATTTCTATAAGTGCGTCTTAGCACTATTATCGTATAATAGGCTGCCATAATCAATCCTACTTCTTATTATAGAAATATAAAGTGTGCGAAGGTGTTTAGGGTGAACGCCCCAAGATGGACCTGTGAGTATTTTAAGTAGATTTAAGTGTTTCATAATTTTCGATGAAATTTCGTTTATATGTTTTCCCCATAATAAAGCTTTATCTAGCCAAAACCCCAAATATTTATAATTCTCAACACATGAAATGATATTATTATTGATTGTTATATTAATATCAAGCTTCTTACGACGTTTGGTAAAAATACAAATTTTAGACTTAGTAGGAGCCACTTCAAGTCCAATCATACCTAGGCTGTCAACTAACACATTTAATAAACACTGTAAATTTTCTTGACAAGTATTTAAATTATTATGACTTTGATAAAAAACAAAGTCATCTGCATATTGAGAAACCATAAAACCTCTGTCAAAAGCAAGTTGACATATATTATGAGTAGCTATATTGAACAACAAAGGTGAAAGAGGATCACCCTGTGCTAAGCCAGTAGATGACCACCTAGCACCAATCACCTGATTATCAGAGCGATTCCTTATCATAAGACACCTTGCAGATAGAAATGACCAAAGATATTTACATATATGGAGTCCCATTCCTATGTTATCCAAAACTTGTATCATTTTATCAACTAAAACATTATTATAAGCATTGTCTATATCAACAAAACATGCCACTGTAGACAACTTGTTAGAATAACCAATCTGTATGTGTGTAACGATTCTGGTTAAATTATCTATTGTTGACATTCCTTTACGGAACCCCGTTGTGTAAGTCGACAATATTCTTTCCTTTTCTATATACCATTCTATTCTTTTACATAATATATTATGAAAAATTTTGCAAAGACATGATATTAACGAAATTGGTCTTATTTTGACTTGCGCACTTTCTATATTTCCAGTTTTTGGTATAGGAATAATATAGTACGCCACTGTTTAGGAATAACACCAGTCCTGAATATTTGTGTGTAAATACTAAGTAGAAGCGTTTTGGCACTATTGGGGGCATGATATATCATAGAGTAAGTTATACCATCGCCACCTGGTGCAGTATCGGTCCTTTTAATGCATATATTAAATTCTTGTAAAGTAAAAACAGACTCTAATAACCGATTTTTTGATTTAATAATAGGAGGGCAGTTCAGAACTGTATCCGGTGTAAGTGAATATAAGAGGTCTTTTTGTTCATTTTCAGAAACATAAAACTGAGGTCTACGGTGGTTTTTTAACCATCGCATCTTATACCACATATCTGAGGCTGATGTCTTTTCATTAATGGTTGCACAAAAATTATTCCAACTTTCTAGTTTAGCTTTATAAATTAATAATCGAGTTTCCTTAATTTTATCTTGAAGGTTCTTATAATTGTTAGGTGTAGGATTCTTTCTAAATTCTTTGAGAGCAAGGCGTCGTATGGCCACTGCTCTGGATAGGGTTGGATTCCAATATTCCTTGGGTTTGAAATTTGCAAGTTGATTTGAACATATTTTAATTTTAGGAATATTTTTTTTAGAACTTAAAAGTAATAGATTTTCAAAACGGTCGTATAATTGTTGAACATTACTATTATCTACAGCAAAATCACTAAAATAGTCCTCAAGATCTGATTTATATTGACACCAATTAGCTTTTTTAAAATTAAACTTTTCTATTTTATTTATGTTATACTGAAAATCTGAATTTATCATCATCTTAATTATTAAATGGTCACTTCCAAGGTTTTCATTTAGAGTTTGCCAGTCAAAACTAGCAACTATATCTGATGACACGAATGTGACATCAGGTGAACTTTCCTGCAACCGTCCATTAACTAATTTGCTTCTAGTTGCGTTTCCCGTATTCAGTGACGTGAATCCAAAATCAAGCGTTGAATCCCACAACTGCATCCCCCTTTGGTCTGTCTTATAAGACCAATTGGTATGATGCCCGTTAAAGTCACCTCCAATTAGCGTCTTTTTACACACTAAAGAGAAAAGTTGGTCCCAATCTGACTGAGTCGTATGGACAGTAGACGGGCAGTATATTGAAATTACGTTATGTAATTCGTTACAATTAAATATTTGGACGTACAGACCCTCAATACCCTGGTTATTTAAAACTATTGGACATTTTTTTGACTGTAAAGATTTGTGTACAATTATAGCTACACCGCCATAATTATCATATCTATCTTGCCTATAAATATTATAACCCGATATATGTACTTCACGCTCTTTGTTAAACCATGTTTCACTGATTATAGCTACATGTATTTTTTCTTGGTCTAACAAGGAACTAAAACTTAATATCTTAGATGGTAAACTTTGTGCGTTCCATTGAAATATCTTAATTATTTTTTTTGTTTTTCTGTTATCCATTACAAGTATTAGTTAAACTTAACAACAACTTAAACATATCGTTCTTACAAAATAGATTAAAAATAAATGACTTACATTCTTCAAATAACAATTTCAACAATTCTGTACATATCTCTCCACAGGCCTTATTTTTTTGCGTTATAACATCTCTTACTTTTATTAGCAAGTTCTGTATTATCGTACTTCCTTCTTTTTTTTCTTTGTTGTTTTCATTTCCTTTACACGAGTCATCGCTTGAAAATACTCCGTTCTCCTGTATGTCACATTCAACCTGTAATGGTAGTCTTGTTGTTTTCTTTTTAGATTTTTTCTTACCGTGCCTAACCACCTCACTATATTCACGAATGGGCGGCGCAATGTTTTTCATTTGACCTGTGACGTTACTTTTACTGAAATCGTAAGAGTTTAATAAATGTGGTTTTTCTACGGACACGGTCTTGTTGCTTTCTTGATAAATTTTTGCCTGTCCCTTTTCCATATTCAGAAAACGTTGTAATGCTAATTTATAAGATATATTTTCTTCACTCATAATAAAACGTATCTTTTTTTCTTTTTTGTAAAATGGACACAATTTGTTTAGGGCCATATGTGGTCCTTTACAGTTAGGACATTTATAACTTTCAGTTTCACAATTATCATGTTGTTGTCCACATTTTGGGCAAATAATATTTTTACTTGGACAAAACTTTTTAATATGGCCAAATTTCCAACAGTTCGAACATTGACTTACTGGAAATACAAAACGTTCTATAGGAAGACGGCATCCGAAAGCGTATACATATTTAGGGCAAGTAGGACTTTTAAAACATACTCTTACTGTTTCACTGTCCACCCACGCACCCTTAAGATCTCTGCGCTTTAACCTTTTGGCTGAAATAATTTCGTACGTACTCTCTAAACAATCTATAATTTCTTTTTCGGACATATCTAAGTCAATTCCTTTAATTATACCATATGAAAACCTGAGCTCAGTAGTAAACTGCATTCTAATATCTAATTCCTTAAATTTTTGACATTCCATGAGATTTTCGGCTTGTTTCCTTTCATTGAACTGGATGAATACTTTATAGGGAGATTTATATTTAATTTTCAGTATACCCTGTATATTTTCTTTTTGTAATAACTTCGCAAAAGCCATCTGCTTAGGTAAAATTGATAAAGATGTTAAACACACTTCAAGTTTTTCCAAAGTACCCTCAGTCTCCATTTGTGACGTAGAACAATCTGAATTATTTCCTTCAATAGAATTACTTTTTATCAACCTTTTTGGCTTTCTACGATTTCGTGTTATTGTAATAAAACCGTCTTCGCAACTTTCATCACTTTTAGATCTTAATCTTTTTTTTTCACAATTCCTTGTATTATGAAGATTGTTGTCACATCTAATTGAACTCATTTCTTCCAATTCACGTTCACACTCTTTCAACACATCGGAATCATCCATATCCTCGTCATCTTCGGTAGTTACCATTATCGTAAAAAATAGTTTTACACTATACAACAATAAAATAAGCGTCACTACGATACAGAGCAATTTTATGCGTACACATACACCCGCGTCTGCACGAGCAATGGAACTGACAAACATACATGAAACCAACACAAAGAACACCCACTACATTGACGCGCGAAACGCTGTGCCAAGCGCTTGTATCTATTTGCTTTATACGTATCGCGTGCGGTTTAATAATCTATTATTTGTTAATAATAGTATACGAGTATGAGTGACGACAGTATGGAAGAAGAAGACTCGGAAAAAAGTGATTCAATAGTTATTAATAATTATGAAAGGGAGCCGCAAAATATGTCAAAGTGGGATAGTAATCTGTTAGTGAGTAATCCAAGTTTAAATACTGAGAAAAGGCAAAGAGACAAGAGTGAAGAGAGTGGTGATGAGGGATTTATAACGATTACCAAGAGGAAGTCAAAGAGACTCATAAGAAGTGATTCACTTGATATGCCTGATGTAAATTCTACGCGTAGTATTCAAAAAAGTGCGGAAAATGAGGGTAGTTTTGAAATAATTTTAACCTCATTAAAAATATTACCAAATCAAATGGCTTTGGCAAAATTATTGTACCGTGAAAAAATTGAAGGTATAACTAATGTTAAATTCAAAAACCCATATAAGGTTTCTATTCGTTTAAATAACAAGGAGCAGGCAGAAAGGATAATTAGTAGTCAGAAGCTTAAAAGTCGAGTGAACTTCGCAGATGAAATTCTGGTATCTTATGGCATTATTAGAGGAGTAGATTTAGAAATGAGTGAAGAAGAAATCCTAGAATCTTTAAGCAGCTCAGCTGAAATATTGTCTATTAAAAGAATGAGAAAAATTAACTTGGAAAGTAAATGGGTAGGCAGCGAGACTTTTCGAATATGCTTTAAAAGCGCTGTGATTCCTCCATATATATATGTCTTCGGCTGCAGATTCGGAGTTGAAAAGTATGTGTTTTCAGTTATGCAGTGTTCTGCATGTTGGAAATTTGGCCATATCAGGAAATATTGCCCATGTAATAAAATACTCTGCCCTAAATGCGGAAAAGAGCACAGTAATTGTGAAACTCAGACATTTAAGTTTAATTATAAAAATGCTTTCTATATATTACTAAAAATTAATGGGACATCAAAACATACGAAAATAAAGGAAACATTTAATCTAAATAATAATATGGAGAATTCATTCTCCCCGCTTGGGCAAAACAGATTTAGTAACTTAGAACATTCAGTACAAAATTCACAAGAAGATCTGATAGAAGATTTTTGTGAAAGAGAAGAAGACGAAGGGAACATGAGCTTTAGATCGAAATTTACTAATAAAAAGAGTAAGAAAAATCAAAATACAGAACCTTGTCCCATCCATATGCGGCTAGAAAATATGAGTAATGAACCTCTACAAAGATGTGAAAGTGGAAATAATGAAGAGAAATTGAAAAAAGGGTTTCAATTAAGATTTATATTTGTTAAAATAAAGGAGATATTTTTTTTCACAACATAAATTTGAATATAAGATTTTATCAATATTTGAAATGGTAGTCCATGAGCTAAAATCATATATTTGTAATTTCTTTAAATGTGAGCAATTACTCAAAAAAATTGTCAACTTATTCGATGGATAGATCATTTAAAGATTTTGTAGTAAATATATTTTAATGGAACTCGCAAAGTCTAAACCCTTAATTAGCTGATTTTGAACTGTTTCTTAATAGGGGAAAAAATACACATCGCTACAATATGTGAGACTATGTTGGCTGGACAGTCTAGCATATAATATGTAAATTGATTTTTGTATAAGCTAAGGCCTTATAGGACTGGCATACCCTAATAGGGTAAAAGTCCCTTAAATAAAATAAAAAGAAAAAAAAGAACACCCAGACTCAGATCACATTTTGTGTCAGGATTTGAACCCACAAGTTCTTAATTTTACCGGGTCCGGCAAGGTGTTATGTCACATTAAAAAAATTTAACAAAAAAATAACCGACTTCAATCTGGACCAAATTTAAATGGGACCACACGGGAAGCACCAGCTTTGAAATAAAAAAAGAATCATCGAAACCGGTTAGCGTGATATTGAGTTATTCGTCAATTTATCGCGCACATACTTAATGCAAACTGAAGACTTATATGGTTTTCTCATGGATGACGTGTCAGAACTGGACCAAATTGAAATGGGACCACATGGGAAGCACTAGCTTTAAAAAAAAAAGAATCATCAAAATCGGTTCACCCAGTCGAAAGTTATGAGGTAAAAAACATAAAAAAATAAAAATATAGTCGAATTAAGAACCTCCTCCTTTTTTGAAGTCGGTTAAAAACAACTAAAACAGTGTACCGTCATCGGATCTTACGGGAGTGACCCTTGAACCTAAAAAGAGAACATCTGTGTACTTCGAGAAACTAGACTGCCAGTAAAGCGATCGTGCCATTGTTTTGGGACTATTTCTACTAGGACGATAGATAACTCTGTCTGTCGTTCTAGGGCGAGGGCTCAGGGAGACTAGAGTCTAGAGAACAGAGAACTTACAAGAATAAAAACAATCGATACTGTTACGTCAACATCCCTTAACAGTCCACTGATAAACACAAGTCTCTGCCTAGGAGACCTACATTCAATAGTGCTAAGTAGAACAATAACATGCACATTTTACTTCTATGGTAAAAAGGTGTACGGTAAATCAATTTAAAAAAATGTTTCGATTTTGGCTGATTTTATATTCATGTATCTTACTTAAAATTTTTGCATATTGATACTTTTTATAAAATAATTATGGAAATTGAAGGTGCCTAAACTTTAAAGTATAAATATATATAAGTATATATAAATTTATATTAGTGCTGGCAGAACAACTTAAAAAAAAAATACTTCTAAAAAATCAATAAAACAAGATTTGGTAGATTGGCAAAAACGCTACGGTACCTTAAAAATGATGTATTTCTTGTTTACAAGATATTTAAAAAAAAATGATGATATGATAAGCAAAGTTTGAAAAACAATCTGTTTATTTTTAAATACAGTTTGTTGACACCATAAAGTACGCTGTTGAGTGATTGACAAGTTTTACCGCTTCTAAAAATATCCAGACGGTTAAAAAATTATACAAAAATGTTACTCCGCGCGCTGTATTGCACAATGTTGCGTAATATTGTTGAGAACAGGACATGTTTTCATAGAGGAAGCTTTAAGTAACTGTCACGTTATAACATGTTGTCTGCTTAGCAACCGGATGTTTTATGTCTAATCTCTAGAACATCTTCATTACATCGGTTTACAACCACAAAAACAAGTGCGTTCTCTCATGTCTCTACAACGTGCATTTATTATGCAGATATTAAGATAGAAAATAAAGTAGATACATGTAGAGATTTTATTTGCATGGCTTCCCGAGCTTGTCAAGTATTTGACATACAAAATTAAAAAAAACTTGACATTTTCATTATATAGGTATAAAAATGTTATAAGCACAAAAACTAGTAGAAAATTCTAAAAATGTTTTTTTAGTTTTCAACCAGCATGACAAAGACAATGAAAAGGGGTTCACAATTGAGTCTGAGTTATTTGATGATTTTTAAATCTGATCTCGACTCACTTACTTGAAGTGAATAAAGAGAGTGACGACAAAGACGTAATTTTCATATTTACATATAATATCATATATTTCATATACAAATATACAGAGGAAAAAAGTTATTTTTAAAATTTATCTAAATGTGTCGTAGAACTAGATTTGTTTGTACATAATTATCGAAGAAAAATGAAGTTAAGTTTAGTTTATCTGTTTCACCAAATAAACATCATAAAGAAACAAGTTACTTTGAATTATTTTAAATTAATGGAAAAAAACTTTTAACTAATTAACAAACGGTTAGCCGCGTCATCACTATCATGTTAAATGATAGCTGTCAACGGTGGAATGCGGTAATTTAATGTAATATAGTTAATGTAACAGATAGCTGGTCTCAATCGACCTCACTATTGCTAGTTTATATTTACATATGTATTTTTGGTTAGTAAACTATTTAAATTGAAATTTAATATTTGTTTAGGTAAAAAAGGTAAGGTAAGGTATTAATGTACCTACACACCCTAAATAAAATATGTAACAAGAAATAGATAGCAGTGAATTTATTAACCGACTTCGAAAAAGGAGGAAGTTCTCAATTCGACTGTTTTTTTTATGTTTGTTACCTCATAACTTTCGACTTAGTGAACCGATTTTGATGATTCTTAATCTTTTATTTGAAAGCTGGTGCTTCCCGTATGGTCCCATTTCAATTTGGTACAGATTGAAGTCGGTTTTTTTTTTTGTTAAAATTGTGATTATTTTGATAGAAGTTTTAGGGTTTTTAAAAGCTTTCTTCTAAATATTAACACAGGTCGAATGAAATAGAGACAAAGACAAGTCGTGTGGTTTCTAGTGGATTCGAGTTTTAAATACTACATCACAGATCTAGTAGGAATTCCACGTAACATTAAAAATATAATTGGTTAACATCTCTCGCTCTCCTCTAGCAAAAACCTATACTACAAAATCAACCAACTAACTTCAAAATACTGACAAGATTACCTTATCACATTGTACGGTTCTTCCTTGATTTTTATTACCTATTGCCCGCGGCTCCGCCCGCGTGTATGTCGATCATCGCCGCAAATAGTAGCCTATGAGTTATTCTGATGTATTAGCTATATTACTGTAGAGTTTCATTCAAATCCGTTCAATAATTTTTGCGTGAAATATTAACAAACACATACATCCTTACAAACTTTCGCATTTATAATATTAGTATAAAGTATGATAAAGCTACAGTATGTATTTTCAATGAATTTGTATTTAAAAAAAACAAATTCATCTAGACACAGTGTCAGCACATGATAGTAAATATTCATCTTAGTAATTTCACACACACAGTTACACAGCAACATACAGTTATTCGAGACATCCACTAAAGATAAAGGTAGTAATAAAAATATGAGTGAAATTACTTGTTTAATGAATATAATTCTTACCTAGTAACAGAAGTTAATAATACCTCTTTGTTGTCATTTAACATTGTAGGTTATCAGCTCGCCAATTTACCTGCAACAAATAAATGTATCACTAAACACTCACAAAAAAATTACAAATAATTTGAACTTATAAAATTTAAGAGAATATACATCCTACTAATATTATAAACGCGAAAGTTTGTAAGTATGGATGGATGGATGTTTGTTAGGCTTTCACGCAAAAAGTACTGGACGGATTTGGATGAAACTTTACAGTAATATAGCTTATACATCAGAATAACACATAGGCTGCTATTTACCGCGATAACCGACATGCACGCTGTGGAGCCGCGAGCAAAAACTAGTTGAAGATATTTGTAAGTAAAATCTATGAGGGTTAATAAGAATAAAAGATTGATTGATTTTACTATGTTGTAGCAAAAATAAATGGATTAAATGGTTTTGATATCGATAGTCTGGAAAGTAATTAATATCTTTATATGAATATATTTTCCTTTTTTATTTAATCCTACTAAAGTGACTCTACTCTGACTAATAGAAAGCATGAGCAGAGTCCAAGAGAAAATACTGATTGCGAATGCAGACAATGCAACATGGTGAACCATACTATGGTGGCATATTGAAATGATCCTGCACATTGGGACTTGAATAAATTAATAAATAATAAATATAAATAAATATTTCGGACATCTTACACACAACGCCATCTAGTCCCAAGCTAAGCAGAGCTTGTGTTATGGGTACTATACAGCTTATACAAATAGATAATATCCTTTTTTTTTGTAAATACATACATATTATACGTAGAAATATTTGTAGATCATACAAACATTTGGTCCGACCCGGGAATTGAACCCGAGACCTCATGGTCAGCAGTCGCACACGCCAACCGCGAGACCAACGAGGCAGTCAATCTACCGAACCGAAACACGACAGCACGAATACTATCATTTTAGGATGATCTTCTATGAGAGGGTATTACCGCTCCGGTCGAGCCGGCCCTCTCGCGCTAAATGAGCGTGGTTCTACTGCCTTAAACATTATTAAATATTACATTAGAATTAGATGATGTGGAATGTATAAAATAAGTTATCTGTTATTTATTTAGTACACTCTGGAATTTGGACATATTTCCATTTAAGCTTGTAGTCAAATATTTTTCATTTATTAGTTCATTAATAAATATTAAGTATATAAACGATCTTTGGTGTGTGATCTGAACGTTCTGATGAAGCAATGCAGAACAGTTCGACCAATTAGGGTCGTTGACCGAGTGTAATTAATAGCAAGTAGAGAGGCGGAAGGGACGAGATTGTATGAACTTGTCTCGAGTCTTACAGTTCAGACTTCTTAACTTTTACACTTTAATTTTTACTTCTATTTTGAAGTTAAACGGAAAAACATTTTTATTCTTCTGAATTAAAAATAAAGTTTTTTATTTTTAAAATGACCCACGCAGTAATTACCCACATCAACATATCTCTGTTCAAATTTTGTTTGAGATGGGCGCGTTCAATATGGCAAAGGTTTTTTCCAGGGTTTTTATAGAATATACTCTATTATTTATAATATTTAGGGCTGGCCTGAAAGCTTGTGCTTTCAATCGAGGCTCATGTTGCACTTCTTCATTGTCTTTTAAACACTTATTAGTTATCCGCAACATATGGTGGGACCGGAAAAGTTGCTACCGCATAGTTCATGCGCATACCTCTAATGCAACGTGACTATGTAAGCATAATAATGCACTTAGTGATAAAAATCACAAGTCTAGGTGTTCCCAAAGATATAATTATTTACCTGCTTCGCTGCAGTAAACAGTGTTATAATAAACAACGTGTTGTGTCATAACAGTTTCTTGCTAGAACAATATGAATTATATCATTAGATAACAGATCAAATACTCGTACCTAATCCTTTCTCCTATTTGCTAGTTGAGAGACGTTTATGCTCTTTTTATGTTAGGGGATATTTGTCCCATAATTATGTCGACTGCCTCGTTGGTCTCGCGGTTGGCGTGTACGACTGCTGATCATGAGGTCTTTGGTTCGATTCCCGGATCGGACCAAGTGTTTGTATGATCTACAAATACACACATCAAAAGTGTCTAGGGATCAAGCATTTTTATGCGGATTTCTTGAGATTGAGATGTGGCTTTGGCCCTGGCCTGCTCAGTCGCCAGACTTGAACCCGATTGAGCATGCATGGGATATGCTACAGAGAAGAGCTTTGCCGAATATAGAGGGTATCCAGTCGCAAGAAGACCTTTTTTTGTTGTTGCAACGAACATGGGCGGCCATTCCACAGCGTGTTTGGATGAACTCATTTTGAGTATGCCAAACCGATGTTCTTGTGTTGTTAGTGTTCGCGGTAGAAACACGGATTATTAATTGTTTAAGTTACCTAATAAAATTTTAAAGAAAACTGTTATTTCAGTCTTTTTTTCGAACTTTAATGTTAGTGGTTCAAAAGTCAAAAATCTCTTTATTAGGAAAATGGCAAATTTCTTTATTAATGCAAAGGTGACTTGGTTTATCGTTACTGTGACAAACGAAAACACTTTATTTGATGAATCCTTAAAGAAAATTTTAATTAATATCAATCAGGAGAAAAGTTATTGCAAAAATATATGTTGATCCCTAGACACATATGTTGATCCCTAGACACTTTTGATGTGTGTATTTGTTTCGGAGTTTGGGTGTTTTCTATGTATAATATGTATGTATTTACAAAAAAAAGTATTTGTGTATTTGTATCTGTTGTCTAGTACCCATAACACAAGCTCTGCTTAGCTTAGGACTAGATGGCGTTGTGTGTTAGATGTCCGAAATATTTATTTATTTATTATTTATATGATGAAAAATGAAGTATGCATTAAAATACGTGTAGTTTTTTAAACAGATATATCCCAACGATGCAAATAAGCATTCATGTGTATACCAATTATCACTTAGTGGAATCGAATCCGCGGTTAAAGTATCAAAGTATACCCGAGATCGATGACAGGTGACCAAACCAGTCTGCTGTTATCGTTGCTGTAATATGTATATGTTCTAGATTATTAATAATTTCGATATTCTGTTCAACAGGTGTAGACTTGTAAGATTATTACATTATACTTAAAGGCGTAATACAAAAGTTAATTATTTTTTAAAAGTATTTAAAACCCTTCAGACAAATGAACGACAACATACAAAAGTAATTACGCTACTCCAACACTTTTTAAATGTCATGATACCATCAGTATAGTATTGTTAAAACTGTTAAATTAAATGGTAACCAATAAGTTTATAATTAAATACAATTTTAGTACTAAGTTAAAAATACTACTTTGGTTGTGGTTGATAAAACTGCCAATGTGAGTGACGGATATACACAAACGGTGGCGTAACCAAACGAATAACTGAATCGGTTTTTTTGCTTGAACTTGACTTCATTCATATAATTATTGAATTGTTATTGCTTCGTTGTATTTAAATAGCTAAATAAATTATAGCTTTTCGAAGGACGTGCAATTGAGTATGTAGATAATATCAGGGTGAATGTCATATTAAGTATTTGTTTTATAGTTCCCGTGGTAATAAAAAGATTAAAAGAATAAAGCGTAAATACACACAGAGTATTAAGATGCTATACAGATACAGACATAACAATCTATCTGTAATTGAGGATGTAGATTAAGCGATAAAGTGCTACTTAAATAAAAATGCACTCTAGTGTCAGTGACTCAATGAAGTATCCGATTAAGTAAAGCGTCCCGTTTTTCGTTTGTTGTTCCTGTGAAATTCTCGTGTGTCATTGGCTAATACTTTGTCTAATTAAAAGCATTGAGGCTTTCGTGAAAGTCCAAATACAAATCTTTTCAAGTATTCCTTCTCTGTACAGTGATGTTGTTCTGCGTTTCCCTATCTCGCCTCTTGGGACACCCACAGGTTGAACAGGGGTGACTCTTAAGTATTCTTCCGTTTCCGCATCCAGAAGTCAACATAATTAAAAAAAAACCGACTAAGTGCGAGTCTGACTCGCGCACCGAGGTTTCCGTACAAACCAGTAGGTATATAAGTAAAATGTATGCTTTTCGCAATTTTCCCTTTATCTGGGCTATAAGACGTTGCTTTGTACCAAATTCCAAGATTCTGAGATCACGGAAAGTACCCTGTAGGTTTTGATTTCCATGCGAGTATCGAAAATTTGCAGCATAAACGGCTGTATCTTTGATTTCGATGGCTTAGAAGTTTGATTTTTTCACAGCTCCAAGGGACAGTTAAGTAGACCTGAGTATTTAATATGACCGTTTTTTCCTTTTGAGATACGGAACCCTAATTATCCACGCAACGCATGATATAAATGTGTGATAAGTTAGATTTATTTGCTCAGCCTATTTTTTTCGAATAGTTGCACGTTTTGGATTCACGGTGAATAGTCACTACACAGTACATGTTAACCTTTGTATCACGTTTTATTGTACTTCATAATATAAACGAGATATGTTGTACTAAGCACAATATAACAATGGTAGCTGATTAACAGAAATCGGTGAACTAATATAGGGCAAAACTGTTTTTATAATAATAATAATAATATCCATTTATTTCAAACCATATAGATCCATATTTTATGCATGCACATAATTACAAATTAAAATTAAATGAAATTAAAACATAAAATAAAATAAAATTAACATTAAAAACATTCCATCAAAATTCAAAGTAAAATTTGTAATCAAAAACCAAATAAAATTACAATTAAATCAAAATTAAATTACAATTAAAATCCAAATTGTTTTTGTATATAAACATACTAGTTTTGCTCGCTCGCTGATAATGTAGCTTTCCATTGGTGAAATAATTTAACATTGGTTTAGACATGAAAGCGTAACAAACAAACAAACGAACTCACATTCGAATTTTTAATATAGAATATTGAAGACTAGCTGACCCGGCGAACTTCGTACCGCCATATTTACATATCTGTTTCAGCTTTCCACAGGCAGTGTACAGTCGCGGACATAAAAAACACTTTTCCCGTTATCTTTTATTTTTTATCTTTTTAGCAAAAAAAGAATGAATGAAATCGGACTACGTGTTATTGAATTACAACTAAGTACATATTTGACTTTCATCCCCTCTCTCCAGGAAACCGTGCTGAATTTCGGGATAAAAAGTATCCTATGTCCTACCTCGTAATATGAACTCAAATCATGCCAAGTTTCATTTGAATCCGTTCAGTAGTTTCGGCGTCATGCGCGGCCAAGATACAGACAGACAGACAGACAGACGGACAGACAGACAGACAAAAATGAAAAAAATTACAGTTTTGGCTTCAGTATCGATTATAGAGCGCCCTCCAAAAAAAAATTTCAAAATATCTTTAATGTACAGAATTGGACCTGTTACATTTTTATTATAAGTATATATAAAGTATATATATAAGTATAGATAGATAGATAATTGTAATATTTTATATGTTTACATTGAAGTTAATTGGTCTCGACTTCTCTTTACACATTTCTCAGGGGAAGAGGATGCGGTTGATAAATGTCATAGCTTGACATTGACAGAGAATCATATTTGAATTAATGTCAGTGCCGGACGGACACGAACGCCAGCGGAATAAGCCGACGACCTGAATCGATTTTTATACTTGAACTTGCTTCCATTTACGTATAAAACTGTTCCATTTATAGTTCTAGATTAAATAATTTAGAAGGACGTGCAACTGTGTGCTTTTATAATGCCAAGGTTATTATAGATTATATTGCGTTTAATATTTTTCCAGATATCTTGTTGATAGAGATTTTTTTTAATAAATTCGTTATTTACTTTTATATCTGAAATTTAGACTAAAACAAAGAATACGCCACTCCCTGGCGATCCTACGAGTTCGTCAATAAGAAACGATACGATATTGAAGGAATGTTGAAGAAAAATTGTATTTTAAAAGCATGAATGAATTCAGATCAAATAATAATATGTGGTGTGTCTTGAGAGATACCTATGTCTAGCTCTGGACTACAACAGACTGATCATGATGATGCAAGCGTGAAATATTCCATAAGTCACCTTTAAATGCTGTTTTACAATGTAAACAACTTGACTAAGTACACACAAATGTACCCTGCTAATCATTCATCGGTCATTTTCCAGCAAGCATTATTATATGGACTGTGTAATAATTTAAGTATGTAGTTGTAAGTGGTGCGAGCACAAATATGTCTATACGAAATGTATATTATTTTACGTCAAAAAGTATATGTGAACTAAAAGAATTCCAATTCCTAATATTAGCATTTTATTTCTTCTAATAACCTGTATTTATATGTAGTGAAAATTGCATGTATTATGTGCATGAGTATTCCAAACTATATGGAGGCAAGAAAAAGTTACGCTACATATTTGAAACAAATGAAACTTTGTAGGTCACTTACTTCTTGATTTTAGATGAAGAGTTAGGCTGTTTTATAATAATCGCGGTTGAAACTACGGTTAGTAGGTAATATTTTTCATAGAAATTGAAATAAAAACGTATGTATCTATTTATTGTAATAGGATCATATTACCCAACTAATGGTAGTCCTCCACGCTTTTTAATTTCATTTTCTATCATCATTGAGCTTATCATCAAACTTATCATTGAATGTAATTGTCATCGTATTGCATCGCATCGACAGAATAACCCGGAAATATGATAATGTAAGAAATCAAATCATGGATAGCTTTTTAAAAGCTGTAAATGTAGGTCAGCACGTAGTCATTTAGGTCTGTATGACGTCATAGGTGACCGATGCAAAATGAATGGATATAAATCATTGTCATATTACAAGTACTTCTGGGTAACCGTGGATTTTGAAGGCTTGTTTCGAATTATGCCGGTGAACTTTAAGCAGACGCTCAGCCATAGATATGTTTCAATTGTTTCGATATGTTAAGAATAGTCACCCATCCAAAGACTGACATAAATAGAATTTCTTAACTGTGCTATGTATGAACTTACTTGAATACGACTGAGACACGAGCCCCACTCTATCTTTGGTCATTTACGAGTATATAGTTATAAAATTCATGTAACTAGAAAATGTTTATCATTAAAATTTTGTTAAGATCTTTCCCAGATTAACAATATTATTGAATAGATAGAAATCTAAATCAGCTAGAAGTTACTGTGCCTGGAGTTACTTAAATTGTTCAAAATTAAAAATTAATTTATTCAAATAGAATCTACAAAGCAGGATTGAGTGAAGTTGGTAAATTTACTTCGGTCACCCTAAAATAGGAATATTTATTAGTACAGAAATCGCAAAGTAATTTTTTTCTTCATTAACTTATATACGAGTGTATATAAACAAGTCATGTATTATAATATTCTGCCTGATGTATCTCATTCAGAGAATTAAGATTCGTAGAAGTAGGTATATTATTAGTAAAAAGCATTAGAATTTAAAGCGCCGCAGAATTTAGGAGATTAGTCCTAATTGTGTATGTTAATATTATAGCAGGTCTGCACTTGACTATTTTTAACTGACTTTGAAAAAGGATGAGGTTCTCAATTCGACCGTATATTTTTTTTATGCGTGTTCGCGGATAACTTCGTCGTTTATGAACCGATTTCGATGATTTTAATGGAAATGAGATATCCCAACGGTGGTACTATAATAGGGACACTAAGATCTGATGAGGGAATCCAAGAGAAATCGAGTCGAAATTTGAAGTCGGTTGTTTTATTTGTTAATTTATATTTTAATTTTTATTATATTTTACTTGTATTCAGACATATCCATCTATTAATAGAACGTCTTTTTTACCGGAAATCACAAATCATCTGAAGTTTTATTGCAGTGCAGTGAGCGATGTGCAACAATTATAAATCGAATCGGTAAAAAACATAGACTGTTTATCTAATATGTACGTATCTGGGGGCACCGCCGTGCCCCCGCCAAGACGAGCCAAGCGAAGCGCAAGGGCACTACCTACCTTTTTTCGAAGTGTTTCGTCGTTTTTTTGAACCCTTATAACTTTGGTTCCCGATATACCACATCGTCCAAATTCTCAGGATATGATGTTATCAATAGACTAATCAAACATACAAAGTTTCAATTGCATAGCTGTGTTACTTTAGATTTTATTGATACCTAAAAAACACCGATTTCGTCACTGACACACTGATGATCATCAAAACTGTTAGGGTACTTCCTGAAGTGCTACAAAGCAGAAATTTGGTATGTAAACTAAGTTTAGTATGTAAACAACAAAAAAATTCATAAACCTACTACTTTTCCCCCCCAACCCCCAAATTTGGGGGGTGGCAGTTTGTATGAGACTTTCACAAATATTTATGCTAAAGGTTTTAGTTTTGGTACACGGACTTTTTCGAAAGAAGAAAGAAGACGTACAAGAAATACAGCTCAAAAAAAGAAAAAAAAACTGCCTTAAGCAACTTACAAAAAGAAATGTAATCCCACCAAAAACATTTTCATGTAAAATGTTGCCAAGACGACTGCATATGGCTTAAATTAAAAAAGATATCAGATCTCATGTAGAGCCTGGTTCTGAATCTACACGCCCTAACTCTACCAACCCTAACTTCATAAACTCTACATCTCAGTAAAAATGTAGGACTTGGCTGTTTCGTTACTTCAGAAACTAAATATTCGTATAACACATTACTTCAGAAACTAGATATTTGCAAACACAAAAGGCTTTCGTTACCCCTTCGTGACGGTATGGTAGCGAAACAGCGAAGCCATACATTTTTACTGAGATATAGAGTTTGTGAAGTTAGGGTTGGTAGAGTTAGGGCGTGGAGATTCAGAACCTTGGCTCTACATGAGATCTGATATCTTTTTCACAGGGTAAGCCATATGCAGTCGTCTTGGCAACATTTTACATGAAAATGTTTTTGGTGGGATAAGATTTGTCTTGCGATATTTGAGTTGTTTCGTTGCCTTGCATTATTTTTCTATAGTAAACAGTTCTACTAATTATAACACTATTATGATAAAAATAAACACTGGTAAGTTTGATTTAAACCAATGTTTCTTTTAATGATGTTTATTAACAAATTTGTTATGACTTTATATATCATCAACTAGCCATTAAAAAGGTATCATCGTACGTTTAACATTACGTAATATGTACGTAATATTTTTTGTGGATATTAATTATTTATTTTAATTTGTTTTGCTTATACTTGAGTATAAAAATGTGAAGTTACTAAGCTTACTCATGCCATTCATCATCATATTTTTTTTTAAAGACAACTCCCGCACTAGGAATAACTCCTGTGTAGCGGGGGACTTTACAAACATACATGAAACGGACACAAAGAACACCCAGACTCAGAACAAAAATTTGTGGATCACACAAAGTATTGTCCTACGTGGGATTTGAACCCACGACACTTGGCGAAGTAGGAAACGGTGTGGTGACCGTTAAACCACTAGGCCAAACGTGCAGTAATATAATGTCAATAAAGAAAAAAAATACAAAATTTGATTTGTTAACGAAAATCCAAAACAGAACTAATCAATTGCATATTATGACTTATTACTTTGTTTGCTAAAATTCATTAAACATTTTTATGTCAAAACTTTTCCTCAAACAATCGTCAGTGATTATCAACATTTAGTGGTTCTAAGATTCTGTTTTTCATCGGGTATTAAGAATGATTATGTTATAATTGTGTTTTGAGGTTTTAAGAAATAAGTTGCATTATATATGCATATCAACGAAGTGCTAGCCCTAGACGAGTCATGCTTAGCCACCAGTTTGTGGCTTTGATTAGAATAATTTCACAGCCTCGCGGGAAAAAACACTTTGATCCCTGATCAATAAGTGAATAAAGTTACCCATTAATAGACAACACTTGTATCCTTGGTAGTTATTACCATCAAGACACGTCCCCTATAACAACCTTAATTTGATATAGTATATAGGTATAGTATATAGGTTTCTGAAATTCAACAGCGAAAACCTTGCTGGTTATGAGATTTTAAAGTAGGAAGATTTAGTAAAAATTAAAAGCCAAAAACTATCAAATTAGTTATAGTTTTATGTCGACTATTGCTATTCAAAGAATATAAATAGAGATAATACCAATTCTAAGAATGTAGCACTCCCTAGCGAATCCACGTCTATCACCAATCAATTCACTGTGGCGAGGCATCTACTCCTTTCTTTTATTTTTTAATAGAAATTGACGTGCTGTATCTTTTGGACCACTTCCGAACTAAATTATTCAAACAACTGTAAGTGCATCCTTGGTATGAAGTAACTTTATTACTGCCAATCTACGAGTTACTTTCTATGAGCGGAATCTGAACAACAGGTCTGTGACGGTAACATATACATATATATATGTTACCGTCAGATTGTCAAATCAGTTAGATTGTAATTTATCTCACGAGATTGTAAACAGTCGAAATATTGTTAAATGGTTGCGCGCTGATTGGTTGAACAGCAATTATGTCCCGTCGCAATATTTGTTTGTTAATTCGTCTTTGTTGCCGAATGTAAAATATTTTTGTGATTGTAAATTGATTTCTTGAAAATACCTCACAGCTTTAGAATTAGTTATATAAAATCGTTGTGACAGTAAAATTAATTTGTGATTAATTAAATAAGTTCTAACCTAACCTAATCGAAATCTATGGCTATTGAACGGCCTACTTTAAAAGCGAACAATCAGGGACCGTTCACAATTTGACGCGCGTAAGCAGTATATCGTAGTTGACAATCTATCGATAGCTTGCAATCCCGCTAGGTATATTATAATCTAACGCTTTTGACAATCTTAAGGTGACATATACAAGTTTTTACATTTTTACGGTCAGGTTAAATGTATGCGATTTTTTTCACACTATTTAATTGATCGTTTCTTGAATGTAGTATAACAAAGTATAAAAAATCGGTTGTCTGTTAAGTCGGTTTACTGACGATAGTTGAACGTGACAACGTCATAAGGAACGCCTCAGAGCCAGGTAACGCCACATGAGTCATGTTCGTTCGTTCGTGCGTGTAGCCGGCTACATCGAATTATAAACCGTTGTCACGTCAAAAATTGTATGTAATTAGATATTTAGATATTAAACCAGTTTGTTTAAGCAGCACTACTTGTCTCGTAAATATGAAAATGATCTTATAGATCCTATGCTGTAAAATCTAAAATATTTGAAAATTATATAATTAAATAATAAAATTGTCACAGCCTATATTTTTTTATGTCAATAGATAAGTTGGTAACTTCAAGTAGAGCAGGGTTACGTTACATCCGAAACACGGAGCTTTCACATTCCGGATGATGCAGGTGCTTTCCGGACTCGGTTACTTCGGAGAGTATCTGTGTTGGATTGGCCGGGAGTCGACGTCAGGGTGCCATTATTGTACCTGACGATATGGCGCTTCACACGCTGGCAGAATGCTTAGTTTGAGCCATCTGAGGAAAGACCTGCGCGCGACGATCTTGGGGAATTCATCATTCGAACAGATACAGGAAACGTTGCGTATAGTGTTCCGTGTCCGCTCTTAGAGAACTGTGACTGATGGGTGACGTGACGGGACCTTTCTAGTGTGAGACGGGTCAGTGCCTGTCGGGGGTGACGGAAGAATGCAATTGGAATTCTTGCTGCCCCGGTTATTGGCAAGTAGAGGAACACCGGGGTGGTTTTCAGGAGGTAAGAGTCCGACAGACCCCTTTGCTCCCCCAATGGGCAAAGGACATCCATGAGGCTCTTTAACCCAGTTAACAAATTTAAAAAAAAACGCATATTCAGATTTTACAATATATTTATTACATATCTGTCTCAGCTTCCCACAGGCAGTGTACAGTCGTGGACAAAAAAGACCTTTCCCGTTATCTTTTACTTTTTTTCTTTGTAGCAAAAAAAGAATGAATGAAATCGGACTATGTGTTATTGAATTACAACTAAGTACATATTTGGACTTTCATCCCCTCTCTCCAGGAAACCATACTGAATTTCGGGATAAAAAGTATCCTATGTCCTACCTCGTAGTATGAACTCAAATCATGCCAAGTTTAATTTGAATCCATTCAGTAGTTTCGACGTGATGCGCGGCCAAGATACAGACAGACAGACAGACAAAAATGAAAAAAATTACAGGTTTGGCACAGTATCGAATAAAGAGAGCCCTCCAAATTTTTTTTTCTAAATATCTTTAATGTACAGAATTGGACCTGTTACATTTTTATTATAAGTATAGATAGATAAATAGTAGCTGTAACAGTTTTTATTGTTGTTGACCCTAAAAAAAGGCACAATGCGAGGCCTTAATGAAAAATGAAAAGAATCAGTGTTTAGATATCATCGGACTATTTATAAGAATGCGTTGATGTTTAATTTGATTCATAACGAAAGATACATTGAGAACAGTCAATCGGAACGTGTCCGTTGCTATGTTCGTATACTATCGCATTTTATGTTTATTTTTATCTAAATAATAATATATTTGTGCCTGACGTTAAAAAGAACTCAAAATAATTGAAATAATCGATAAAATGTTAAGTGAAGCGATCGTATATCATAATCAATTTTATATATTTTTATAATTTTTTGTGAAATATTCGAATAATCGAACTCTATTGGTGAAATAAAATTTAATTATAAGCAAATTTTGATGTAATTGTTTGCAAAGAGTTGTATTCAGACGTGTGTTAGATAATATCACCTTGTTTGTCAATCGTGTTTGTGGGAAACCCGAAGAATCTGTTTACAAGTCGTACCCTCAATAAAGGTGTTATAATTAAAGCCCTGTGTAAACAGCCTCTGTGCAATCGACGATAACACTAGATTTATAAAACCGCTAACGAAGCGGGCAACGAAGAGTAGCAAAAGGTTTTTGTGACAATGAAGAATGAAGATTTAGTTCAGTGTGGAGATGTGGATTATGAGTACGTGCCACCCGAGGGAGGATGGGGGTATGTTGTATGTGTTGGCTTGTCAGTTATTTTTGTAAGTATTATCGTTATATTTTGTTAATAAAATAAAAAATAAATATTAAAAATAGAAAAAAAATATAAAATAAAAAATTAACACCAATAGTCGAAAAATTCTGGCCATAGGTTTTTCACATTATCGACCATTGACTGGTTACAAGCTTGATTGAATTTTAGAACCTCATTCTCTATCGACACTATACCAGTGACGTAGGCTGTGTTCTAATGCCTTTGGGACTAAATAAGTTTTGTAACTAGCAGTGGGGCAGGTCATAAATGAAGCATTGCATTTATGAAGATTAAACAGAATTATCGTCAAGGAAAAACAATTGTATGAAAAGCATAATCATTTGTTTTGAATCTGGATGTAATTTATTTATCTAAAATAGTATAACATTAGACTGTCATGTGTGAGACCTTCGCAGATATAATTATTAAAAATATTGAAAGAAAGGCGAATAAAATGTATTTAATAATATTATTATGTTTATAATAAAGAGAAATTAATAATACACACATCAAAAGTGTCTAGGGATCAACATATGTGTCTAGGGATCAACATATATTTTTGCAATAACATTTCTCCTGATTGATATTAATTAAAATTTTCTTTAAGGATTCATCAAATAAAGTGTTTTCGTTTGTCACAGTAACGATAAACCAAGTCACCTTTGCATTAATAAAGAAATTTGCCATTTTCCTAATAAAGGGATTTTTGACATTTGAACCACTAACATTAAAGTTTGAAAAAAAGACTGAAATGACAGTTTTCTTTAAAATTTTATTAGGTAACTTAAACAATGAATAATCTGTGTTTCTACCGCGAACACTAACAACACAAGAATCGGTTTGGCATACTCAAAATGAGTTCATCCAAATCACGCTGTGGAATGGCCGCCCATGTTCGTTGCAACAACAAAAAAAGGTCTTCTTGCGACTGGATACCCTCCATATTCGGCAGAGCTCTTCTCTGTAGCATATCCCATGCATGCTCAATCGGGTTCAAGTCTGGCGACTGAGCAGGCCAGGGCCAAAGCCACATCTCAATCTCAAGAAATCCGCATAAAAATGCTTGATCCCTAGACACTTTTGATGTGTGTATTTAAAGTCACAAAATGTTAATACATATTTACAGTTCACCCGGCGAACTTCGTACCGCCATATTTGCATATCTGTCTCAGCTTCCCACAGGCAGTGTACAGTCGCGGTAAAAAAAAAATACTTTTCCCGTTATCTTTTTTTTTTCTTTCTAGCAAAAGAAGAATGAATCAAATCGGACTATGTGTTATTGAATTACAACTAAGTACATATTTTGACTTTCATCCCCTCTCTCCAGGAAACCGTGCTGAATTTCGGGATAAAAAGTATCCTATGTCCTACCTCGAAGTATGAACTCAAATCGTGCCAAGTTTCATTTTAATCCGTTCAGTAGTTTCAGCGTGATGCGCGGCCAAGATACAGACAGACAGACAGACAGACAGACGGACAGACAGACAGACAGACAGACAAAAATGAAAAAAAATTCAGTTTTGGCTTCAGTATCGATAACAGAGTGCCCCGCAAAAAAAAAACAAAATATCTTCAATGTACAGAATTTGACCTGTTACATTTTTATTATAAGTATAGATTAAAATATTTCATGCCCATCTTTACCTTTTTAAATTTTTTCATTGAATTTAATCATATACATAAAATTCTTTCTTATTTAAAAATAACAGTAGAAAAATAATAATAGAGATAAATAAGAAAATAAAAATTAATTTAAATGTACGTTATGTAAAACCGTTTTTTTTTATTAAAACAACACAAGAAAATAAATACATAATACAATGTCTTAAATTACTTAAAAAAAAGACTTTTCCCGTTCCCATCTTTCAATTAAGTATATATCAAAAATATCGTCACATTTCATTACTTAATACATTCTGATCGGTTTCATTTAAATTACATAAATTAAGTGAGCATGAGATGAATTCACCTGGTGAGCATATATCAACCATTCTTCATTAATTTCCAATTTATTTCAATTACAAGTCTAATTTTAACTGTAAAATAATTGTATAGAACATCCATATCACAAGGTAGGTCAAAATATGCACTGGAAACATAACTTTTATCTGCCCTTAGCGTTTTTTTAAACAATTTTATAATTACTATTATTATTATTAATTTACTATTCAGCAGTATATACTTCTATACACTCAGAATACGAAATTTGCCTCAGAATTATTTGAACCTTTTATGTTTAAATAACTAACGAATGCAGAAAATAAATATTTTTAAAGAAATCTCAATAAAAACGGTGTATAAAATATGTTTTGTAGACTGAAATTATTGTACAACTATTATCTATTAGATATCATTCTAGTGAGACGTTGTTTACGGTAAACTCCAAAACTATTAACAGGCACGTCTTTCTAAATGTATTTCGCTGGCGTGTCTAAGATAGGATAGTTAACATCACGCTTGGACCAATAAGAGTCGAGCATGATTCAAAAGAAACGCAGACGTAGTTGTGTGAGTCAGCTAGTTTTACATAAATTCCTTATCTAAATAAAACCGCACTGGCTTTGACAGGATGTCTTCTAATAGTAACTAACCGGTTAGCCTAGCAATCAAGATGTTCTATCTTAGACGTACAGTTTAAGGTCAATAGTTACCTCATATAATTGGGTTTGACAAAGAAAAGTGTAAGTGTTTTACTGTTTTCCTCACTTATTTAAAGAAAAGAATATTAGTATATTGGTCGAGCCGTTCTCAAGTTTTGCTCTTAGCAACACATGTCGCGATCTATTTTTGGTTATATAGAATCTATATATTATAGATAATAGTCACTCACGAATAAGATTTAATTTAAAGAGAATATTTGTCGTATATTAAAAGTTACATAATTAAGTCTTTTACCTTGCCAATTTGTAGCAAATGGATCAATATTGTTTTGATGCTTACATTAAAAGCTGCTGCTAGCTCAGCTGTAGATTGAGTTTCGTCAGCTTCCACAATCGCTTTTACTTCATTATTGTTAACCAAAGTCTCCGGACGACCACGAGCTTCATTTTTCAAGTCAAAATTTCCAGAACGGAACCGGGAAAAGCAATAACGGGTTGTGCGTTCGTTTGTACGGTTCTCTCCGTAAACGTTTTCGATGTTACGTGCCGTTTGTGTCGCGTTGGTGCCACGACGGAACTCATATTCCATAATTACACGATTTTTTAAAGTATCCATTATGACGAAAAATTTTCAAATGTAATGAAAATACAACGCTAATCAAAACACAAAAGACTGAGTTTGTAAATAGAATGTCATGGTTTTAAAACAAAATTAATTTGAATTTAGAATACAGAACCATTACAAACTTTTTTTTATTTGAAATGACCAGTACTGAAGAACGTCAATTTCATAGGTAAAGACCTAATAATAGTATAATGTACTATAAGTGCGGTAAGTTGTAATTTACAACCGAGGCGACATTGCTACAAGAAAGCTGAGGCTGTAATTATCAAATCGCACATATGTCATACGACGTTTTATAACATATTTGCGAAAAATCGGACTTTCTTGATCGAATAAATCTTTAATTACTTGTTAAAGCAGTTATAAAAATTTGAACAATTTGTAAAATTAATTATTACGTTACCAATTGGCATTTTTAAGCTTGTCAAGTTATTATTACTAATTAAAATTTCACCAGTCTCTCTCACACTCACTCTTGAGTGAAAGAAGGCGAAACGAGACCACAGAGTTCAGCAGTCGGCGGCAGCGGCGGAGGCGGCTGCGGAACTCTGTAGTCTCGTTTCTCCTACTTTCACTCATAAAATGTTGACGACTTTTCTGACATAAAAACTTTTTGCTAATATTTAAAAGTGTCTAGGGATCAACATATGTGTCTAGGGATCAACATATATTTTTGCAATAACTTTTCTCCTGATTGATATTAATTAAAATTTTCTTTAAGGATTCATCAAATAAAGTGTTTTCGTTTGTCACAGTAACGATAAACCAAGTCACCTTTGCATTAATAAAGAAATTTGCCATTTTCCTAATAAAGGGATTTTTGAAATTTGAACCACTAACATTAAAGTTCGAAAAAAAGACTGAAATAACAGTTTTCTTTAAAATTTTATTAGGTAACTTAAACAATTAATAATCCGTGTTTCTACCGCGAACACTAACAACACAAGAAAATCGGTTTGGCATACTCAAAATGAGTTCATCCAAACACGCTGTGGAATGGCCGCCCATGTTCGTTGCAACAACAAAAGAAGGTCTTCTTGCGACTGGATACCCTCCATATTCGGCAGAGCTCTTCTCTGTAGCATATCCCATGCATGCTCAATCGGGTTCAAGTCTGGCGACTGAGCAGGCCAGGGCCAAAGCCACATCTCAATCTCAAGAAATCCGCATAAAAATGCTTGATCCCTAGACACTTTTGATGTGTGTATATAAATGGACAGGGCTTTAGTTCATGGTTAGTAGCTGACGAGTCTAATGACTAATGTTGTTTTAGATTTAAAAAAAACTAAATGGTCACTAACAAAATAGAAGCTTTTATTATTTTTAGTATGGTTTTATGAAACGCACAAGATTTTAATAGATTAACTAACCATATAGGATAATAAACTAAAACTTAATGAATATTTATTTTATACTTCATTAAGCGCTGTACAAAATTCTTGATTCGATTTCCACAATCCTAATTATTATAAATGTGAATGTAAGTTTGTTTGTTATGCTTTCACACGAAAACTACTTAACCGATCATCATGAAACTTTGTACATAATTTTGGAGGTATTAGAAGTAACATAGGATACTTTTATTAAATGCGAGCGTAGCCGCGGGCGAAAGCTAGTATTCTTATATTCGATGAAACTAAAAAATTTGATTGATATGCATCAAATAGTTCTATAAGCAACTGCAGTAGTAAACATCTATTAGAATTTTGATTGGATGGCGACGAAAGTATATAACAGGAAACCGGGTTATTTCACCAATAGGTAAGCCAGCGCGTTAATAAAGTTGGCCGTCAGTCAGTAGGTGAAATGTCAATGCAGCTACAACATTGTGACTTCATTGTATCACATTAGATTTCTCAATTTTTTATTCTCAACTACCGGTTTTAAAATAAAGACGTAAAAGTACGCATCTGGAATTGCATGTCGTTTATTCAGTCTTTATTACCAAATTACAATGGTTGTATGTAGAATTGAACAACATGTACAAACGATAAAACAGTATTACTAAAATGGATAATTGTGTTAAGCTACGAAATTTGTCACCAAAGAAAAATCATATGTAGCTTTCTTGTAAACACCGCGAGCAACATCAACGTCAACGGTGACCATGCCCTAAAATAGCTCGCCAGTAGCAGTAGTAGCCAGTTCATTTCACATCCACGCACGAACGTGGATGTGAAATGAACTGGCTACCGTGATTATGCGATAATTCGTTAGACTTTTCTGGTTTGGTTTTTATGAAGTCATAGGTCTATACGGATAGCCTTCCAAAGACCAAACCACGGCGTCCAATGCAACGACCAGCAGTTGCACGCGGAAGGTGGAACACGCGACCTCATGTTACTGGCGCGTCTAACGTGGTTCTTGGCACGGGGCGAGTGGCCCAACGGCCACAAGAGGGACGATGAGACTGTCGTTTGAACTATTGCTCTAAGTGGAACGACTGACGACTATCAATGCCGAACACCGGCATCCTCATAAGACGGAAGCCCTATGGTTTCACAGGAAACGCGGAGGTGCTGTTCCTATCCCCTCGCTTATTAGAGTGGAAGGAACGTAGGTCACGGTGGGGCGACATATCCAGTACCTCGGCCTCACACTGGACAGCCACTGGAGCTTCGAGGAGCATTTCGAGCAGATGATTCCCCGAGTTCGTGACACACAGTGACAGTCCTGGCACGTTTCCCGCCTTTCGATACCGCCGGGGTGAGAGCGGGGAAGAGTAGAACGAGCTCGAAATGCGCGCCAACGCGCCGTAGGTGCCGTTCTGTCTAACCTCGAAGCTTGGGTAGGAAGGGAGGAAGGTCGCATCACCTATCGACTGACAAAGATACTCACCGGGTATGGTTGCTTCGGTGAGTATCTGAATAAGATCGGATGCGAAGAGACGGCACAATGCCACCATTGTGCAGCCGAATTACTCTGCTACTCCGCCCAGCATACGCCGAAGGACTGCCCCGCGTGGACGTCTGAACGCGAAGTCCTAGTCGGCCAAATCAGACAAGACCTATCCCCGCCAGTAATCATTGCTGCGATGTTGGCGGGTGAGGAGGGCTGGGGGCTGGGACGCAGTGGTCTCTTTCTGTAAGGCTGTAATGCTCCAGAAAGAGCGGTCTCTTTCTGGAGCATCACAGCGCTGCGCATTACCGCTGAGCGGGATCGGGAGAGGGCGAATTCCAAGCGTAGGCGACGCCGCCGGCGACACCAGCCACTGACAGGACTGCAAGCTGCCATAGAGTGGGGACCTCTTGTAGCTGATTAATTGATGCGGTCAGCGATAGGGGGGCTGCCTGGTCGCAAAACTGCGGTCAGGCCGCAATATATAACGGTTGGGCCGACGCAGGGGGAAAACAAGGCTTCCCCCTGCGTCGGCCCTGCGTCGGAGTGGAGATTAACATGCTAATCTCCAGTCGACTTGGGGCAGACTATAAAAGATTTGGCAGGGGCCTATATCCAACAGTAGACTGCGATAGGCTGATGATGATGATAAAATATTTACTGCGATCAATAGAAGCAGTCCAAAAATGACTGTAACATCAACAACCCCTAACATCCCACTGCTGGGGTGGGGTCTCCTCTCAGGAGAGGGTTAAGGCCATATGTCCCCACGCTGGCCAAGTACCGATTGGGGACTGGCAAGACAACGTTGTGGCTACGTAAAGTAGAATATGTGAAGCAGATGGTTAGCAAAATATAAGTAGATTATGTTTAGGAATCAACTATAACATACTTCGTATTGATAAATACTGCGGTTAATAATACTTAATTACGTGGACCGAGGCGAACGACCATCATCTACAATTGAGACTCCGTTGTAAAATTATAATATATTACACCATGTTGCACAACATTTAGTAAGTGGTTATGTAATTTAATGTGAAGGTTATATTTGGTGGTATTTAGAATAAGGTGTAGTAGTGTACATTCTTCAAAATTGTTTTTCAAAAGCTACAACTAATTTCACGTCAAATTTGCGTCTACTTTGTCATTTTCTCAGCTATTCCAATCAATATTATGAGTACTTGAGTGAGTTAGTTTGCTTATTTGTTAGTTAAACGGATTTAAAAACGAACTACTAAACCATACATCATGCAATATAGCATATATAGAACTGTTCTTGGAATTAATCATATTTTAATTAATGTTGTCAAAGTTGCGGCCAAAAGCTAATGAACTAACTGGTTTTAATAAGGGTGTTTGGAAAATGGAGATGGTTATCTGAGGGATCGCCTATTAATATATAATATATTTCCTTTTAAAGGTAAATATTTATGCTATTATATTATTATGTTAGTTGAGAAGACTAGAGACTAGAAATGAGTTTTTTAAGCTTCGTTTAAAAATACTTTTATCAAATAAATCTTAAGTAGAACTGATTAAAAGTGACAAATTAAATCAATTCATATTAAATATTATTTGTTTGGAAATTTTACATATAAAATTATAAACTGTGTGTGTGTTTTTAAGATTTTCAAAGAAAAGGGGCTTCTCTTCCGATTATAACTTTATAAAAGCATAAAAATAGAACACAGTTTATTTAAAATACAGCGCTAAATGTAAATCTATGGATAATTTGTTAACTTGTATAATAATTAGTTCAAAATGTACTTCTGAATATGTCACGATAAATGTAAAAGATTTGATATGATAGTGTGTATTGATTATAATTGACCTTAGCTTCTGCTGTTTTTTAACTAGGTAGTCAAATATCTTTTTTTAACTAATAAATTTTCTTAAATGTGACGATTTCCACATAAAATAAACTGAAAATATTTTAGAGATAGTAGGGCCACGCTGATTTCAGCATGGTTGGGCCAGTTCGACCGGGGTGGTACTTCCTTCGCACAGAAGATCAACGTAAAATGACAGCGTTCGTGCTGTTGTGTTTCGTTGGTAAGTGCGAGACCGGAGGCCCAATGATGTAGAAGCATCATTAGGCCGGCCGCCATGGTGTGGGTCACCATGCTGCATTGTTGAATTGTTTGCAATCGCAATGGGTATAGTGACCACCACTCTTGGATTCTGCTTATGCTTTCCATCAGGCAGAGTAGAGTCATTTTGGCAGGCTCATACATAAAAAAATACTACAGCGCCATCTACCAAAGATATACCAAACTACGGAGTAACTGTCCCATGACGAATCTACTAATCCAGTATCGTGATATAGAAATTCCCGCTCCGATAGCATATAATATTATACACCTTCCGTTATCAATCGTCGGCCCGCGGCCTGCCAGGCATAATCGTCTCACCTGGTCGAAGGATCCTCTACGTTAAGGTTTTAAAGGTACATGAGAGGAAATAAGCAGTTTACAACCGCTAAAGTCACAAATGCGTTATCGCCTTTAGTGCACCCACATAACAATTAGAGTAGGAAAGGGACGGTTAGGCTCTACTATCCTTATTTAATTGATGAAATTTTACGAATTTTCGCGGGCTTTGAGGCCTTTAAGCGCGGCGACCGAATCAATAAATTCCGTAACGTAACGAAAAAACCATAACTCCCGAAGCTCGCACGGATCGAGACGAGCTGCTCCGAAATCTGTCTGTCACTGTCACGCACTTCGTCGACAAAACAGTCTAGGTTTGAGAAAGTATATAGGTTTATAGGTCATATATATATCTATCATATCTTTATAATGCCACACTCACCGCATGTGCGCTCCGTAAGTATACATGTTCAAAGATAAAAAAATACTGTGAATAAAACCACCCGTTCAATGACGAAGACATTTATTAGGAATAGTTTAAACCTTTTATAGTATGATGTGTAACGAAACCATATCGCTACTTAAAAAAAGTGATTAACGCCATCTAGTGACGATGTTGGTACTAATTTAATAGTTTAGTATTTTTCATTCCCAATATTATACATACTGCATAAATAAAAAATAAATATAATTGCATAAGTTGATAAAAATGCTACGCAATAGCTTTACCGCGGCAGTCCCCGAGTACCACACGTCTTTTTTTTACGAAGCGGTTTCATATGTGACTATTACACGGACGAGGTGGGCGTTATTGTGCCGAAACATGGTTTTTCTAGCTTTTAAATATTTTACTGACGCTATCATCCGAATAACGGATATTAATACAACGAGCACAAGTATTCTATTTGCTAAGTACATACGAGTATACGTTGACAAAAATGAGTAACATGACTATCACACCTTTTTAGTGTTCCGTGCCAAAGGCAAAAAACGGAACCCTTATCGATTCGTCATGTCTGTCTGTCTGTCTGTCCGTCCGTCCGTCTGTCTGTCCGTCCGTATGTCACAGCCACTTTATTCCGAAACTATAAGAACTATACTGTTGAAACTTGGTAAGTAGATGTATTCTGTGAACCGCATTAAGATTTTCATACAAAATAGAAATAAACAATAAATTTTGGGGGTACCCCCCTCCCCATACATAGAACTGAAACTCATAATTTTTTTTTTCATCAAACCCCTACGTGTGGATAGGATAGGTCTTCAAAAATGATATTGACGTTTCTTATATCATTTTTTTCTAAACTGAATAGTTTGCGCAAGAGACACTTCCAAAGTGGTAAAATGTGTCGCCCCCCCCCCTGTAACTTCTAAAATAAGAGAATGAAAAATCAAAAAAAAAAAAAATGATGTACATTATCATGCAAACTTCCAACGAAAATTGGTTTGAACGAAATCTGGTAAGTAATTTTTTTTTATACGTCATAAATCGTAAACTGTAATTTACCTTTCATTCAATCAACACAAATATAAAAATAAAATGAAAATTATATTATGTTACTTGCTGCTGCGGAACCCTTCATGGGCGAATCCGACTCGCACTTGGCCGCTTTTTTTTTTATTAATGTCATAGTTTCACTGTCATGTTTAAATTGATATATTATCCTATCGCTAAGTATAGAAAGTTCTTAAGTTCTCATGTTAAAAAGCGCGGTTTATCTTGTCTTATCTGCGGACTTAAAAGCAAGCGATTTATACGTAGGCAAAAATCAGAAATGCGTAATCGGGGATTTCAATCTAACGATAAATTAAAATTTAAGAGTACTCAAATGAGTAATCGATGGATTAATTATCGAGACGAGAGATCTCTTATCAACACACACACACACGAATTTGGGAAAGTTTTTGTTGAAAATGTATGTTTTATTATGATTGCGATGAGCTTCTCACGTCTAGAGTCTATATTTTAGTTATATATTTGGACTTCGAAATTGCACTCAAGAATTCACTTCAAGCTTGTTTTCGAATTGTTGGAAGTTAATTTAAAATTGTGTGTAATGTAGATAATCACTAAAACCTGTTAACAAATCATATTGTTAATGAATGTAAATTTCTATAAAAGTCGTAAAGCTATAGGTATTTGTTAGTACAATTTTGTAGTAAAATTATGCTAATAGCTGCATAAATTAAATATTGACCAGTATAGCTTCCGATTTTAAACAGATGCAAGAAGTAATTAAGAAAATATCTGCCTAATGTAAAGATTATATCTTACTTTTAAATTTTTTTAGATCGTTAGTCGTCTTCATCTTGTCGATATATATATTAGTAATAAAAAGAACTCAAACATGCATTACATAATATAGAAACCTATGTACTTAACCATAATTAAAAAAAAAAAATATATATATATAATAATTTAAAAAAAGGAATAACAATATTTACATACAAGCGTCAAAAAACTCCACATCTTCGCCTACGAGTACTGGTAGCGTTCCGAAAAGACTGGCAGCATTACCACGTTGAATAGGAATGCTGATTCTCTGTGCTGTATAGATATATCACTTAGATATATCTAGTTGATAAAGAACTGCTATTCCTCTTAGTGCATATTTTAATGTTTTTCTGTTTTTTATATATCTAAAACGTATTACATAAAAAGTAAATTGCTAACTTGATTGATCGTGGGATATACGTCAGCAAGATTTAACTTTTGTTATCCGTTTAATTGGGTTTTCCCGATTAAAATGTATCCTTATGAGAAACTGGCAAAATAAAATGAATTGTAATTGCATAAGTTGATAATAAATGCTATGCAATAGCTTCCCGTAAATTCAATATTCCCGTACGTGCCACACGTATTTATTAATGTTTAGGTACGTAATAATACTTGTAATGTTTTTTTTCAGATCGCTGGCACAGCCCATCAGCCCGTGTTTGGATTCATATACAACGATTTTTTGGATGAGTTGGGTGTAGGTACAGCAGCCGTAACAGTAGTATTTGGAGTGTTTCAAGTTACTTTAGCTATAGCAGGTAACGTATATGATTCTTTGTTTTTTTACGTAAAACATGTAAGATGTCACTCGCCCAGCCCATATAAAAAACTGATTTATTTAAAAGTTACTGAACTAGCAAAAACAAGTTCTATTTTTGAACTACAATAAAAATATTGCTTCGAGAGACAATTTTTTTCAACATGTATTCATATAAGTGAATCAGATTACAGTATAATTTTGTTTAAAACTTGTTTTAAGCTCCTATATTTGGTCGCTACTTATGACTCAACACTGTAATTTGCAATACAAACTGACAACTACTTTTGACAGAGTTATTACACTGGCAAATATTAATAGTAGTTTGAATGTTAGGAATCCCTGCTACACTCAGAAGTAGAACATTATTCTCTTAGACTTGTCAACTAAGTAGTACACAACCAGAGTTCACTTGTACAGATTGCTTTTAATATTATTTGTGGATATGACAAGCTTAGTTATTTATGCCTTAGTCTCTTACCTACGCACTCATCAGGTCGTTTACCACCCTAAACAATAACGAAATTCTCACTTTTTAGCAGTGACAATTGTTTTTTTTTCAATTATCTCAAAGAAATCCAAAAGCTTCAAATAAAAAAAAATATAATGACATGTTATTTGTCTAGACGCGTAAGTGCCCAGCTATATATTTCAACTAAGTATAACTGGTTATACCTAATGGTCGTTATGTTAAGTAAAAAATCATTATTTATGTAATTGCAACAAATTATGTTTAGGCATATTTAATGAAACAGCTCGCATGCATGCTCTAGAATCTTTTGTGGTCATAAGCGTTGTTTGTTTAGTAATTATAATATTAGCATAGTTTTGAACTCAGCTGATGAGAAATGGAATAATAAATTTGATCCGACTTATAAAGTGTTCCAAATTATTATCTTTTTATTAATTGCATACGAATATATATAGGTACGAATGTAAATAAAAATGGATGTTTTGATGTAAACTAGTACAGTTTACATCAAAACATCCATTTTTAATATTTTTATCTGTCTGTCTGTGTCATAGGCGGTGGTACATATCATCATTAGGAGCGCCAACTGTTCGTTTGGCTCCCTTTACCGTAAAAAACACATATCGGCAATGTAATGAGTGTTCTTTGTGTCCATTTATTTCATGTATGTTTATAAAGTTCCCATTCCCAGCTACATGGAAAATATTCCTAATGCGGGAGTTGTCTTGAAAAAAGATAGAAATATGTAATGAAAAGCTTATGATGAAGGGAAACTAGCAAAGTTGCTTTAGAAAGTTTGTTAAATTGCTTACAAAGGCCCCTTTCTGAAGTTGTAGAGCAAATTACAGTTGCGCGCTTATTAAATGCTTTACAGTATAATTAGTCGGTAATTGTATTTTTATGCAAAGTAAAAACCTCGAGCAAGTAGTGCTTGGCTGGCATTGTGGTATCTTTCAGTTTCAAAGTGATTTGTGACCTCTTTATTTACTGTACTAAATATATTCCGTAATTTTAGAGATGAGAACTTTGAAGGAACAAAATTTTTTCTTTGGTAATTCCTTAAAATAAATATTGTGTGCTTTTCATGAAAATAATCAACAATCTTATTGATTACGATCGGCAAAGCAGTAGGTTCGTTAGTAGGTACACTAAAATACTGTGTAATTATTTTACTTTCAGGTTTTTCTGCTAACATAGCCCTAAAGAAATTATCTTTAAGACAAGTTGGATTGATTGGAGCGATCATATATACTTTGGCGTCATTTCTCGCCATTTTCGTCGTATCTACAACTCAGATGATCATAACAAACGGCTTCCTGCAGGGTTTGGGAATGGGTTTACTAATACCTGTCTCGTACACAAGCTTTAACAGCTACTTCACAAAGAAAAAAGTGCTCTATATCAGTCTATGTAAGGCTTCGATTGGCATGATAACGATGGTCTATCCGTTATTCATCAAGTTTACGATAACAGAGTATGGATTCAGAGGAACGCTCGCTATTCTTTGCGCAATATCAGCACACAGCATCCTGGGAGCTTTAGTTATGCATCCAGTGAAATGGCATATGGTAAAGCAGCCTAAAGCCTGTGAGAAAATTGTATGTGAGTATTTATATTTCACATTTAATATTCCACTCTAGAATAGCTAGAAGTGATCACAGAAGCAAATAAGATCTTTAAGCGAAATAGATATATGCCGTTAATGTATGGCATACTGTACTCGTGATCTTGATAACTATTTAGAGTTTAAAGACTTTCAGTTTTATTTGATACTAGTGGTTGCCCGTGGCTCCGCCCGCGTATATGTCGGTTATAGCGGCAAATAGTAGCCTATGTGTTATTCTGATGTATAAGCTATATTACTGTAAAGTTTCATCCAAATCCGTTCAGTAGTTTTTGCGTAAAAGAGTAACAAACATCCATCCATCCATCAATCCATACTTACAAACTTTTGCATTTATAATATTAGTATAGAAGTATAGATTAATTTCTTTTTTAGAGCATTAAACATTAATAAACGACGAAATATATACGCGTGTAATATATGGAAAAAAACTAGTTATTGCCCGCGGCTCCGCCCGCGTGTATGTCGGTTATCGCTGCAAGTAGCAGCCTATGTGTTATTCTGATGTATAAGCGATATTACTGAAAAGTTTCATCCAAATCCGTTCAATAGTTTTTGCGTGAAAGAGTAACAAACATCTATCCATCCATCCATACTTACAAACTTTCGCGTTTATAGCGCGCATAGGATAAGTTATCGGTATCTAAATTGTAATAATTATTTCCACTAACATGTCCTAGAATTTTTTGATATACGTATTCACATCAACACCAACAGTCTTTAACAGTCCACTGCTGGACACAGGCTCTTTTCTTAGAAAGGAGGTTTTCGCCTACTCTGCCACGCTGGCCAGACGACCTGGTATAGGTTTAGTTTCAAGTTTCCTTTCTCTTTGCAGTGATGTTGTCTGTAGTTTTTTGGTGGTAGTGCACTAAAGGGAGTCGCCTCTTTCAACATCCACGTGATGAATAGGGGTAGTGACACTCCGCATTCTTAGGCCATGTTCAGATGATGAGCGCTCAACCCGCGTTTTGCTAACACGCGTTTATAACTACATGTAATTTCATTCTAGGAGTACACATGCTAACGCGCGTGTCTAGAATGAAATTACATGTAGTTGTAAACGCGCTTTACCAAAACGCACGTTGAGCGCTCATCATCTGAACATGGCCTAAATCTATCACCACACGGAAATTTATTCATTAAGTATTTCTTATGTTCTCTAATTTTTATTCCAAACGAGATTGTTACAATAATGATTACACACATTTCTAGTGATACCGCCAACGCCCGCAGTAAAAGAGGAAAAAGAAGAAAATTTCGATTTCAACAAAAATGGGAACGGAATTGATATGTCAGATAGTGCGAGATCTGCTGAGAACTTGTATCGGATCAATCACTTGGAAAATCCACGGAAAGGAAACGAATTACTGTTTGTATCTAAATTAAGTAATTCCAGGCGATTGAGCATACCCGTAGTTTTAATCCCAGCAGATGGGAAATGTAATAGTAAATTTGATGCAAGTGATGAAGTGTACAGAGAAAACTTGTATAAAGCTGCATCTGCGTCAAGTTTGGGAAATTTTGGAAATATTGTTGCGGAACCATTACCAATTATAAAGAATAAGGAAGGAAAATGGTATGTATATTTTATAATCAAATTCAATAAGGCTTTATAAAAGAAAAATAAGAGAACTCACATTTAGTGTATGTATTTTCCATCAGTTTCATGGTTTTTAGGGTTCCGTAGCCAAAGGGTAAAACGGGAACCTATTACTAAGACTTCGCTGTCCGTCTGTCACCAGGCTGTATCTCATGAACCGTGATAGTTAGACAGTTTAAATTTTCAGAGATGACTGATACTAAAAACAAAATAAAATAGATATTTAAGGGGGCTCCCATACAAGCAATTAGTTGATTGGGTGAGTTAGCTGATAACTTCTAATGCCGGCAAGATTTTTACAATCTAGATAGGTATGTCATTCATAGTAAAATTCCCTTTGCAATATTTATCATAATGTTTAATTTTAATGGGCATTTTTTAGTTTCTGGCATTATTAAATCAATAAAAACTAATACACTAAACCCATTTACTATGTTGAATCCCAAGTCGTCACACTAATTGACTACTTAAGAGAAACCAATTTTATTAAAAGATTGTATCTTTGAATTATTCGCTGTAACAAAATCGAGTGTTTTAATGATGTCGTATAATTAAATAATACTTATTCAATTCCACAGTGTGATTTACATTTAATTAGACTGTGAGATTACAGTTTTTAGGGTTCCGTGCCAAAGGCAAAAAACGGAACCCTTATAGATTCGTCATGTCTGTCTGTCTGTTCGTCTGTCTGTCCGTCTGTCTGTCCGTCCGGATGTCACATCCACTTTTTTCCGAAAGTATAAGACCTATAATGTTGAAACTTGGTAAGTAGATGTATTCTGTAAACCGCATTAAGATTTTCACACAAAAATAAAAAAAAAAACAATAAATTTTGGGGGTCCCCATACTTAGAACTGAAACTCAAAATTTTTTTTTTAATCAAACCCGTACGTGTGGAGTATCTATGGATAGGTCTTCGAAAATGATATTGAGGTTTCTAATATCATTTTTTTCTAAACTGAATAGCTTGCGCGAGAGACACTTCCAAAGTGGTAAAATGTGTCCCCCCCCCCTGTAACTTCTAAAATAATAGCATCATAAATCTAAAAAAAAAATATGATGTACATTACCATGCAAACTTCCACTTAAAATTGGTTTGATTGAAATCTATAGTCTATTCAACTTCCTCTGAGACAAAAGGTAAACAAACCGGAAAAAGGTTGTTTAAATTTAGGTCAAATTTTATATATCTAGTACCAATAAAAAAAAGACGTTTTCTTACTTTTTCTTGGAAAATGGAAAACTGTGCCGATGTTGACAATTCTGCCAGTCAAGTACAAAGGAAATACGTGTGTTAAAAGATAAAATATTTGCAACTGTCCTAATTTTCCGAGTTCACAGTGGACTGACTAAGAAGTGACATTAAAAACACCTAAAACTGTAGCTGTTCCCAAACTTTGAACGTATTATAACACTACTAAATTGAAGAGTAGCGATAAGGCAAATAATTTACGTAAAAATGTAAAATTTTGTAATTAGTTTGGTAACACCGGCCATCTTTACTCTCGATCAACTCGTTTGAGAAACATTGGTTTCTTTGTTTACCTTTTATCTCAGAGGAAGTTGAATAGGGTATAGTAAGTAGTTTTTTTTAATACGTCATAAATCGTAAACTGCAATTTACCTTTCATTCAATCAACACAAATATAAAAATAAAATATAATATATTACTTGCTGCTGCGGAACCCTTCATGGGCGAGGCCGACTCGCAGTTGTCCGCTTTTTTCAATTTCTAGTTGAATTGGTTTTCGTCACCAGTTCTTTAATTTGTATCTTATTTCAGTAGGTAATAGGCAAACATTTTATGCTAGTAGTCTATTATACCAAATGTTTTTTTAAATATTTTAATATATATGGGGAATATAAAGACAAAATAAGTCAGTCATGACTCCATTATTACCAATAGAATATTTATTTCAATTTGAATTTCAAATCAGTATACAATGATTCAAAAATTATTTTAATATTATACAAAAATCTAAATGTGCTTTTAGTGCTTTGGTAATTTTGACTGTAATAAAATACTGGCAGACAATATTTTAAATAATGTAATGATTGACTTGGCTAGCAAGCTAATCACAATAATGCCTGAATATTAAAACAACCAAAATATGTGTTAAATGTAAATAGGTTTGTTTTAATTGATGTGCTGAAATAAATATAAGCTCTCTACTTTAATTACATACTATACGAGTAATATATTTTCGTTTTCAGGCAAACGGTAGCGGAATTTTTAGATTTAACGCTGCTTAAGGACTTGGTTTATGTTAACATTGTATTCGGACTGGCTCTAACTTTCTTTTCCGACCTCACATTTTTCACCGTAGAACCATTATTTTTGGACAAAAACCAACTAACTAAGGTGAGTCATAATTCAGGATTCTAAATAGCTGTATTGTTTATAATATAACTTGACTGACCGATTTCTAATCCTGCAGTGTACGCTTTGAAATTGCAATATATTCTTTATGTAGCTCAAATTTTTGGAATAGTGCAACTATAATACTCTTAAAAAGGTACAAGAGAGAGAACTTAGTAGTATTCCTAAATTGATCTCCCAAAGAATAAGTAACAAAATACGATCAAAATAAAAAAATCTTGACCAAGAAAAAAATTATATTGGGAAAAAATTTAGTGTAACACGTGTAAAGATTTACCACAATGTATTTTATATTTTACAGTCAGAAATAGCAAGTATAATAGCAGTGGGTGGTGCGACGGATATGTCAGCACGTTTGTTTTTGGGCGTGGCTGGTCAGTTCTTTAGACTGAAATCCAGATATATGTTCTACGCTGGCGCCTTATTAACAGCCCTCTTCAGGCTTGGTGAGTACCTATACAGCCAAACTTGGCTACAGCCTCGGTGGCGCGTTGGTAGCGTATGCGATTGCTGTGCGTTTGATTGTTTGCGTGCGAGTGCGATTGAGGTCTCGGGTTCGATTCCCGGGTCGGACCAAATGTTTGTATGATCTGCAAATATTTGTTTCGGAGTTTGGATGTTTTCTATGTATAATATGTACGTATTTATAAAAAAGTATATATATATTTATATCAGTTGTCTAGCACCCGTAACACAAGCTCTGCTTAGCTTGGGACTAGATGGCGTTGTGTGTTAGATAATAATAATAAATAATAATAATAAATATTTGGACATCTAACACACAACGCCATCTAGTCCCAAGCTAAGCAGAGCTTGTGTTATGGGTACTAGACAACTGATACCAATACATATATACTTTTTTTTTTTTTTTGTAAATACATACATATTATACATAGAAAACACCCAAACTCCGAAACAAATATTTGTAGATCATACAAACATATGGTACGACCCGGGAATCGAACCCGAGACCTCATGATCAGCAGTCGCACACGCCAACCGCGAGACCAACGAGGCAGTCAAAAAAGATGTCCGAAATATTCATTTATTACTTATTTATTTAAATTCTTTAAATGTGAACTACTTTTTTATGACATAGGGGAGCAAATGAGTAGACTGGTTACTCGATGGTGACTACCGTCAATCGTCATCCCGGTCGAGTCGGCGCATTTGTGCCGAAGCATGGTTCTCCCGCGGTTCATGAATAAAATTATTAAATGGAAATGATTAAGTCTATTTAATCATTTTATTTAATTACATGCAAAATAATGTTTTGCAGGACAAACGAGTCTAAACAGCAAGATTTGTTTTATTAGTGGGTCCGAGACTAATTTGTTGATGTATTTAGGTACTCGTACTTAAATATCCCAGGTCACTTAGCTTATCAAAAGAATTAGAATAACGAGATTTTGAATTTGTTTTTAGTTTTTTGATATATTGTCTTGCTGGTGTGGCTTATGAAATAGTTTTTTTTTTTTGCAGTATTTGTCCAATTTACAACTTATACACCGCTGCTCATCTTAACTGGTATTTTGGGCTCGCTACGGTCTCTGGTTCACATTGCCCAGCCCATAGTGTTAGCCGAACACCTACCTATAGAGAGGTATCCTCCAGCTTATGGACTCTATATGCTGTTGGCTGGTGTTATCAGTTTAAGCGTCGGGCCTTTGATCGGTAAGTTACATTGTACTTTATATTCCATATGTGCATAACTGAATTCTACTTGAAAAATCATAGTTCATTTTATTACATTGGTCGGAATTAAATTTAAACAAATTTAAGTATATTTTAGCTACAGTAGTATTTGGGGTATATTATTCATGTCATCATATATTATTCATGTCATTCTTGTATAATCAAATTATGCAGACATCTTGGTTGAATAATGTAAACACGACTGGCATCGACATAAAATGGGATTTATAAACCTTTAATATGCAAAACAATAAATAAGCATTTATGGTATTTGCATTATTTTAAAATGCCAATGTATTTCTAACTCATTGAATATTATTTTGATACTTTCAGGTATTATTAGAGACTACACGGGGAGTTACGTAATCGCCTTCAATATGCTTACAGCCTGTAACATATGTTGCGTGATACCGTGGACAGTTGAAGGCATTATCGCATACATAAAGAAAAGAAAATATTCTTCTAGTACTAATTCCCTTAATGTAAGTAATTCTTAATTAAAAGTACATCAAAAACAAAACTGAAGAACAAAGGAATTCTCTGTTTTTAGACTTTCGCGACTTTTACACATAGTTTTTGTTGCATAGCGGGACTTATTCGCGATAAAATTATTTAAAAGATTATGAAACCTTATATATCTCGATGTTTCAAACGGGTTATATATGTAGAAGATAGAGAAGGGATATAGGACAACAAAAAGGGTTTCTCTTTTTCCGAATTAAGTACATTAATTACATTAAGATGTAATAAAATTATGTATAAACATACCTATACATATATTTATTTAAAATATAGCTTAGAGGTAAATGTGTAGTATATTCATGTTTTCACATGCATATTTTTATTGTGTATAAATCCCCAGTGCTTTAAGAGGCTTAGTAGTCGAACACGTAGGTTACATTTATACTTTTAGTTTAATGTAGGATGAACTACACTTCACTTTATAGATTGTTGTATTTTAGTGCTTTAGTATTATTGCATTTATATTATGTAGGCCTTGTTCAGATGATGAGCGCTCAAAGCGCGTTTTGCTAACGCGCGTTAACAACTACATGTAAAAGCGCGCGTTAGCATGTGTACTCCTACTACTCCTAGAACGAAATTACATGTAGTTGTAAACGCGCGTTAGCAAAACGCGCGTTGAGCGCTCATCATCTGAACATGGCCTAAATCAGACTGCCAAAGAAGTAGTCGATTTTTACTATAAGTGTAGTTTTTGGATTCTTTGCAGTTAATAAAATCTTCTAAAACTTACATTAACTATATTTTTTCTTGATCATTATAGGTGTTATTGTCATTAGTATCTAACAAAAAAAATAGTATTATCCTTATACTGCCATTTTATGATGATGATATGATAATAGAGGCATTTTATGAGTATTGCCATTTACTTATAGATTTATCGAATATTTATCATATAAAAATAAGGCTCAAAATGGTTATCATTCATAATATGTTTAACAAAGAAATGATATCGGATTTTGATTGTGTTTAGTAAGTAAGGTGTAAACGATTATATGTTCAATACTTATATAAAAAAATATGTAATCAAATATAAAATAAGAATCGCGAAAATTATGAAATCATTGATTTAATTTGTAATTGTAGTTAAATAATTAGTAGTAATTAGGTGTGTTGTAAATTGTAAATAATGACCGTGTTAAATAGTCTAGGTTCGGTTCCTTTGAACGTGATTCAATATAAATATGGTTTGTTACCCCACCGTACGTGGCAGATAGTAATATTATGTGCCTATGAAATAGAGGTCAGCAGTTAAACGATTGAAGGACAAGATAAATAATTTTGAGTAGGTACATATTAAAATGTGGTATTGTTATAAAATATTTTTGATTTTACAACAGAAAAGATTATAATTACAAGAAGATGTTTGGGCATTCTCGATATATAATGCTCCATTTAATGGCGACATTTCTATCCAAAAACTCAATAAAGGTGCCATTCCTATATTATTAGTTAAGTGCTAGTTGCAGTACCTCTACAGGGTTTGTAATTTTAAGCAATAATAGTCTTGTAAATATTAAATATTTTTAGATACGTTTTATTAAATTTTAGTTTTAATTTGGTATTGCGTCAATTTGAAGTATGCATTATTTTTAAGGAACTTAAATATTAAAGATTTAGTTTTTAGAAATAATGGTAAAATCTGACTGTTTAGAAATAATTGTTTATGTTTATAGGCACGTACTTCGTACGCAGAACTGTGTTTCTCTTTTGTTTGTTAAAAGAATTGTTGACAATAAATTCACATTTAAATGATATGCTTTTTTATTTTACGTTAGTTTTTCTCTGTAGACTTTAAGAACAGCTAACGTATTGAAATGACTTCTGTAGATTTCAATTATCATCTTCACCTAACTCCAATCATCATGGTGGTGGAATGCACCCAGCATGTGCTACGCACCATCTTCGTATCAGTATTATATTGATTTATTATATTTCAAATCACTCCAATTTATTTAGAATGTAAATGCATTGGGGGTTCTGCGACAGTTCCAGTTCCAGAAATACAAATTTCTCATATCAAATATTATATTAAACCAGTCAAGAGTATTGTATATCCCCTAAATTATATAAAGCATCTTCGTGTCTTATTTATAGATGCTCGCAAGGAGAGCAATGCACTTGTAGAAGTATGAATACCTTATTTTGTCCTAGAACATTTATATAAAACGTTTACATCACAAACTTTCATTTTGGATACATTTTTATGTCACAAAATAATGATAATTAATAATATCATAACATTTCAACATCATTGTACCTATATGTTAGGTCTCCTTGAGCGTCAACTATCCCGAACTTGAGCTCTCCAACCGCCGGCGCCGCCAGCCACTTTCATCGAGTCCTCGGTAGTAGACTTTGAACTCGTAATGATGGAGATGTGTTGGGTCTCTAATATTTTAAATTTTGTAATTTGATAAGTTCTTAAGAAATATTACTGCTTATCTATCACCAATAACAGTATCTGCGATTAGATACAAAATAAATACAGAGACCGTGTAGTGTTAAGAAGTAACTGTACCTATATTTGTTACTTTTTTTTTTTTTTTTTTATGTTTGGCCCGCCAAAATGACTCTACTCTGCCTGACGGAAAGCATAAGCAGAATCCACGAGTGGTGGCCACCATACTCATTGCGAATGCAACAATGCAGCATGGCAACCCACACCATGACGGCCTAGTGATGCTTGTGCATCTTTTAGTCTAGTCAACAAGTATGGAACTTGTTGACTAGACTAATTGGGCCTCCGGTCTCGCACTCACCAACGAAACACGACAGCACGAATGCTGTCATTTTACGTTGATTTTCTGTGCGAGGGTAGTACCGCCCCGGTCGAGCCGGCCCGTTCGTGCTGAAATCAGCGTGGCTCTACTACCTTTTATACTACTTGCGTACTTACATAGCGGTGGCGAACCAAATTTGGGCAATAGATGTTGCATTTGTTGATTATAAACAGATATCTTATATTGTATACTAGCTGACCCACGCAACGTCGTTTACGTCTCCTATTGCCCATAGCGTAAAATTATTCCCCCTTTTTTGTAACATTCTTCATTTGTGCTCCGCTCCTATTGGTCTTAGCGTGATGATATATAAGTATTAGCCTATAGCTTTCCATGATAAATGTACTATCCAACACTGAAAGAATTTTTCGAATTGGACCAGCGGTTCCTGAGATTAGCGCTTTCAAACAAACAAACTCTTCAGCTTTATAATATTATAAATATATTAGTATAGATAATGAACTAGGCAACAGTGATATCTGATTACAATTTTTAAAGGAAGACATTGCGAGATTTGTACGTCCATTATAATATCTATCTTCTGTCTGTTTCACGGCTAAACTGTTGAACCGATTTGAATAATTTTCGCTCTGATCAAATAAAAAAAAGTAGATAACGCACGGCCTTGTTCTTGTTGAAGCAAAAAACGTAGCGTAGTTCCAAGTAAATACGCGCGTTAACGCACTAATTATGCTATAGTATAAACTACGCTACTTTTCGTCAGTATCGTACATGTATCGACAACTTTATTTGATCTGAGGATTTTCGTCGAATATATTTTTAATGGGATGATATTTATTTATTGATCAGAGTTGCGTGCAATGGCAGAGGTCTATGTCCAGCAGTGGACTGCAATGGATTGATGATGATATTTATTTTGAAGATATGAAGGAAAAGGTTCAATTAAATATTAATTCTTCATGCACACAAATGTGATACTTGGGCCTGAATCGAACTCACGACCTTTGACGTAGCAGTCCGTTACACAAACCACGAAGCCACTCGGCCGTCTGTTAAAAGTACCTCTCCTGAATCCTAAATTAATACACCAAACATCTTAAACGCTTTATTATTGTATCTAGAACTTTTTTGAATACATATAAAGGTATGTATATGCATGACAATTGCGCGTGAGTACGGACAAAGAAACATTATCTACACGTGTAAAGGGCAGTGTTTATTTGTGTCGCCTGGATGACGCTTCGGAATGCGATTAAAAGTCGCAATATTTTTAAACTACTTACGTTAATTGTAATATTAACCGTACGCTTTAAATGAGATTCAATTCAAACATAGTTCAATAATTGTTTGACAATTAAAAATCAAGAAATACCAACACAGAGTTTAGATCTGTTTCCTAGTCAATGCAATGTACTAATGCCAGTTCTCGTTGCATTATGCCGCAATCCATGATTATGTCCTACTGACACTAGTGCCTCCATCATGTCTTTTAATAAAAAAAAATATAACCAACTCATGATGTTTTAATACCAGATAGGTAAACAAAGTGCACGTCAGCGAAATGCGAACGTTCAGATAGTCCGCAGGCGCCTCACTCCTAGATAAAGTGCCGAATCTGTATATCAGAGGCAGCTTCCTAGAGCAGCTATTGAGACCAATGCCGGAGAAGCTCAAAGAGATGCGCCTGAAGTGGCACAATCACGTCATGCGTTGACCTGACGAACACATGACCAAAAAAGTGCTGCAACTGGAGCCGGACCAAGAGGCCGTGGCAGACCCCGATTTACGTGGATGTCGACCATTAGAAAAGACCTCGAGGAAGAGAAATTGGATCCCACTACGACCCAGAACAGATGTCTCTGCAGAAGAAGGATAAAGAGAGCCGACCCTAATTAGAAACGGGACAAGGCCTGACGAAGAAGAAGATGGTTAAATACCGTCATAATTGAATTCTAAAATAGGATTCGAAAAATTTGATAAAACTTATTAACTTAAAACTATTACCTACTTGTGTTAAAAATACAAAACTCAAAAGGGAAGAAAAATAATTAAGTTAAAAATAGGTAAATCGAGTTGAATAATATGGCGATAACATTGTTATTGCTGAAATTATTTTTACCATTAAAGCCGAAAATACCGTGAACAATGAGAATTCAGTCCCGTTAAAAATAACTAACTCGTACAAACAGGAAACAAAACTGATTAAGGACATGTTATGAACATAAAATGTTATTATTTCAAATAATAACAACTATTGTAATCATATAATAGATTCAGGTCTTCACCTAAATAATTATCATCTTAGGTAAACAATATCATTTGGGTTATTTATACAATATTATAAAAAAAAAAAACCGACTTCCAAAAAATATCCAACGAAAACTCTCTGCCTTAAAAACACTTAAAAGCGTAAAATAAACTGGTTCTTCATAAATTGCCTATACCAAATTCTTTATTCATTTAAATAGTAGTATTATAATGTGTGCTAGGTACCTAGAATCTGTTTGAAGTCGGTGCCAAGTGACTATCGCTTTGACTTTTGTAATTGTTCGTTTGTATTATTTTTGGCTTAGCACCGACTTCAAACAGATTTTAGGTACCTAGCACACATTATAATACTACTATTTAAATGAATAAAGAATATGGTATAGGCAATTTATGAAGAACCAGTTTATTTTACGCTTTTAAGTGTTTTTAAGGCAGAGAGTTTTCGTTGAATGTTTTTTGGAAGTCGGTTTTTTTTTTCATAAAAAGTTTTTATTTTTCAGTTTTTAGTGCAAACAATCGTAGGTAAGTAGTAAGTTGAACTATTTCATCAAATTTCATCATCAAGAATACAAATTAAGGTCTATACGTACGTGTAATATTAAAATCATCCTCTATTTCCTAACTGTCGAAGAGTTTAACCTTCTATCATCAGTTCACCTAAATAACTTGAAGGTATACGACTGAAGGTCTTTAGATACGTATGAAATTGAAAGAATTATCCTCCAACTCCTAACCGTTGAGGAGTTGTACCTCCCACCTTCCATCATCAGCTTACCTAAATAATTTGAAAGAATACGACTAAAGGTAACATACATACATATGATATTTAAAGATTTATACTCCAACTCCTAACCGTTAAGGAGTTGTACCTTACATCATCAGCTCATCATCATAAAATGATGACTACCAGACGCAAATACCGGTGTAACTTCAGAAAATATACGAAAAACATAGTATGTGCCTATAAAAAATGAGGGTTTCCCTCGATTTCCCTGGCTGGTAATGGAACCACCTCGGAAGCATACCCTTTCGAATACAAAATCATTTTTCAAAATCGGTCCACAACTGACGGAGTAATCGGTGAACATACATAAAAAATAAAAAATAAATAAAAAAAAAACATAGTGGAACATAGAACCTCCTCCTTTTTGGAAGTCGGTTAAAAAGTATACCGCGCTAACACTTCAATAAATATTTTGAATTTATATTTAACCGTGGGAGAGCCACGCTTCCGCATGAATGGGCCGCCTCGACCGGAGTTATACCACGGCGGCCTTACAGAAATCCGGTGTGAACAGCGCTTGCGCTGTGTTTCACAGAGTGAGTGAGGACACCGGAGGCCCATAATCCAATCAATACCCCCACCCCCCTCCCCATCCCCCAAAGACCGGCGACGCACTTGTGATACCTCTGGTGTTGCATGGTGTCTATGGGCGGCGGTAGTCGCTTACCATCGGGCGATGCGTCTGCACGTTGGCCTCCTATTCCATAAAAAATAAAGTAAAAAAATTAGAAGTCGGTAAACTTGATCTGTACGGGGAGGAAACTTATTGAAGAAGTTTTGAAAGAAAGTTTGCCGAATTCAAATATAAAATTAAACATCAGTTACGTAATGGGACCTATATTGAACTTTGTGAACTTGCTGAAAAGTTGCTTGGGATTAAGAGAAACTGATGTCTTTAAGTCTAAGTCGTCTAACCAATGCTCTTTAGTAACAATCTGTTTGATGTTTTGGAACGAAGTTCCTTATGGGGCGTTGCGGAGGGGTACCCTATCCGGCAAAAAACGTCCATAACGTAAGATTGATGCCTCGGTGTCAAAATGGCAGCGTATGAGAATGATGTGAGGTCTCGGGTTCGAATCCCGTGTAGGATCAAATATTTTTTTTGATCTGCAAATATTTATTTTTTGGGAGTTTGGATGTGTTCTATGTATATTATGTATGTATTTACAAAAAAAATGTCCGAAATATTTATTTATTTATTTCGTGAACCAAAAATTTATATAATCTGTAAGTTGCATGTAACAAATACAGAGTAACTCTAGACAGAGCTTGTTTCAGTAAAGATTACTAGGTGGCAGCACAAGTTTAGTTTTTTTTTATCATTAAAAAAACATAATAAAAAATATATACCTGAATAGTTATTTTCTTTATACCTCGCATAGAACTTTTATATATTTTTATAAATCATTTTAAATAAAATAAAGGTGTTAAGACAATTTTGTAGTTCTTAAAGAGCCTGAACGAAAAATTTTGTACAGCGCCATCTGTAAGTTGCATGTATTATTATATTTTTAACCGACTTCCAAAAGGAGGAGGTTCTCAATTTCATCGGTTTTTTTATGTATGTACATCGATTACTCCGTCAATTATGGAGCGACTTTGAACATTATTTTTATTCGAAAGGGTATGCACCCCATGTAGTCCCATGGCCACCATATTATGAAATTAAATGATGTCTACAGAATATGAAGGCATGGCAATTGCCAAGTTAATGCATTTGCCAAAGACAATTGCCTTAACTTCATTGCAGGCGCTCACGTAAATTTGAGGGTTTCCTTCGATTTCCTTGGGATCCCATCATCAGATCTTGATATATAGTCCATTTCTGATTTTATTACAAAAAATTACCTGAAGTCCTTTCGTTACCTTTAGTCGCATTCTTTCAAGTTATTTAGGTGAAATGATGATGAGAGACTTGAGAAAGACTAAAAAGCGAAAAATAAAAATAAACTTCGTTTATAAAAACCGACTTCAAAAACTAAAAAGTATAAAATAACTTAATTTGTATGTGCTACCTATTCATAGGTTTGAAGTCGGTGCCAAGCCAAAATGTAATAGTAGATACCACACTCGCCGCGCGTGACCTTGAGCGGGATAGCTGCTCTTCGCGTAGAACAAAACAACTGAAGCGTCGGTGACGTCGTTGACGTTCGTCTCGAAATATAGCGAGTGTGGTACCTACTATTACATTTGGCTTGGCACCGAATTCAAACCTATGAATAGGTAGCACATACAAATTAAGTTATTTTATACTTTTTAGTTTTTGAAGTCGGTTTTTTTAAACGAAGTTTTTTTTATCTGTAATTCTATTTCTTACTATACTCAGATGTTAAAACAATTATTAAACGACTTTATTATTACAGTGTATGTTTATTTAAATAGTAGAAACATTACAAAATATTGTATAAATTTACTCATTGACATTTCATCAAAGTATTTCTAATATTATTAATTTTTCATGTAGCTGAAGGAAAAGATTAGTAACCCACAACTAAGACCACTATCATTACATTAAACAGTTTAAGATGTTGATGATGATGATGGTCTCAACTATGGTAAAATTTATATTACTTTTTCTGAAATATCAGCGAACCGATTTAAAATTATATCGTGTATTTAAAATTCTGATTTACAGTGCATTTAAAGTGTATTCTATCTATCTTTCGCTTTAATTCTCTGCGATGGTAATCGTCTCCTTTTTTATTTTTATCGATAAAGAAAATCATGATAAAAAATATAGCCGAATAAATATTTTCTTTATACCTTGAATAGAACTTGAAATATATGTTTTCATGATAAGAAACGTCGTTCCTCTCTGGTGTCCCACGACACCACACGACTTTTTTTTTTCTAATTGTTATGTACAAGAGTATTCTCTTAAGTAATACTTTGTGACCTTGTACAGTCCCTTTATATGGCACATTAGTGAAAGTATTCATGTGTTAACTGTTGATGGTGTTTCTTTTATAAACAGCACAATTATTAACATTATGTACACGGTTCTGAAGTAACTGAATGTCTTATTGGAAAAAATTACGACAATAACGTGTAAAACTGATATAAGAAGAAATATTGCTAACTCAACACACATTGGTAGCGAAACAACGGCTGCACACGAAAGGATTTGTTTATCAACATTTAATTTTAATTAATATTTCATTGACTAATCTCACAAATAAAAACGACCTATGTGCAACGGCCCTTAGGCTTACCCACACACTCGATATAACACTTATTTATCGGGCGCGTCCTGCCAGTGTTCATACGAACCAACTAGATAGCGGTGTTGGTGTTGTGATCTTTTATAATATAAAGAATAACAAATACGAAAAATATGGAGAAGAAGAAAACTGAAGGTAACGCGTGGGGATACCTGGTTGGATTGGGTACAGTGATTACCTTCGTAAGTACCGACTTTTCAATTTTGGTTGTAGTTGTAAGGCGTAGTAACCATAGTTGTTGATCATGTTTTAAACAGTAATGTGATATAAAGTATTAATTTACTTTTTTCAGTTAAGGTATTAAATTAGTCGTAAAAGAGTTAAACAAAAAAGGAAGGTTTTTTACAAAAGTTTAGAGAGTCAATATTGTTTTTGGTATGCCTCTATGAATAAAATATAGGTATTTAAAGTAGGTTAACAAGTTATTCACCTTTCTTTTTATTCATAAACCGTTTCATTTTTATTGTCTCTGAACTAGTAATTGTATTATTGTTGTCCAATAAAAAAAGTTTAAGTAGGTACTTTATTACTCCACAACGTCCCTACATTCCTTACCCTCACTACTTATATGTAGAACTAATTCATTCCTCTCAGTCCGGGAATGAATTTCTAGGCTATCTAGGGTACTCTTGATTCTCGGATTATTAGTACCTGAGACAGCTTTTAGTCAGCTCGAGTCCAAAACCCCACTGTCCGGTGGCTCTATAGTTGGCATCAGATGGGATTTCAACTCGGGAAAAAAGATTTCCTTTATATATTTTGCAACTTGTTATTACCTTAATTTTATTGACAGTTAGTTTTATTTACAAAACTGACTTACGAACTTGCAGCTCCGGAGAGGACCCGTGTTTGTTAGTTCCAACTTCAATAATATTTTTTGTTTAACTGGTACTGGTACTGTAAATCATAATAGTGTACTATCCTAACCAATCATATACACGTAATTATGGAAATAGAAACAATAATACAGATTAGTAATGTAAATAAAATAAATCCCCTCTTCAGTACTGTCTCAGTTGTGTAAGAACATCGTCCCAAAATAATATTCTGGGTCGTGACTACAACAATGGTCAACATGTCTGTAGTCAACGACCTAAAAATTAAATCACTTGCTTGCTTAATAAATTGATTATTCTATTTGATTTTGATGAAATCACCATTCGTCTTGAACTAATATTATGAATTATCAGGAAAATATGGGTTATCTTTAATTAACTTGACCTTATTTTGCGTTTTCAAGTTTTGAATTCAGCTTCAAGCCAGTTTTCTAAATTACTACTACTATCATTGAATTTTAGTCAATACTAGCGAAGACATCGTATTAATCATCTTGTTGTGAGTTATCTTTCTTTTTTTATGTATGGCCCTGCCAAAATGACTACTAACATAAGGTTTTTATTAAACAGATTGCAGGTATTGGACATATTAACTCTTTCGGATTAATTTACCACGATTTTATGAACGATACCAATTCTACCGCAAAATCCTTAACTTCTGCATATGGAGTATTTGCTATTATGTTAGCAATTGGAGGTAAAAACATTTATATACATATTACTTTCTACAAAAAAAATTATAAAATCCAAAACATTAATTTAAAATAATAAACTACCCTGCTCTTCACTCCGATATTCTTAAGTTATATTTAGAACATTATCATTGTTGTAATTTATATGCACATAAGTACATAGGCATAAAAACGAGTATTAAACCTTAGTAAATATTGTAACTATCGTTATCTTGTAATGAAACAGTGACATGTTTATAACTTACAGGTATAATACTCAACAATATTAACAAAAAGAAACCATTAAGAACCGGAGGGCTTATTGGAGCTACGTTCTTAGCAATCGGATCTTTCTTGACTATATTCATAACAAATACAAATCAACTTCTATTCACTTTTGGAATTCTTCAAGGAATCGGATTCGGAATACTCGTACCTGTGTGTTATTCTACTTTAAATTACTATTTTGTAAAGAAAAGAACAACGGTAATGAGCCTCTGTAAGGCGGCACAAGGAATACTTTTAATGTGGTATCCACAGCTCATAAAGAATATGATATCAAAATATGGGTTCCGAGGCACATTGTTGGTTGTGGCAGGCATTTCACTACATGCATATCCAGGAATGCTGACAATGCGAACTGATGAAATAAAACCAAGAAAAATAGCAAGTATTTTTTTTTGGAAAAATTTGATTGTTGCTAATCAATGGTTTTGAAAATTAATTTAATTTTTATGTTATAGGGGATAACATAGAAAATGGAATTGATAGAAATGAAGTTCAGGATCTTTTGAGTGTCAACAACAATAATGAAGTGGACGTTACTGCTAGTAAGTCTAGACTTTGTAAGAAAATAAGGTGAATATAATAATTTTTGCAATCATTTTTATTGCATCATGTAAGAGGGGAATATTTAGAAAAACAAATATATAATGTTTTCTGCACAAAATTTTGTGTAGATTTTGGATGCTACTATAATTTATTATTGCATTACTTAGTTTTTTATTTAGAACTTTGATAAAACCAAAATTATGCAGTGCATCTGTTTTTAGTCAAAGAATACTCGTATTATTTCTTAAATTATCATCATCACTTTGGGACCTTTTACGTGAATTGTCGTCATCTCCAATGAAATTGAGACCTAAAGCCTGTATAGGTGGCGTATTGAACGGAACAAAGAAACCGAAAAAAAGATTTCAGCAACTGACTTAAAATGGGGTAATGTGAATTGTATAGGTCTGTGGGTAGGATATTTATATGACTAATTACTACTTATATAATTACGTATTGCATTGCATACCATAATAAGTATTCATTTTTCGTTTACAAAGTTTCATAATGTTGCATTGACCGCGATTATGGAGTGTAGAGCTAAGGAGTACAATCTAGAAGTTAAAAAAGTGTCCGCCAAAATGCACTAATTAGGTGACGCCACTGTGCAACGAGTGTAAATTTTAAAGAATTAGAAAAGATGATCAAATGAACTATTATTTGTTTATGTTAATCGAACAGGATACTACGCAAAGTTTTTAATTTTTAAACCACAATTAAATTATTTGATTATGTTTGTCGGACACTTACTACGCAAAGTTTTTAATTTTTAAACCACAATTTTAAAAAAGAATTAAAACGATATCATACACTCTTCTCACTCTAGCGCCTATGTGGTCGGTTCTCGAACTATTATTTAGTCATGTTTGATGGACAATTTTCCCCTTATGAGACCATCAAAGATTGTACTCCTTACGTCTATACTCCATGGACCGCGATAGTCACACTATTCTGTACACATATATCTGTATATTATATGAATTTATTATATACCTTCCGATTATACGATATTTTACTTTAGGATTTTGATTTCTATATTTTTTTCATTTTCAGTGATAAACTGATAGATGTTCTGAACGTGAAGATGTTAAAGGATGTTACTTTCTGTAATATTTGTATTGGTCAAAGTTTTGTGAATTTCTCCGATTTAACATTCTTCATGCTACAGCCGATGTTACTATTTCAATATGGATATAAAAAGGTATTTTTTGTTACAATTCTACTATCTATTATAACAAATTCCGTGTGGATTAAGAATATAGTGTGACCAACCCTATTGATTCCATGATTGTCGTAAGAAGCGACTAAAGTGCCTACCACACGCGCAAGTATCACCACAGTTATAACTGCGCAGGTAAAACTGTTGTTACACATTTGTTTGGCACGTGATACAGTGTTACCAACTACACGCACGGTGTTCCGTGTACAAGCCGGCCTGCGCAGGCAAAACTGTCGTGATACTTGCGCGTGTGGTAGGCCAGCTTTTTTCTTTTCACACAGCCGGTCAGTGTCATATCGTATATGCTTGGAAAGAGCAGAGCCGCCAACTATTTTTTTAAAACGAACCCAAAGAGATTAAACTACGCTGGAAAACTTCACTATAAAGAGAAAGAAAACTTGAGACAAACCCTATACCAACTCGTCAGGCTAGCGTAGTTAAAGTAGGCCTAAACCTCCTTTTTATGCTGGGGCTACACTAACGATAAACGCTGTTAATTATCGCGATGATGAACTTTTGACGTTGGTGTAGCCACGACTTATTGCGATAATTTTACAACGGCATTCACATTGCCGTTTCTCGTTTGTCAATAACTCGATTGGTGGTACATCAGATATAACTGCGTTGAAGCGGCCACACTACGTTTGTCGCAGTGAAAAAAAATTAACGTAATAATTAACGCAGTATTTATCGCGATGACTATCATTGACGTTTCCCGGTAGTGTGGCCCCAGCATTACGAAGAGGTCTATGTCCAGCAGTGGACTTTTTTTATAAATCTTTATTCACATTTAAGTTACATTGTTTTACATTGTCTTTATTCGCCAAACTGTTATAACAGTTTGTAGGCGTTCCGTTCTCAATATCTAATAACTTAATACTTAAATGCTACTTTTTAATGCTACTTTTATCCAAAAATTTATTTTAATCTTAGTTTAAGTTTAAATTTACATTTAATTTTTTTATCCTCTCTCAGTATTTGATTTATTACATAACTTTGGTACTATATACTTCCTAGTCCTTTCCCCATAATAATTATTTACTTTTAACTGCTCTAATTTTCCTGTTACTGTTAAAAACCGTTGACGGCAACGATATCGATAAAAACCTGTGTAGTTGATTATCGCTACTTTTAAATTAGGTATCAAAATAGTGGAAATAAACCACAAGTCACTCAAAATAACTCTATCTACCTACGTACAAAATGAGAAGATAAGTTATAAATATATTTTTATACTCCTAACGTTATCGTGATCACAATAAAAATTATCATTGTTATTTGAATAGCCAGTTATTTGCTCCCACCTCTATTATTATTAAAGTAGAAGATCTATTTCAATCATTTTTAATGTCGTGAATGGTTAACTGTTGAACGCCCTTTTCCTGTTACATACTTTCATAGTTGACCCAATTTTCTATCATATCTTATTATGCATTATCATTGCATAGCATATTCCTATCAAACGTTATGCCTCTAATGTTCTCCTCCACTATCAAAAGATTACGTTTCCTAACTAAGCCTTACGAACCACGTGAATGTCAATTTACGGAAGTGGGACCATTTTTGGACCCATTTTTATTATCCTTTTATTGCTGTTAACAATAAATGTTTATAGCAATCAGAGTTTGACGTAAGTTACAGGACGCACCACCCACATTCCTAGCGCATTCTAACCTACGTACATTGTTAGCGCTGCACGACTTTGTTTGTTGTTAGATATTGAAAATAATTTCAGTTTCGGTTGCCTCTTTTCCACTTGTCAAGTTAAAAAATTAATCAGCAAATCTTAGTAAAAAACATAAGGTCAGAAAATACTAGAAACTTGTTACGAACGACAAAATAATAAAGCGTGAATTTTAACAAACGGGTGTTTTGAAAACGTTATTGAGTTAACTCCAACGGCTGACTACATAAGAAGAAATTTGTGTTTTATAAAACTCAAAGAGGTCACAATGAAAACAATGTTGACAGTTCAGAGACGAAACTGGGGAAATTCCAATAAAATGTAAAGCGATATTGGAATAAAAAATAAAATGATAGATTCTTTAAGATGATAACAATTTGATTTAGTTTTAAACTTCGATCAAATATATATTTGATCGAAGACTTTAAATGACTATCACTTTAAGGTATATGATGGCACATCATAAAATCATAGCTATTTCGACTTGGCCCGAACCACCCGAACTTAAAAATGACTAAGATAATGTAGAATGTTGCACATTTTAACATTGAAACAGAACTGAATCTTGAAAAACAAAACTATTGATTTGAACTTTTTTTCATGTTTCAGACCGATATAGCTATGTGCATCTCGATTGGCGCAGCTGCGGATCTCGGCGGTCGTTGTGTATTAGCCCTATTAAGCAGTATGGCAAATCTAAATACGAGATGCTTATTTTATATGGCAACCTTGTTTACATTCTTTATCAGAATAGGTATGATAGAATCGTTGATGAAAAATCTATATATATATATTAAAAGCGAAATACCACTCACTTATTAATCACGAAATCTCAGAAACTATAACACCTACAAACTTGAAATTTGGCAGGTAGCCTTATAGGGTGTAGACATCCGCTAAGAATGGATTTTACAAAACTCCACCTCGAAGGGGGTAAAACGGGGGTTGGAAGTTTGTATGAATGTCTTATGTTTTTGAAGTAAGAGACCTGAAATTTAAAATGTAAGCTCTATAGATGGTGTGGAGGTGTACTAATAATGTATCTTTGGAAATCCACCCCATTCTGGGGTTAAAACGGGGGATGGTAGGCCCAATGTTATTGAAGTTAAAATAATTATGGCAGAAGGATTTCAAAGGGTATTTAAGTAGTAGAATTATCATAAACGTATGTATACTAGCTGAGCCCCTTGGTATAACCCAAGGTAAAACAACCGGGGGCAACGCCGCAGTGCAAAGCTAGTAATTATATATATATAGTGTGTTATGTAGGGAATTTGACTGCCAAGGTTTTCTTTTTGAATGCAATGGAATATAATTTATTTTGTACAGTACACCATCTTATACTTATATCTAATCTGTATTAGGAATATTTTAACCTACTTAAAGAATAAGGAGGTTTTAATTTCAACGGAATATTCTTTGAGTATTTGATGCGATATTTCAGACATGAGGAAAGTGATCATACCTATAGACTGGATAAGAAATATCTTGTTCTTTAAAAATCACATCAAATTAATAAGAATGCAAAAGACAAAAAAGGGACTTTACATAAACACAAATTTTCGACGAATGTTTATTGTTGCTAGAACAAAAACAAATTAGTTTTTTTAGTATTTTTCTTAATTTATGTAAAATAAAAATTAGTTGAACACATTCGATAAAAATAATAGAAATGTAAAATATATTTTTACAGTGATGTTACAAATCACTGAGTATACATGGATGGCGGTAGTGACAGGTATGTTGGGGGTACTCCGGGCCTGGCTGCATGTGACTAGTCCTTTACTTATCTCTAATCATGTCGCACACGAAGACTTTCCTGGTGCATATGCGCTCTCTATGCTTGCCACTGGTACCATCAACGTGACGTTTTCTCCACTTATTGGTAAGTAATATATATTCTTTAAATAAAGTTACTAAAAAGAATTTGAGAAATCTTTAAGATGACATGGCTAAGTGCCCATATACCTAATTGAATCCCCATCCATCAACAATCCATAACGTCCCACTGCTGGGCTCGGGTCTCCTCTAAGGAGAGGGTTAAGGCCATGCGTCCCTACGCTGGCCAAGTGCGGGTTGGGGACTGCCTGTCTAATTGAATGGTCAAACCAAAAATGGACAATTTTAATTCGGACGGTAAATAAATAAAAGCAGTCTCATTCGAGTACCTACGTAACATTATTATCATTACCATTAAATGGATTCGTAAATGAGATAAAACTCTACTCTACATATTGAACACTGGCTTGCAGTAGGAGTTTTCTTTACTGATATACTTTTTTTTTTTTTTTTATGTTTGGCCCGCCAAAATAACTCTGCTCTGCCTGATGGAAAACATAAGCAGAATCCAAGAGTGGTGGTCACCATACTCATTGCGAATGCAGACAGTGCAGTATGGCCACCCACACTATGGCGGCCTAGTGATGCTACTGCATCTTTTAGTCCAGTCAACAAGTATGAAACTTGTTGACTAGACTAATTGGGCCCCCGGTCTCGCACTCACCAACGAAACACGACAGCACGACACGTATATAATACGAAGTCGGACTTAAACCTAGCAAATCAATAAACATTTTGATACGAATGCCGTAATACAGATTGCCCACGGTTTTGCGACTAAATGGAACTTGGTCATTCTCCTCTAATCAGTAGCTTGTCCAAACACACGAAAGATACTGGTACATGACCTCGAAGTCTTCAAACTCTCATAAAGGGAAAGGGGTAGAAAATCGAAGACTATTCGTAGTAACCATATTGATTTTCTTTTCAGGTCTATTAAAAGATGTCTATCACGACTATGTACCTGCATTCTACGCATTGACAGTTTGCTGTGTACCATGTCTTGTGCTGTGGCCTATAGAATATATAATGAAGAAGTGATGAGTACGCTATGTGATACCTATTGCAGTCATTTTAACTGTTAATGTATCTCACGATATAATTAGGTTAACGTGTCTCTTGTTAAGAACAAACATGATTTAAAATACCAAATATTTTTATTTTATGTGAACTTTACAATACAATGTATTACATACTCTTTGTGATAAAAATCAGGGGACTAATATTTATAGAGAACTTCTTTGTGTAGAGTGAAACAAGAAAAAAATTATATTCGCTGTTGCGCTTTATAGGGTTACTGAAAACATGTGATTTGAAATGAACAATGGTGTTAAATTTTACATTATTTACACTATTTCATTCAGTTTTATGTGGAATGCGTAAGTTCATGGTTTATGATTTGGATTTGTTATTTAGTATTGAAAGTATATTATTATCAGAATACGTTTTTAAACAAACATAGAACCATAAATAACCCTTTCTTGGCAGTCAGGTAAAATACAAGAAATCGTTTTTTTAATAAATAATCTAGGACGTGTATGTATATCACTGATTAGACTTCGACCTAAGTCTATGTAAAAGCCTTTTAATAATACAGGTTTTTCACTACATAGGTATTAAAAGCGTTTCACGGCAGTAGGATTCTATAAAGCTCCTTATCGGATTACGACTTCTTGGGGTTTATTCTAGCTTTCTGCACATTGGTACTTTCAATCTTAACATAAAATTAAATTATGAATGCTACATTCCTTTAAATTTGTCAGGTACACTGTAGGTATTCACTAAAAGGGGACTTTTGAATAATCAACCCCTAAAGTTGTAAAATAGACGTTTAAATTTTAGAAAATCTAATTTTTCGTGTCACACAAGGTTTTCGAAACTCTATCTCTTAAGTGTTAACATATGTTTAAATGTAAAATCGTTTTAAAAAAGTTAATTAACAATATCAAAGTCAACGAAAGTCAAGTTGCGGACCGAACCTAAGTAAATAAAGTCTTCCTAAAACCCTGATGATAGATCATCAAAGATATGTTCGAAAATTTTCAAAAATACAAATAATTAGACGAGCCCCAAGAAAGGAGTAGTTTCCCCATCGTTTTGTTGACGAGCGTTACAGCAAACGTAAATGTTTCAGGTAAAAATATTAGGGCACTCTTTCAGAATTAGGGTTACATTACGTGGCGCTGAGAGGGTCTCATTATTAACCCTTAACGTTCGGGGTGCTTTAGAAAAGCCTTCAGGCCGCTTTTGGCCACATCAATCTTTTTGGCGCTTTCTTATTACCCGTTTATGGTTAATCGTTTTTAAACGTGCCACAGCTACAGTTACCCAGTTTCAGATTTGTTTCAGATAACCAGGCCTTTCACGTATATTATGTGAATGTATTGCAAATAATATGTTTTAAGCCTTTATTAATTTAAAGATTATTGTACGGAATTACGTGAATTGTACATGAGAAAAAAAAATATCATTTTTTTGTTATTAAAGACTGTTAAGTTCTGCTGACGAAACTATCTAGTTTTTATTGCAATCCCTGTCAATAATCGAAAATCAAACGCTGCAAGAAGAATTGAAAATCAACTAAAGTTTTTACTGCTGTAGCGTCGTCAGCCAGTCACTGAGTTCTTTGGATGTTTATTTGGGCTAAGTCGTGCTATCGTGTTCTCCAGTCCAATCAACACAAGTGGTAGTTTTATTGGCATAAAAACTTCTGAACGTGCGCAAACTGTTGACATTGCAAACAAGCAACTAACTACGTCATCAATAAACGTACAAGTCGCCCGGCCTATTTATAGTTTGTTTCAGTGTTTACCAGATGTTTGTGAACTTCCATATTTAATTTCGAATACGGTTTATAATAACCTTGGCCATTTTTAATAAAATCATTTTCATTCAATGAAAGAGAATATTGTTAGGAAGGGAGTAAGCCGTGAACTGACGAGTGATGGTGGAGAATGGAAAAAGGAAACTGATTGCATCACCCCCAAATAAATGAGGAAAAAGATAAAAAGATAATATTAGTGTGTCATCATCAACCTATATTGCAATCCACTGCTGGACATAAGATAGGCCTCTCCCGTGTTAGTGCATACAACTGACATAATAATAATTGTTTCGTTGCTGAGTGCGAGACCGGAGGCTTTTTGTCTGCGACTGTACACTGCCTGTAGGAAGCTGCGACAGATGTGTAAATATGGGCGTACGAAGTTCGCTGGATCATCTAGTATTATATAATTGTGTATTTATAACGATAGATGTACATTTTTATTGAAACAATGATTTTTTTTCAATTTTAATAAAAACAAAACTATGTATTAATTAATTTGCCATTAACATTTGTAATATATTGATGATAAAAACACCACACATTTTAAAAAATAATCTAAATGTATAAAATAAATGTATGTTAGTTTCCGTGTTTTGTACCTATATGTTTGGCAGAAAACTTTATAAATGTCTATTACAACTGATTATAATTGTAACCTCTGTTGACCTGCCTTCCTAGATTTGTGACTGAGATAATTTTAGATACCCCCACTAAGTTGGCTGGTAGAGAATGACTAAGGCACTAAGTCCGGCGATGTACATAAGTGTATGAAGTTGTAAATAAATAAACCTGAATGCTGACTGAATCTAACCTACATCAAAACCAACTCTTTCAATATTTGAATTTTAAACTAGTTTTTTATAAAATTTTCAAATTGCATTTCCTGCGTAAGCGGATTATTGAAGCATCTCCACATAGTCCACATGCATGGAGGAGTCGGCTAAAAGGGGGTTGATTTAAATTTATTCATAGAGAACGTTGTTTGCAGTACGGGGATTGGAATCGGAAATGCGCTCGACTGTTATTTTATGCCTATGCAATATATGCAAACTATTCTTTCCTAATCAATTAATCAAATAACGTATATTTTTTATGCTTTCATTTTACAAGCTTTTTATTAACTTGCAATGTATGATTGTATGCTTGGGTGGAATCTTGCAACTCAATTTTGAAGCAGATATCTTCAATCGATTTTGCTGAAATTTTGCAAGCATATGTATACAGCGTGACAATACAATATTATAATGACATGCAGCTGATCTGATGCTGGAGCTGGAAGGTGGCCTAGGAACTCTGTAAAGAAACGTCGCAACATCATCGAGTTTGGACTCATTTGATTCGTCTCGAGCCATTCCAGTAAAAGCTTGTTTTTAAAAAGCTTTTTAATCTAATTTATTATGTTTCTTTATAGTGATATACACAACATCTGGCCAGCGTGACATAGTAGGTCTAAACCTCCATCAAGTAGGTCTATGTCTAGCTGTGGACTATTATAAGCTCTTTTTTTATGTATGCCAAAATGACTACTCTGCCTGATAGAAAGCATAATCATAGCATAAGCAGATTCCAAGAGTGGTGGTCATCATACCCATTGCGAATGCAACAATGCAGCATAGTGACCCACACTATGGCGGCCTAGTGATGCTTCTGCATCATTAGGCCTCCGGACTCGCACTCATCAATGAAACACGACGGCACGAACGCTGTCATTTTACGTTGATCTTCTGTGCGAGGGAAGTACCGCCCCGGTCAAGCCGGTCCGTTCGTGCTAAAATCAGCGTGGCTCTACTACCTATTAAATCTTGTTGAATATGCATAGATTCTCGGATTGAAAACTGGGTAATGTTTTACACCTGTGTAACCAGATATATTACTAACAAGATGAGTCTGTTGGTCTACTGATTAGTGAAACTGGCTGGTAAGTCAGAACTTGTGGACTCTATTTCCATCCAGAAGTAGTTATAGCAAGAGCACGATAATTTGTTCTGTGTCTGGGTTTTATTTCTGTGTAATTCGTATATTGTATGGATGTAATAAAAATATAAATAAAGTGTGTTTATCAGCAGTCTGGTTACCATAGTCAGACTGCTTAGTTTGTGATCATGCAGCCGTATCTGAAGTTAAAATTACTTAACAGAACAAAATAACTATTTGTGTTTATTTGAATCTACTAGAAACTAGCCCATCGACTAGTGTCCTGTGTTACTAGTTTCAGTTTCATATTTTACATACTAATCACATACTAATATTGTTGTAAATAAATGTCTCTTTAAAAATTTTCAGCTGGAACTTGCAGTGAAATGGTACCTCAATACCACTCATAGTTTAGTGACGTTTGTGAAGTGAAGTTTGTCTGTAGCAATAAGTTCGTCAATTAACTAGGAAGGAAGTCCCTAAGAATTGAAATTAATACAATAGCTTAAAAAAGAGAATTCCTTCAAGATCCGATTATTACACTTCAACCTGATAAAAAGTGCACCGTCTAGACATTTTAGACCATAAAGAAACAAATTAAAATGGATACCTGTATTTGAATGTTAATAAATGATGACTTGAAAATAATTGAGTTGGGATTGTTTTGGTTTTTTCGAAAGGGGCTTCCCATTTCATGTCATCCACATTTTTTATCATTAATTTCATCACGACGAAGACTTTAGAATTGAAGACTTTGAATACTCGACATTGGCAGAAATAGCTGACCTGGCTGGTTGCCATCTCATCACAAGAAGAAGAAAATAACTCGGTACAACATTACATGGGATACCTAAATGCCTTAAAAATACTGGTCTACATACTACACGTGTGCTATACGTATTAAATAAATTGAGATTGATGTAGGTGAAATCTAAATATAAATACACACATCAAAAGTGTCTAGGGATCAACATATGTGTCTAGGGATCAACATATATTTTTGCAATAACTTTTCTCCTGATTGATATTAATTAAAATTTTCTTTAAGGATTCATCAAATAAAGTGTTTTCGTTTGTCACAGTAACGATAAACCAAGTCACCTTTGCATTAATAAAGAAATTTGCCATTTTCCTAATAAAGGATTTTTGACATTTGAACCACTAACATTAAAGTTCGAAAAAAAGACTGAAATAACAGTTTTCTTTAAAATTTTATTAGGTAACTTAAACAATTAATAATCCGTGTTTCTACCGCGAACACTAACACAAGAACATCGGTTTGGCATACTCAAAATGAGTTCATCCAAATCACGCTGTGAAATGGCCGCCCATGTTCGTTGCAACAACAAAAAAGGTCTTCTTGCGACTGGATACCCTCCATATTCGGCAGAGCTCTTCTCTGTAGCATATCCCATGCATGCTCAATCGGGTTCAAGTCTGGCGACTGAGCAGGCCAGGGCCAAAGCCACATCTCAATCTCAAGAAATCCGCATAAAAATGCTTGATCCCTAGACACTTTTGATGTGTGTATTATGATAGGCTTTAGCGTGGTGAAAGTAGAAACGTCCTTTCGCATGTCAATCTGAGAGTAAATCTCCAGTAAACGAACTGACAGGATACGAACGTCTGATATATAGGTACTTAGAGAGTGACCCCGTGATAATGTTATAACGAGTAGGTTAAGACATACCGTCACTCCTCCTCCTAAGTCACAGGATTACCTAGTTTAGGAGTCAGGGTTTACCTTATTCGCATTACCTTTAGTTTTAGCATTTTATGTATCCTAGATTTAAACAACTTCGAAGGTTTTTTGTATCAATAAAGATTTTTATTATTATTAATTTATTATTTTATACATACTTTAAATAGAAAGATTTGTTCTGAAATTATTTTAGTTTAGTAATACCAAAACGGTTAATGTAGTAAATATAAGTTACTAGTTGTTGCCCGCGGCTCCGCCCGCGTGTATGTCGGTTATCGCGGCAAATAGTAGCCTATGTGTTATTATGATGTATAAGCTATATTACTGTAAAGATTTATCCAAATCCGTTCAGTAATTTTTGCGTGAAAGAGTAACAAACATCCATCCATCCATACTTACAAACTTTCACGTTTATAATATTAGTAGGATATTTTTTTATTTAGAGAACTACAATTTTAAGTATTAAGTCTTAGTTAATTGAAAAGTGTGAAGCTTAAAAACGAATTAATTGTTTTTTATTTTTTAGGTTCTGATATATGAGTACTACAAAAAAGCCAATAAACTAGATAATAATAAAATAATAAACTAAAGGTAGTAGAGCCACGCTGATTTCAGCACGCATGGGCCGGCTCGACCGGGGTGGTACTACCCTCGCACAGAAAATCAACGTAAAATGACCGCGTTCGTGCTGTCGTGTTTCGTTGGTGAGTGCGAGACCGGAGGCCCAAATAGTCTAGTCAACAAGTTCCATACTTGTTGACTAGACTAAAAGATGCAGCAGCATCACTAGGCCGCCATGGTGTGGGTCGCCATACTGCATTGTCTGCATTCGCAGTGAGTATGGCGACCAATACTCTTGGATTCTGCTTATGCTTTCCATCAGGCAGAGTAGAGTCATTTTGGCGGGCCAAACATAAAAAAAAAAAAAAAAAAAAAAAAATAAGGTTGGTTTCTATTAAAACTAAATCTTAACTGTCTAAGTAGAAATGTACTGACGGTAATTATGAATAAATTGTACTGTTTGTCATGTGGCTTAGGTATACTTCAAGAGATAACGATTGTCTATTTAGATGAAATATGGAAAGAAAAATAAGTAAATTCACTAACTGTTAAAACTAAACATTTTATTCCCGAAATCTTTATATTTTTAATATTTATACAATATACATTCAAATAAAAAATCAGACATAAGTAAATACAGTACTAGATTTATGATCACAATTATTAGGTATCATCATCATCATCATCACTACATAGTGTATAACAAAGTCGCTTTCTCTGTCCCTATGTCCCTATATCCCTTTGTTTGCTTAAATCTTTAAAACTACGCAATGGATATTGATGCGGGTTTCTTTAATAGATAAAGTGATTCAAGAGAAAGGTTTTTATGTATAATAAATGCATAATATAGTATGGGAACACTGTTAATTTTCGAGGTTTCTAATGTGATGTAGCAAATAAACACATTTGAATTACATTGCAAACGCTGGTTGCACCCGACGAGATAGATCAAGTTAATGTACTACAGTATTGTACACCTGAAAAAGTACTACAAAAAAGTCCGCGACGGTATATGTCTATCTCTTAGGGATAACCCACAACTACCATTTTTTATTCCTTTCTTTTTACTAGAAATAATGGCTTATTTACGAAGTGATTTTAAGCAATACAGAATGAATCCTTATAAAATTAAGTAAATTAAATACATTGTGCATTTAATATAGATCAAAATGGCCCTTTACAGTATCTAATTTAAATGAATATATTCGAAGATATTACGCTATATATATATATATATATATATATATATATATTAGTCGCTAGTAGTTGTATATTACATGAAAATAACTACACGGCCCGCATACTGTATTTTCAATGAGAACTTGAGAACAATGATAAGAATCCTACTTTATCTAAATACAAAGACAATTAACGCTAATGATCACGCATACTGAAAAGAAAATAATATTTCAATCATGTTTACATCCTACCTAGCGTTCAGTCCTTTGTGCCGCTTGTGAATATAATATAAATACCTAGTATAAACTGTTTCGTGTGCTCGAACTCTATGAGGCAATCCGGCCCGGGCAGGCTGTATCGACCGGCGCGCCACGCTAAAGTCAAACGTCAGGAACAGACAGTGGTATTATCAGCTTGATACCGTCTTGTATTGGTGTGGCTAGTATTTACAACGGTGATAATAATAGGTAAACTCGGATAAAGGTTCACTTTAATACTAAATCAAACAGATTGATAGTGGTGAACATTCTGAATAATCTTTGGAAATACTACTGGAAATACCGGGAATATTAATTTGATTTACAAATATTGACTTTGGAAATGTTCTATTGGCTTTACAGATAAATCTGAAGCTCTGAACTCATATAATCAGCCAGAATTGGCAAATTATACTAGTAATATTAACGATGATTGAATAATAGGGCCAATGTCGACTTATACCGACATTATGAATTTTTACCGCCTGATTGCTTGCGTTGAATATTTTAGCTTTTAATATTTCAATTTATGAAAATATTTTTATATCAGCTGATTGAGTAAAATTTGTAAACTACATTCCAATTTTATGAAACAAATCATTGAACTATAAACCGGGGAAATTTCTATTCATTATCTAATTTTAATTATCTAATTAGAAATAACAGCAGTACCTAAATAATTTACGAAAACATATTCTAGATTGACAGGCTGTCGCGTGTCTATTTATCACTTGGGAAACAAAACAAAGTAATATTCCATTTAAAAAAAAGAAAGAAACTAAATAAAAAAAGTAGAGGCGCTCTATTACACACTTGACATGATTTTAACAGATCATTTAGCTATGTCATAATTAGCTTCAGTCATGACTGTTGTAGGATCACGTTGGTGTATATCAATGACACAATATACTATAGACCGTCCCTCCCTTGGCCAATACTGTACGCCGTAGAAAGCTAGAAAAGTTCAACTAAATCTAGATGGCGCTCAAAATAAGCTCTAAAAAGCAGTTTAACAAAGTTTAACAGTATTTTATTGATGTGCTTCAATTCTAGTAACTATATTATTATTTTTCAAATATAAAACTTGCTTTGTATTGCTTGCTTTAAAAAAATGATTTTCAATTGCATAACTAAAAGTTATCACCTATGTTTAGGAGATGTCGTTGCAATCGATTTAAATAAACTTGAAAATAATGACCTATTTACTACGCTAGATGTCACATTTATAAGTTATTTGATTGAATCAGAGAAACAATGCACTCATGAATGGCAACATTGCAAAAATCGTTCATATCTTCCAGTAGTTAATACGGAACGGCAACGTCGCTTTAGCCGCGTACTCAGTTCAAAAAATTAATTAATATGAATGTTTATTTTAACCGACTTCAAAAAAAGAAGGTAGTTATCAATTCGACTGTATTTTTATTTTTAACCGACTTCCAAAAAGGAGGAGGTTCTATGTTCCACTGTGTTTTTTTATGTATGTTCACCGATTACTGCGTCAATTGTGGACCGATTTTGAAAATTCTTTTTGTATTCGAAAGGGTATGCTCCCGAGGTGGTCTCATTGTCACCATATCAGGATCTGATGATGGGATCCCAGGGAAATCGAGGGAAACCCTAATTTTTTTAGGCACATATTATGTTTTCGTATATTTTCTGAAGTTAACCCGGTATTTGCGTCTGGTAGTCATCATTTTATGATGATGAGCTGATGGTGTAAGGTACAACTCCTTAACGGTTAGGAGTTGGAGGATAATTCTTTCAATTTTATACGTATATATATCGTTTTATTGAGTAGACATCCACAAAGGAAGGTATTTTGGAATTTCTACCCCTAAGGGGGTGAAATACGGGTTGAAAGTGTGGACGAAAGTCCGTCATTTTTAAGTTAGAAACATGAAACTTTAACTTTGGGCTACTGATTAAAAATGAGTAGATACGTATTTAACCGTTTCTGGATATTATTTAACTTGGTTACGCGCGACGCGACGTAATATGACCCCTGCCCCTGGTAATACCACGGCCTCACAGCGCTGTGTTTCACCGAGTGAGTGAGGATACCGGAGGCTCATACCCCAACCTCTCCCCCCATCCCACTCCACTATGCCCCAAAGGCCGGTAACGCATTTGTCAAATTATTTTAGAAATAATCAAACTTTACAAAATATACTATAAAACAATATATTATTTTCTGTAAATAAATGCAAAAAGTCAACACAGGCGTGGAATTCCCAGGCGGTCACCCATCCAATAACTATCCACACCCGATGTGACTTAACTTCGGTGATCGGACGAGAACCGGTGCATTCAACACGGTATGGACGTTGGCAGTCAATTTGTTATATTTAACGTTGAGTATCCAGCACTATGACGTCAACTCAATGTTAAGTGTCGCTACAACTTTTGGCGCGAAAAGCGCGTTAGGGAACTTCGTTCCAAAAACATTTCTTATGATTGTTTTATTAATAACTAGGTTTCGCCTGCGACTTCGTTCGCCCGCGACTTCGTTCGCCCGCGACTTCGTTCGCATTTAATAAAAAGTATCCTATGTTACTTCTAATACCTCTACAAGAATATGTGTTTCATGATGATCAGATTGATCAGCTAAGTAGTTTTCGCCGGAAAGCGTAACAAAGGAACTTACGTTCGCATTTTTAACATTAGGATTATTTATAAGACACAAACCGAAAGAAAATCCTTAATTACACCTTTTTGTCATCTACAGTTGTTAATTAATATGTGCAAGCAATTCTCGACATTATCAACTCGTAATTATCAAATTTTTTATTTGCATACATTCACGATCAACAACATTTATAAACGCCAAAAACTGTTTTTAGACATGTGTCATTAAGGACGGGAATTGCAACTGCAACATGCAACTATATTTTATTAATTCATCAATTTTTATTTTGTTTTTTGAATCCATTAAAAAAATAAAATGTCAGTCTTTAGTTCCCTGACTATGTCAATTGAGAAACATGCATACAAAGTTTAAAGTGAATCCATTGAAAATAAAAAAAGTTTCAAACAATTAATAAAAAAAAAGATTGTAAAGAGAAAAGCGGTTATTTTAAAATTAAAAACAGACATTTCAATTTTATTTATTTGTGTAGATCTCTCTGACGATAAAATATTACATAAATTATGTAGGTACTAAGATAATTAATTATTTAAAAAACGACATCTAGTGGTACATTTCGCAATAATACAATGTCAATAAACTTGACAGTTGACTGTTGGGTTCGTATTGGTGTTGGGGGTCAGAAAATATCGTTGTAATTCACGATTTGATGCACTTAGTGACATCTAGGGAACATTAAGCTTACTATAAATCCGCGTACAGGTCTCGCCTAGTAGAGTGTTGGTCTAGTATATATTTCGTCAGTGGTGTATATTCACAATTAATATAGAATATGTCCCTATTAAAATTACAAGTTTATTGAGCAAAGTAATAGACTATGTAACACTATGCTTAAACCCACTGCTTACTGTTAATTTTACATAAACACATATGCATATACTGTATGCCAATAAGTGATATTCGTATTTAAACACTCAGAACTCTGTATCCCACAAATATTTTTAGATATTGTAAAATATTTTACACATGACGATAGATGGATTGGGATTAGGTTCTTCAGTTACGAGGGTCCCAATACATCTATAAAATGGTGATAAAGTATAAAAATAAAAAAGTCGTACACCAAGGGATAATGTTCAGGTATATTTCTGAATAGTTTAACACGAAGAATCCAAGAGAAAATAAAGCGTACCTACTTGGTATGGATGAATTTCAAAACTTAGTTTAAGTTGGTATATATTAAAGTAGTTAAAACTTTAAAGGCGGAAGGAGATAGACAAGAAGATAGTGCCATGTGAGTTCTTTTTTTTTCTTTTTAGAAATAGAGCCTTAATAAAGGAAGTTAAATAAACCAGGCAGACTAATCCGTCTAATCTAGATCTTCTTACCACCTGTTCCTGTGTAAATCTATCCTTCTGGCTTTTTTAATTGATTACGATCACCTTTCATATTAATATTATCTTACAGTCAATAATTAAGCAGTAAATAAGCTACGTATCTAGATAGACCTATATTTTAGCTTTCTTACTATGTATAGTTTCTTATGTATGTATGTACATACCTAGATACCTTTACTTCCCTTAGAAGTAATATGAAAATCTTCAATTTGTCGGGGATCGGATCTTTGGGAACTCTTTGGTATGCGTTTCGCACTTGTTCCATTTATTTATAAGGTTTTTCTTTTAGTTCTGTGAAAGCTCGTGCCGTGCTGAATGTTACATTTAAGTTATTCTAAACAAATACAAAATATTTTTAAATTCAAGTAGATTCATAGTGCAATTCTTTTAAACGTCTCTATTAATGAAGCTTCAGACATAACGCTGTAGGGGCCTAATACTTTTTATTTCGCTAACTCAGCAAAGTTCATTATAAAATTTAAGAGAATTTCTCTCGTGAAGGCGGAAAAGTTTTAATTTAATACGGACTTCTTTATATTGTTGGTGCTTTATTGTACAACATGTTTTAGCGAAAATTAAATAAAACATGCAGTGTGTATTTCTCAGTGTCAAGCTAGCGCATGTTGTGTTTTGTTTTAAATCTATATATATAAAAGCGAAATACCACTCACTTATTAATCACGAAATCTCAGAAGCTATAACACCTACAAACTTGAAATTTAGCAGGTAGGTTCCTTATAGGGTGTAGACATCCGCTAAGAACGGATTTTTCGAAACTCCAGTCCTAAGGGGGTAAAACGGGGGTTGGAAGTTTGTATGAAAGTCCTATTTTTTTGAAGTAAGAGACTTGAAATTTAAAATGTATGCTCTATAGATGATGTGGAGGTGTACTAATAATGTATCTTTAGAAATCAACCCCCTTTTGGGGTTATAGTAGGGATAAAAAAGTAAAGATGTAAAAAAGGGATAAACGGGGGATAGTAGTTTGGACGCAAACGAGGTTGCGTAGGTCAGCTAGTTTATTATATAATTCGACTGCACGTTTGGCCTAGTGGTTTAACGGTCACCACGCCGTTTACTACTTCGCCAAGTGTCGTGGGTTCAAATCCCACGTAGGACAACACTTTGTGTAATCCACAAATTGTTGCTCTGAGTCTGGGTGTACTTTGTGTCCGTTTCATGTATGTTTGTAAAGTCCCCCGCGACACAGTATTTATTCCTAGTGCGAGAGTTGTCTTTAAAAAATAAAATAAAACTATATTCGCATGGTGCCACGGAGAAGAAGAACATCGAGAATAAATATTCACTAACATCAATAATTATACTGTTTATTTTCTATGACGATATATTCAATCATTATTATTAGATTTCGAACGTCATTATAATGGCAACATTTTTTGATTGTCATGTTTTTTTGTTTGACGTTTTGAGGTTAAAATATAGAACTTACGAGAAGCTTTTGGAAAACGGTCGAACAAGGTGTCGTTGGGAGTGCCGTTTAAGTGGAATTTAGCTGATTGTCCATCCGACTCGGTGTTTCGTTGTTTACCATTAGAATTGGTCTGGTTTGGACACGCGAGATTAGTAGTCGCGCCAAATAGGCGCGATCCGCGACAGTTAAAACGGGTGTATTATAATTACGATACTTGGGAGCCTATACAGCCACTTAGGAGTTATGAATGTGTGAGACGCGGAGGGAGTACCAGCAGAGGGGCCCCTCAGAACGCCGATATCAAAGACTTCACACATCTCCAGTAAGTGCTTGATATTACATTAGTTTAGAATAAGAACAGGGTGAAGCGCCCTGGTTTAATGCTCTTGCCAGTGACATAGTTAGCGATTGTATGCCTATACCATGGGCCCTATAGACATTGCAAACTTCACACGGTGAACGCTACATTGGCAAAAGGATTGAACAATTTATCGTACTCTAAACATGTAATAACATGTTTGCATCTAAACATCTACGATTCAGTAGCTACTCGATCTCGAGCAATCGAACTCTACATTTACACATAGAGTTTATTTTAAAGTTCATTTTAATATTGTGAATCATTATTGTGTTAATTTTCATGTAATATAACATTATGCGGAAGAGCTAAATTTTCGGGTTGTTCCGTCATCATTCCACTCAAACTCATCCCATGCTTATATCATACCAAATGCTTATTCATAATCATCCCACCTTTAATATTATGCATTTTTTTGTGTTTAACTCGTTCCAATTTCTATCCTTAAGTCATTCCCTCCCAACAAGTAGGTACTAAAATATTGTCACTGTGTACCTATCAAAGGTCAAAGTTTTACTAAAACTCATAAGTTATGTTAAATAACAACTTGACAAATCGTAAAATTAATCTGTTTTTGAACAAATATATACCAAAATTATAAAGAGATAAAGTGATCTTATGATCTACAGAAATAATTTTAAAAATTCTTTTACAAATAGAAAGCCGCATTATTTATGTCATAGGCTCATTATACTAATTCTCAAAATTATTACCGCAATAACCGACATACACGCGAGTGGAGACACAGTCAAAAGTTAGTCTTCAATAAAGATGCATAAAGTGCAGAAAACTATTACATAACTATTCATAGACAAAACACACACTGCGAAATTATTTATTTCTTAATTCTTCTGACTTCTGAGCTGCAGGCGTTCATGGGCGGCGGCGTTCATTTCTATCAGGTGAGCTGTCTACTCGTTTCTTCCTTTATCACAAAAGAAAGCTACATTATCTCCATCTCATCACCTACACATATCATCTGTCCTTCAGTAAGTACTTAATGGAGTTTAAAAAAAAAGCGAAAAGCTAAATCGAATAGTTGTATATTGATATGTGAACGTGTTTTGTTTGTAGACTTATATATTAATTTTTCGTGGTTCTTCTGAGTAGCTCGAACAATAAAAAAATTATATCTGTTTGGATCACGGCCAACTTTTCTCGTTCTTGATGTGAAATTCCGTTTCTGGGTTACATCTTTAGTCAGCTTTTTATTTTCCTGTTTATTTGTTTAGACGGTTCCTCGAGACTTGACAACTTTGTTAACATACTTTTGCATTAAGGAAACCGTAGATGTTTAATTATTGTTAATACCACTCACGAAAGTTTTATTGTTTTATTATTATGGAGTTGATTTTATATTTCAGGCACGTAGTAGAGGCTGAAGTTGAAAAAACTAATTAGAATGCGTTGCACGGAATCATTTGATTCCTAGTTCAGAACGAACGGCTATCGAAAGAAACAAATAGAATACTTTATGGTACCTTAGTTTGCTTTTGTTTTGTTCATAAACATACAAGCAATTAAAATCGAACGGATTTTAAGGCTTCATTGAGTAACTAATGTGTTTTTTAATTACTCCATGTTGCTTACCTAATGACTCTTTTGACCTACGTCTGTTGGATTTGAGTTGGGAGGGAAAAGATCTCCTAAATGTTATCCTGAATTTATGTTCATCATAATTCACACAGATAGGTATATGAAAATTCTATAAAAACATTCATACCTCGATAGGTCGTTTTTCACTACCGAATCTACCGACTGAGTTTAAGACTTGATGGTATCATGGAGATTCTGTATAGTTATAAATCATGAAGATGGCTTAAATTCGTAAGGAAGGATAATCGACTACTTTTTACTACGATATTCGGTATGAACGCGGGTGGAGCCACGGGCAAAGCTAGTTGAAAATAAAATGCTCTTATCTTATATTTAAACATATGATTTTTATACGATAACTAGCTGACCCGGCGAACTTTGTACCGCCATATTTACATGTCTGTCTCTGCTTCCCACAGGCAGTGTACAATCGCAGACAAAAAAAAGACTTTTCCCGTTACCTTTTAATTTTTCTTGTACACAAACCTTGTCCTAACAATAACAAACACATAAGAAAAGAGAATTATTTAATTTGGTGCAGCCGAATCTCCGAAATGTACGCGCATAAGTTCCGATCGAACTTATGCGCGTACATTTCGGAGATTCATTTATATATATATAGATAGATAGATTAACGCGTACAATAGGAATTGCCGTGACGTGGCATAGGAAAGTCATGTACTGTGAAATACACACATCAAAAGTGTCTAGGGATCAAGCATTTTTATGCGGATTTCTTGAGATTGAGATGTGGCTTTGGCCCTGGCCTGCTCAGTCGCCAGACTTGAACCCGATTGAGCATGCATGGGATATGCTACAGAGAAGAGCTCTGCCGAATATGGAGGGTATCCAGTCGCAAGAAGACCTTTTTTGTTGTTGCAACGAACATGGGCGGCCATTCCACAGCGTGTTTGGATGAACTCATTTTGAGTATGCCAAACCGATGTTCTTGTGTTGTTAGTGTTCGCGGTAGAAACACGGATTATTAATTGTTTAAGTTACCTAATAAAATTTTAAAGAAAACTGTTATTTCAGTCCTTTTTTCGAACTTTAATGTTAGTGGTTCAAATGTCAAAAATCCCTTTATTAGGAAAATGGCAAATTTCTTTATTAATGCAAATGTGACTTGGTTTATCGTTACTGTGACAAACGAAAACACTTTATTTGATGAATCCTTAAAGAAAATTTTAATTAATATCAATCAGGAGAAAAGTTATTGCAAAAATATATGTTGATCCCTAGACACATATGTCGATCCCTAGACACTTTTGATGTGTGTATTTACCTATCTACATATTGAACACATATAATTATGTACGTAGGTACAGTATGTTTTATAGATTAAACTATTTTCAAAAAAGTTTCCTTTTCTGAGTCTCTTTTCCAAATTAGGTTGGGGTCGTCTTTACGTCTACTGTGGTACGGCTGAACTTCAATTTTTATGTGGAGCGACTGCCATCAGACCTTCACAACCCAAGTAGGTACTAGACGACATCAAAAATCAGTAGAAACACTGTTGTCGTACTTTACAGAACTTTAGCTATCTGTAACGATTGCCAAAAGTGTTCGTATGGCAACAACAGCTTAATGTGCTCTTCGAGGTACGAAGGAGTCTCTGTTAGAGAGTTTAGAGCTCTCGAGAAGTCATAATATAGTATTTTATTAATATTACATTGATTATTGCAAAATCGAATTGCATTGCATGATTATATCCACATCCACGGAGCAAATTATATCCCCATAGTAAGTCTCTTTATTCAACGTCACATCACATCATTAACCAAAAATATAAAAGAAATAAATAAACCATTCATATACAGTCTTGCAAATAAAGGAAAGGAATAAAAATAATAGGTTCTGTTTTATTTAAACCCTAGTTCTCCTACGCTTTTGAATAAGACACTCTAAAAAAAATACAGCAAATTTTAACTACATAATGTAGAAATTGTGCTGCCATCTATGTACCGCTCCTAGTATTACTTTTGCATGAAATCGTAAATGTCCATCTAGCGACACAAAGGAGAACTAAAAAGAAATGAACCTGAAAAGTATTGAAAAGCGCTTTCCCTAGAGACACTTACCAAAGAGTTACTAACGATTTCAACAGATGACTCTGTATTAAACACCTGTTTAGGTATGCAGAAACATTTTTCAATGACAGTTTTAATTTACTTTCTGTATTTGTGTTTTATAACATGCTTATAATAGCTTAGTATGTTATGTCTAGATAACGAAGAACAACGAACTCTTTAAACTTTGATTTTCACCCTCTTCAAAACGTCGGATTGAATTGAAACTTCTCGCACTTATATCAAGGACCAATGACAGTCGGTAAAATAGTTTAATAAATTCGTCTGAAATAATAATATCTAAAAATACTGTAGTGTGTTGTGCCAGGTACCAAGGCGTATATTTTAGCACATATTGTGACTAATTTATCTACTTGGTACTTTTTAGGGTTCATAGTAATTCACATTTTGCATCCCTTATAGATTTATCATGTCCGTCCGTCCTCGGCTTACTTTCCAAATGGTTAGTGCTATAAATATGAAACTTTGCATGGATATGTGTATTTACCACGGCGATAAAGTATTAAAATAATATCACGTTTTTTTTTGGGTTACCTCCCCGACACGTAAAGGGGGGATGATTTTTCTTCTTCTCGTGCCTACCACATAGTGTGTAGTATTATTAGACCTATCTAAAATTATTGAGAGGTTGCTAAGACGATTTTTTGATTTAGGTATCCGTTTGCGCGATATTGCACTTTGTAGCGCATTTTTTTGTTAAATAAGTCCTCCTCCACTAAAAGCTAAACGGCTGCCTCGAATAATCTGAAAAAAATCATGATGGTAGTGTATGTGATGAACATTGAAGGGAAACTATCACGGCTTAGATAACTTTGTTAGTTTAGGGGTTGTAGAGGCCTAACTTATAAAATTATCTTGAAAAACTTCGTATAAGAATAACAAAATAATAAGTTAACATTATTCATAGTAATAAATACCAAACCCTTCATTTTAATACACGTGCCATTGTGGTTGTCTACGGAACCTTATTCTATGCGTGGTCTGATACCCCAATTTAATACTTAATTTAAATTACTGAAAAGGCGATCATTATATTATAGTATAAGAACACGCTTTTGTAACTAGCCGAGCTAACGAGGTAAGAAATAATTTTCTAATAATCTATCTATCTATTTTATCTTAAACTAGCTGACCCGGTAAACTTCATACCGCGATATTTTTAATTCATAAATATTTTCTAAATTTCCGAAAAACTTGTTTTAGAATTTATGTCCACCATTTTTCAAAAAAAGTTGAAAGCTCACCCACAAACACCCTTGCTTGCATTTTTAAGTATTGTGATCACAAATTTCACGATTTTGCAGTGATTTTTAATTATGTTTTCTACAATAACGGCGCTATTAGTCTCAACCACAAATCAACGTTTAAAACTATAAAATTAACATTGTTAATATAGAAAAATAAATTAAGTTTCATTGAGGCATGTTTTTCAAAAATGTTGTCTATTAACTTTGACACTTAAATTTGGAAAAAAGTACTACACTACCCTTGGCAAGTTATTTCAAAAGATGGCCTATTTAGTCAAGATTTCAAAATGGTACAAGACTTGCCATTAATAATGTTATTTCTTATTTTTTTGCAAAATTTCCTCCAAAACGATTTGCCAACCTTACTAGAAGATGTACCACTCAATATCTACAGAGAAATGTAGTTTCAACAAGATGGTTGCCCAGTTCATTATGCCCGGCCTGGTCGTGATTATTTAAACGAATAATATTCCGACAGATGGATCGGCTGAATTGATGTACTGTATACTGGATTCAGTTCCCCCGATCTGAATACCGTAGATTTTTTTGGGGATGCTTAAAAGAAGAAGTATATTCGAAACAAATCCAAATTCAACCGGAGCTACGCCAAAAAAAATATGCAGCATCAGAAGAAATAAATGCAAGGAGAGTTGCACGACTGTTGAATAGATCTTTTCTGAGGCGATGCGATGAGGGCTTGTATTCCAGCCGCAGGCATATAGATTAACATAGATATGCGGCAGGTGCTTTGCAAGAAATTTTAACCCGGTGAGCTTTGTATCACCTTCATCTATATAACTCTTTCAATAATGGTGTCCCTTCTTACAAAAAGTGTTATTAGGGCTTATTTACAAAAAAATCAAATATAAAATAAATGTAAAAAAAGTTCTCGCGCACTAAATTGTTTACTAAAATGATGAGAGAATCTGGGGGCACAGTCGAGCCCCCGCCAAGATGAGCCAAACCAAGCGCAAGGGTGCTACCTTTTCTCGACGTGCTTCGTCGTTTTTTTGAACCCTCATGGTTTCCTCACTTTGGTTTCCGATATACCAGATAAATCAATTTCTCAGGATATGATGTCAATAATAGACTAATTAAACATACAAAGTTTCAATTGCATAGCTCTGATACTGTAGATTTGATATCTAAAATACACCGATTTCGTCATTGACACTGATCATCATGATAATCATAACTGTTAGGGTACTTCCTGAAGTGCTAGAAAGTTGAAATTTGGTATCTTAAATACAGAATAACTAAAATGTCTTAACTAAGTTTAGTATACAAACAACAGAAAAATTTAAAAACCTATTACTTTTACCCCCAACCCCCAAAATTGGGGGGTGGAAGTTTGTATGAGACTTTCACAAATTTTTATGCTAGAGGTTTTATTTTTGGTATACGGACTTTTTCGAAAGAAAAAGTACAAGAAATACATCCCGAAAAAAAACTACGATAAGCAACTTACAAAAACAAATGAAATCCCGCCATAAACATTTTCATGTAAAATGTTGCCAAGACGACTGTATATGGTTTACCCTGTGAAAAAGATATCATGTAGAGCCAAGCTTCTGAATCTATACGCTCTAACTCTACCAATGCTAACTTCACAAACTCTCGGTAAAAATATGTGGCTTGGCTGTTATTCAAAAAATAATACAGCGATTAATTATCGATTTAGATTAAGACGCGCAATCTTAAATCTAAATTACAAAATTCCTAATAGGTATTATTAACTTAAAGCGACATCACTACTTTTATTCACTACTGTGGTGAATTACAATAATGTCGATAAATATTTTCTACGTAGTAGGTACCTACTTTATTTAGTTTATCATCTCTTGGAGTACAGTCGTTAGTAAAAGCCATTAATTACAGTTGAAATTCTGGAACAAACCCTTTATATTTCGGTTAGATTTATTGTTATTATTTAAGTTCGAAGACATTTATTGTGATAAATCAATAACATTGATTATATTATAAATAAGTCTAGACTTTTGTTTGTATGTTAATAGATAGGTACATTGATGACACTATTATACAAACAATAAGATATTTTTATCATTATCAAATCATCACGCCCTTCAATAATGTGTCAATGCGTAAATAGGAGTACGATGAAGTTGTGAATGAGTAAAAGGTAATTAATTTGGATTTTCGTTTGATAATTAATCACACGTTCTTATTTATTACAGTATCCTTGTTACCTGACTACAGCGAAGCTAAAACTAGGACAATAGTTTTGACAGTAGTAAGTTTGTATGTACCACCGTAGCGCCTAAACTTCTCAACAGATTTTAATGAACGAGATGTCAATAGATTAATAGTGATGGCCTGGGTGACAGAGGCTATATAAATTTCATTAATAGTTTTTACGTGGACGTCAACTTTTTTTGAAGTGTAAGATTGTGGATTGTGATTCTCGTACTAGAGCAAAATGCAGCAATGTTTATTATGATTACTGTAATAATAATTACTGCTTATTTGATCATTATAATGGTATATGTTAATATTTTTATTGTCAGTAGACATGCTTTTTTTGGGAGAAAAATAGTGTACTCAATGTACCACACTGGTGGCAAGTCATGTGTCAGTCAGTGGCCCCGTCAACGATGCCAACGTCCGATTCTATGTAGCGATTTCTTTATGGAGCACTTCTGCTTCACAGGAAGAAATCACTGCTCCTAAGTCCTCTTTGCCTACCAAGACATGCCATGACTGGAGTATGGTATGCAATTCTTTCTTAGGATAATAGATAATAATGTACTTGGGTATATGTTTACATATCTTGGCTACACAATACAAATTAATGTGTAAACTACATAAACATTTAAATCACTACTGAATAATAAACACTGTACCTAAAGTAAAAATGTATTTTTTTATTGCATCATTAATATAAAGTTATTAATAGCATCCGTCAAACAGATATCAAATATTGTAAACAGTATATAATAGGTATTTATTGGCTTGTCATCTTCTGATCTGAATTTGAAAAGACCTTATTTCCTTTTAGCTTTTTTATTAACATTCATTACAAGCATCATTTATTACAAGCTTTTTATTAACTTGCAATGTATTGTTTGCTTGTATGTTCGGGTGGAATCTTGCAACTCAATTTTGAAGCAGATATCTTCAACCGATTTTACTGAAAGTTTGCAAGCATAATGTATACAGCGTGACAATACAATATTATAATGACATGGAGCTGATCTGATGCTAGAGCTGGAAGGTGGCCATAGGAACTCTGTAAAGAAACGTCGCAACATCATCGAGTTTGGACTCGTTTGATTGGTCTCGAGGCATTCCAATAGAAACTTGTTTTTAAAAAGCTTTTTAATTCAATTTATTTTAAATCAGTACCTGTTCACAATGCTAAATAAAATGCATAAATACTAGAAACTTTAATTGCTAGAAACTGGCTAGAGTTCAAAACGGCTACTTATTGTTAAGTCGTAACGAGATTGCAGGCTCTTTGACTCCCGCTCTCTGCATAATACCTTGAGGCACTTATTCGTTTCTGACGAGGCAGGTACTTTTATTAACCACTAGCTGACCCGGCGAACTTCGTACCGCCTTATTTATATATCTGTCTCAGCTTCCCACAGGCAGTGTACAGTCGCGGACAAAAAAAAGACTTTTCCCGTTATCTTTTATTTATTTTTTCTAGCAAAAGATAATGAATGAAATCGGACTATGTGTTATTGAATTACAAGTAAGTACATATTTTGACTTTCAGCCCCTCTCTTCAGGAAACCGTGCTGAATTTCGGGATAAAAAGTATCCTATGTCCTACCTCGTAGTATGAACTCAAATCATGCCAAGTTTCATTTAAATCCGTTCAGTAGTTACGGCGTGATGCGCGGCCAAGATACAGACAGATAGACAGACAGACGGACAGACAAAAATGAAAAAAATTACAGTTTTGGCTTCAGTATCAATTATAGAGAGACCTCCAAAATTTTTTTTCAAAATATCTTTAATGTACAGAATTGTACCTGTTACATTTTTATTATAAGTATAGATAGATAGTCTATTTATAGTTTTCTCGATTTCTTTTATAAAAGATTAGTTAACAAATAATATTCTTACAGGTATTTTGTCTATTATGATTGTTCTAGAAGGTCACTATTTAGTAACTTATAGAGCAACCGACTTTTAAAATGTACTTACCTATGTACATTTTACAATTTTTGAATTTTAAGAATAATGAAGCTTTCTTTGACTGGGATAACACTCTTACGTTTTATGTTTTTAATTCAGGCAGTCTTATCTATTTAGCACCACACCCATTAACGTAAATAATGACGTCGCTGTCAAGAGTAATGTACTGAAAATAAAGTATGAAATTTAGCACATATGCATTTACATAATATGACGTATAAGTGTGTATGCAATGTATGTATGAGTGTTTGTATTTGTGTGTTGTGTATTTGTGTAGGGTCAGCGCAGCCATTGCCAGTTGTTGTGGAGAATCTTGGGGGAGTGGACGCCTTTCGACTGAGATGTGGATGATATGAGTTTAAGACACATTTCAGAAATATGTCTTTGGCTACACACTACAGTAGAATCATATTAGTTACATTTGAAAATTCTAGAAATATTTTCACGTTTTCCACTATATTCATAGGTACTTTTACATTCGATACCTAAGAAGAAATAACTGACTAATTATGGCCTGTAATTGCTGATATGGCAGTTCATGCGTAATTACGAGTAAATTGAATGAAGCGATGCATACTTTCCTACCATTTGTGCACCATTTGCAAAAATATGTTGATAGTTTATACTCTTGTATTTACCTATTTATTTTATTAACTAGTTAATACAAAAACAAACCAGTTAAGTAGCCTAAAATTTTAGGTAGATTTCAAATCTGTATTCAGTGATGTATCATCATCAGACTGTTGGTCTTTCATAGTCTATGGATAGACATAGACCTCTCCTTAGAAAGGGGGGGGGGGGGGGGGGTTGGCTTTGTATCCCATTATATTACGTACTATTATATACTGTATTTTATTTATTTATATCTTTATTGTAGACATACAAAATCACAAGAGAAAAAAAAACTTCGTTTAAAAAAACCGACTTAAAAAACTAAAAAGTATAAAATAACTTAATTTGTATGTGCTACCTAGGTACCACATTATATCGCTACATTTCGAGACGATCGTCAACGACGTCACCGATGCTTCGGTTGTTTTGTTCTACGCGAAGAGCAGCTATCCCGATATTGTGCGGGATGCGAGTGCGGTACCTACTATTACATTTTGGCTTGGCACCGACTTCAAACGTATGAATAATAAATAATAAATATTTTGGACATCTAACACACAACGTCATCTAGTCCCAAGCCAAGCAGAGCTTGTGTTATGGGTACTAGACAACTGATACAAATTATACAATATTATACATAGAAAATACCCAAACTCCGTCACAAATATTTGCAGATCATACAAACATTTAGCCCGACCCGGGAATCGAACCCGAGACCTCAAGCACAGCAGTCGCCTACGCTACGACTACGCAACCGAGGCAGTCTTGTCAGTGAATAGGTAGCACATACAAATTAAGTTATTTTATACTTTTTAGTTTTTGAAGTCGGTTTTTTTAAACGAAGTTTTTTTTTATTTTTCGATTCATCATCATTTCACCTAAATAACTGGAAATAATACGACTAAAGATGTCATACATACACATGACATTTAAAGATTTATCTTCCAACTCCTAACCGTTAAGGAGTTTTATCTTCCATCATCAGCTCATCATCATGAACTGATGACTACCAAATGTAAATACTGTAATAGCTGTAGAAAATATATGAATAACATAGTACGTGCCTAACAAATTTGAGGGTTTCCTTCGATTTCCTTGGGATCCCATCATCATCATTTATTAATAATATTAATACAAAAATAATTTTAAAAGTCGTTCCACAATTGTCGGAGTAATCAGTGTACATAGTTGAGTTGAGTTGAGAACCTCCTCCTTTTGGAAGTCGATTAAAAACAAAGGATGAATTACAATTAAGGAAATGTTACATGGGTCTTATCGCTAACGGCGATATCTTCCAGACAATCACGACACGGATTTTCGGTATCCAAAAATTTTGGGTAGCTAACAAGTAACACACCTAATCCTCTATTGGTTAAATATATCATTTAAACAAACTAAAAAAAGCGGCCAAGTGCGAGTCGGACTCGCCCATGAAGGGTTCCGAAGCAGCAAGTAACATAAGACCTATTTCTTAGCGTTCCATGGATTCACCGTGCGGGTGCCGGGTCCATCGCGTGATGGATGGGGGCAACACATGCGACTTCGACAGTGACTGGGAATTGCGACCCAGGTTTAGGTTTAAGGAGCACTCCTTACGACGCGTCAACGCTCACCTCCACTGTCCGCCTTCTGTAACTGTAAAAATTCTTGTAGTTCGTTGTAACTTTGATCGATGTTTTAATAATAGTGTATTTTTTTGCGGTTTACCATTTATTAAAAAAAAACTACTTACTAGATCTCGTTCAAACCAATTTTCGGTGGAAGTTTGCATGGTAATGTACATCATAATTTTTTTTAGTTTTATCATTCTCTTATTTTAGAAGTTACAGGGGGGGGGGGACACACATTTTACCACTTTGGAAGTGTCTCTCGAGCAAACTATTCAGTTTAGAAAAAAATGATATTAGAAACCTCAATATCATTTTAGAAGACCTATCCATAGATACCCCACACGTATGGGATTGATGAAAAAAAATTTTTTGAGCTTCAGTTCTAAGTATTCTAAGTATAGGGACCCCCAAAATTTATTGTTTTTTTTTTTTTGTGTGAAAATCTTAATGCGGTTCACAGAATACATCTACTTACCAAGTTTCAACAGTATAGTTCTTATAGTTTAGGAATAAAGTGGCTGTGACATACGGACGGACAGACAGACAGACGGACAGACAGACAGACAGACATGACGAATCTATAAGGGTTCCGTTTTTTGCCTTTGGCACGGAACCCTAAAAAGGTACAAAATCAGTGAACAACCCCGGATTTGAACACAATTAAGCGATAATAAGAATTTGTAGTAAATCCTGGTTAGTCTAATAATAGTTCTCACTGTCAAAGTCTTATCATAATCATTACAACAAATCTAATGTTCATGACGTTTGATATATAAAAGAAATCTATCTATGTCATAATTGATAAATCAGTGGGATTACATATAATTTATTTGTAGAAATTAATACCACTTGATATGTTCACTTCATTCTGCTAATCCTAAACTGATAAGATTTTCCAAAAGTACTTCGCGTGAAAGATACCAGTTTTAACAAAGTGATTATCGCTACGAAGTCCAAAAATTCTTATGAGAATATTTTCTACGCATAAAAATTAAGTAAATGCGCATGAATTCGAAAGTCAGAAAACTGAAATGTATGGTTATAATCATTGATATATTATACACCTCAATGGCTATAATATGTAGAAGTGGTGCAAGAAGCTAAATTATTGCATTTTTTGGCCTATCACGGTAAAAAGTTCATTTAAAAGTTTCTAAGTGAAACTGACATATTATTATACGTTTGTAGTATTTGTACGACCTTTACAAAGAATGTAAAGTACTGAGAGTACGTCAAATTTTTATTTTGAAAATAATAAATTCTATGCATGAGGAAATTTTAAATACTCCTGCTATAATTAGTCTAAACCAGCGCCGCGTATATCGAACTCCACTTCCAACCATAAATACCACCTTCATAAAAAGACAGCCCATCTACCTCCGCCCTAAGGTGTACAACAAAGTTTGTCAATTACATACACATATTATTAAGTTATCAACGAGTGAAGTAAAGCGACTGGTCACAGAATGGCTGCTGAATCTTTCTTATGATGAAACGGAATTAATTCTTCCAAATCACAGGCAATAACGGCAAAACATAACACACTCACAAACACACACGCACACTCGCATCCAAACACAAACACATACTCATCTCATACACACGAAAACACTCTCAACCACAGATTAATGATCACAGTTACCACATATAATTAAAGAGGTATTATTATTTTATCCACTTGTTTTTTTATTATATTAGTTTTAATTTGTTTGTTCTGAAATTGTATTGATTTTATATTATATTCTATTTCAACTAAATTAAAAACCTAAAACATATAACTATTATGTACAAATATTCTATAAGTTAGAACCGCTGTTCTGCTCAAAGTGATGATACGGTGCTAAATTCTGTTGTTGCGTCACTAAGCAGGGCAATACCCTAAACTATCTTTTTTAGCCAATCTTTTGAACGTCACAAAGTTTTAGTTTGATTTCTGGTTTTGCTTGGAGAGATTTTGGAACAACAGAATTAGCACCAATGAAAAATGTAAAATCTGGTCTTGGTTGCCGCGACACAAGCCTCGAGCTTGGTGCGGAAACCGTCGTTAAGTTCAAATTTTAATTTGTTTATGTACAAATAAATAAATAAATAAATTATGTCAGTTTAACTTAGACACTTTTAAATGAACTTTACTATATAAAAACTATACTAATCTATAAAATAAACTGAAACATTAAATAAATTGAAAATTATATGTCCAAATGAATTACTATTAATAAGAAATAAAAACAGTAAAAACTATAACCCAACTAGGACATAAGAGGACGCTGAAAACTGACGTTTTTTTGTCGTAGTTGGGTTTCAGTTTTTCCTTTCTTTATTTAAAATGTTTTGGTGCCGTTATAATATTAATTTGAGTTGCAAAGTATATTTTAACTAGCTGATCCGGCGAACTTCGTACCGCCATATTTATGACCCACGTAACATCGTTTACGTTTTTGTGAATCTAAACCATTCCCAGATCCCCTTGAACACACACAAAAAATTTCATCAAAATCGGTCCAGTCTTTTTTGTGAATCTAAACCATTCCCAGATCCCCTTGAACACACACAAAAAATTTCATCAAAATTGGTCCAGTCGTTTAGGAGGAGTTCAGTCACATACACACGCACACAAGAAATATATATATTAAGATTAACAAACCAGACCAAGTAATAAATCGTTTAAATGATTTATGTTTGAAATGTAATAGTGAATGACTTTCTAATGATACCAAACACGGTATGCTTATCTTATTTTTTCTTTTTTCTTATTAATGTTAGTTTTACTGTCCGCCAGATGGCGCCACATAGGATACGTGATCCGCCACACACAGCCTATTATTAGCGGACATTTAAGGTGCTTCTAACGACACCTCATTTGTCTTATTTTGGCTAGTAGTTTAGAAAGTATGAGGGAACACATATCACAGAAATATCACAATTATCGAAAATACAGACAAAGTCACGAGCAAATGCTAATAATATATGTATATTTTTGAAATGTACACGTAACGCCCTTTCCAATGATACCAAACACGACATAATTATCTTAAACTAGCTAACCCACGCAACCTCGTTTGCGTCTCCTATTGCTCGTAGCGTGATAATTTTCTCCCGTTTTAGAAACATGTTTCATTGGTGCTCCGCCCCTATTGATCGTAGCGTGATGATATAATCGTATAGCCTATAGCCTTCCTTGATAAATGTACCTAGTATCCAACACTGAAATAATATTTCAAATCTGACCAGCGGTTCCTGAGATTAGCGAGTTCAAACAAACAAACAAACTCTTCAGCTTTATAATATTAATAATATTAGGTCTTTACCTATGAAATTGCCTTTCTTCAGTACTGATCATTTAAAAAAAAAAGTTTGTAATGGCTCTGTATTCTAAATTCAAATTAATTTTGTTTTAAAACCATGACATTCTATTTACAAACTCATTCTTTTGTTTTTTGATTAGCGTTGTATTTTCATTACATTCTAACATTTTTCGTCATAATGGATACTTTAAAAATTCGTGTAATTATGGAATATGAGTTCCGTCGTGGCACCAACGCGACACAAACGGCACGTAACATCAAAAACGTTTACGGAGAGAACTGTACAAACGAACGCACAACCCGTTATTAGTTTTCCCGGTTCCGTTCTGGAAATTTTGACTTGAAAAATGAAGCTCGTGGTCGTTCGGAGCCTTTGGTTAACAATAATGAATTAAAGGCGATTGTGGAAGCTGACGAAACTCAATCTACAGCTGAGCTAGCAGCAGCTTTTAATGTAAGCATCAAAACAATATTGATCCATTTGCGACAAATTGGCAAGGTAAAAAAGCTTGATAGATGGGTGCCCCTCGACCTTAACGATCGCCAGCGCAACGTACGCGTCGAGACCTGCCTTGCGCTGCTCAACAGGCAACGAAATGAAGGAATTTTGAAACGAATTGTTACGTGCGACGAAAAATGGATTCTGTTCGACAATCGAAAGCGCTCAGCAAGTTGGTTAGACCCTGGTTCAGCACCAAAGCAATGCCCTAAACCAAAAATGACAAAAAAGGTGATGGTCACTGTTTGGTGGTCTAGTGCGGGTGTGATTCACCACAGCTTTTTACAAAACGGCATGAGTATTAATGCAAATGTGTACTGTGAAGAACTTGAGAGAATGATGGAGAAACTTGCACATCTTTGTCTTTTGGTCAATCGGTCGTCCCCACTGCTCCTTCACGACAACGCGCGACCCCATACTGCGCAACAGACAGTCTCCAAGCTGCAAGAGTTGAGGTTGGAAGCTCTCCCTCATCCGCCATACTCACCAGACCTTGCACCTACCGACTATTACTTTTTCCAAAATTTAGACAACTTTTTAGTGAGTAATAAATTCAATTCCCGAGAGGCAGTACAAAATGCCTTTGAAAAGTTAGTTGCCTCCCGTCCAGCTGATTTTAACAAGAAGGGCATCAATAAACCGCCAATGCGTTGGCAAAGATGCGTCGATTGCATGGGTGATTACTTCGAATAACAGAAATACAAAAGTTTAAAAAAATAAGTACTTTCACTTATTGCATACAAAACGGCAATTTCATAGGTAAAGACCTACTATAATAATATTATATATATAGTATGAGATTATGTTGAAATCACTCTTTGGCAAATAACTCATTATTAGGTACCAACTCTTAGCGTCTTATACTCGTGATAACTTCTAAACGAAATGTGCGATTGGGTTGAAACAAACAGTATTTTACTTCTAGATTTTATAATTTGGATAAGGATTAATATTACGATACACATTTAACGTAGTTTCTTTCTTCAGATAATTTTTTTGAACGCAAAAGCGGTTATTGTGACTAAACCATGATAGTTAGATATATGCTCTTGCGGACTTTTTTGTAGATCTTAATGGAACCTACAAACCCATAATACATTATTTTGTTCTATTGTTTTTGTATATAATAGTTTTTGCAGCGCACGCAAAAATAGGTTTTCGATTTCACACCTTGGGTTACAAAATAGCAATTTTCTTACGGATCCCTAATGTTTTTGAAAATAAAATATAGCATAGCCTTCCTCGATAAATGGACTATCCAACACTAAAATAATTTTCAAATCGGACCAGTACTTTCTGAGATTAGCGCGTTCAAACAAACAAACAAACTCTGCAGCTTTATAATATTAGTATAGATATAGATTAATTTTTAACACAGTACTTTATGAACGCTAGAGGGCGCCACATTAGATTCAGTGACACGTTACAATAGCCTATAACCAGCGGACAATCAAGACGCTTCTAACGATACTTCATTTGTCCAGTTCTAATAAGTAGTTGAGGAACTTTGAGGGAACGGATGAACATACATATACATAGCCTGTTAAAATCATAATCCTCCTTTGGTTTTCCCGTAGTCGAGTAAACAAAATATAATGTGAGTTTGTCTAGTTTTTCAGACGGAATAAGGATATTATTGTTAACTTGTGATTGCCTAGTGGTCGAAATCCGACCATTTTTTTTTTGGGTGCCTACACTGCCGTTCGTATAATTTTCGAAAAAAGGGGTACATAGTTTTTGCTTCACATATTAATATTAAACTAAATAAATTTAAATTAAATTACTAGATATAGACCTTAATGAATAGATATACTTCTTTAAAAATGGCGATTCAATCACGATTCTTAAAAGTAATTATGTTTATGCACGCGTTCTTCGAATGTGATAATCCGACTGATTAAATTAAAGAATGGAATATCAGTCAAAACTGCGTATATTAAATAAAAGATTCTAATAGATAGCATATTAGTTTCGTATGATCATAATGACATGGAATAAAATAAAAACAATGTTTTAGTACGTGAACCAAGCCAGACGAGATGTCATAATTAATTATACGATTTTACAATAAAAATATGCTTCTCGTAGCGTTTTATTAATATATCAGGATAAATACTAATAAATTTGACTTTTAAAGGTTATATCTATAAAAGCGAAATACCACTCACTTATTAATCACGAAATCTCAGAAACTATAACACCTACAAACTTGAAATTTGGCAGGTAGGTTCCTTATAGGGTGTAGACATCCGCTAAGAACGGATTTTACTAAACTCCACCCCTGAGGGGATAAATCAGGGGATGAAAGTCTGCGTGAGCGAAGCTGCGTGCAAAAGCTAGTATGTCCTATAAGCAGGGAATTACAAAGTATGTTAGTTACATGAAAGTTACAAGTTACACGGAAGAAGTTTTAGTCCAGGATAGAGCCTAAAAAGCGTCACGTCGATCCTGAGAGGACCTTAAATAAGAGGTCCTCCCAGAGTAGAGCGCCTAAAGCCAGCCGTCGGGGTGGTTTTTAGTGGAATTGGCATATACTCCTGGCTCCGGTAATCATAAGCAGTAGAAGATCCGAAGGGATTTTCCACCCCAAACGAAAGTATATAGGAGATATAATAGGTCTTTACCTATGAAATTGCCGTTTTGTATGCAATAAGTGAAAGTACTTATTTTTTCAAACTTTTTTATTTCTGTTATTCGAAATAATTACCCATGCAATCGACGCATCTATGCCAACGCATTGGCAGTTTATTGATGCCCTTCTTGTAAAAATCAGCTGGACGGGAGGCAACAAACTCTTCAAAGGCATTTTGTACTGCCTCTCGGGAATTGAATTTTTTACCCACTAAAAAGTTGTCTAAATTTTGGAAAAAGTAATAGTCGGTAGGTGCAAGGTCTGGTGAGTATGGCGGATGAGGGAGAGCTTCCATCTCCAGCTCCTGCAGCTTGGAGACTGTCTGTTGCGCAGTATGGGGTCGCACGTTGTCGTGAAGGAGCAGTGGAGACGACCGATTGACCAAAGCTGGTTGCAGATGTGCAAGCTTCTCCATCATTCTCTCCAGTTCTTCACAGTACACATCTGCATGAATGCTCATGCCGTTTTGTAAAAAGCTGTGGTGAATCACACCCGCACTAGACCACCAAACAGTGACCATCACCTTTTTAGGGGTCATTTTTGGTTTAGGGCATTGCTTTGGTGCTGAACCAGGGTCTAACCAACTTGCTGACCGCTTTCGATTGTCGAACAGAATCCATTTTTCGTCGCACGTAACAATTCGTTTCAAAATTCCTTCATTTATTTGCCTGTTGAGCAGCGCAAGGTAGGTCTCGACGCGTACGTTGCGTTGGCGATCGTTAAGGTCGTGGGGCACCCATCTATCAAGCTTTTTTACCTTGCCAATTTGTCGCAAATGGATCAATATTGTTTTGATGCTTACATTAAAAGCTGCTGCTAGCTCAGCTGTAGATTGAGTTTCGTCAGCTTCCACAATCGCCTTTAATTCATTATTGTTAACCAAAGTCTCCGGACGACTACGAGCTTCATTTTTCAAGTCAAAATTTCCAGAACGGAACCGGGAAAACCAATAACGCGTTATGCGTTCGTTTGTACAGTTCTCTCCGTAAACGTTTTTGATGTTACGTGCCGTTTATGTCGCGTTAGTGCCACGACTGAACTCATATTCCATAATTACACGAATTTTGAAAGTCTCCATTTTGACGAAAAATGTTCAAATGTAATGAAAATACAACGCTAATCAAAAAACAAAAGACTGAGTTTGTAAATAGAATATCATGGTTTTAAAACAAAATTAATTTGAATTTAGAATACAGAGTCATTACAAACTTTTTTTTATTTGAAATGACCAGTACTGAAGAACGGCAATTTCATAGGTAAAGACCTAATATATATATACTCAAATATAGGTTACATAATGTAACCTATATTTGAGTTAAATTTACCTTTCACTGTTATAGTAAATAGTTATTGCTAGAGACTATCTTCACTCCTGTATGCTCCTTATTTTTTTTTTTTTATAATAATAATAATAATCTTTATTCATACAAAAGTTTGTTTACAAAATAATCTACATAATTTATTCGTAGGTAAATATAACTATTGAACCAAAGATGTTCTTTGTGTCCGCTTCATGTATGTTTGTAAGGTCCCCCGCGACACAGGATTTATTCCTAGTGCGTGAGTTGTCAAAAAAAAAAAAAAAAGATATCTCTGGTCCCCACACTAGGATTCCCTGTGTCGTGGGGTCCCTTCCGTAAGCTTTAAATGGTTATAATAAAAAATTGATGTATTTATATAGATGTGATCAAATCCAAAGAAAAGGATACAAAAAAAAACAAGGTAATACTAAGTGATAAAGAAAAGCAAAGAAAATTATAAATATATACAGAATAGTTTGTGTAAGTATTACGCGCGTGTGATTGTGAGTGTGTGCGTGTGTGCGTGTTTATGTGCGTGTGTGTGTATGTGTGTGGTGTATATTATGAATGTAGGTGTGCGTAGGTCTGAGTTCGTGTATACCCTGTATATAAGTAAATGTGTACTGTATGTATTTCGATGATGTGATGTTCGACTGATGTTAAATACCAGTGTTTAGCAGGTTTTCAGTATCGACATAGTTTTTTTGCATTAGCCATTTCTGGATAGTGTTTTTAAGACGACGTGATGTCAGGTTTATAATTTCGTTGTTAATTTTAAATAATTTGCGATATACATAGATAGATAGAATTTTCTCCTATATACTTTCGTTTGGGGTGGAAAATCCCTTCGGATCTTCTTATGATTACCGGAGCCAGGAGTATATGCCAATTCCACTAAAAACCACCCCGACGGCTGGCTTCAGGCGCTCTGCTCTGGGAGGACCTCTTATTTAAGGTCCTCTCAGGATCGACGTGACGCTTTTTAGGCTCTATCCTGGACTAAAACTTCTTCCGTTGTCCTGGAGGTGGCAGCTCGATTGCTCTTTAGTGTGTTCAAAATTTCATGTTAATTGGTTCAATTGTAAACAAATAAATTCACACCGTAGATTTGTTGTACGTTGTGCATGTATAAATAACCTTATATTTCAATACTTATAACGATAATGGTTGCAACGAGATTACATAGTTTTGTAAGCTCTGAGTTCAAGATGCGTTTTTTTCCAAGTGACTTAAGGTTTCCCAAATGCAAATCCACGCCTGATTCCTGTTTAGGGTAAGCAGAGACGATAGAAAAGCATTGATTCTGATATACAGTTCGCGCCTCTTCAACTATCGTCAGGCCTTGTATTCTACACATCAGTACTCTTAACAAAGCGTTTCTTCAGTACACTCTTATCTTGTCAATATACGCTTGCAGGCCCTGCCAGCACTGCCTTACACATTCACATGGTAAACTATTAGAGATAATCCCAAAAGTCATCTCTTATCCACATTCATACCTATAACGTACGTCAGTATTATACCAGTGTCATAAAATTCAAAAAAGTATTTTAATAAATTAATGAATATAATTCCATTTTGCACATCTTACGTTTAAGGTAGTAGAGTCATGCTGATTTCAGCACGAACGGGTCGGCTCGACCGGTTCGGTACTACCCTCGTACAGAAGATCAACCTAAAATGACAGCATTCGGGCTGTCGTGTTTCGTTGGTGAGTACGAGACCGGAGGCCCAATGATGCAGAAGCATCACTAGGCCGCCATGGTTGTAATGACTATGTTGCATTGTTGCATTGTCTGCATTCGCAATGAGTATGGTAACCACCACTCTTGAATTCTGCTAATGCTTTCCATACCCATGTGTCTATATATAAAAAAGTAATCCAATTCCTTTCAGTTTAAATCATGTGTCATATATACAGTTCTAAATGTACTGAAATAGACTGCTGCTATTTTTAGAAAAATTAGATAACATAATCCAATAAATACGGTCAAACAGAATTTTCTTTCTGTTGCTGTTTATATTTGCAGACAGTGATAGATAATATAGTGCATTATCGTCCTTTATCGCAGAACACTGAACCTTTAACCTTCTTTCTGCACAAAAAAAAGGTTTTAAAAAAAATCAATCACACAGAGAATTTTGTGCAATGTATCTATCTATACAAAAGTCGTGTTAGTTACACTATTTATAAGTTAAGAACGGCTGAACCGATTTGGTTGAAAATTAGTGGGGAGGTAGCTTAGAACCAGGAGACGGACATAAGATACTTTTAATAAAGTTTTTTTTTTCTTTTCGTTACGGCGTTAATCGCAGTTGTTTTTGTACCGCGGGTAACACCGCGGGACTTAATATTATAAAGCTGAAGAGTTTGTTTGTTTGTTTGAACGCGTTAATCTCAGGAACGACTGATCCGATTTGAAAAATTCTTTCAGTGTTAATTAGCCCATTTATCGAGAAAGGCTATAGGCTATATATCATCACGCTAAGATCAATAGGAAGGAGCGGCGCATCAATGAAGAATGTTACAAAAACGGGGGAAAATTAATACGCTACAGGCAATAGGAGACGTAAACGACGTTGCGGGGGTCCGCTAGTTTTAAATATTTCTAAAAACTTGACATTCAAAATATGTTAAATCTTCAAGTGTCTTTTTGCTTTTTCTATCTAAATAATTTAATCTCTTTCAAATAACTACATGCCTGTAATATTATACGTGGACATAAAAAGAACCAGTAATGATCACAGTAATGATATTTGTAAATACAATGTAATGAACGTGTTTTCTAATATATATAGATGTAAGTTGGAAACGTTAATTTGGTTACAAGATGGCTCAAGTTAATTCAGACTTAGATATCTCATAATTTTGAGTTTGGTGAAAATATTTTTGATTGAATCTATCCTCTCGTTGACACAATATCGTAATTCATTTGGAATACTGTAACGAGCCTGAGATATACGTTAATAAAATAAACTTAACAAAAAAGTTCTTATCCTGACAACTTTTTTGTTAAGTTTACAAGTTTTTAAATATCAATTGATTGAATATTGGAATATAAAATTTTTAATATATTATTACGGTTATATATTCCAACATTCAATGTTTTTGATTTGGTTGAAGGTTGAATCGATTTTAGGAAGGCGAAATATTATTGCGTAATGTTCTTAAATGTTTCAACAAATTATCGTGAAAATTATACAATACACTGAAATAATCGGCATTCAACCTTCTTATCACAGACCAAGCTGTCCGATAAAAAAATATTTGTAAACTAAAGTAAAATCTCTTCAAAAAATTGAATATACCTACGAAGAAACACAGTAGAGACAGCGCATACAAATATCTAAATGACGATATTATTTAGATATATGACTGGTACATTTAAATTATTGTTCCTAGTTATTCATTTTGTGGCGACACATAAATAAAATATTCCACTGTTTCACAAAAAGTGTTCCAAACTCACAATAAGGTGACATCGCTTATTGAAAGTTAGACAAAAGAAAAATTCTAATTTAAAATACGATTCTTTCTAATTCTCATTCCTTCTGTTTGTTTCTCATTATATTTTGACTTGTAGGATTTGCTTAAATTGTTGAATTTGCTATTTTCTTTGCTATATATATTAGGAATTTGAGTGTTTAATACAAAAAAAATACTTCGTTTAAAAAACCGACTTCATAAACTAAAAAGTATAAAATAACGTAATAAAGATTTAATTAAATACACCTCATATACAAACCTTTAATATTGATGAAACACTATTATTTGTATGTGCTACCCATTCATAGGTTTATAGTCGGTGCCAAGCCAAATGTAATGGTAGGAACCACACTCGCTATATTTCGAGACGAATGTCAAAGACGTCACCGACGCTTCGGTTGTTTTGTTCTACGCGAAGAGCAGCTATCCCGCTCAAGGTCACGAGCGGCGAGTGCGGTATCTACTATTACATTTTGGCTTGGCACCGACTTCAAACCTATGAATAGGTAGCACATATATTATAATCAACGCCAAACAACTTGAACAAAATTTTACGTGGTGGGGAAATGTTTGCGCAAGTGTATCGACGGGTAGCGACGGAACGTAAACTCAAAGCGGGAAGCGATGGTTGACTGATTTACCAATAGCCCGGCCGATGGTTGACTGATCTACCAATAGCGCGGCTCGACGTGCTCGCGTCGATGATCCCTCGCTCCCCGCGCGCCGCACAACATACCGTGCTGTCTTAAATTGGCTTCTGCGCATACAACGTAATTTGTTCAAGTTATTTGGCGTTACCTATACAAATAATAGTGTTTCACCAATATTAAAGGTTTGCAGATGAGGTGAATTTATTAAATCTTCATTAAGTTATGTTATACTTTTTAGTTTTTGAAGTCGGATTTTAAAATTTTTTTTTTTTGCTTTTTAGTCTTTCTCAAGTCTCTCATCATCATTTCACCTAAATAACTTGAAAGAATACGACTAAAGGTAACATACATAGACCTGACATTTAAATATTCATTTTCCAACTCCTAACCGTTAAGGAGTTTTATCTTCCATCATCAGCTCATCATCATGAACTGATGACTACCAAATGTAAATACTGTAATAGCTTTAGAAAATATATGAATAACATAGTACGTGCCTAACAAATTTGAGGGTTTCCTTCGATTTCCTTGGGATCCCATCACAGATCCTAATATGGTGGCAATGGGACCACATGGGGAGCATACCCTTTCGAATACAAAATTAATTTTCAAAATCGGTACACAATTGACGGAGTAATCAGTGTAAATACATTAAAAAAAACCGAAATTGAAATTGAGAACCTCCTCCTTTTGGAAGTCGGTTAAAGATTAACGAATACAACTTTACATACTATTTCAACTCAATAATATATCAGATGCTTAAAATCTTATATATAAAATTCTCGTGTCACAATGTTAGTTCTCTGAAACGGCTGTACCGATTTTTATGAAATTTGGTGTGCATATCGGGTAGGTAGTATATCTGAGAATCGACCAACATCTATTTTTTATACCCCAATTTTTTTTATGGCAAAACGTTCGCGGGATCAGCTAGTGTTTATATAAGAAGATATGAAAAAGAGCATTGTGTTATTATTTCCTACTACAATTTGAAAAGATTGCTGCCAAAAACATTCAATAAAATAAAATGATTTTTTTTTATATGCACACCGTAGGTATGCAGTAAATCCTCGAGAAAAAATCACTTATGCACCAAAACCATATTATAATAATGAGAAAGAAACAATCTAAGTGACGTGAGGATTTATGCAAGATGGCTGGCAAGAGTTGGATGCGAGAAGCTCAAAATCGATCAAAGTAAGGCTGATATTAAGCAGTGAACTGCAATAGGCTGATGATGATGATGAAGAAAGAAGGGATGACAGTATTTTCTGAAATCTGGCATGATATGGATTATTATTACTAGTAATAGTGGGACATTGTTTCAATTGGTTTGTGACCAATTCAGAAAAATAAAATAATTTAATATGAGCGAAATTGAGTTTCCTTGGAGTTGAAATGAAATGCTTATGGTCGCAAATACCAAAAGGAATCTTTAATTGAAAAAAAAATAAGAGAACAAAGAATATAGAATTATAAAATATCTTAGTGGGCATATAGAATGGAAAATTATTTGTAAAAATATGAAAATAATATTAATGAGTTTCCTGAATACTTTACAGGCAACTGATAATTCGTTTATTTCATACGAAATCAGTTTATACAGTGATAACATCATTTTAATGAGTATGAAAAAGTATATAGAACAAAAGATTTGGCATCTTATCACTTCCAACGTTCATATCGTGTGCATAGATAGTAATGTTTAAAATCAGATATATTTTAAACATGTTTATGCTATTAAGATAGTTGTATCTTGTCGATCTTATCGTGATTGCCATATTAAAACATAAATACAAGATTGTAAGCGACTCCATTTTACATAATATTAATTATAAGAAAGGTAATCGTTATAGCTCACAGATGCATTCAGGTCACTACCCATCTAGAAGGTTTGGACACCTCATGAAAAAAGTTGATACGCCAAATTGTGAAACTTGCGGAGTCCTTGATGATGTCAAACATTTGCTAGTTGATTGCGTCAAATATCAAAACCAAAGGAACTCGTTGATGTGCAAATATAATCTTAATGTGTACGATGTAGGTCTTTTCATAACTATCTTGAGTAATCCTAATACAAATGCGGCGTTAGACCTATTTGAGATATTTGCACAACAACGACTTCATCTGTCTCAAAGTTAGTTAGTATCTTAGAACTAGCTGCGCCCGCGACTTCGTCCGCGTGGAACAGTGACTTTGGGTAGCAGTTTTAATTATTAAGGCTAATATTATTTTAAAAATAAGACACAATTTTCACTGTTAAAAACATATTTAAGTATTTATATAAGTACATAAAATAAAAAGTATTTTGTATGAGCTTATTTCGACATTCGACATGGCTAAGGCTTTCAACCTGTTCTTGCACCGTTCGCTTCTCTCCGACCTCTAAGCATTCGGTCTGCCTCCTAGAGTCGTCTCTAGATTGACTCTTTTCTTCATCAGCGCCTTCGCATTCGGGTTCCTTGCGACGGACGGCGCGGCCTCTGTTTTTCTGGAGGTAAACGCTAGCGTACCTCAGAATTCGGTCCTGTCGCCCAAGATATTTCTTCTGCATGTCAATGACATATTAGCCCTTGGCAATATACATTGCTATGCAGACGATAGCACAGTGCATGGGCGATATTATGGATACCCTGCAGCCAAGATAGTAGACGTTGAGGAAAATGGATAAGAGCTTGTCGCTGAGCTTGACCGGGTTTTGAACCGCATTTAACAGTGGGGTGATGAGAATCTGGTCCAGTTCAACGTTAAGAAAACACAGGAGTGCCCGTTCTCTACCAAAAAGTCTCCGTTTCTTCCCCTCCCCACTTTTCAGAGCACTCAACTGCCACTACGGGATAAGCTCGGTGTCCTGGGCATGGATATTTGCCGAGACCTCAACCCACGGGAGTACATCGAGGGCACCACTAAGGCAGCCTGAACAAGGTGAGACGGTTTTTCGCGCCCGAGCATTTGTGACTCCTTTATAAGACCCAGGTACGCTCGTCCGTACTGTTCTCATCTTTGTGATGGATCTAGGTATTTATTTTCTCGATCTTTTGCAGCGGCAATCAGTCCGCATTATCAACAGTCCCAATACTATCGATTCCTTTGAGCCTCTGCAGTTGCGGAGAGATATCGCCTCTATGGGAGTCCTCTACCGCTTTACCATGAAGAGTGTTCTGAAGCGTTCTTCCAACTGATCCCACCTTCTCCCTTCCTCTACAGAACAACACGTGCTGGTCTTGGAAGTCACCGCCTCAGTCTTAGAAATACGCTCTCGAACCAAACGGTTTGGTTCTGCATTGTCTGCTTTCACAGCGAGTATGGTTGCCTCCACTGTTGGATTCTGCTTGAGTTTCCCCACAGTCTGAGCATATTCTCAAATTTTTTCAATTTTAAAATACTACGTTTTTGATTTGCCATCCTTTGTCAAAATATAGTGATTTAGCTGATTTGATACACGCGATTGTGCTGCCCATTTAAAAAACATATTTTTTTTAAATGAACTGCAACTTTAACCGTCTGTCTTTATGCTTTGATAATTGGTAGTGCAAATGTTGTTTTCAGCGGAAACTGCATTCTTATAAATTGAAATTGCAAATAAGTTTGAATTATTGGAATACGGGGAATTGAAACATTTTCTTTTACAATGTTGTACCCCAGATGTGTATTTTGTAGCCGTGTACCATTACATATCTTTGTCGCTCAATATTTCTTATTAATAGGACTGGAACATTAACTTTCAGTCTTAACTTATGGGAATGCGCTCCTGATGATTCTAAAGATTTAAAAAACTTTATGCATAAGCTATGATATGACTGGTTCAGTTTCCCTTGCATTGTTTCCTGAGAGGTATTCGTTAACATCTTCCTCCACGTCTGACATGATCCGTTCGTTTATTTGATAACTGTCTCATTAGTCGGCGGATCAGAATAGATATTATTTTTAGATCATGTGTGCTATCATATACCACAACTCACGTCTCAGTGTCATCATGTCGTTACTGTCATTTGGCATACAATCATCTCCTATTTTTAGAAGAGCATTTGCATATTGACACTGCTCATAAATCATTGTGAAATTGTACTCGCATAATTGTAGTAAGACAAAACTTTTTAACATGTACCCATAATACATATGTTTCATACAGGCATTTATTTCATCTTGCGGCGTACCCCTTTTGCTTTTTTTTGTGTTTGAATCCCGCCGGATACTTTTCCTTCGGATTTTTTCAGGAAGAAAATTATTTGAATAAACAAAAAATCATGTAAACAAATCGAATCCTAGTGAATAATAACGAAATTGTAGTAGCAAAATTCAACATCCGCATGCGGCACAGTCGTCTGCCCTCACGTGTCTGCCCCTTCGGGTAAGCACACTTAAGCATATTGTGATAACTCAGTAAATGTTACATCTGAATAGCTCTAATATTTCTAAACTCATGAAGCATTTTCGCAAACCTTGCATCATCATCATCAGCCTATCGCAGTCCACTGCTGGACATAGGCCTTGCCTTGCCTTTCCTTCACAAACCTTGCATATTTCCATACAAACTTTCATCCCCTATTGCTATTTTACCTTGATCTTAAAATTTTATTTATTTTATTATAAATTTAATTATTATCTTATTACACACATCAAAAGTGTCTAGGGATCAAGCATTTTTATGCGGATTTCTTGAGATTGAGATGTGGCTTTGGCCCTGGCCTGCTCAGTCGCCAGACTTGAACCCGATTGAGCATGCATGGGATATGCTACAGAGAAGAGCTCTGCCGAATATGGAGGGTGTCCAGTCGCAAGAAGACCTTTTTTTGTTGTTGCAACGAACATGGGCGGCCATTCCACAGCGTGATTTGGATGAACTCATTTTGAGTATGCCAAACCGATTCTTGTGTTGTTAGTGTTCGCGGTAGAAACACGGATTATTAATTGTTTAAGTTACCTAATAAAATTTTAAAGAAAACTGTTATTTCAGTCTTTTTTTCGAACTTTAATGTTAGTGGTTCAAATGTCAAAAATCCCTTTATTAGGAAAATGGCAAATTTCTTTAATAATGCAAAGGTGACTTGGTTTATCGTTACTGTGACAAACGAAAACACTTTATTTGATGAATCCTTAAAGAAAATTTTAATTAATATCAATCAGGAGAAAAGTTATTGCAAAAATATATGTTGATCCCTAGACACATATGTTGATCCCTAGACACTTTTGATGTGTGTATTTTATGGAAGCCTTTATGGCTACCCTATCAAATTGTACCAGTAGTTCCTGAGATTAGCGCGTTCAAACAAATAAACAAACTCTTCAGCTTTATATATTAGTATAGATGTATTTATTATACTCTTCTAAGATCTACTACTCATAATTAACACCACAATTATTTAGATAAAGATTAATATTAAGCATTATGTTGATAAAAACTCTTTGGCAAATAACTCATTATTACATACCAACTCTTAGCGTCTTATACTCGTGATAACTTCTAAACGAAATGTCGGATTGGGATGAAACAAAAAGTATTTTACTTCTACATAAATACCCTTGATAACATAAAGCTTAATTTGGATAAGGACTAATATTACGATACACATTTAACGTAGTTTCTTTCTTCAGACGATTTAATAATTTTTTCGAACACAAAAGCGGTTATTGTGACTAAACCATGATAGTTAGATATATGCTCTCGCGGACTTTTTTGTAGATCTTAATGGGCCCTACAAACCCGTAATACATTATTTTGTTCTATTGTCAATAGTATTTGCAGCGCACGCAAAAATAGGTTTTCGATTTCACACCTTGGGTTAGAAAATAGCAATTTTCTTACGGATCCCTAATTTTTTTGAAAATAAAATATAGCCTATAGCCTTCCTCGATAAATGGACTATCCAACACTGAAAGAATATTTCAAATCGGACCAGTAGTTCCTGAGATTAGCGCGTTCAAACAAACAAACAAACAAACTCTGCAGCTTTATAATATTAGTATAGATAAGCCACGATGGGGGGATAACATATTATCTATACTTATAATAAAAATGTAACAGGTCAAATTCTGTACATTGAAGATATTTTGAAATTTTTTTTGGAGGGCACTCTGTTATCGATACTGAAACGAAAACTATTTTTTTTTTCATTTTTGTCTGTCTGTCTGTCTGTCTGTCTGTCTGTCTGTATCTTGGCCGCGCATCACGCCGAAACTACTGAATGGATTCAAATGAAACTTGGCATGATTTGAGTTCATACTCCGAGGTAGGACATAGGATACTTTTTATTCCGAAATTCCGGACGGTTTCTTTGGGAGGGGAGATGAAAGTCAAAATGTGTAATTAATTGTAATTCATTAACGAGTAGTCCGATTGCAATAATTCTTTTTTTGTAAGAAAGGAGATACTCTGAAGATTGTAGCATAAAGTATTTAATTTATCACAATCTCTCTATCTATTGGAAAAAAAATTATAAAGAATTTATCATTACGTAAAACAACATGTAGCGACACCTATTGCCAGCCATGCGTAATTAATAACACTTTGATTAATATATCGTGGAATAATCGTAGAACGTATTACGTAAAATTCGGTGTAGCATTAAGTATTTGATTTATCGCAACCTCTCTATCCATAAATTCAGCACGGTTTCTTGGAGAGGGGGGATGAAAGTCAAAATATGTACTTGGTTGTAATTCAATAACACGTGATTTCATTCATTCTTTTTTTGATAGACAGCAAGTACTTTAAATATTGTTCCGTGATCTATTTATAAATATATCACGTATAATAAATCTGTAGACGTTGAGTTTGTCAGTTTCTTTGCTTAAAACAGCGACATCTCTTGGAATCAAGTAACTAACTTTACAATAGGTACGTAATATGATTTTCTTTTGAACGTATAATAAAAATGTGATGTAACAGATCAATTCTGTACATTAAAGAAATTTAGATGTTTTATCGGGAGGGCTCTCTAATCGTTACTGAAGCAATGAAATTTTCTTGAAAATTGTTTCTGAACTTAACAGCAACATGTATTGGAATTAAGTAACACTAACTTCACAGTAGGATATACCTATCCTATATACGAGTAATCTATATATGATTAATTTTTAAAGTAGGTATAATAAAAAAAAACAGATTAATATAATTATATTATAATTATAATAATTCTGTACATTAGAGAAATTTTTTGGGAGGACGCTCTAATCGATTCTGAACCAAAAACTAAAATATCATAATAACGTTAAATGGTCATTGTAAAGGAGCAAGGTCCAAATGTATGAAGGAAGACGTCTTTTCAGTAGACTGTATTTAATTTGCTGGTTTTACAGTAATAGATTACTAGAAAAAACTTGCAAAGTTGACAAAACAATTTGTATATCTTCTTCTTCTTTTATATCCTATAAAAAGCGGCCAAGTGCGAGTCGGACTCGCCCATGAAGGGTTCCGCAGCAGCAAGTGGCATAATACAATTTTTATTTTATTTTTATATTTGTGTTGATTGAATAAAAGGTAAATTGCAGTTTACGATTTATGACGTATTAAAAAAAAAACTACTTACTAGATTTCGTTCAAACCAATTTTCGTTGGAAGTTTGCATGGTAATGTACATCATATTTTTTTTTTAGATTTATCATTCTCTTATTTTAGAAATTACAGGCCGGCTCCCCCCCCCCCCCTGTCACTTCACACATTTTACCACTTTGGAAGTGTCTCTCGCGCAAACTAATCAGTTTAGAAAAGTATGATATTAGAAACCTCAATATCATTTTCGAAGAACTATCCATAGATACCCCACACGTATGGGTTTATTGAAAAAATTTTTTTTGAGTTTCAATTCTAAGTATGGGGACCCCCATAATTTATTGTTTTTTTTTTCTATTTTTGTGTGAAAGTCTTAATGCGGTTCACAGAATACATCTACTTACAAAGTTTCAACATTATAGGTTTTATAGTTTCGGAAAAAAGTGGCTGTGACATACGGACGGACAGACAGACGGACAGACAGACGGACAGACAGACAGACAGACAGATTGCCTTTCGCACGGAACCCTAAAAATGAATTGCTGTTCGTTTGTTTCGCTAAAACTCGAGAACCGCCGGGCCGATTTAGCTGATTTAGGTTTTGAAGTGTTTGCCGTGGTTCAGGGAAGGTTTAAACGGTGATAAAATATGGAAAAATTGCGGGGAAGATAATAAAAACAACAATTTCCTTTTGCCCATATAAACTGTTCTACCAACTTTCCTGTCAAACTTTTGACTGTCAAATTGAAGCACTTATTAAATTAAGGGTTTTAAATAGGCATCATATATTATTACACGAATGAAATTAAGGGTTGTGTATAAGAAAAATTAAAAGATAGCGGGCAAAGTCTTTTTTTTTTGTCCGCGACGTCTGTCTGTATCTTGGCCGCGCATCACGCTGAAACTACTGAATGGATTCAAATGAAACTTGGCACGATTTGAGTTCATACTACGAGGTAGGACATAGATTTTTTTTTAAATTTTTTTTTTTTTAATAACGGGAAAAGTATTTTTCTTTGTCCGCGACTGTACACTGCCTGTAGGAAGCTGAGACAGATATGTAAATATGGCGGTACGATGTTTATTTTTATTCTACCCTTCCTGAATATTTTCGCCCTATTCTTATTCTTCCTTTCCTGAAAATTTTCGCCCTATTTCTATTCTTCCCTTCCTATTCAAAGTGCTGCAGCTTTCAGAATTTACTTACAGACAAGTCTGTTCTGATTTCTGAGGACTTTTTATTTTTTATTCTGTAATTTCTGAGATCTTTTTATTTTGTCTAAATCTGCCTAACCATAAAACTAGATAAGAAAAATTTAAAGTTATGTGGATTAGGATTTTTGTTTTTGTTTTTTACTCTTACCACAGTAAAAAACAAAAAAGGGAACGCCTCAAGACGATCGACGAGAGATCAGACCGCCTATGCTCAATTAAAGTGTAAAATAAAAATATAGTTTTGTGACTAATAAGAAACATTGTTTTTTATTACTTAAAAATATTTTTAAATTATGGTGTACCTCCAAAATTTTTAATCTTCCTAGATGTACCTTGAACCCAAAAAGTTTGCGGAACACTGAATGTACTATGGTGATGTGTGTTACTTCGACCTGAATGCAGACCTCCTTAACAAGCTTGACCGTCTTCTTAATAACTGCATTCGATTTATTTTCAATATTCGAAAGTATGACCATGTGTCTGCTTTGCGTTCCCAGTTAAAATGCAATCCTATTCGCCTACAGTGCAATCAGCGAGCTCTTACCTTCCTATTTTCATTTCTCAACTCGCCATCCTTACCTACCTACCTTGCTCCGTATTTCCGATACCTGTGCTCTAATCACGATAGAAATCTTCGCTCAGTTAATAATCTGCTTTTTTTTATGGAATAGACCGGCAAACGAGCAGACGTATCGCCTGATGGTAAGCGATTACCGCCGCCCATGGACACCCGCAACACCAGAGGCGTCACAAGTGCGTTACCGGCCTTTGGGGGATGGGGGGGGGGAGATAGGGGGAGGGGTTGGGGTATGGGCCTCCGGTATCCTCACTCACTAGGTGAAACACAGCGCAAGCACTATTTCACACCGGTTTTCTGTGAGGCCGTGGTATCACTCCGGTCGAGCCGGCCCATTCATGCCGAAGCGTGGCTCTCCCACGGTCTCTGCTTCTCTCATGTTCGTCTCATTACTCCGATTTCGTGAACTGTTCCTTCTTCGTTCAAGCAGTACTACTCTGGAATGCGCTCCCGCTCGAAATCAGGATGTCCACTAACCGATATACATTCAAAAATAAAGTACATGAGCTCTTTCTCAATGAACTGGCAGAATTATGTAATCTATAGCTTACCGTCCTTTTTAAACGACTTCCAAAAGGAGGAGGTTCTCAATTTCATCGTTCATCGTCACAATGTATGTACGTACACGGATTACTCCTCCGTCAATTTGTGGACCGATTTTGAAAATTATTTTTGTATTCGAAAGGGTATGCTCCTCATGTGGTCCCATGGCCACCATATCTCCTGATATGGCGTGACCTTGAGCGGGATAGCTGCTCTTCGCGTAGAACAAAACAACCGAAGCGTCGGTGACGTCGTTGACGTTCGTCTCGAAATATAGCGAGTGTGGTACCTACTATTACATTTGGCTTGGCACCGACTTCAAACCTATGAATAGGTAGCATATACAAGTTATTTGATACTTTTTAGTTTTTAAGTCGGTTTTTTAAACGAGGTTTTTTTTCCATTATTTAGTGTATAAATGTTGTATTTATGTATACGTAATCTGTATATGTATATCTACTTATATATGTATATTTGTATGTATAACGTTGAATATGATGTGATTATTGTAAATTTTAACGGACTTCTTATGTATATGAGATTTCACACACCTGCCTTATAAGATTTCTCCACCACCCGAATGTCGACTGGAAGAGAATACTCTGGGCATTAAGTCCGCCGATGTACATTCTTAGTGCATAAAGTTAATAAATAATATATAAATAATCTACATTGTATTTATATTTCCAAAAAAGTGTGTGTGACCAGTTCCTAAAATTATCATCTCAATGTAACTAACACAACATCCACATCTGGTAGTTCTTAAACAGTTTCTAAAAGATACTTTACAATAGGTACGTTATATGATTACTTTTTTATCGTATAATAAAAATGTAAAATATCAATTTTAAGTTTGAAATACTTGAATTAGGAGTTATAATTTTTAATATAAACAAACATAGAACTTAATAGTTATGATAATTTACCAGAAACAAAACACAAAATGTGTGTGAGTGTGTGTGTTTGTTACTCTTTCACGCTAAAACTACTGAACGGATTTGGATGAAACTTTACAGTAATATATCTTATACAGGATACTATTGGCCGCGAAAATCGACATTCACGCGGGCGGAGCGACATTCACGTTTTATAATAAAAGCCTCAAAATAAATAAAGATATAAAAAAAATAGAATAACTTAATAGCTACCCAAACCTCTTAATTCGGTCCTAATTCCTTTTGATTGTATTATTTTATATTGAAAATCGTACTAAATAGATGTCAGATTGTCATCAGTAGAGGTCATCAATAGCTGCTTAATAAGAAAAAACGGTTAAGTAAATTTCGAGTTTACGCATTACGCAGTGTACGAGGGACCCGACCCTGTGTGTGATCTCTCGTTTTAGAGTAGAATACAATTCTCTTTATTGTGCACCAGTTTATACAGTTTACATTTAGGAGCTTAATAATTTATCGACCATGAACAAATGCCGGCCGTATCGGTATAAAGCAATTTCATACAGGCAACTTTTGTATTGTATTGTAGCGAAACATAGTGTGCATATAAAAAAAATATCGACTTAAAACACAAATGAGAAGATTTTCCATCCGAGTGTGTTTTTTAATGATCTTTTTACGAAAAAGTACCAGAATAAAAATCAATCGATATTCGACGCTATGTATATCGATGTAAGGTTTAATATTCCGTGTTTTAGGAGATCAACGAGAACTTTCTAGAGCGTTGTTCGCGAATAAACTTTCTTCGTAACAATATACATAGCTTACCGAAAGCGTTCGGTGACGATGATAAATAAATAAATATTTTCGGACATCTAACACACAACGCCATCTAGTCCCAAGCTAAGCAGAGCTTGTGTTATGTGTACTAGACAACTGAAATACATATATACTTTTTTTTTGTAAATATATACATATTATACATAGAAAACACCCAAACTCCGAAACAAATATTTGTAGATCATACAAACATTTGGTCCGACTCGGGAATCGAACCCGAGACCTCACGATCACCAGTCGCACACGCCAACCGCTCCTAGCAACCTCTATGATTTTTATTCACCCAAAAAGGGCTCAATGCGCATAAAAAAGTGTTCACTTAAAATCAAATAATATATATATGTATATATATATATAATAAGTATAATATGTAGTTATACTATAATAGTAAAATCATGGTAAGTAGTCTAGTATTACTATTAGAGCTTAGATACAAACAACGTCATCATAGCTGCAATGACGTTATCGCCCTGAACTGTTGATTACATCAGGCGGCCTAAAACTCCATCTAAGAAAATGAATATGTTTAAATTATATTTGATTTATTATGTAATATTATTTCATTTATAATATTCTTCGAAATAAAATCAGAAATATAAGATCTAGTTTATTGATAGTTGGATTTTAATGTCGATCATTTGTAAAGGTGACTGTACAATTATTTCCTTGGCTCTATTGATTGATACAAAAACAGATACTACGTACGAACGTAACAGATATTAGATAACACAAAAGGCGGCCAAGTGCGAGTCGGACTCTCCCATGAAGGGTTCCGAAGCAGCAAGTAACATAATATAAAAGTTCTTGTAGTTCGTTGCAACTTTGATCGATAAATTGCGGATTACGATTTATGACGTATTAAAAATAAACTACTTACTAGATCTCGTTCAAACCAATTTTCGGTTGAAGTTTGCATGGTAATGTACATCATATATTTTTTTTAGTTTTATCATTCTCTTATTTTAGAAGTTAGAGGGGGGGACCAACATTTTACCACTTTGGAAGTGTCTCTCGCTCAAACTATTCAGTTTAGAAAAAAATGATATTAGAAACCTCAATATCATTTTCGAAGACCTATCCATAGATACAATTTTTTTTTGAATTTCAGTTCTAAGTATAGGGACTCCCAAAATTTATTGTGTTTTTTTTTATTTTTGTGTGAAAATCTTAATGCGGTTCACAGAATACATCTACTTACCAAGTTTCAATAGTATAGTTTTATAGTTTCGGAATAAAGTGGATGTGACATACGGACGGACAGACAGACAGACGGATGGACAGACAGACATGACGAATCTATAAGGGTTCCGTTCTTTGCCTATGGCACGGAATCCTAAAAATATACAAAAATTATTATCGTGGAAGTTCTAGAAAATTATGTAAAACAATTAGCCAATATGCTAATGTAAAACCTTAGATATGCACGTAAAACATTGATACCTGGTCGTATTTCCAAAATTCAGTTATGTTTTTCACACAATTTATTCTGTATTGTACTACGCGTTCATTTCGAGAATGCCGTTACCTCCAGCCCCGCTTCTTACTTCCCGATTGCGTACTCAAATGTCCCTTTATATTTACTTAAAATTTTATTTTAAAAAATTCACTACTTAAATGTCTACCACGAACAAACTCGCTTTCCTAGATGTAAAAGTAGCTGCTTTGTTAATTTTATGTATATTATTATATATAGGCTTAGACTAGATATTAATTTTATCGCTGTGTAAAAAATTTACTTATCATTTCATAAGGTAAAACCATTTAACAATGATAGGCTATGATATACTTTTTCTGTCAGTAATTACATACCTTTAAATCAAGAAATATTTGTAGTAGTCATATAATAGGTCTTTACCTATGAAATTGCCGTTTTGTATGCAATAAGTGAAAGTACTTATTTTTTCAAACTTTTTTATTTCTGTTATTCGAAGTAATCACCCATGCAATCGACGCATCTTTGCCAACGCATTGGCAGTTTATTGATGCCCTTCTTGTAAAAATCAGCTGGACGGGAGGCAACAAACTCTTCAAAGGCATTTTGTACTGCCTTTCGGGAATTGAATTTTTTACCCACTAATAAGTTGTCTAAATTTTGGAAAAAGTAATAGTCGGTAGGTGCAAGGTCTGGTGAGTATGGCGGATGAGGGAGAGCTTCCAACCCCAGCTTTTGCAGCTTGGAGACTGTCTGTTGCGCAGTATGGGGTCGCGTGTTGTCGTGAAGGAGCAGTGGGGACGACCGATTGACCAAAGCTGGTTGCAGATGTGCAAGCTTCTCCATCATTCTCTCCAGTTCTTCACAGTACACATCTGCATTAATGCTCATAATTAAATAATGCATAATTAAAAAGCTGTGGTGAATCACACCCGCACTAGATCACCAAACAGTGACCATCAAATTTTTTGGGGTCATTTTTGGTTTAGGGCATTGCTTTGGTGCTGAACCAGGGTCTAACCAACTTGCTGAGCGCTTTCCATTGTCGAACAGAATTCATTTTTCGTCGCACGTAACAATTCGTTTCAAAATTCCTTCATTTCTTTGCCTGTTGAGCAGCGCAAAGCAGGTCTCGACGCGTACGTTGCGCTGGCGATCGTTAAGGTCGTGGGGCACCCATCTATCAAGCTTTTTTACCTTGCCAATTTGTCGCAAATGGATCAATATTGTTTTGAGGCTTACATTAAAAGCTGCTAGCTCAGCTGTAGATTGAGTTTCGTCAGCTTCCACAATCGCCTTGAATTCATTATTGTTAACCAAAGTCTCCGGACGACCACGAGCTTCATTTTTCAAGTCAAAGTTTCCAGAACGGAACCCGGAAAACCAATAACGGGTTGTGCGTTCGTTTGTACAGTTCTCTCCGTAAACGTTTTTGATGTTACGTGCCGTTTGTGTCGCGTTGGTGCCACGACGGAACTCATATTCCATAATTACACGAATTTTTAAAGTATCCATTATGACGAAAAATGTTCTAATGTAATAAAAATACAACGCTAATCAAAAAACAAAAGACTGAGTTTGTAAATATAATGTCATGGTTTTAATACAAAATTAATTTGAATTTAGAATACAAAGCCATTACAAACTTTTTTTTATTTAAAATGACCAGTACTGAAGAAAGGCAATTTCATAGGTAAAGACCTAATATATATATTAACAACAAGCTGACCCGGCGAACTTCGTACCGCCATATTTACATATCTGTCTCAGCTTCCCACAGGCAGTGTACAGTCGCGGAAAAAAAAGACTTTTCCCGTTATTTTTTTTTTTTTTTTCTTTCTAGCAAAAAAAGAATGAATGATATCCGACTATGTGTTATTGAATTATAACTAAGTACATATTTTGACTTTCATCCTCTCTCTCCAGGAAACCGTGCTGAATTTCGGGATAAAAAGTAGTCTATGTCCTACCTCGTAGTATGAACTCAAATCATGCCAAGTTTCATTTGAATCCATTCAGTAGTTTTGGCGTGATGCGCGGCCAAGGTACAGACAGACTAACAGACGGACAGACAGACAAAAATGGAATAAACAGTTTTGGCTTCAGTATCGATTATAGAGAGCCCTACAAAAAAATATTTCAAAATATCTTTAATGTACAGAATTGGACCTGTTACATTTTTATTAAAAGTAATATAGAAATTGCTCTTTCGTAGAGAATTAGAATTTACATTTGGCAATACGACACATTTACATAATAGACCCGAAAATATCTTAAATATCTCATGTTATCGGACATCTAGACCGCTGTTGACACTCATAGTCCACCACAGATCGCACTTATATGCGTAAACATTCTGCAAGGGACTAAGACGGTTAAAATTACAATCAAAACATCTAAAATGACACATCATCTTCTTGCTACATTCTTGGGACAACATTAAGACAAGAAGTCAGAATACATGGTACGCAAATCCTTATTGGATAGAGATTAATGGATAGATAAAGATAAAATTCAATACAGTGATCGGTGCTTGCTTCAAAAACGCTAGACTAGCTATCAGAAGCAATAGCTTTATATACATCCTATATTCCTAATGCGAAAGTCGTCTTTAAATTTTTGGAACCAAGTTTCTTATGGGGCGTTGCGGAGGGGTACCCTAGCCGGCAAAAAATGTCCATAACGTAAGATTGACGCCTCGGTGTCAAAATGGTAGCGTATGAGAATGATGTGAGGTCTGGGGTACGAATCCCATTTTTTATATCTGCAAATATTTGTTTTTGGCAGTTTGGATATTTTCAATGTAAAATATGTATGTAGGTATTTACAAAAAATATGTTCGAAATCTTTATTTATTTATTTCGGATTACTAGGTGGCAGCACAAGTTTACTTATATTTTATCATTTTTATCGTTAAAAAATCATAATAAAAAATGTATACCCGAATAGTTATTTTCTTTATATCTTGAATAGAACTTGAAATAAATATTTTTATGTTAAGGAACTTCGTTCCTATCTGGTGTCCCCCGACACCACACGACTTATTTTTTTTTAGTATCTTTGAACTTTTTTTTTGCTATTCTTAAATGACGACTATGAACTTGTAGGAAATTTCAATCATCTTTATAGGTCATATTTGTAGGATTGTTTCGTAATTTTTAACTGACTTTAAAAAAAAGAGGAGGTTCTCAAGTCGACAGTATATATTTATTTTTTATGTCTGTTCATCGTTTATGAACCGATTTTGATGATTCTTTTTTTAATGGAAAGAAGATAACCCAACGGTGGTACCTTGATAAGGACACTAAGATCTGATGATGGTATCCAAGAGAAATCGAGTCGAACCTTGAAGTCGGTTTTTGTTTTTGTTATGAAAATATAAATTATGATGTGATAGGTTACGAAGCTGCAAATGAAATACATTTTTTTCAGGCACCTGTGTGGGTGTGTGTTGTACCTCAGTAAGATCAATCAATCAGTCTTATTGAGGTATAACAAAATGGGAATTTCTGTTATCAGTTCTGAAAAGCCAATGAAATCAACACGCTAACAGATTAACAATTAATAACGGATATGACTATGAGTAATAGGTACGTATTAATTTATTTTATCTAATTTAAAGAGAACAAACATTGATAATGAGTATGTGAGAAAATATATATTAGTATAAAAGCCATTGCCACTGAAAACAACAATCAGTGTCACGGTATATTGGTGTTCTGAAATACACATTGGAAATATACAATGCGTCTACTATTTATCTTGGCCGTTTGCGTCGCGGCTGTTGCCGGTAAGTTGGCTAACTGTTTATGCTAATTGTTACTCTTTCTTTCTGGTGATTTATCTTCTTTTGGTTCTTTAGTGAGGATTTGATTAAGAATAACAGTTATTATTAATCTAATTGATTGTTATCAGTTTTCAAAAGTAAAGAGTATATTGCACTCAAAAATGTTTTTTTTTAATTTTATTTCTTCACTCACATAAGCATAGTTTATACTTAAATTACTTAAATATCAATTTATATTAGAATTTCTACATTTTAATATTATTTAATGCAAATACGATTAAATACATGGCCGAAATATTTCTCACTTTAATTTAGAAGCATACCGATTTACAAATAAACAGTAGTATCTAGTTACATCACTTCAAACTTTATTTTATACTTTTTAAGTGCATGTCCCGAATTTCACTTTTACAAACCCGTTGTCAAATTTACTAATAAGTGTTAAAAAATTGATAAACTGAAATAAATAATATGTGGAGCTACTACTTGTAAGGTAAAAAGTAAAAATTCTGGAATGGAATACTGAAAGTGAAGCAAGTTTTCAAACAAGTTTGAAGAATTTATACGTTATATTTATTACCTTTAAAATATTTAATTTAAAACCCAGCACAACAAGTAACTGCACGTTTGGCCTAGTGGTTTAACGGTCACCACGCCGATTCCTACTTCTCCAAGTATCGTGGGTTCAAATCCCACGTAGGACAATACTTTGTGTGATCCACAAATTGTTGTTCAGAGTCTGGATGTTATTTGTGTCCGTTTCATGTATGTTTGTAAAGTCCCCCGCGACACAGGATTTATTCCTAGTGCGGGAGTTGTCTTTTTTAAAAGAAGATAAAAGAAAGAAGAACATTGACTGCCTCGTTGGCGTAGTGGTAGTGTATGCAACTGCTGTGCTTGAGGTCTCGGGTTCGATGCCCGGGTCGGACCAAATGTTTGTATGATCTGCAAGTATTTGTTTCGGAGTTTGGGTGTTTTCTATGTATAATATGTATGTGTTTCCAAACAAAAAAAAGTATGTATGTAGTTATATCAGTTGTCTAGTACCCATAACACAAGCTCTGCTTAGCTTGAGACTAGATGGCGTTGTGTGTTAGATTTCCGAAATATTTATTTATGTCCGAAATATTTATTTATTATATTTTATTTATTTTATTTTTCTTATAGCCGCTCCACCCAGCGATCTGTCTCCGAGAATCGTTGGTGGTACAGCACTTACTATTCAGCAATGGCCTCAAATGGCCAATGTCCTGTTCACGTGGAACATGAATACCTTCGAACAGTTCTGTGGCGGTACTATAATAAACCAAAAAACTATTTTAACTGCTGCCCATTGCATTGGGTAAGTAATATTTTTAAGATTGCAACCTTTTTACATGTTTCACCTTGATACCTCTATCGATATATCTACCTATTTTCAATGAGTTTTTATGTGATCAATATGAAAAATTAGTATCCCACAGTTTATTACTATTTAATCTATTTGTTGTAAAATACGTATAAAAAAAATCCTGTTTCAATACGTAGTTTCTTGAAAAAATTATTGCTAAATTTATCAAGATTTGCTTGTAGATTCAATCCCTCTCTCTGCCTAAACAAATTCTTACCTTACTCTTAAATTATCACATTGAGATTTATTAATAGGTTGTTATTGAGTTTGTAAAAATATTAAATGACATCCTAAATTAACTCTTAGTCGACTCTGTAGTGACATGTAATCATTCTTTACGCACGAATACTTTTTACTTGTGTACATACGTTTATTGAGTTTAATCTTTTGTTTTAGCTATCACGCAGCAAATAGGTTCCGTGTTCGTGTCGGTTCTGCTTTAGCTAGCAGTGGTGGAGTTTCTCACGTCATTGATGAGATTATCCCCCATCCCTTCTACAATCCTCAAACTGAAGATCTTGATATCGGCTTAATACGTACACTTAACAATATAAGCTTCACTGCCCAAGTTCAAGCTGCAACATTAGCTACCGGTGAATATGCTCTTGGTGACAATGAAGAGGTTCAAGCCCCTGGATGGGGTGCAGAACGGGTAAGTTTAGTATTTTATAACATTTTAGTTTAGTCCAGTCTAGCCTTACATATTTTCAAATATCTATACTTTAAGTTGACATCTAAAATCATTGAAAACAAGTTTTTAACCGACTTCAAAAAAGGAGGAGGTTCTCAATTCGACTGTATTTTTTTAATTTACTTTTTTATGTTTGTTACTTCATAACTTTCGACTGGGTGAACCGATTTTGATGATTCTTTTTTATTTGAAAGCTGGTGCTTCCCGAATAGTCCCATTTAAATTTGGTCCAGATTGAAGTCGGTTTTTTTTTTGTTATTTTTTTTTAATCAAACACGTTTGTATAAATCAAATTTTTATTACAGGCGACCGGTCCTCGTTCGGAAGAGCTTCGTGTGGTAAAAATTTGGACCGTCAACCAGAGCGAATGCGCACAACGTTACAGGACTGAAAATGTAGCTATCACCGATAACATGTTGTGCGCTGGCTGGCTCAACGCTGGTGGCCGTGGACAGTGCGCTACTGACGGCGGCGGACCTCTCGTTCACAAAGGCACTGTTGTAGGTGTCTTCTCTTTTACTTTCAAATGCGGTACTCGTTTCTATCCCGGTGTCAGCACACGTGTATCTCGTGTTGCTGACTGGATTAATGCAAATACAGAATGGGAATGATTATATTTATACATTATATAAAACAACTTTGAGGAACAATATTAAGCCCTGTGTATTTTTTGCTTCGACACTGTGGAAGTTTAAAGTGTACCCTCTAATGTGATCTACTCTATAAGTATTATTTCATTAATTATATTTAGGTGCTATGAGCATTGTATTTTGAAAGAACATTGACATAGTTTTTATTTTATATTATTTAAAATTAAATTAATTACTACTTAGGTATTTCGATTATTATGTGTATGTTTGTATTAGTTTTGGTTTTGTAAACCAGGTTCTGATTGATATTTTGATTGATTGTATCTTAGTTGAGACAAGAAAGATGATATTAAGGTTGCTGAAAGGAGTTTAGAAATACATAAATCTTAAATGGTATTTATTAAATTAGATCGATTACACGATTTTATGTAAATATTTGTTTATCTTTCATCTTAAATTTAATCTGTAGATAAAAAACCGACATATGATTGAACATTACACATTTGCCAATTACTAACTTTTTTCAGAAAACAGTAATTAATATCAACAGCCCTTAACAGTTCACTGCTGGACAGTCTACTCCTTAGTAGGGATGTTTTAGTGAACAGTTAATAAACTATTAATTACTATAATAGTAATAACGTAACACATCTATCACATAGCGATCTGATCCCAAAACTAGACTAGTACTTTAACCTGACTACTTAAAATTTCCAAATATATACGTTATAGGTATAGATTAATTAGATACACGTAGACCCTGAATTAGCGATGGTGATCATCACACAATAAAATATTATTAGTGGGATCACTAACCAGGATTACCAACCATTAGATCTGACCTTCTGCTGCTATCTGAAACGTAAAGTACATATAACAGATAACTAACAAATGTATAGAAATGACGTCTCTCAACGCTAAGTTACGTGGGCAAAAGAAAATATTAGCCAATAATACAAGAGAAGAGAGACGTCAACAGTTGTAGAAAGAAATCAACGCAAAAAACTTGCATCTTGAGTAAGGGGTCAAATATTATACGTTCCGTACCCTTAATACAACATGGGGAACTATACTCTGTCCATTACTTTATTTTCTTTTTGACAGTTCAAGAAATTTTGAAATTAGTGACGCCCTCACTCATAACCGATTCGATTTGAAACGAATAGCGATTTTATTTACGAAGAACTTTCAATCGTTTTAATTAAATATTTTTTGTTGAAATATTAATTATGCCTTCATTAATTTTTTATATTATGTAAGAAATAAACAAAAATATAAATAATAAATCAGTAAATTAGATGAATGAACAGAGTTATTGTTCTTTACTCTTGGTTTGATCCTAAATTCCAAGATTTCGACTTAATTCCTTGCAAAAATTCAATCTTGGAGTCATAGATACAATTTTTATTTCCTTTTTTTATTAAATTTACACAAAAAATACTTACATGAAGTCAAATTATTTTTATCACATGATCGATTTATCGTATTTCAAGTACTGTTTTATAGTCTGTGGTTGTTTGTTATGCACAGACCACTTCACTAAAGTACCGTCACCGTCAATAAAGTACGACATTACTGTAGTACATAATTCCGAAAAAAAATATGGTAATTTATAGGCGTGAGCTGTCAAAAAGAAAATAAAGTAATGGACAGAGTATAAGATACATTACATCTACGAGTAGAAACAAACCCAAGTGACTTTCGAGATCATTGATGTATTATATATACATTGATGTATGTATGTTGTTGGCAGTCCTGGGATGGTCTCAAGAATCAACTGGACACAACTACCTCAAATACAATTCGATGGTACCAACCTCGAGATTAGTACCAGTGTCAAAAATTTAGGTATATACTTCGATAGTACTCTATCTTGGGCTCCACAGATTCAAGAAGTCAGTCGTAAGATATTTGCTTCTGCTGGATCTCTCCGCAGACTGCGTAACTTTCTTCCGACTGCAACTAGGGCTGCACTTGCGCAAGCACTTCTCCTCCCAATTCTCGACTATGCCGATGTCAGCTATCTAGATCTCACTGAAGCACAACTTGATAAGCTTGAGCGACTACAAAATTTTTGTATACGATTTGTATTTGGCCTGCGAAAATATGATCACGTCTCCGAATTTCGTCAACTGCTCAAGTGGCTTCCGATTCGCTCTCGCCGGAATACTCATATTCTCACTTTTCTCTATAACATCTTGTTCAATCCTAGAGCTCCCTTCTACCTCAAAGAACGATTCAAGTTCCTCAATGACACACATGGAAAATGTCTAAGGTCATCCGAAAATTTGGTACTGGAGATGCCTCAGCATTCCACTAAGTTTTATGATCAGTCTTTCACTGTTCAAGCTGTACGCTTGTGGAATGCATTGCCCATAAACATTAGGCAAGTGAAAACAATAAGTGGATTCAAGAAGATGGTTCACGAATATTACACATCATAATTGAGTCAGTCACACATTAGGATTTGTTTGGGAGTCTTCTCTCTCTTAAATTATAGTTATGCTTATATGTATGTATGTATGTTTATCTATTAGTATGTAAAATTATGTGTTTTATAACTATGTGTGTAAGTTTATAAATATATATATATTGTACCTATGTAAATATATGTGTGTATGGATATAAATAGTTTCTTAATTCAAACTCATTGCACGTCAACTACTACTGTCTCTCTGAAACATTTGATCCATCCTAAGGTTGCCTGGAAGAGATTGCTTTTGGCAATAAGGCCGCCCTTTGTACACTACACTTTGGACACTTTATGTATTATGTACTTATTTCAATCTGTAATATGGTGTGCAAATAAAGAGTTTTCTATTCTATTCTATTCTATATATAGATTAGTAAGTACGTACGGATCAAGAACGAATAAGCTGAAAAAAGGAGCTTGATCTTGATCAAAGCAAATGCCAGTTTAGTGTTCAATGTGGCGTAAACCGAGGGTAACTTAATGGCACGTGACAATAACAATCATTAAAATGAGTAAAGGCATTAGGCAAACTTTTGATGTTTCATTAGTCTATTACTGACATCAAATACTGAGAATTTGAACGAACGACATTTTTCAAATGATTTCCCCGACAACTTGAGCTTGAAGAGAATCTAAGAATCACAGATGGTTTTTCGGCACAAAAACCTCATGCTCCGATACAGGTTTATAAAAATAAGTGTATAGTAGGTTACAGTAAAATCAAAGTCGAAAATTTTCATTATGAGAGTGAAGCAGCGGTAACTTCATTAAAAAAAGTCGATGTGGTTTGGTTTTATTGCAAATTGAAAAAAAAAATGTTACCTGATTGGAATATTTACATTGAATACTTGTAAATAAATATAATGTAAATTTGTAAAAAAAAAACCGCGACGTACGACTCATAGGTGGCGTGTGCATTTTATGGAGAATACAGGTCCAGCTATCTTTCGAATGGCTTTTTCTCAGAAGTGGTAAATCTTATGGAAAAAAGGGTAAGGACAATTTTAGTAGACAATTACCTGATCTATAATGTTTTTTACGCTATAGTTACCGTAAAACTAACCGATTGGTCAAAAAATCATTTTTGTGCGTAGACCTAGAATTATTTTTTTGCACACATGGGATCAATGGAGACTTTTCAGGACTTCATTAAAGTGGTATCCCTTACGTGCCTGCAAATTTTCATTCAGCTCTTTTTTATATAGGATAGGCAGGCAAACGAGCATACGTATTGCCTGATGGTAAGCGATTACCGCCGCCCAAGGACACCCGCAAAACCAGAGGCGTCACAAGTATGTTGACGGCCTTGGAGGAATGGGGGGTGGAGAGATAGGGGGAGGAGGGTTGGGGTATGGGCCTCCAGTATCCTCACTCACAGCGCAAGCACTATTTCACACCGGTTTTCTGTGAGGCCGTGGTATCACTCTGGTCGAGCCGGCCCATTCATGCCGAAGCGTGGCTCTCCCACTGTTGTTGTTGGGAATTAATGCAAGGGTAATTGTTTAGGGTTCCATGCCATAGGCAGAAAACGGAACCCTTAAAGATTTGTCATGTCTGTCTGTCTGTCCGTCCGTCTATCTGTCCATCCGTATGTCACAGCCACTTTTTTCCGAAACTATAAGAACTATAATGTTGAAACTTGGTAAGTAGGTGTATTCTGTGAAGCGCATTAAGATTTTCACACAAAAATAGAAAAAAAACAATAAATTTTGGGGGTCACCATACTTAGAACTGAAACTAAAAAATACGTTAAATCGTAAACTGCAATTAACCTATCATTCAATCAACACAAATATAAAAATTATATTATGTTACTTGCTGCTGCGGAACCCTTCATAGGCGAGTCCAACTCGCACTTGGCCGCTTTTTTTAGCTAATTTGACCGGGCTAATTTGTAATACTATGTTTTGAGAAACGAGTATTACCTACCAATATTTATTCAATTAAGTCTCTATAATGTATCTAACGGTCAATTATATTCATAGTCACTTGTCTTGATAATGATGATGCACCTATTTTGCTACCGCGTATAAACGTTAGATAGCGTATACATATTGAAGACTAAGTTTTATTTTATATAACAAGTCACAAAAGGTCACCTGATGCTAAGTTACCCAGTCTTAGTCACAAGTGTATTAGTGGCTTTTTGAATTGCATTTTGCATTTTGAATTTGAATTGCTGGTGCATATTAAGCGGAAGTATAATAACACAATAACACACATATTTAAAATGAAAGGGGATCTTAAAAAAATAAACGACTTGCCATTAAGCATTTATTTAAAATAATATAATTTTAACGAAGTGTTTGAACTTATTTCTCCAAAAACTTGTGATAGATCTTATTTGTTTGCATTAATCCAATCCGAGACACGGGATACCCGAGAATTAACACTGGGGAAGAAACGTACGCCACAGTTGATACTAAAAGAATAGAGACCAACCAATACACCATTGTGAAAAAGAGGACCGCCGGCGTCACCTTCACATTGGCCACGGCCAGCAACCTCGAGCCAGCCAGCGCACAACATGTTGTCAGTGATTAATACATTTTCAGTATTATAATGCTGTGCACAGATATCCTGGTTTATAGTGAAAATTTGTACTTCGCGAAGTTGTTCAGAACGACGACCGCCAAACTGCAAAATGTATAAAAAATATTTTAAGGTTGCACGTTATTTGAATGATGTTCCTAAAAGAATGCTCGAAAAATATAAATACAACTAGGAATGAACTGCATATACATCAAAATACCTTTCAGATCCAGAACTGACTCATACAACCCTCGAGTTTAATATCACTGTAGTGCTATATTTACACGAACAATTGTTAGTAATTTAAAAACCCCATGTGATTCAAGATTGGATACTATAGTTTAGAAATTATTAGTAAATATACTAGTATGTATATTCCTTTATAACTTATTATAACATTAGTAATAAAGACATTTATACATTGTAACTCTTAATTTTCTATGTTTTGATTTGTCTAACTTATCTATAGGTACATATACAAATAATGGAGGCTTATATTCAGCAGTGGACTGTTAACAGCTGTTGATGATGCATTTAAATAAAAATCAATTGTCTAATTTTAATTTTAAATAACAATTGTTTTACGGAATGTGTAAGTACTCATTTATTTTTATTTTTTTAAATTGTCTGTTTGTTCCGGCTAATCTTTGGAATGACTGGAACGATTTTACTGGGATACGAGATTTTCTGATAGTTCAACTTTGGTTTCTTTTACTTTAGCGGTTGTTGATGTAAAGGTACAACAACATATAATAATTAATTTAGAATTAGCATTTTAGGGCTCCATAAAACTTACTCTTGTCGCTCCCCATCCAAGAGCACTAACAACTTCGTTATCATCTAGTCTGTAATTAGTGCCAGCAATAGATGCAGGTTGGATTTGATTAGTAAAGTTTATTACAACCGCAGTGCGTATTAACCCAAAATCGTGGTCTTCGGTCTGTGAATTGTAGAAGGGGTGAGGAATAAGTTCTGCAACGTTGATAGAACTTCCACCGCTGCTTGCTAACACAGAAGCAATGCGAACACGGAACCTGTTAGCTGGATGATGGCTATAAAAAAAGGAAATTTATGTATGAATTTTAAGTATTTTAATGAAGGTAAAATGTAGTTTTTTCATTTAAAAACAGTATGAAATATTTACCTAATACAATGAGCGGCAGTTATAACAGTTTGTTGTGTCAATATAGTTCCAGCACAGTATTGTGAAAAGGTAGTTGAATCCCAAGTGAACAGGACATTAGCCAACTGGGGCCATAGTTGGATGTTGGCAACAGTTCCGCCACCTAGAATTCTTGAAGCTATGTTTGTACTAGGAGCAGCTAAAAAAAAGAATAATTTGTCAACATTACGTTTTACCAAAATTACATCATGAATTATTTTGTATTCTTTTGCCGTTGACGTGTATAATTTAAAGTATGGTTAAATAAGAAGTTAGAAAGTTTTCTTTAAATATAAAATATTTTTTCTTCCAGCTTGCATAGAGATTTGTTTTCACTAATATAAAAAAATACAAACTATTTTTTTTCCATTTTTAAACTTAAAGTACTTAAAGTACTACTTTAAGTTTAAAAATGGAATAGCTGCATGAAAGTCACTGCATTCCTACAATTTTGCTGGTCAAATGTATTACTGCAATAATCGATAATTCAGTTAAATGCAGGTCAATATTCAAATTCTGAACGTTTATTTAAAAAAATCAATAAAGTTGAGAACCTCCTCGTTTTGGAAGTCGGTTAAAAAGTACTAACTTAAGTATTTATAATTATTTTTTTATTAATGCAAAAAATAGTATTTTTCTAACTCACCAGTGGCAGCCGCAAGGCATAATGCCAAAGCAGTTACTAGACGCATATTGCAACTTTTTTAGATGTTAACTTAATAAAGTTAAAACGTCATAACCATGTATGTTATTTGAGTCGGTTACCCTTTTTATACTAAAAACAGTTAAGTGCCCCCCTCACTCCTGTTTAATCAATTAATCAATCATTATATTCATATCTTTAAATTAATCAATTTAAAACAGTAACTTAATAATTATGCAGTGCTTTTTAGATGATAACACTAATGGCATGCATTGATGAATACGATTGATAAGTGATTAAGAATCGATATTTATCGAAATATCAAAAACTTCAATAAGTTTTTTAAAATCCGTGTACAAAAGAAGTGGTGCTCTTTCATTTCATTTCATCATTTAATTTAATGAATGGTGAAACACAAAATATTATGTAATACAACAATTAATTTAATCTAAAATTATTTCTCTTTAAAATGTGTGAATCCACACGGTTCGTCGCCTCATCGTGTGAAATAAAAACGCGATATACGAGTAACTCAAGTGGTATAACTTAAGGTGTCCGCTGGTGTCCCCGCCAAGAATCTCTCTCATCTACAACTTCAAAGATTATGTAATTATGTATTTTTCTCTTCATATACTTGAGATGTATATACCTTGACAATCTATCTCGCGCGATTGCAAACAGTCGAAAGATTGTGAAATGGTATCGACGAACCGCAAATCGCGCGCTGATTGGTTGAACAGCACATGTCCCGCGCCGCCATATTTGTTTGTAAAAAATACTTTACATTTGGCAAAAAATACGAATTAATCGTATTTTTTGCCAAATGTAAAGTATTTTTGTGATTGTAAATTGATTTCATGTTGAAAATACCTCACATCTTTAGAATTAGTTATATTAAATTGTTGAAACAGTAAAATTAATTTGTGATTAATTATTGAAGTTCTTACCTAACCTAACCGAACTCTATGGCTATTGAACGGCCTACTCTAAAACCGACCAATCAGGGACTGTTGACAATTTGACGCCCGTAAGCAGTATATCGTAGTTGACAATCTACCGATAATTTGCAATCTCGCTAGGAAGATTATGATCTAACGGTTTTTACAATCTTACGGTGACATATTATATATTTTTCTCTGCAGCCTTTACAAATTATGCATTTGAAGTTTCAAGGTGGAGATGACCAAACAAAAAAGGTAAAATTTAGGAAAGTCAGTAATTAGTATTTTTTTCTTTCATAATATGGAAATCTTCAGGGGTCATCTTACCAAGGCTTACGGTATAGTTGTAAGTTTATGACTAAACCTATACATGTACGGTCTTATATGTTCATATTGCAAGAATCGCGGGTACACTCTAGAAACGAGGATCCCCGAGAATTCGGGCAGACCCCCATATGCAGCCACACCATTGAGTGCAGAGAGCTTTGCCCTCCTTTCGATTTAGAGAAAAGCACGCAGAACATCACGTCACTATCTCAAAAGTTCACAGTTAATATACCTGCACCCTATTAAGCCTTTCATAATTTTGTAAATTCACCAGAAGTAATCAAGTCTGATTAACTGTATTTAGGTAAATAAGTATCTAATAAGTCATGTAATTTAAGGAGCATGCTTGTTTACTATAATAAATAAAAATTATGTGATAAATCTCAGTTATATGTCTTTTACCACCAATAAAGTGTTTACCATTCTGAAAGCAATAGTATTTATTGTATACCTAGCTGTTTATATGTCTAGTTTTCTAAGTTATTTTTTTCTTATTATAGTGGAAGATCCGACCCTAGATCGACCTTCACCGAGCTGATAATAGAATAAAACTTATTTTATATTAAATTTCGTTTATTAGAAAATTTATTAAAAATGTGTTGTCTAAAAAAATCCTGGACAGAATATTTTTAGAAAAAAAAAATGTTCCATTCCATTTATACATGCTCTAAGGCCATGTTCAGATGACGAGCGCTCAACGCGCGTTTTGCTAACGCGCGTTAACAACTCCATTTAAAAACGCTCGTTAGCATGTGTACTCCTAGAACAAATTACATGTAGTTGTAAACGCGCGTTAGCAAAACGCGCGTTGAGCGCTCGTCATCTGAACATGGGCTAAAGCATGATATAAAAATACAGGTATGACATTCCTCCGTTCATCAATTCTCTCTCTCTCTCTCAAAGTTTTCAAAAATTAGACAATCATCCGCTTCGGAAGTGTATGATAATCGTTTAGAACGACCTTGTAGGATCGAAATGTTGTACCGGGTGTTGAGTACAGATTAGGAATCTTTCTCGGCCTTTGTGGAAGGAATTGTACTTACATAAATGTTTACATAAACGGTGTGATGTGTGTGTTATGAAGCTAGCTGATGGCATCAAAAGAGGTATCTCTTCTCCAATGCCCAGCGAACCCACCAAAAGAATACACATCACGGACGCTAGTGAGTACTTTGTGATTAATATAATTTTAACGAGGTGCAATCGCCTCTTGTTTTGAATTCTTTCGCCAAGAGGATAGTTCTTCGATTGACTAGCTTTTAACTGATGGGCCCTTACAGGCTGGTACAAGGATTACTTACTCCAAGTAATGGTGTCGCAATGGTAGCGTATGCGAATGCTGTGCTTGAGGCCTCGGGTTCGAATCCCGGGTCGGATGAAATGTTTGTATGATCTGCAAATATTTGATTTTTCGGAGTTTGGATGTTTTCTATATATAATATGTATGTATTTACAAAAAAATATATATATGTATTTATATCAGTTGTAGTACCCATAACACAAGCTCTGCTTAGCTTGGGACTGGATGGCGTTGTGTGTTAGATGTTCGAAATATTTATTTACTTGTTTCATGAACGAAACAATCAGTATAGCGCCAGCTGTAAGTTGTATGTAACAAGTACGGAGTGACTCTAGACAGAACTTGTTTCAGTAGAGATTAGATGGCAGCACAAGTGACCAGTTCAGCTATTTTTATTTTTATCGATAAAAATCATAATAAAAGATGTATAGCTGCATAGTTGTTTTATTTATACCTTGAATAGAACTAGAAAACATATTTTTTTGATAAGGAACTTCGTTCCTATCTGGTGTCCCACGACACCACACGACTTTTTATCAGTATCTCGACTATGGTTCGGCATGCTTACTAAAATGTCATTGCTTGCGGTGTCGTCGGGTCGTTTCTTTTACTCTAATATGGCGAAGGTGATGAAGGCACGTCCATGCGTCATACTCGAGAACGGGTGCTGCTTGGGGTGATTGGTCGGCCTAGTCAGCGATGCTTTAGCCTATAGGTAATATCATTTTGGTTCGTTAAACTGCAACTCTAGCCTCTTAATCTAGTCACTAATTATTTTTAACAGTAGATTTTGCAACTGAATGTAAGTAGATGTGCACCTTGAGTAATTTCTACGTTTAATGGGCTCAAACTTTCAACGCAACGGTATCACTTAGTGTTTATTTTTAACCGACTGCCAAAAGGAGGAGGTTTTCAATTTCATCGGTATTTTTTTTATTTTTTTTATGTATGTACACGGATTACTCCGTCAATTTGTGGACCGATTTTGAAAATTATTTTTGTACTCGAAAGGGTATGCTCCCCATGTGGTCCCATGGCCACCATATCAGGATCTGATGATGGTATCCTAAGGAATTCGAAGGAAACCCTAAAATTTACGTGAACGCCTGCAATGAAGTTACGAGCAATAGTCTGCATGCCTTCATATTCTGTAGACATCATTTAATTTCATAATATATAAAACGGGTCCTAACGATATCACAGTTTACACAGATAGTCAGTTTACCTCAAATCACTTGAATTATAGTAACCTATAGAAGATAGTACATTTGAGATTTTATTACAAAAAATTACCTAAAGTCCTTTCGATTCCATACAGTAATGTATGTTACCTTTAGTCGTATTCTTTCAAGTTATTCAGGTGAAATGATGATGAGAGACTTGAGAAAGACTAAAAAGCGCGAAAAAAAAACTTCGTTTAAAAAAACCGACTTCAAAAACTAAAAAGTATCAAATAACTAAATTTGTTTGAAGTCGGTGCCAGGCCAAAATGTAATAGTAGGTACCGCACTCGCCGCGCGTGACCTTGAGCGGGATAGCTGCTCTTCGCGTAGAACAAAACCACCGAAGCGTCGGTGACGTCGTTGACGTTCGTCTCGAAATATAGCGAGTGTGGTACCTACTATAACACTTGGCTTGTCACTCGTCGTCATGGCAATTCCCGCCACGCCAAAAATCAGGTTTACCCCTCGCCTATAGATGTTCTACATTAAAATGAAATTCAGGTGGTAACAGCTTGCATACTGTTGACCTTTCATTTTAAATACTAACACTATTGTACTTGGATTTCTGTCTGTTAAAAAGAGTGGCCATGAGTTTCTTTGCCAGTATTCTTCTCACAATGCTCTACGCATTTTGGAAACTGGAATCGATGGATCGACACAGACAGGCAGTAGATTTTGGTGTTTTCATCTAATTTACCTTGACAATCCGGTACATGCTGTGGCGTCTGTTTGAGTTGATCTATGATTTTTCAAGTCGAGCCTGGGTGTTCTTTGTGTTCGTTTTATGTATGTTTGTAAAGTCCGGATTTTTTGTATTAAAAAAAAAACATTTGATGAAACAGGTAAGAATTTAAAATCGTAAGAACTCAATAAAACAAAAAACTAAGCAGACATTTTTTTGTTTTATTTAAGAGTTCTTACGATTTGATATTACTCAATACCCTTAAACAATTATAACATGCATAAAATTAATTGTATATATTATACAAAATTAAATCAACAATTTTATCTGATGTTTCTGCATTAGAGCTTACTAACTCAACCAAAAAAGTTATGTATTAGGTGTACATATGATTTGTTTTTTAATTCAAGTTCTTTTCAATAACACCATGGTTGTCACAGATATGGTAAAAAGCCAATCTTCTTATATATTAAATCAATTGCTGTTCGTTTGTCCCCCTTAAAACTCGAGCACGGCTGGACCGATTTAGCTAAATTTAGTTTTGAAATGTTTGTCGTAGTCCAGGTAAGGTTTAAACGGTGAAAAATTAAAAATAACTTGAAAATCCAAAGGTCACGTGTACGAAGTAGCGGGCACAGCTAGTAACGAATTAATTAGGAAGACTAACGTAAAGTCTAACGAGAAGGATGCTGACGTTGATATGAATGTTGTAACTGCTCCAGAATCCATAGATAATCAGCACAAATGCTTGCACAGAATGCAACAGATGACTATATGTAATAATGAATGCTAACAAACCATATTTTTAATAAAAAATGATGTGATAAAAAAATGTATAAAAAAAAAAGTTTTTTACTCTGAGTATGCGTAGAAATGAACAAACTGACATGTATCGCATGTCTGTTGGAGGGTGGGGACGCTGTTCATATAAAATCCGGCATTGTCTATTCAATAATTAATTTAAGTTACAAAAAAATAATCATCTTAAATGTATTAAAAGTTGTGAAATATAGACTTATATTAATTAAATCTTTATATATATAATTCTTATGTGAGTGTGAATGTCACCGATTTTGATGAAATTTTTTGTGTGTGTTCAAGGGGATCTGGGAATGGTTTAGATTCACAATTTTGTCCGCTGGACAATGTTTTTTTAATTAATTTTTGAAATTTTCAAATTAAAGACGTGTAGACAGGACAACGTCTGTCGGGTCCGCTAGTATAATATATGTCTTTTGAAAGGTTGAATAATCCATCTTGCTTATAAATGTAACTTGAATAAAAGTAATCTTAAGCATTGTCGAGGTATAGAAAATATTGATGGATTGCGAATTTAATAAAAAAAGACCTTGCACAATTTATTTTAAATATTTTTAATGCAGTGATTAAATCAATTATCATAGAAACTTGCTATATGTATTACATATTTGCGTTAATCCAATCCGAGACACGGGATACACGAGCGTTGACACTGGGGTAGTAACGAATACCACAGTTGATACCAAAAGAATAGACGCCGACAAGAACACCCTTGTGGAACAGACCACCACCCGCGTCACCGTCACATTGGCCACGGCCAGCAACCTCGAGCCAACCAGCGCACAGCATGTTGTCGGTAATTAATACATCTTCAGTAGCATAATGTTTTGCACACACTTCCTGGTTGATAGTGAAAATTTGTACTTCACGAAGTTGTTCAGAACGCGGACCGCCAAACTGTAAAAGCGATAAAAGTCAATGATGAAGTAAAGAAAATTACCGCACCACATTAAAATTATGCAGGCTTTCGAATGTCGTTTTAAAAATGGAAATATCTTTCAAAATATTACTTTAGGAAGTGGCATTTTCCGTACAGCAAATATTTTCATTTGTTTTCTCTGTACTGAATAATTGACTGTTTTTTTTTCTATATTTATTTTTTACACCTACTGTAACATATTTCTACATCGACGGAAGGTTGTCTGGGAGACAAAGCCACGTGGCATGAAGTTTGCCTTTGCACATGTGTATTAATTTTATAAAATAAATCGAAACCCCTGTACAATTATTATTTTTACTTTTTTATTTTTTATATTTATATTTTTTTTTACTTTTACTTAAAAAACCATTTAGGTATTAATAGAGTAGGCCAGAACTTCTTTTTTAAGGAAAGGCCTGTGGCCAGTAATCCCCTGATGGAGGCTGATGATGATAAACATATGAGGCTTGTAGGATTGATCAGCGATTTAATTGCTTTCTTAAATTTACAAAACTTACTGTTGACGCTCCCCATCCAAGAGCACTAACAACTTCGTTGTCGTCTAGTGTATAGTTGAGATCAGCGAAAGGCGCAGGTTGAATTTGCGTAGTGAAATTCAAGTAAGTATATGTGCGTATTAACCCAAAATCATGGTCTTCAGTTTGTGGATTATAGAAGGGGTGAGGGATAACTTCTACAACGTTAATAGAGCTTCCACCGCTACTCGCTAACGCAGAAGCGATACGAAGACGGAATCTGCTGTATGGATGAAGGCTACAAAAAAAAACAGAATTTGAAGTATGTTGTGTACGTACATTATGTAAAATTAACTTTTACACTATTACAAATTATTTACCTGATGCAATGAGCAGCAGTTAGAACTGTTTGATGGTTTAATATAGTTCCGGCACAGTATTGTTCAAAGGTAGTCGAGTCCCACGTGAATAGGACATTTGCCATTTGGGGCCATTGATTAATGTGAACAGGTGTGCCACCTATTAGTCTTGGCGTAATATCACTTGGAGCGGCTAAAATAAAATTATAAATTTGCTCATATTAAACCTTTTGTATTTTTTTAAATCTAATGCTTAGTAAATATTATAATGTTTTGTAATGATTATTGAATGCTGATGAAAAATAATGTATTTATTACTTTATTTTACTGATTTACATGAGGTCTACTACAACCCATTTGCTTTAGAACACTATATGGTCAACTCCTACCGTGTTCCAATAAAATTCTATTTAATTGATCTCGACCTTTTATTTAACGGAACTCGAATGAGAAAAAATTCCCGAAAACCCTCGGCCTAACCTTATGCGACAAGTACCTAAAGCTTCACTCACTACAACATAGTATAAAACAAAGTCGCTTTCTCTGTCCCTATGTCTCTTTGTTTGCTTAAATCTTTAAAACTACACAACGGATTTTGATGCGGGTTCCTTTAATGGATAGAGTGATTCAAGAGGAAGGTTTTTATGTATAATAAATGCATAATATAGTATGGAAACACTGTTAATTTTCGAGGTTTCTAATGTGATGTAGCAAATAAACACATTTTTTTGCGCTTACATTGCAAACGCTGGTTGCACCCTACGAGATAGATCAAAATAATGTACTACAGTATTGTACACCTTAAAAAGTACTACAAAAAATTCCGCGACGGTATATGTCTATCTCTTAGGGATAACCCACAAAAACCATTTTTTATTCCTTTCTTTTTACGAGAAATAATGGCTTATTTACGAAGTGATTTTAAGCAAAACAGAATGAATCCTTACACAATTAAGTAAACTAAATACATTGTGCATTTAATATAGATCAAAATGGCCCTTAACAGTATCTAATTTAAATGAATATATTCGAAGATATTACAGATTTAAAATACACGAATCGTGTTGTCGGCGGGGGCATCTGAAATCCACCCGTGCGAAGCCGGGGCGGGTCGCTAGTTTCTAATAAAGGATGCGCCGAATGTATGAGGCAGCATTACCGATGTTGCTCATGGAGATCGGAATATTGCTCTCTCAGTGGTCTAATATCTGTTAAAGAGTACTAGCCTTATTTCCTTTACTTTTCCCCTTTAGCGGAGTTATTTTTAAATAGAAATAATAAAATTCCGAGCGTATGAACCATGGATTATGGAGAGAATCACGGCCCTTAGTTAAAAGATTTCACTCTCTACTAGCAGTCACGAGTCGTGCCTGTGTTGAATTTATGGCAAAATAGTTAATTCCCAGAAGTATTTGCTTTACCGTTCAGAAAAAAATGGTATGAATTCAGAAAAACACTTACCGGTGACAACCGTTATGCAAAACACCAAAGTAGCTATTAGACGCATTGTGTAACTATTTTATTTCTTAATTTAAAGTAGTTACTTGAAGCGTCATAAAACTGTTAATCGCTAGAAGCAGGAATGGTTTTTATAGTAAAATATGGTTGATGCCTCCTTTCTCACTTATCATGGATCGATCGATCATTATATTCGTATCGTTTAATTAATCTGATTTTAAAGCATATAAACCTAAAAATTTTGCAGTGCTTTTAGATGATAAGACTACTATTGATTAATGATTTAAAATTATGATCTATTTATTTATTTAAGAAGTAGTATAACCACATCAATTACCTTGATATATTAATACAGTTATAAAAATATGTTAGGTACAGAATTGTATCTAATTTGCATAACACTTTTAAGACAGCGGTAAACAAGGTCAATTATTCCATAACCCGGATAAAAATCGTTCTCGGTCATATTAGGGAAGAATCATCTTTCCCATGACATCTACGAGAACTTTCGGGGATATTATCTAGTTTTAAAAGCAAACTCGTCTAGAATAAAGTAAACACACATGTTTTAGGATTCGCTACGAATGCATACGAGTTGTCAGTATTTGTCGCTTTAAACGGAAAGGACAAGGCAAATAAGTGAAAAATTCTAAAACTGCAAAAGGACCCATTGCTTATCTGTTAAAATATATTGCAAATATATTACCGCCCTGAAACACCTGCAATCCAAGAGTCACTGGTGTGATTACGAGCCAATAAATATGTGTGATACGAGTTTTAGGGTGTCGGCATCTTTTTAAAAATAATACATATTTATTGTGCTACTTATTGTTATACCATTTCATAACTTAATAAATATTTAAACAAAAGATAATTAAGTGAAAGTTTTGCAGCAGAGTCTGTTTATAAATTTCTTGGAAAATAAATTAGTTCACTTCATCAACAACCCATAATGTCCCACTGCTGGGCTCGGGACTCCTCTCAGGAGAGGGTTAACACCATACGTCCCCACGCTGGCCAAGTGCGGGGGACTGGTTTACTTCATACTATACTAAAATTATAAAGAGGTAAAGTTTGTGAGGTTGTAGGGTAATCTTTAGATCTACTAAACAGATTTTAAATGTTATGTTACCAATAGAAATCCTCATTATTTGTGAGTGCCATAGGCTACATATTAACCAGAAAAAATATTACTGCGATATCCGACATACACGCGGGCCGAGTCTTGGGTAAAAGCTAATATAGAGTAACAAGTTGAAACTATTTCGTTTTAATTATGTAGGTCCGAGTTAACTATATAAGATCCTCCTCAACAACACCTAACATTACTTACAATTATACTCTTTGCGCTTAGTATGGTGCCTGGTGGTTTTATTCGCGTAACACATTACTTCAGAAACTAGATATTTGCATACACAAAAGGCGTTCGTTACGCCTTCGTGACGGTAGCGAAACGGCGATGCCATACATTTTTACTGAGATGTAGAGTTTGTGAAATTAGGGTTGATAGAGTTAGGGCGTGTAGATTCAGAAGATTGGCTCTACAGGAGATCTGATATCTTTTTCACAGGGTAAGCCATATGCAGTCGTCTTGGCAACATTTTACATGAAAATATTTTTGGTGGGATTGTATTTATAATGTATGTAACACAGAAAATGAACGATAATGGACAGATGTGATCTACATAGATTTCTAGAAAACGTTCAATCATGTACCTGTATCATATCTGGGGGCACGGTCGTGCCCCCGCCAAGACGAGCTAAGCGAAGCGCAAGGGCACTACCTACCTTTTCTCGAAGTGTTTCGTCGTTTTTTTGAATCCTCATAACTTTGGTTACCGATATACCAGAACGTTCAAATTATCAGGATATGATGTTACCAATAGACCAATGAAACATACAAAGTTTCAATTGCATAGCTCTGATACTTTAGATTTTATTGATACCTAAAAATCACAGATTTCGTCACTGACACACTGATGATCATCAAAAGGGTTAGGGTACTTCCTGAAGTGCTAGATAGCTGAAATTTGGTATTTAAACTAAGTTTAGTATACAAACAACAAAAAAATTCATAAACCTATTACTTTTGCCCCCCAACCTCCAAATTTGGGGGGTGGAAGTTTGTATGAGACTTTCACAAATGGTTATGCTAGGGGTTTTATTTTTGGTACACGGACTTTTTCGAAAGAAGAAAGAAGATGTACAAGAAATACAGCCCAAAAAAAGAAAAAAAAATTGCCTCAAGGAACTTATAAAAAGATGTATGAAATCCCACCAAAAACATTTTCATGTAAAATGTTGCCAAGACGACTGCATATGGCTTACCACGTGAAAAAGATCTCAGATCTCACGTAGAGCCAAGGTTCTGAATCTACACGCTCTAACTCTACCAACCCTAACTTCATAAACTCTACATCTCAGTAAAAATGTATGGCTTGGCTGTTTCGTTACTTCAGAAACTAAATATTCGTATAGGTAACACATTACTTCAGAAACTAGATATTTACAAACACAAAAGACGTTCGTTTCCCCTTCGGGCCCTTCGTGATGGTATGGTAGCGAAGCCATATTGTGTTTAGTGCACATACACTGTATTATAGTACAGTGGTTAGCGTAAACGACTGCAAATCAAGGGGTATCGGGTTCGATTCCCGGGTCGGACTGCTGTTGAGTTTTTCTTACAGGAAATTCTAAATAGCAGCCCGGAGTATAGAAGATGGTGGTGTTTCCCGCCCGTGCCTCGGAGAGCACGTTAAGCCGTCGGTCCCGGTTATCATGAACATCTATGGCAATCGTTATAGGGAAGTCTGTGCCCTCAAATATACTGACAACTATTTATTTATTTTTTCAACGTGTGGAATCCCCTCGGACCGTCACCCCACCGGGGCTTGCGGCGGGGCGGTGTGTCGGACTCGAACCGACTAAAACCACACGGTGTGCCACTCTGCGCCTGTGAAGGGAGGAGTCCGGGAACTGCAGTTATTAACACATCCGGACCCCTCCCAGCGCTTGCCCGCACTGAAGCGGGCACCATCTGCTGGTAAAAACTCTCTATTTAGGCGACGCACAGCTCACGCGTACGTCGCCCCCTCGCGGGTGGCCACTAGAGCGGATGGAGGGGAAAGCCCGTCCCGACCATCCGCGGCCACACTCAGGGCGGCATGAGGCGCTGATAGGCGCGCCTCCGCCGCCCGGTTCGCCGGCGGCGGATTGGGTCCGAGTGGATATCATTCTCCCGGGCCTTCTCCGCCGCCTCCTTCTGCGAGATGACATCTTCGCAGAAGGTTGCGACCGCGGTAAAACTGCTATCGCTACCGGCCATGGAGCGTATGACGGCCGGTAGCGAGAGATCTCCTCCGATGACTGCAGTGAGGGCCCGGCGCTGCGACGCCCAAGCGGGGCAAATCGCCAGCGTATGCTGGGCCGAGTCCTCACTGCAGTCGCAATGGTGGCAGGCGGGACTCAATTCCCTCCTAGCGACCGAGTGCAGGTACTTCCCGAAGCAACCGTGCCCGGAAAGGACCTGCGTCAGTCGGAAGGAAAGGGTCCCGTGCTGCCGCCCTGCCCACTCGAGGATGACCGGCTGGAGAGCCTCCACGGCGGCAAAGCCAGCGCGTGGAGTCTCCAGCCGGAACGACCATCTGTCCATAGTGGCTCGACGAGCAGCTTCACGCCATTCGCGTACCTCTTCGGGCGGAGTGCGAAAGCCACTTTCCGCTCGATATCCAGCCACCCGTGGATAAACTTCGGCGAGCACTTCCGCCTCCAAATCCCACGGGGGTGTTCCGGCCAAGGCGCACGCCACCTCAGTCGACACCGTGCGGTATCCGCGTATGGCTCTGACTGCCAATACCCTCTGAGGCCGCCAGAGGCGGGCCTTATTTAGGGCAGTCAGAGCCGCCACCCACACCGGTGCACCATACAGCGCCATCGACCGGAAAACCCCCGTGTATAGGAGAAATATACTGACAACTAGTTCAACCTTCGAATTCTGTTCACTTTCAGGGTTGCGGAGGTCTGATGCCAGTCGCTCTGTGTAAAAACTTAAATTCAGGTAAAACCGGTTGAGCTAGTAGCCAAACCCAAATCTTAGGAATAATAAAGGCTTGGAAGATGATGTTTTATACAATATTGAGAAGACATTCATAAAATTTCGAATTCAAAAGTAATTTTTAAATGCTCTGAAAAGCTTAGAATACATTAGTACATGGTGACAACCCTAAATTTAGCTATTTAGCTCGAAGTATGGCTGTTTTAGAGATTGGCACGTACATATTATGTTCTAAATTATTTAAAATTATTATGGCCCCTAAAGCACATTTTCTGAAGTCGATTAAATATTTAAAATGCAACTTAAGCATATATTATTCGCAAGATTATTTGGAATCGGCTACTAGTTCAACCGGTTTTACCTCAATATCAGTTTTCCCATGGAGCGACTGACATCCTACCTCAGCAACGGTGAGGGCGAACTGTGTTCGAAGATTGAAAATGAAAAAGTCAATAATGACTCTTGCTCGCTTGTAAATATCAGATGAATCCATCCTAGCCTTGAAGTACCCCCGATATTCTTATTAGAAACCAATATTTTTTGTGCTTTTTTGCTTATAAGTCTAGTTAATATTACCTACAAAATTACATCACCTGTTATTATGTTTGGCGTAATGTAGATCTGTGATTACTGATCATTATAATAGATATGTTAGCTGTACCTCACACACTTGGAAAACATAGGAGTATTATATGAATTTGGAACATAATCCTTTGAATTTAACTTTTCCAATTTATATTTTCATCGATTTCATCGGCTGTTCAATATTTATGTAATCAAATTGTATGTTGAAGTTATTTAGTCCATGCTCCCAATTCCTGAAACTCATTATTTGAGATTATACTCTTTGTGATATATCGTTAATGTAAGCAATCAATTAAATCAATCATTAAAGTTTGCTCCTGATATTATAGTGTTAATATACATACATCTGCTACTGGTAGTCAATTTGGCTTTGCTATACGGTACGGTACACATGTCTTGAAATGTATATTAAACATAATGTCTCCATGGGAAAGAAGTATACTATGTCAATATATTATATTGTAAGATATACAATATTGCAAATAGCTCGTTACTATCTTAGTAGAATTAAAATGCTTTGATTTTAATTCTACTATATATAAAAACTTTTATATATAAAAACTAAAAAAACTTGTTTTTATATATATATATATAAACAAGACAATTTTCATTTGGCCTATGTACAGCTGTAGACGTCTTTCGATTTAAATGATTATAATTAAACTGTATATATGCTTAGAAGAAGGTACTTAATATTTTGATATAGAACAAACTTTTTATAAGCTGCCAACAACTAAAATCGAATGCCTAGCATTCATCCATACAAATCAAATCGTTTGGTAACCCGATATCTACACATGTTTTCATATAATACATACTTAATATGACTCCCACATTTTAGGTTGTAATCAGCCGCATCCATTAGTGTAGTGCATTATCAGCTTTTATTATTGGAATAAAGTAATAACAGTAAGCTAATTGAGATTAATTTGCAGATATGAACATAATGCAAGTTGTAAAAATTGGTAAAGTGCGAATAGTCCTACTATATTAGTGGTTCCATTACTATTTATTTTACACGCATTAGACGACATAGAAAATATTACAGATTTTAGCAGCTACCGTAGTTTTAACGTTCGTAATATATTTAAAAGTTTAGTGTTTTATGTAAGCTTGTATGATTTTCTATTTCTCGAAGAAATCCAGAATGTACCTAATAGGAAATAATTATATTGTCTTATAGCTAAAATGGTTCAAGTTCAAAGGTGCTGAATCAGTTAAGGCAAGTAATTACTTATACAAGCATAATTACTTGGGATTTTATTGTTGTAATGCGTACATAACATTCTCCAGAAGTATTATATGCACCAAAAGCGATTTTTTAAGCGACAGCAAAGAGACAAGGAAGTCATTATATAAGCGTTTTTTTCACTTATATTTTTACGGAACCCTAAAATCGACTAGGTAGTTGACAATTATCATGTTATATAAAATATTTTCTTGTAGCTTGGAACGATGTTTTGCGCTATGACGTATTTATTTGTTTTTTTATCGAATCTTGGGAGATCCTTTGTATAACTGTTTTCCTTGTTTACTGTAAAAGTTGGCGGTTAGTTGATCGTTATCAACCGCATTTGCTCAATATATTCATATTACTCATTATCCGTTCAAGAATACCGGCTTTTATGAAGATTGAAACTAAGATTTTCAAACATTTTTAATTTAAAGCAAAATATGTAAATTCTTGTTCAGTTTTACAGCTACAAGCGTTTCTATTTGTTGATTAATTAGAGATTAAAAAGAACACATACACTTCTTAGACAAAGAAATAACTAAAAATTATGCAACTGATTTCAAAACAATCTTAAACTAACTAAAAATTTTAAGGAGGACAGACTCCGACAGACAGTATGGCTCTGAGGCTCGATGGTGGTAGCTCTTTTCAGTCTTCACCCGGAATATCACAAGCTGTCAAGGTAGCATTATAAGACCGGAGGAAGAAGGAAATGTAACAGCTACTTGTATTTGCCTTGAACGAGTTCAGAAAAAATAAAAATGTTATTTTATACCAGTTTGAACACGTACAAAATGACCACATCCTCAAAAGAGAATCAATATTGCTATGTCGTGTATGATTAATTATAAAAAATACTTAAGTTTTTTTTTTAATTATACATTTTAAAGTATAAAAAATCGTGTTATAGTATATTATGGTGCAGGTGTGTAATGTTGGTGATTACCGCTGAGGCGCCATTGAGACCCGAGCCGAGGTGAGGGTCTTAAGATAGCCGAGGACGGTAATCATCAATAAACACGTGTATCATACGACGTTTTTCAACACACTTGTAAAGAAAATAATACTAAAAAATATTTTTTTCCTTGGAGTTTTCAGGCAGTAAACTTTCCATAACGTTAAGGGCTTCACATCTTATATCGGGCAGTGCGCAACATAAATCATTTTCTTCATAATTAGTACTTGTAGCCATTTTAATTAATAAATAACTTTAATTTCATCAGTGAAAATGAATTGTGATTTTTTTTTCGCAATGGCGGGCAAAATTAATCAGTTTACTTATGCGCGCGCATTTTACAATGGTGATCGGTCATAGACTAAAATAATGAGGTTTCTTTTGTTTAGCTTTTCGCAGATAGCGTTTTAGCCACGTACAACATGGGGAATTTCAAGTTTTCTTTATTACAGAAAACATAAAAGTTATATTTCAGTGAAAGTTTTATTTAATAAACACGTACAAGTTAAAATTATCTATTTAAATACGAAGTTGCATGAAATGAGCAAGCAGTAGGTACATAAATTTATTTGTACTACTGAACACGATCTTTTTCGATTTTTTTTTAAGAACAAAGCAACTCAACCAATAAAATAAAATAAAAACTCTACAACTTGTGAATAATAGCAATTAAAAAGTCACAGTTTGATTAAAGGTGTTAATATGTGCCTTATGTGCCTGAAATTAGAGCCACTTTATGAGCAAGTGTGTTGAAAAACATGTAACTAATTGGGTTCTCCGTTTAATCATATGTAATGACAGGACGACACTCCTGTTTTGTAAAGACAGGCACCTCTGAATTTAGACAAAGGAAAGCCGATGGTGCTGAAAGAAGAAAAACTTTTTCAGCTCGTGGCGCTAAAATAGCAGTCTGTTATTCCATTCGAGGGTATATCAAGTGGATCCAGGCGCGGTTCCAGGGGGGGGGGTCACAGGGGACGTGAAAGTGATGCTGCTGCATCTTTTAGTCTAGTCAACAAGTATGGAACTTGTTGACTAGACTAGAAAATTTGGATTACAACGGGGACGCTCGACAGTGGACGCTAATATATAGATGTGTTCGCTCCCTGTCGGGGTCGGCAGTCCGATCGGAACACCACCAGTTGTTGGTAGTTAGCTTTGATATCGTTAATGCTATCAGCACCCTTCAATGGGGCGCGATTAGGGAGGCCCTTGAATATCACGAGTCATAGAGGTCTATCAGCGAAGTTTGTCCATCGGAACGGAGTGGAAAATTGAAGGGAGGTGTGTTGTGGGGTTCCCCAGGGCTCTGTATTGGGCCCATTGTCATGGAACCTCGTATACGATGCGGGCCTTCGCACTAGTCTGATTTCGGGCATCAGTTGTTGCCTGCTATGCAGACGATACCCTAATACTAGCTAGAGGGTCACGCTTCGGGGAGGTGCTTCTGCTCGCAAGGGGTGGCTTGTGTCGTGGATAAGATTCATGAGCTGGGCCTGAGGGTGGCGCCTCAGAAAACTGAGGCGATATGGTTCCATGGCCTACGAAAGCGCCCGAAACCACCTAGCTCATACCTCCGGGTGGATGACACCGAAGTCCAAGTGGGTCAGTACATGAAGTACCTCATCATGGACAATCGGTAGAGCTTTAAAAAGCATTTCGGGCGACTAGTCCCCAGTACGAGGAGTGGCAGGGGTGCCACATTGTCTGCTGTCCAATCTCGGGGGACCACGGGAAGAAGTTCGCTGCCTCTATGTGCGTGGGCGTGCGTATGGGCGTCGTGCGATCCATGGTCCTCTATGGGGCACCGGCGGGATCTTCCCGCTGTAATGCTCAACTCGGGAGTCTGCAGCGGTTGATGGCCATACGGATCGTACGAGGCCACCGTACGATCTCGTACGAGGAGGCGACGATCCTGGCACGATCTCCACCCTTCGACCTTCTAGCCGACATGAGCACAATGGTCTGCGACGAAATTCGATCTGTCGGTCGGAATGACGAAGAGATAGCGCCGTATCATGAGCCCGGAATGCATCGTCAGAACACACATACGCAAGCCCTACGAGCTTGGCGGGCACGGCTCGATAGCCAGGATTGTGCCAGCGAACGCGCTGCCGGAGCCTTTCTGCCGAGCTTCGAAGAGCAGAGCATAGAGAGAATCTACTTATCACCTACCGATTCACTTAGATGCTCACCGGGCACAGTGCTTCGGTGACTTCGCCCGATCAGATAGGACGATGCTGGCGGGAATTGTGAAGACGTTATGCTCCAGAAGGTGTCCGAAGAGCGGGATCGGGAAATGGCCGATCCCGCTCGAAAGAGGCGATGAAGGATGCGCGATAGAGGCCGCTAGCTCCCCAACCGTCGATTAAGGGTCGTTGTGGCCACATGCAGGGGAGATGTGGCCACTGGAAATGACCCGACACCTCGGTGCGGCCGGAGGTGTCGTCTCAGGCGGGTCGGTGTTCCGACTCTCTTACTGTATAGAGCGGTGAGAGGTACCACAGCGACATGCCCCGGGTTTGAATCTGGTTACCCCGGGATGTACCTCAGTGATGAGGTAAGGAAGGGGGAACTCCAGAAGCCGCTGATGCGTTCCTGGAGCTCCTCTTGACAGCAGATGTAGGCCGCCGCCGAGGTTTAGTGGTTAGACCGATTTGTCGAGAGTTCCATACACGCCCTTCGTCCCCCAACGGAGCTAGATCCTCTTAATATTCATCCATCCAGAGATTGTCACAGATGTCTAAAAATTATGATCCCAATAGATTTACCAATAAAAACAAAAGATATCCATTTGTTTTTAATGTGTGAAAGAAAATTGTGTATTGTGCAATAAAGTCTAATTTACTCGACTTATTTGATTAGTGACCCCTCCCAAAATTTCAGGCTGGAACCGCGCCTGAGTGTGTCGTTAACAATGCAGGATATAATGCAACATAGCAACAAATAAGAAACAGTGAATATTAACCACATATTAACAGTCTATATTGATGTATTAAGCTTAGCTATTAAAATCAGTATGCAATATCTACTTTACTTGTAAGTGATATCATTCAACAAATAACTGGACTTTGAACTTTTGCACACCCATCGCCAAGAAATTCGTAATATAAATTATTTTTCATGAGATTTTTTTATAAACTAATCAGTAATTTTCTAGGACTGTGAAAAATATTTAATAACTGTATCATCATAAACTTGGTCACTTTTTATAATAAAAATATGATTGTCTTTATTACCGACTAACTTTTGCTCGCAACTCTGCCCGCGTATATATCGGTTATAGCAGTAATAAGAAAAAAGTGAAAACTAAAACCCAACTACGACAAAAAACGACGCTGAAAAAGTATAAAACAAGTTTGAAAAGCCGTAGTCACACGTTGTTAAAATGTTTTGGTGCTGTTATTAATATACAATATATATATTTGAAATTTACAAGTAACGCCCTTTCCAATGATACCAAACACGGCATATTTATCTCAAATTTATTTTTTAATACAGTACTTTATGTCGGCTAGAGGGCGCCACATTAGATCCAATGACACGTCATATAGCCTATAACCAGCGGACGATCAAGACGCTTCTAACGATATCTCATTGTCCAGTTCTAATAAGTAGTTAAGGAGCTATGACGGAACAAATGTACATACATATGTATGTATGTACATTTGTTACCTATAAGGTTATGAATATGACAGGCACAGAACCACCTCACGGCTTTAGCCAATCGGCTAAAGCCATGCAGTCCAACTTCTGCCAGGCCTCGCTACCACCGCTATAATATCCTGACGAATTCCTTGCCCATCAGCTGCAGGAGAAAGCGAAACTGCTTGTTGATCTCTTTTCGTCTAACTCCCGAATCGATGACCGCGGCATGCACCCGCCTACCATTCCGGCCTGCGACGCTACAATGCGGGATATTCGCATCCGGGTGAGTGATGTCCGAGCGGAGCTTCGGTCACTCGACGTCCGGAAAGCTAGTGGACCCGACGGTATCCCAGCGGTGGTTCTTAAGAACTGTGCACCAGAGTTGTCTCCGGTATTGACGCGCCTGTATCGCCTGTCATATTCCTTGGGAACTATTCCGGAGGCCTAGAGAGAGGCAAATGTTCAACCCATCCCCAAAAAAGGCGACCGCTCCAACCCAGTCAACTACCGCCCGATAACTGTCACCCCATTATCTGCAAAGTGTTCGAGCGGATCATTAACAAACAATTGGTCCACTACCTGGAGGATCACTCCCTACTTAATGATCGTCAATATGGTTTTAGACCGAAATGATCCACGGGTAATCTTCTAGCGTACGTCACACACCTTTGGAGTGAGGCTATTGACAGGCACGGGGAATCTAGGCCATCAGCCTCGACATGGCCAAGGCCTTTGATAGGGTTTGGCACCGTTCGCTTCTCTTCAAACTACCGGCCTTCGGCTTGCCCCCCAAACTTTGCAACTGGGTTGCCGCCTTCCTGCACCAGCGCCGTATCAGAGTCATTTGCGACGGTGCGGCCTCCGACTTTCAGTCGATTAACGCCGGAGTGCCACAGGGTTCCGTCCTGTCACCCACGCTGTTTCTTCTGCATATCAATGACATGTTAGCCCTTGGCAACATTCATTGCTATGCAGATGACAGCACAGATCATGGGAGATACTTCGGACGTCCTGCAGCAAAGTCAGCAGATATTGAGGAGAAACGACAGGAGCTTATCGCTCAACTCGACTATATTCTGAACCGCATTTCTCAATGGGGCTCTGAAAACCTGGTCGAGTTCAACGCCAAGAAAACACAGGTGTGCGCGTTTTCTGCTAAAAAATCTTCATTCCTTCCGAGTACGTTGACAGCGTCACTAAGGCGGCCTCGCGGAAGTTAGGTGTTCTAAACAAGGTGAGACGGTTCTTCTCGCCAGAGCACCTGTGTCTTCTTTATAAGACCCAGGTTCGCTCGTGCGTGGAGTACTGTTCTCACCTTTGCGATGGTGCCGCTCAGTATCTGTTCGACGCGGTTGCAGCGGCGAGCAATCCAAATCGTAGAGATATCGCCTCTATGACAGTCCTCTATCGTCTTTATCATGGGGAGTGTTCTGAAGAGCTCTTCCAACTGTTCCCGCCTTCTCCCTATCTCTACAGGACAACACGTGCCAGCCTCAGAAGTCACCGAGTGTGGACCTCAGAGTGGAAGACATACGCTCTCGCCCTCATCGATTCGGTTCTTCCTTCCTCTGCCGATCGGTTAAAACCTGGAACTCACTACCAGCGCACGTGTTTCCGTCCCACTATGATCCCGGGTCCTTTAAGCGGGGCGTGAAAAAGCATCTCACTAGGCCGCCATAGTGCTGGTCGCCATGCTGCACTGTCCTTGTTCACATTGAGGATGGTGACCACCACTCTTGGATTCTGCTTGTGCTTTCCATCAGGCAGGGCAGAGAGAGAGAGGGCAGAGAGAGCAAAAAATATATAAAAAATAACCCTCCTTTGGCTTTGCCGTAGTCGGGTAAAAAGTAGCCTATGTCCTTCTTTCAAAATCAAAGTATAGTAACGCCAAATGTTATTGAAATTAGTGCAGCAATTAAGTCGTGAAAGCTTACCAGACAGACAGACATACAGAGTTAGTAATTAGTGCTTTACTTTTTTACATCTAGTAAAAACATGTGCAATTTATGATAAAACACAGAAATATTATCTTATCACCTTTATACACTAACAAAGAGGTTGATGTATTACTATATCATCTTCAGGTTATCCTACACGGATATGAATATAACGGAATAATCTTATTGATTAATCGATGATTAGATTAACAGTTTAATACATTTTGGGTATAAATACTATAACATCCATAAAATTTGGTATTACATGTTCAGACTTACATAAAAAGTTGGAACATATGTCTACTATTTCTTTACTTTTTGTAAGTAATAGTAACGTGCAGTAATAATATTTTATCTTGCTGCACCCCACTCAGTTACTCTCGAAATAAGATTTCTGCTAGTATTAAGTATCAAATTTATGTTTAATATAATCGTTTTGCTACTCTTTACTGTAATTATCAGTGGGTAGTAGAGCCACGCTAGGCTTTTATCATGGGAGAGCCACGCTTCGGCATGAATGGGCCGTCTCGACCGGAGCAATACCACAGCCTCACAGAAAACTAGTGTGAAATAGTGCTTGTGCTGTGTTTCACCGAGTGAGTCAGGATACCGGAGGCTCATACCCAAACCGCTCCCCTACCCCCAAAGGCCGATAACGCACTTGTGACGCCTCTGGTGTTGCGGGTCTCCATAGGCGGCAGTAATCGCTTCCCATCAGGCGATACATCTGCTCTTTTGCCCGCCTATTCCATAAAAAAAGCTGATTTCAGTATAAACAGATCCACTCGACCGGTGCGGTCTACCCTCTCACAGAAGTCCAACCTAACATGACAGCATTCATGCTGTCGTATTTCGTTGGTGAGTGCGAGACCAGAGACGACGCGAGAGAGTATAGTGACCACTACTCTTACAGTCCGCTCTTGCTTTCCATCAGGTAGAGGTAGAGGTTTGGAAGGTCATACATAAAAAAATCTAACTCTATGAAGGGTCAATGAACTCTAATATTCCTCTAAGGATTTTAGCTGATTTCCTTGTGTTCCTTGAATAATAGCAGCTTGAAAAACCGAAGACCTATTCAACTATCTTTAATTGAAAATAACAGAAATGGACACAACTCTGCAAAGGAATTAAATAGGAAACCTGAGAGAAAACACATAATATTAATTTTATTTGTTAAAACATGAGATAACATTTTTTTTACAAATATACATACATATATGTGTTAAAAAGTGAGGAATAAACAGTTAACTTCATCAGCCCGTGGCAGTTCACTGCTGCACATAGGCCTCTCATAAGGCACACCAGAGAGCCCCATCAGATAGATAGATAGATAGAAAACTCTTTATTTGTACACCGTTTTACATATTTTCAAGAGAGTACATAAGGTGATCAATATAATAATGTAATGTACAAAGGGCGGCCTTATTGCCAAAAGCAATTTCTTCCAGGCAACCTTAGGATGGATCAAAATGTATCGGAGAGACAGTAGCAGTTGACGGTGCAATTAATTTTAAAGAATTATTTTAATTGATATGAATATAATCGTGCATATATACATATATCTCCACTTATCCATTTATACATACAAAATATATATATAACTTTACATAGCGTCATACATACATTATAAATATAACCATACATTAATTATTTTTACGTGAATTAACGCGATCACTTATTTCAAGGTATTACATACCTCTGTTTTGCCTGACGTTTCGACCAGGTTGCACTGGCCGTGGTCACAGGTTGACTGGCTCAGCGGCGCACGCCCTCCGTCGTCGAATCCGTGAAGCAGAAGGTTCTTCATCCACCCGCACATTTTCGATATTATTGATATTTTTGTTTCGCCATGTACCGTCACATATCACACTAACAGGGTCCCTATTCTGTAAGCAAACCGATGTGTTCCTATTCTGGTGTTTATCCGACTGCGCAGAAAAGCGAGGTGATATGTTTTTTAACACTGGATTCCACGCTGTAGATAATTTAAAACCATCTTCCCGATTAAAAGTTTTATGCTTTTTAATCTCAATCGCTTCACGTACAACTCTTGAATAAAAGTGACGTTCGGTGGAGAGGACTTGCGTGCGGTGAAATTCAATCCAGTGGTTGATGCCTGCATCAAGTGCATGTTCTGCAATCGCCGATTTGCTCGTCTGTCGGTTCTTCACAGCAGCGATATGCTCTTTGACCCTTTCAGCAATAGTCCGCTTCGTTTGGCCTATGTAGGAACTTCCGCAGCTGCAGTCTATTTTATAAACACCCGGAGTTTGTAGTGGCAATATATCCTTCGGTGTGCCGACGATGTTGTGAACCTTTATGCCTAGTGTGTATACTGTCGGAATGGAGTATTTCTTTAACACGGACCCGATCTTATCCGTAACTCCTTTGACATAAGGCATATAGGCTGGTTGCCTGTTCACTTCTGGATACTTGCGTCTTATTTTCGGTTGCTTCCGTCCTCCATTCACTTGATATCCGTTACCTTTGAGTACCTCCTGAACATGTTCTAGCTCCCGTTCTAAATGTTCAGGGTCACAGAGATCGTAAGCTCTGATCTTGAGTGAAGTCATAACAGATTGCAAGTACCGGGGGTGATGATGAGACGTGGCGTGTAGGTATCTATCCGTATGAGTAGGCTTACGGTACACACAGTGTGACAAGGACCCATCTGATCTCACGGTAACTTTAACATCCAAGAACGACAACGACCTATCCGTCTCCATTTCATATGTAAACCTTATTTTAGGGTGAATAGAGTTAAGATGTTGTATATATTGATCTACTTCTTGTTTATTTCCTTTAACGATGCTGAAGATGTCATCCACGTATCGCTTCCACAGCTTAACGGTATTCGGGCCGAGACTTAGTGCCTTCTCTTCAAAATGTTCCATCCAGATGTTGGCAAGTACTGGGGCTACAGGACTTCCCATCGCGACACCATCAATCTGGAGGTAATGTTGACCTTTGAAAAGAAAATAGTTACCATCTAAACAGTGTTCAAGTAGATCCATATAGTTGAACGGCAGTTCGTTGTCTCTCAGCAGATCTTTTACTACATTTAAGCACTCTTTAATTGGAACATTGGTGAACAGCGACTCCACGTCAAAGCTCACCATGACGCAATCCGGTTCCAACGTGAGATCTTTTATGATTTGTATGAAGTGCCGTGAGTCTTTCACAAAAGACGGTGTTTTGCCTACAAGTGGTTGCAATACTGAAGCAACGTGCTTTGCAAGATCGTAAGTAGGAGAAGCAATTTGACTTACAATGGGCCGCAGCGGCACGTCAGGCTTGTGTATCTTAGGCAGACCATATAATTTCGGTGGCTGGTGTGACTTTGGTTTGTACAGTCTGTTGTACTCGTCTTCTAAAAATGGGTCCTCATTATCCCGGATTAGAGATCGTATTCTACGCGTTACTCTGGCTGTAGGGTTGTATGTTACCGGTTTGTATACCTTATTATCACTCAACAGTTCGAGTATTTTATTTTGGTAATCAGTTGTATTCATCACTACGGTGGCGTTTCCCTTGTCGGCCTTAAGCACTAAAATATCCTGGTTATCCCTAATGTTTTTTAATGCTTGACGCTCTTCCATAGTGATATTACTAGCCGGAAGCTTTGACCGACGTAAAATTACCGCGACGTCCTGTCTAAGGATATCAGCATCGCCGGGCGGTACTTTGTTCCGTGCAACTTTGTCCCGTAGAACGGGAGCTAGAACATGTTCAGGAGGTACTCAAAGGTAACGGATATCAAGTGAATGGAGGACGGAAGCAACCGAAAATAAGACGCAAGTATCCAGAAGTGAACAGGCAACCAGCCTATATGCCTTATGTCAAGGGAGTTACGGATAAGATCGGGTCCGTGTTAAAGAAATACTCCATTCCGACAGCATACACACCAGGCATAAAGGTTCACAACATCGTCGGCACACCGAAGGATATATTGCCACTACAAACTCCGGGTGTTTATAAAATAGACTGCAGCTGCGGAAGTTCCTACATAGGCCAAACGAAGCGGACTATTGCTGAAAGGGTCAAAGAGCATATCGCTGCTGTGAAGAACCGACAGACGAGCAAATCGGCGATTGCAGAACATGCACTTGATGCAGGCATCAACCACTTGATTGAATTTCACCGCACGCAAGTCCTCTCCACCGAACGTCACTTTTATTCAAGAGTTGTACGTGAAGCGATTGAGATTAAAAAGCATAAAACTTTTAATCGGGAAGATGGTTTTAAATTATCTACAGCGTGGAATCCAGTGTTAAAAAACATATCACCTCACTTTTCTGCGCAGTCGGATAAACACCAGAATAGGAACAAATCGGTTTGCTTACAGAATAGGGACCCTGTTAGTGTGGTATGTGACGGTACATGGCGAAACAAAAATATCAATAATATCGAAAATGTGCGGGTGGATGAAGAACCTTCTGCTTCACGGATTTGACGACGGAGGGCGTGCGCCGCTGAGCCAGTCAGCCTGTGACCACGGCCAGTGCAACCTGGTCGAAACGTCAGGCAAAACAGAGGTATGTAATACCTTGAAATAAGTGATCGCGTTAATTCCCGTAAAAATAATTATTGTTATAACATGGAACGCGAAAGTTTAAAAGTTAGTATAACCATACATGACATACGTTACAAACATATTTAAAAACACTAATTACCATAATTATTTAATTATATCACATATGAAAATAAAAACTGTTCATATCATACAGTTATTACTTGATTAAATCAGTTATGACCTATAAAATTCATGAACCATTGTCTTAAAACTATTTACTGTTTTCGCTTTCCTGATATTTATCGGCAATGCATTCCACAAGCGTACAGCTTCAACCGTAAAGGACTGGCCATAGAATTTTGTGGAATGCAGAGGAATCCCCAGTCTCAAATTTTTAGATGACCTTAGACATTTGTCATGTGTGTCATTAGCTGTCATCAGCTGCTTTTTGAATTCATTCTTATACAAGTCCTTCCACCATTTGGCAAGAGGGGCGCCCTACACCACAGAATAACTAATTGTACTAACGTACCTACACTACGTTTGAGAAGACGCGTGCCCACTCCAGAATACGCTTACTCCAGCGGCTATCAGTTCTGCGACAAATTTTACCAGCTCGTTGCCACTTCAACCTACTAGGTAACTTTCAGAGCTAGGTCACTGTAAGGTTTTGTACGTTTAAATGAAAGAAACTGATAGAAGGAAAGAAAATATTAGATTCACAAATTTACACTAATATTACTTTATTTCGATACGCGGCGAAAGTGTTTTCATACAATAACATAATTTATGCAATGTAATGTAGTATAATACCTAATAAAATATAATGAGTATGTAATCGATAAATACGTTAAAAAATACAATATCAATTTTTACAATTTTAGATGATGCTAAACAATGTAATAGATTATATTTTTAGTTTTATTAATATAATTATTTTTAGGTCATAATGTCACTTCACTACAACATAGTATAAAACAAAGTCACTTTTTCTGTCCCTATGTCCCTATTTCCCTATGTTTGATTAAATCTTTAAAACTACGCAAAGGATTATGATGCGGGTTTCTATAATAGATAGAGTGATTCAAGAGGAAGGTTTTTATGTATAATAAAAGCATAATATCGTATGGAAACACTGTTAATTTTCGAGGTTTCTAATGTGATGTAGCAAATAAACACATTTTTTTGCGCTTACATTGCAAACGCTGGTTGCACCCTACGAGATAGATCAAAATAATGTACTACAGTATTGTACACCTTAATAAGTACTACAAAAAAGTCCGCGACGATATATGTCTATCTCTTAGGGATAACCCACAGCAACCATTTTTATTCCTTTCTTTAAGGAGAAATAATGTCTTATTTACGAAGTGATTGTAAGCAATACAAAATTATTCCTTATACAATTAAGTAAATTAAATACATTCTGCATTTAATATAAATCAAAATGGTCCTTAACAGTATCTAATTTAAATGAATATATTCGAAGATATTACAGATTTAAAATGCACGAATCGTGTCGTCGGCGGGGACATCTGAAATCCACCCGTGCGAAGCCGGGGCGGGTCGCTAGTTATAAATATTTGCATGCCAAAACAAGGCAGAATATGGTATGATCAAAAACCACCAATGTTACACCTGGTACTAACCTATGCAAATAAAAATTTCATTTCATTTCAGTGCGACAGATTGCGCTGAATCTTGTCACTGAACCATAGCGCGTTTGCATGTTATTAAAACTGTAATAATAATGTATCGGAATCGTATCACGTCAATGTCAGCATAAAACTAAAACTACTGTTATGTACGGGTTTGCTCGTGCAGTCACCTTGGTTCTCCCACTGATTGCTTCTTTTTGAATTATGTCCTTCAAAGAAACTCCGAGTAATAGCTTTTCCATAGCTCGTGGAGCAACTTAAACTTAGATTTAAAATAACAGTTACATTATAGTAATACTACTATTTACATACAGTGCTCCGAAATGTAACACAGAATCAAGAAATGACTTAAAATGGTGAAAATCGCGTTCGACTGGGACTGATTATTGCGTATATAGCGATAATATTATCTTTATCTGATATCTTTATTTTAACAAGTACAGTAGTTCACTTTTTGTTTTTAAATAAACATTATGCAATTCAATAACCATTTTTGGCGTGGCGACGCTCGCTGCTTCGCCTTACCGAAGTCACTGATGAAAATAATTGAGTTGTCGCCATTTCAAATAAATTTAAAAATGTTGAATTTTTGTATTTTGTAATTTTATTTTATGAAAAAAAAAGTGAAAAAAAAACCACTTTTTTTTACTGACTTCAAAAAAGGAGGAGGTTCTCAATTTGACCGTATATTATATTAAATTGTTTATTTTATATGTGTGGATGCGGATAACTTCGTCGTTTATGAACCGATTTTAATGATTCTTTTATTAATGGAAAGGAGATATCCGAACGGTGGTACCATGATAAGGACATTAAGATCTGATGATGGCATCCAAGAGAAATCGAGTCTTACCTTGAAGTTGGTTTTTATTTTGTTAAAATTTTTTACTTGTTATTATTGTATAACTTATACAAAACAATTTCGATGTTTCACATCTGCCAGGCGTCCCGTGACGGCACACTTTTTTTTGGAAATCAATGGTTTGATTTTTTGGTTTATCATTTCACAACTTTATCTCTTATAAGCATGAGCAGAATCCAAGTGTGGGGATGATATAATATGTACAATGAGAAAGCAAGAAATTTAGATTTTTTTTAAGTTTAGCAGAAAAAGTTAATATGCAACCCATGAAGGCAAAAGGTATGCCATTTGTCATTTCATTTAGGTATATGAGCTGTTCCAGGTATTCAGGGATAGATAAATTAAATATGAATTTTGCACAAAGATAGTGGAGTCTCTAAAGTTTACGAAAAGATCTAAATCAGACGTATTGATTTAATCAAAGTTGGAGGAAAGGAGACAAAGAAAACTAACATTTATATAGTAACTAGCTCTAGCCGACCCACGCAACTTTGTCTCTCAAAAGTAAGATACGTGATAAAAACTATTCTATCTAAGGCAGGCCAGCAAAACACACATTTAAAAGAAAACGTGAAAATCGGTTAGATAGTCTCGGAGTTCTTCGTGAGCAACGACGTGACACGAGAATTAAATATAATAGATTCTATTTATTACCCTGTTACTCAAGTTTTAGTTTCGTACAGGAGTGCAAGAATTATAGACTCTTGACGTAATCAACTGATTCAAAATTTTTGCAATACAGACTACAATCTGTTTTAAAACATGTAAAGGAGGACTAGGATAGGTTGTGTTTTTGGAACGGAGGAGGGGTACCCTAGCCGGCTAAAAAATCCGTAATGTTTTAATTTGTAATTATTTTCTTTATACCTCGAATAGAACTCGAAATTAACATTTTTATAATAAGGAACTTCGTTCTATCTGGTGTCCCACGACACCACACGGTTTTCTTTTTTTTTCGTAAAAAGATAACTCCCGCATTAGGAATATCTTCTGTGTAAAGACTATACAAACATACATAAATAGAACAGAATTCTTTCTGTTCTATTTATCCATCCAGATTCAGAACAGCGATTTGTGCATCTCTCCAAGTGTTGTTCTGAATCTGGATTTCCTGATTGTGTGGGGATCGAACCCACAGTGTAGTGGCACCGAGGTAACCTCTTAAACCACTACGCCATCGTCTTCATATAGTCCGCTCTCTTAGTTATTGTATATAAGTGTATGTTTATTCAGTATACTAAAGACATACAATTTGAGCAGAACGATTTCCTACTGACTATTATATTGGCTAAAACGGATTATGTCTACGGCTATAAAATATCTAAATATCATATTAAAAACTAGCAAATATAGTGTAAACATTGCTATAAATCTTAAAAGTAAATAAATACAAGTAATTAAAATGCTCTGTGTGGAATTCGAGCAGTGGAATGTTGTGATTATATATTATATACGTCCTGCTTTCAGCGATATGAATTACGGAATATGAGAATCTTTTAGAAAAATGCAGAAACCTATTTTAGAAAATACTGTAGTAGTGGTGTTAAAATGGTTATTCTTTTATGAAACCACATCACCGGAGCCGATAAGAACATCTTATGTCCGGCTCAAACCAGTTAAAACCGAAAGCTTGCATTCTATTATAGTGTAAGTACATTTATAACCTCCTTTCTAAGGCGCTCCTGGTTGCTCGCTTAAAGGACGCCGCGCCTTGCCTGTGCTCTTTAGTTACATTTCGTCCATTGTCGGCGGTACTTACAGACCTTACCCGGTGACCCTTATGCTTGTTTTTTTGTATATTTTGGACATCTAACACACAACGCCATCTAGTCTCAAGCTAAGCAGAGCTTGTGTTATGGGCACTAGACAACCGATACAAATACACATATACTTTTTTTTTGTAAATACATACATATTATACATAGAAAACACCCAAACTCCGAAATAAACATTTGTAGATCATATAAACCTTTGGTCCGACACGGGAATCGAACCCGAGACCTCATGATCAGCAGTCGCACACTTTTACCGCGAGACCAACGAGGCAGTCTAGTCTAGTCAGTTTGAACCTTTGTACCATATTTTATTGTTTTTTTATGTGTTAGCTGCCAAAATGACTCTGCCCTGCCTGATGGAATCCAGGAGTGGTGGTCACCATCCTCAGTGCGAATAAGGACAATGCAGCATGGTGACCAGACTAAAGCGGCCTAGTGAGATGCTTTTTCACGCCCTGCTTAAAGGACCCGGGATCATAGTGGGAAGGAAACACGTGCGCTGGTAGTGAGTTCCAGGCTCTGACCGCTCGGCACAGGAAGGAAGAATCAAAGCGATGAGTACGAGGTCGTATGTCTACCACTCTGAAGCGGTGACTTCAAAATGTGTATGAATGAATGATGTATTTAGATAGTTTTATAAGACTTACATGTGTATTAGACTGGAAATAGTCATAATGCAAACAGACATGTTCGCACATAATTATATAAACACACACAGGTTTGCGATGATCAATTACTTAATAATAAAATAATTGTGCATTCTGCTGTCAGACAAGACACACTTTGGGTTGTTGAGTTAACAAAGTAAGCTAGTAATAAATAAATGAAATAACTCTGAAACTCAAGTTGCACACATGGATAGATCTTTAAATATACTCGTACATAATTTATACTCTCGATTGTCGGCACTTGATGGAACTTGTTGCAATACATTCTAGAATCAAACTCACTTGTACTTGTTCCACTATTTTTATTTTATCTTTACACCTGACCGGTTTCGCCTTATGGCATTCTCAAAGGTTATGGTAACCAGATAAAATAAAAATAGTGGAACAAGTACAAGTGAGTTTGATTCTAGAATGTATACTCGTACATATGCGTTACAAAGCATAACATGTTATTATCAATTTATTACAGGAAATACTAATACTGATAGAACAAAATCATAAGCATGGGCTTCTAATATCAGTTAATAAGTGATTAACACATATAAATAATAATGTGATGCATATTGCAAAAAAACAAAAACATTGTTAAGTTTATTAACATTGATAACAGGTCGTGTTTACTGAAGTCTTTAGAAACATTAAATATGTATATTATTTCTCAAAGAAGTACAACAAATGAATTTTTCATAACCTTAGTCTATCGTTATACAGCCTAATTTAGACCCAAATGTTAATTTTCTAAGTAGAGAAAATGCCTAGGTACGCTTTATAAGTGTGTTCATGAGATTAAAACTGAACATTGTCTCATCTAGTTATCAGATGGGTATAAGACGATCTTCACTGGCTCTGTACTACACCTTTTGACTAAAATTTTAAATTTGTAAATGGTTTGACTGATGATGGCACATGGCAGTCTTGTACCAAACTAAGCAGAAGGTGTACTATAATAACCAGACTTCACACATCATATCTGAGGGCACGGTTGTGCCCCCGCCAAGACGAGACAAGCGAAGCGGAAGGGCACTACCTACCTTTTCTCGAAGTGTTTCGTCGTTTTTTTGAACCCTCATTACTTTGGTTCCCGATATACCAGATCGTTCAAATTCTCAGGATATAATGTTATCAATAGACTAATGAAACATACAAAGTTTCAATTACATAGCTATGATACTTTAGATGTTATTGATACCTAAAAACACCGATTTCGTCACTGACACACTGATGATCATCAAAAATGTTAGGGTACTTCCTGAAGTGCTATAAAGCTGAAATTTAGTATTTAAACTAAGTTTAGTATACAAACAATAGACAAATTCATAAACCTATTACTTTTGGCCCCCAACCCCCAAATTTGGGGGGTGGAAGTTTGTATGAGACTTTCACAAATGTTTATGCAAGAGGTTTTATTTTTGGTATACGGACTTTTTCGAAAGACGAAAGAAGATGTACAAGAAGTACGGCCCAAAAACAGAAAAAAAACTGCCTCAAGCAACTCACAAAAAGAAATGAAATCTCACCAAAAACATTTTCATACAAAATGTTGCTAAGACGACTGCATATGGCTTACCCTGTGAAAAAGATATCAGATATCATGTAGAGCCAAGGATCCGAATCTACACGCCCTAACTCTACCATTTTTTTTTTTTTTTTTTTTTAACGTGTGGAAATCCCCTCGGACCGTCACCCCACCGGGGCTTGCGGCGGGGCGGTGTGTCGGACTCGAACCGACTAAAACCACACGGTGTGCCACTCTGCGCCTGTGAAGGGAGGAGTCCGGGAACTGCAGTTATTAACACATCCGGACCCCTCCCAGCGCCTGCCCGCACAGAAGCGGGCACCGTCTGCTGGTATCCTCTCAATTAGGCGACGTACGGCACACGCGTACGTCGCCCCCTCGCGGGAGGCCACTAGAGCGGATGGAGGGGAAGGCCCGTCCCGACCATCCGCGGCCACACTCAGGGCGGCATGAGGCGCTGATAGGCGCGCCTCCGCCGCCCGGTTCGCCGGCGGCGGATTGCCCTAACTCTACCAACCCTAACTTCATAAACTCTACATTTCAGTAAAAATGTATGGCTTGGCAGTTTCGTTACTTCAGAAACTAAATATTCGTATAACACAGTACTTCAAAAACTATATTTTTTTTTTTTTATGTATGGCCCGCCAAAATGACTCTACCTGATGGAAAGCATAAGCAGAATCCAAGAGTGGCGGTCACAATACTCACTGCGAATGCAGACAATGCAGTATGGCAACCCACACTATGGCGGCCTAGTGATGCTGCTGCATCTTTTAGTCTAGTCAACAAGTATGGAACTTGTCGACTAGACTATTTGGGCCTCCGGTCTCGCACTCACCAACGAAACACGACAGCATGAACGCTGTGATTTTACGTTGATGTTCTGTGCTTGATTTTATTTACTTTGATTGATTGATACTTGCGAAAAGGCGTTCGTTTCCCCTTCGTGATGGTATGGTAGTGAAACGGCAAAGCCATACATTTTTAGTGAGATGTAGAGTTTATGAAGTTAGGGCTGGTAGAGTTAGGGCGTGTAGATTCGGATCCTTGGTTCTACATGATATCTGATATCTTTTTCACATGGTAAGCCATATGCAGTCGTCTTGGCAACATTTTACATGAAAATATTTTTGGTGGGATTTTAATATTTATAAATACACACAAATCTTCAATATATTATATAGAAGAAAAAAATGTGAATTTGTATCTAGTCATCTTTCTCCGTTACTACTGATCCGATTTTAAATCTTCTTTGGCTTTTAGACAGGTATACTATCGCTGAGTGCTATAAGCTAAATATTATTTTGGTGAATTATCTTCAATAACTAATCACAATGAATATGATTCTGGATGTAGCATAAATTCTACAATATGGAATGCGCCGCATAAACGGTTTGAAATTAATGCTAAAATATATTGCAAAGATATTCAAAAAAGCACAAAAGATAACAAGTATCTCAGACGAAATCAATGACAGAGTAAAAGAATATTTCTTTTAAAAAGCAAACTTAAACAAAGTTATAAGATTTAATTAATTAAAAGATTGTTCTGGTATGATACATAAGGAAAACCAATTTTAATTTTTGACATGGTTTTAACGGTAGCACATCTGCACAAAAATATTTTATCATATTGAACAAATTAAAAATGTGCGTGATTTTGATTGAAATCGGTCATCCGATAAGTAAAATATTAATTGAATGTTTCCTAAACATGGATAATAAAAGCGATAGTATAGAATACAGTCATAATTTCGTGGTATTTGATTATAACTAAATTTACTATCAAGTAGCAGTTGGCAGCATATCTGGAGACTATATTTAGTAGACACTATTAATGATTAGTTTTAAATCTATACGAATACCTTTTTTAACTATTCACGCACCTATTATACCTTTTATTTTCTTATTCTTGATCTCAATTAGTAAATCCAGGCTACTACTTTCAGCCAAAGATTTACAGAACCGCATCGATAGTACGATAAGAATACGGTACTCAAAAACGGCCGTGGACTACGGTCTACGCGATGCTCTCATCTCCGTCACGGATTTTAGTGATGTCTCCCTTAAGTTCTTAAATACACTAGTTTTTACGTCATATTTTAAATCTATTTTATTTAAATTAGTACAGATTTCTTCCTTAAACTTCACAAATGTTACTTCTACTACTGAAAAACTCTAAAATACTTTTTACAATTATATTTATATTGTGTTTTCTTCTCAGATACACTCATCCCCTTCTGAACCATAATTGAATTTGCAAAATCTCGAATCTCAAAATATTGAATAAATAAGTGGCAAAATATTGTTTGATTGTGGACTACAAACTACTAAAACAAACTCAATCTGGAAAAGTCATCACAAAATATGACTTTGAAACGTATGCAGTCAAGATCTTACGGAAATGATGTAGTCCATAGGAATTCTCTGCATAGGAAGTGCCTAGCATATTATATGTTAAATAAGACGCAAGTGTCCAGAAGTGAACAGGCAACCAGTCTATATGCCATATGTCAAGGAAGTTACGGATAAGATCGGGTCCGTGTTAAAGAAATACTCCATTCCGACAGTATACACACCAGGCATAAAGGTTCACAACATCGTCGGCACACCGAAGGATATATTGCCACTACATACTCCGGGTGTTTATAAAATAGACTGCAGCTGCGGAAGTTCCTACATAGGCCAAACGAAGCGGACTATTGCTGAAAGGGTCAAAGAACATATCGCTGCTGTGAAGAACCGACAGACGAGCGTCCTCTCCACCGAACGTCACTTTTACTCAAGAGTTGTACGTGAAGCGATTGAGATTAAAAAGCATAAAACTTTCAATCGGGAAGATGGTTTTAAATTATCTACAGCGTGGAATCCAGTGTTAAAAAACATACCACCTCGCTTTTCTGCACAGTCGGATAAACACCAGAATTGGAACACATCGGTTTGCTTACAGAATAGGGACCCTGTTAGTGTGGTATGTGACGGTACATGGCGAAACAATTTTATCAATAATATCGAAAATGTGCGGGTGGATGAAGAACCTTCTACTTCACGGATTCGACGACGGAGGGCGTGCGCCGCTGAGCCAGTCAGCCTGTGACCACGGCCAGTGCAACCTGGTCGAAACGTCAGGCAAAACAGGTATGTAATACCTTGAAATAAGTGATCACGTTAATTCCCGTAAAAATAATAATTAGTACATCATGGAACGCGAAAGTTTAAAAGTTAGTTCATGTTAGCTGTTAGTGAATAGCCTTGTAGTTGTTTCTGACATCTTATTTCACACCTTTCGCTCTAACTCGCTTATCCTCATGAGAAATGAAAATGTTAAAAAATCTCTGAATCTTGCATCTGGCTGCTATATACCTACGCATCCCATATATTGTCAAAATTTGACGGTAGATATTATTTTCTGGAATGACCATTTCGACAACATAATATTAGAGTGATGTTTTAGGATTTTTTGATAATTTAACATTTTATAAATTCTATATTATGGTCTGAAATGACTCATCAATTTATTTTTTTAAAGTAAATAATGAGAATCAAAACTTTAGTACTTTTTACTTTACTTTTGAGAATCTTTAAAAGTTAATTTATTATATCACATACAAATTAAGCTGTGACAAATTTTCAATATAGAAAAGGCGAAGTCTCATAACATAAAGTTACGAAAATTATTTTGTTATTACTATTCAGAGGGATCACAAAGGGGAAAGTGGGTAGACTGCGACACTGTCAACATCGTACTCGCTATTAAATAAGTTTTAAAATTATTTAAGTGTTCCAAAACAAAGTAATACAATTAAAATATAAAACCAGTGCATAAACTTCTTCGAACAATATATAAAACATAGTGGATATGCAATAAAATTTACTAAAAAGTGCATGAAATCGTTCTGTCAAATGACAATAGATATTCGTTAAGATACTAAGAACATATCGTTATTCAAGTGGAAAATTATTAGTGGTAGCGTGTGTACGACAAAACTGGAACTGGAATTACGTTAAAAGTATTAAAACAGTACGTAAACCAAAAGCATCAGAAACTATAACCTCAAAAGTTCTAAGTAATCATAATAATATCTCCGTTCCTAAATCATCGATCAAAGTATCTGTCAGCGCCATCTATTATGATCCATCAGAACTTTCTAGCCAGGTCCTAGTTAGACACGCACTTCGATATCTCGCAACATTTAGGACACATCATAATACCTACGCTTAGACATACAACTCGATCGTCACTAAGCCAAGAAGTACTAACCTGTTCCCATAGAGAGCGCTAAGCGAACTATAACCAAATATGGATGAAATAAAAAATATGTTAATTAGCATGCAGCAAGATATAAAGCAGCAAAAACAGGACATGCTAGAGATGAAAGAAGAAATTAAAGGTACAATAATCAACAGCCTCAACGAGAAGTTCAATAACTTAGAACTGAAAAATGAGCTTTTGGAGAAAAAAATTGAAGAGCAATAAAAAAAAATTAACAACCTAGAAAGACAGTGTAGACGAAAAAATCTGATCTTTTTTGGCGTGGAAGAGATAGAAAAGTCGTACGATGAACTGGAAAAAATGGTAATAAATATAATAAATACATACATAAAAATTTCATGCGACACTTACAACATAGAAGCTGTTAGAAGGTTGGGGAAAAAGGGTGAAAAAGTTCGACCGATAGTAATAACATTCAACACTTTAGGTTTCAAATTAAAAATACAAAAAAACAAACATAATCTTCAAAATACTTCCTATTACTTAAAAGAAGACTACTCAATCGAAGTCTTAATTAAGCGTAAAGAGCTACAAGTACAACTACAGAAAGAAAAAGATGCAGGAAACACCGCTTTTATAAAATACGACAAAATTATTATACTGAGCAACAAAAAACTCCCACAAAAACAGTCAAGCAAAAGAAACCTATCAGAGTCCCCGGAGACGCTGCACTCTGACAACCAAAATGTTCAAAATGTTCAACCGACTAGTAAACAACCGCCTAAGAAAAATAAGAAAAATAAAGGGGACATGAAGAACTATATAATACAAAAGCCCAAACTAATTCTCGCTCAGACAACTCAACGCCAATCGAAGACATCAGACCACAACACAGCATAGCAATCAAGATCGGACCCTCTTCCAAACAAAAATCTCCGAGGACGGCCGGTCACCGCGGGAGAGTTCGACCAAAACCCCCCAAAAACAATAAGCAAAACGAAAAATACCGTCTACATTTGCACCCTCAAAGTAAGATTATTATCTTCTGATCAAAAATATAATGACAGAGGAGGATGGCATCCCTTGGGGGAGGCTTTTACCCGAACGGGGTCCATGCATTAAATAATTAGGTAGTTGATAATTAAGGCAAATAATAATTAAAATAATTACAAAATATAATTTATAATTACAAATCAAATTCATCTAAGTGTAATAAATGTAATTGAATATTATTGATTAATACTTAAGTCACCATTTGTTATCGTTTATTATGTATGCATGGAATTAAATAAAGCTTTACTATTATTATTATTATTATACAGAGCGTAATTCGTTAGTGAACTTTCGATGAATAGATTATAATTACTTAAGAAAGTGTCAATAGACACAATCTGCAAGTTGTCCACAAACTTTGTGAAACCCGGTTAATAGTCCAAAATATAAATTATTTTATTTAAATGCTCATCAGCTCATACAGCTGCCAAAGTGACTCTACTCTGCCTGATTGAAAGCATGAGCAGATTTCAAAAGTGGTGTTCACCATAATCATTGCGAATGCAGACAATACAACAATGCAGCATGGTGACCCATACTATGGCAGCCTATTCTCATTTTGGATCATGTTGATAAGAAATCTAATTTTACGATTTTAGTCAAGCATTCATCGACTCTATTAACAATAAATATAATTGAAAGGACTAAAGGACTGTCATGTAAATTTGAGAAGCATTTAGACCTTCTTAGAAGGGTCAGGTTGCAAATTCTTGTGTAAGTTGCTTCCAAAATTTCATGTTTCTACTACAAAAGAAAAACATGAAATTAATCACATACGACCTTCTTAGCAAATATCAATGTTTTTTTTTATGTTTGGCCCGCCAAAATGACTCTACTCTGCCCGATGGAAAGCATAAGCAGAATCCAAGAGTGGTGGTCACCATGCTCACTGCGAATGCAGACAATGCAGCATGGCGACCCACACCATGGCGGCCTAGTGATGCTGCTGCATCTTTTAGTCTAGTCAACAAGTTCCATACTTGCACTCACCAACGAAACACGACAGCACAGCGGCAATGTAATAAATTTTCATATTTATTTTATTTAAAATATTACATTACTTGCTTAAACCCACATCGAATGCTAGAAATGCTATGTACACACATCAAAAGTGTCTAGGGATCAAGCATTTTTATGCGGATTTCTTGAGATTGAGATGTGGCTTTGGCCCTGGCCTGCTCAGTCGCCAGACTTGAACCCGGTTGAGCATGCATGGGATATGCTACAGAGAAGAGCTCTGCCGAATATGGAGGGTATCCAGTCGCAAGAAGACCTTTTTTTGTTGTTGCAACGAACATGGGCGGCCATTCCACAGCGTGATTTGGATGAACTCATTTTGAGTATGCCAAACCGATTCTTGTGTTGTTAGTGTTCGCGGTAGAAACACGGATTATTAATTGTTTAAGTTACCTAATAAAATTTTAAAGAAAACTGTTATTTCAGTCTTTTTTTCGAACTTTAATGTTAGTGGTTCAAATGTCAAAAATCCCTTTATTAGGAAAATGGCAAATTTCTTTATTAATGCAAAGGTGACTTGGTTTATCGTTACTGTGACAAACGAAAACACTTTATTTGATGAATCCTTAAAGAAAATTTTAATTAATATCAATCAGGAGAAAAGTTATTGCAAAAATATATGTTGATCCCTAGACACATATGTTGATCCCTAGACACTTTTGATGTGTGTATTTCAAAGATTCTGTTGTATACAATGTACAATTGTTTAAAATTAAGTAATTTGTACTACGTCATTTTTAAAGTTTGCGAGTGACTTGCACGAATAAAGTTTTAATCATAAAAAATATTTATATTGAAACATCCAGAAATGACTTATTCATACCACAAAGAAATTCACAAAATAACTGAATTGTCAGACAATTTTATGACATCGGATTAAAGCATTTTCTGACAATCAGCTTATTAATTATATCTACCTAATCACTTCCGTTCCTTTCAAATCGGAAATTTCATGATTACTTTTTCGATGTAATACATATTTTGAGGATTATCGTTGCATTCAAAATAGTTTAATTTAAATAAGTGTACAAATTGTTAGGTTCTGTAATTTACAATCTACCTATTTTTATTTCTAGGTTAAATAGAACTTCCATAGTTCTTCCTTAAAACAAGAAATACATTGTGAGTTTTTATTTATTCATGAAACAGAGTGACTAAACAATCTAAACATTAAAATAACATAGAAGGTATTCAAAAAATTGCGAATAGGAAAATATTATTTAGGCTAACGTTAAAGTAATTTCTAGTTTAGATTTCTGTTAAACTCATCTGCAATCTTATTCCATTGATTATAAAAAGTGTGTTACATATTTTCATTGTTCAAGTCTGTCAAGCCCTTGTTTTTATTTGCCTAATCTTAATTTTCTTTATTTATTTAAAATTCTATTCCTACTTAGTCATATGATATCGCGTTTTATAACCTTAATCATTTTCGTGAAAAACCTCTTATCAGTCGGAAACAATAAAACAATCCTGCTGGTTAAGGTATCTTTAAATATAATCATACTGATTAACCTATGATAATATTCATCAAAAAATTCATATAAATACATCATCCACGGATCGAATAGTAGTGAACGAACCCAGTTGTAGAGAAATTTAGTCATGCGTTTGATATATTTAGTGTTTGTTTGCTTAACGGCTGTTAGCGGTAAGTTGTTTCAATATATGTGCCTAATCAAATATATACACATAACAATAGTATATAATGTAAGAATATATTATTCACATGATAATTATTTGTCTAAATCTGATATTCATATTTATCTAGAATTAGTAAACATGAATGCATGATCATTTCAACATTCGTACAGAGGATTTTAGATGACGAAACAGATAAAATGAATTGGTTATAATTATATTTACTAATAAAGTCAAATAAAATAGAAATTTGTACTGTTTTTAGTTTCGCCTGCCCCAACCACCGTCACCATAAGACAATGGCCTCAGCTAGCTAACGTTTTATTCACATGGAACTGGTCTACCTTTGAACAATATTGCGGTGGCACCGTCTTGAGCAATAAAAGTATATTAACTGCTGCTCATTGTGTAAAGTAAGTAAACGGTTTTATGCACTAATTAATAGTACTTTTTCATACAATTTAAAGTTTTTATTACAAAGTTTATTCCTTTTTGCAGCTCCCATCCTGCGAGTAGATTACGTCTGCGTCTTGGGTCTACTTTTGTGAACAGTGGTGGTATAGGTGTCAATGTAGAAAGTAGTCTTATTCATCCCTACTATAATTCAAAAACTGAAAACTTCGATGTTGCGTTACTATACGCCGTCAATAGTTTTGTCCTCAATGACCAAATCCAGCCTGCAAGAATAGCCAGCTTCGATTACAACCTCCCTGACAACCAAATTCTTCATGCCACGGGTTGGGGTACGACTGAGGTAAGTCTTCAATTGTGAATTTGTATTATTTACGCATGTGATATTAGTGTATTGATATTTATTACTGGTCCATTACTTCGACAAGTATAAATTGGCGTTTGTCGACAAAGTTTGTTGTAACATTTTGCGTAATGATTGAACTTTTAAATGATATAAATAATGATCAGGATGCCCAAAATATTAAATGCGATACCAGTCTTACTAATATTGGTAGTATAATAAATAAAATATTGTTTGTTTCCTACTGATAGACCACAAAACAGGTCTACTCGGGAAGAACAGACTGCTAACTAGGTACCACTGAAATTTAACTCTAACTTCATTCAATTTTAAGCATTTTTCTTTTCTTGCAGTACTACTCAAGTCGTTCTGAAGAGCTTGCTGTTGAGCAGATTTGGAGTATCAATCAAGCAGACTGTGCACGGCGTTACAGAACTCAAAATGTAGCCATTACTGATAACATGTTGTGTGCTGGTTCTCTTAGTGTAGCTGGCCGTGACCAGTGCCAGAGTGATTTCGGTAGTCCAATCTTCCACAATGGTAACCTTGTCGGTATCTACTCATTTAGTATCAACTGTGGTATGCGTTTCTTCCCGGCTGTCAATGTACGTATATCTCGCGTCGCGAATTGGATTAATGCGAATAATAAATCATCATAACAAGTTTCTGAATATATATACTAAACAGTATTAATTACGTATTTCATTGATGGGGAATAATTTTTAAATTCAAGTGATTTGTTAACGTAAATCTTATTTATATTGTCCAAGCATCCTTGAATAACATTTCTTTTCGAAACTCCTTGTGGAATGTCATCCTGTTTTAGAGATGCATTCGCAGATAAAATTATACATAGATTATCTGGTGGTAGTGATAAAAATGAGTACTCTATCAACGAAGTAGAGAGTACATAATTGACGGTGGAAATCAGTTGAAACGGAAGGACTTTTATTGGTGCGATGTGACCTATATAGCAACAACCTAAAGGAATTTGGTCTTATAGCCAAAATAATAAAATGCTAAAATGTGAATTTGTTTTTTTACTCTTTCTTTTGATATATCCTTAAATAATAACAAATATATAATACATTGAACATGAAATTATATTTATAATAAGTAACTGCAAGAAAAAAATATTTATACATCTAACAGTAAATTTCTGTAGCAACAAAAATTACTTCAAGTAATTACACACTCACCCAGAAATTACAAAAGATCGTTATGAACCTAGGTACACATAACCTCTTAGAACTTCTTATGATCTATCGGTAATCGGTATCCATCTATCTTCTTATAACCTAAGAACAGATTTTATTTACAGCGGTGAGTATAGAAAAAATATCTTCCTTGTAATGTAATTAACCAACTAATTCTTTAAATGCTGTGATTTTTAGTCACAATCACACTCAGTGATCGAAGGCTGACTGGTAGGTATACCTGCAACAAAGAAAAATTGGTATTACAAACTTAAGTTTTTGAATCAGGCAGTCTCTTTAAACACAACTTCATGACGCATGACACAACTTTATTCACAAACGTAAATAAAGTCATGCTAGACAACCGAAGGAAGCAATTAAAAGCATACCATACTTTTTACACTGGCTCTAAATTATAACCCAGCGGATTAAAATTTAGGACAAACATATGTCAATGACTAGCTACAAAAAATCTGTAGTGAAGGTTGATGCATACACGGTTGAGGGAACTTCTGTCCTCACTTTTACGATAAAACCCATTAAAACTTAAAAACAAATGAACTGCTAGTTTGTTTAGATAGAACATAGAAAAACTATTACCCGAATAACCAAAAAAATTCAATGTTGAAAATCTTATTACGGGAGATTTCAGATAGCAAATTCGATCTCGATTGAGATCATATAACCCTTGAGTACAATGTCCCGAAGACGTAACGACCTCGCACCGCAAACTTTGTTCTCATCAATCAAAGACGTGTCCAACTCAGTCCCGGGCTGATCCCTTAGCGATTAAGGGATTTTCTTAAGTTTTTACTTACAGATACATATTATTGTTTCGTTCGGAAAGTATGGTAAATACGATTTGCGGTTTCACCGATTAAAGTATTTATATAATAGTTAATGACAATTCAATAGTAAATTATACAGAGGTTTTGATTTTATGTATGTTTAATGTCACTTCTCTACTCCTAAGGATTCTGATGTGATGTTACATAGTTTGTACTCTCGTACATAAGAGTTCCACATCTCCAATGAATACCTACTTAAGGCTAAAATAATAGCTCAAATCTGACTTTGACAGTAGCTCCAGAGATTCTCACGTTAACACGTATTCGTTTCGTTTAAACACATATCGTATATTATAATAATAACCAATATATGTAATAACATTTAACTTTATTTTCGTTCCCTTGGACACTCAAACACACTTTGGGGCTGTAAGTCAGATTTTTTAATAAACAGAATAATTCCGCTATAGGATATTCCATGAGTGAGTGCATGAAACTGCTAATTCAAAAAGTGAAACAAAGTTTAAAAGCTACGGCGTTGAACTTGCGATCAGGTAGTTGTGGCTTCAAACCCCACCTATAGAACTAACGACGTGAACCCACTTCTAACACAACTAATAGTGTGTTGCCAATATTCTCTATATTACGATAAAAGATAAGAAGGAATAAATAATTAAGGTTAAATAAAAAAGTCGTGTGGTGTCGTGGGGCACTAGATAGGAACGAAGTTCATTATCAAAAGTACAGATGGCGTTATACTAAATTTTTCGTTCACGCTCTTTAAAAACCACAAAATTGTGTGTGCGTGTGAACTGAGGGACCATAGTGATATTTTTGTTTGAAATTTTTATATGATTTAGTAGTAGGCTCAAAACAATTGTAGAACAAATATGAGAATTTGTAAAAAGATATGTTAAAAACTACAGCCCTTTAAGTGTGGTCCCTCAATCCTCACATACCATCAGCCAGATCTCGGCAAGTATGTAAAAAAATAAGGTATTGTGACTGCAGACATTTAGTAGAGAATTTGTAAAGATATATACTAAATAACTGAGCACAAATCATCAACGATTAAAAAAATACAACGACTATACTGTGGTCCCTCAGTCCACACACGAAAGATTTTGTTATACTGAATATTATCACATCAACGTAATAAAATCTTTATTTTCTTACATAATGTTTTAGAACAAGTCTTATAGCAATTTGTAAAAAATAAATTTTAAAAAAATATCGACGCACTTTGAAGATATTTATAATTAAAGCTGGTCCCTCAATCCTCACGTTCTCAAACATACTTGCATGTCTAGCTGCTAGACGACTAAAATATCACAAAGTGTAGTGTATTAAACTTTTTGTAAAAAGTTTCTACAAAATAATAGGTATCTTTAATTGTGTGTATCTTACCTCTAAAATGAGATTATAGCATTTCAGTGATCTTATGAACAGATATACGAGTAGTGTGACCACACAATGAAAAAAAATATAGACTACCAATATAATTTTTTTGTAATAGTCGAAACCCAAGGTTGTACGGTTGATTTTGTGTTATGTTACATGGAGGCGGAAGTGCTCGCCGAAGTTTATCGACGGGTGGCTGAATATCGGGCGGAGTATGGCTATCGCCCTCCGCCCGAAGAGGTACGCGAGTGGCGTGAAGCCGCCCGTCGAGCCACTATGGCTAGATGGTCGTTCCGGCTGGAGACTCCACGCGCTGGCTTTGCCGCCGTGGAGGCTCTCCAGCCGGTCATCTTCGAGTGGGCAGGGCGGCAGCACGGGACCCTTTCCTTCCGACTGACGCAGGTCCTTTCCGGGCACGGTTGCTTCGGGAAGTACCTGCAGTCGGTCGCCAGGAGGGAACTGAGTCCCGCCTGCCACCACTGCGACTGCAGTGAGGACTCGGCCCAGCATACGCTGGCGATCTGCCCCGCATGGGCGTCGCAGCGCCGGGCCCTCACTGCAGTCATCGGAGGAGATCTCTCGCTACCGGCCGTCATACGCTCCATGGCCGGTAGCGATAGCAGTTTTACCGCGGTCGCAGCCTTCTGCGAAGATGTCATCTCGCAGAAGGAGGTGGCGGAGAAGGCCCGAGAGGACGATGTCCACTCGGACCCAATCCGCCGCCGGCGAACCGGGCGGCGGAGGCGCGCCTATCAGCGCCTCATGCCGCCCTGAGTGTGGCCGCGGATGGTCGGGACGGGCTTTCCCTTCCATCCGCTCTAGTGGCAGCCCGCGAGGAGGTGACGTTACGCGTGTGCCGTACGTCGCCTAAATTGAGATTGTAACAGCTGACGGTGCCCGCTTTTGTGCGGGCAAGCGCTGGGAGGGGTCCGGACGTGTTAATAACTGCAGTTCCCGGATTCCTCCCTTCATAGGCGCAGAGTGGCACACCGTGTGGTTTTAGTCGGTTCGAGTCCGACACACCGCCCCGCCGCAAGCCCCGGTGGGGTGACGGTCCGAGGGGATTTCCACACGTAAGTGTTATGTTACATTACGTATCTTTACAAAGCATGAAATAAAGTAGCTTTTAGACGCTTATCACCATTCTTACATTCATTAAGTTATAACCAAATTCTACGTACTTAAACAAAAGTATTACAATAAGTTATATGTCTTACCAAGTGCAGGCACTGTTATTGGTTTAGCCGTGAAAGCGTAATAGAGGAACAGACTAAGCCACTTTCAAATTTATAATATTAATATAGATCGCGATAGGTACTATCGCGGACTTTTTGTAAATATTTTACAAAATCCTGTGTTTTTAAATGTTCAATTTTATGTGTTAATAAAACGTATAAAACTGAGCTGTATAAATAATACCACTATGTTACCATAATGGTTTGTAAAATACTGGGGTATTATAAGTACATAAAGCTTCCTTGAAACATAGCCTAAATGGTGATAGGCGTCTAAAAGCTACTTTAATTCATGCTTTGTAAAGATACGTAATGTAACATAACACTAAATCAACCGTACAACCTTGGGTTTCGACTATTACAAAAAAATTATATTGGTAGTCTATATTTTTTTTCATTGTGTGGTCACACTACTCGTATATCTGTTCATAAGATCACTGAAATGCTATAATCTCATTTTAGAGGTAAGATATACACAATTAAAGATACCTTTTATTTTGTAGAAACTTTTTACAAAAAGTTTAATACACTACACTTTGTGATACTTTAGTCGTCTAGCAGCTAGACATGCAAGTATGTTTGAGAACGTGAGGATTGAGGGACCAGCTTTAATTATAAATATCTTCAAAGTGCGTCGATATTTTTTTAAAATTTATTTTTTACAAATTGCTATAAGACTTGTTCTAAAACATTATGTAAGAAAATAAAGATTTTATTGCGTTGATGTGATAATATTCAGTATAACAAAATCTTTCGTGTGTGGACTGAGGGACCACAGTATAGTCGTTGTATTTTTTTAATCGTTGATGATTTGTGCTCAGTTATTTAGTATATATCTTTACAAATTCTCTACTAAATGTCTGCAGTCACAATACCTTATTTTTTTACATACTTGCCGAGATCAGGCTGATGGTATGTGAGGATTGAGGGACCACACTTAAAGGGCTGTAGTTTTTAACATATCTTTTTACAAATTCTCATGTTTGTTCTACAATAGTTTTGAGCCTACTACTAAATCTTATAAAAATTTCAAATAAAAATATCACTATGGTCCCTCAGTTCACACGCACACAAAATTGTCTCTCTAGACTCTACCATTTATTTTGCTGAAATTTTATAACAACAATATTGAACTAAATAACAAGGAATAACTCCATCTTAACTAAATGAAGTTTAATTTACTGGAATAATGCATACAGTACAAATCTTCGATGTAACATATCTATCATAGTAGGTTTCTTATGGGTACACGCGGGTTTCATACGACCAAGATGCAACTAGTGCATGGATAACGTTACGTTTCATTTTTCTACTACAAACGAGTTTTAGTAAATATATTTTTACTTCGGAAGTTATTCTGAACACTAACTCCGAAATCATTTTCATATAAGACACCTAGCTACAGTTATACAGCCAGGTGTTCTCTGTTATAGAGGGCATTTAAACCTTAAATTGGCAATTTTGTTTTTATACAGTATTTCTTAATAACATTGAATCCATCGAGCACAACCTTGAAACCGCGCGACCGATTATTTTATAAAATTAATCAACTTTTTTAGAGAAATTTGTTTCAAGAACGTTTCTGAAATTGGTTTTCAAGAGCGCTTATTATTATTCCTACCATAGTTCATTTAAACACTTCTAACGTAATTATTGTACTGACAATTAATGTACCTACATACTATCATGTTATGTTACAGTTATATACCACGTCGTTCAAAGTTATATTATATTATTATTTCAATAAATGATTGTGAATTGATAATAACGAACATTATTTTGAATGGAATCTACATAGACGGAAAATCGTCATTAACATTTCCTTTAATCGCCTGTCTAATTTATTCGTACTTGATGTGCTTGTTCTTTACCAGTCCAACATCTACTATGATCTATGTGTATCAATGTGGAGGATTATATAATATAAATATATACAGTGTTAGGTATGGTATACCTAAGCAGAATCGAATGCAAATCCTTCGTAGGAAATATGATGTGTTTTGTATATGTACTTTACACGTGATTGAAACAAAATATACCTATCAGGCCAAGTGTACCTACCAACCTTTATTTGAGTAAGGTCGCGTCAGTTTCAATGTTTAATTAACGTGGAGTTGCTCATATAACTTAGAAGTTTTAACTGGACTCGGGACAGTCTGGACGCAGATTGCCATTTTGTTTTAGTGGTCGTTTGTGTAATAAGTCAGGCAACTTATAAAAACCCTAAACATATAAATATTGTTAATTTACGTAGATGTCAATAGCCGTTAAAAGTTATGTAGTGGTATTAACAAGCTTAGATTAGGTGTTGACTAGAAAATAAATTCATTAATTTCAAATAAATATAAATATGTAAATAGAAAAGCTATTATATTTCTATACTAGACTATAATGTGACTGGTTAATCGTACTATATTTAAGGCATATTAATTATTGTTACTATTTGGTTTCTGAAGTTGCCCTTTAAAAAATCCTACTAAAATTTATTTTACGTATGGAAGTGAAATTGATTCTGGATTAGATTTAAATTCGAATTTATACTTAGAGTAATCATGGAAACTTTTTTCTGGCAATAATTTACTAAATATATCCAAACTAAGCGTTAAAAACCATAAAAAATTAACTTACCATTAACTTATTAGGTACGTTAAAAAAAACTAAAAAAAGGTTCAGTCCAGAAATGTGGAAAGCAGTTTAATTACTACAATATTAACACAGTTGCATTATCAATACCCATAAAATAAAACAAATCACAATACCAATATTTATCTAACAACACCTATATTAATTAAATAGCTGACCCACAGAACGTCGGTCGTTTACGTCTCCTATTGCCCGTAGCGTATTTTCCCCCGTTTTTGTAACATATTTCATTGGTGCACCGGTCCTATTGGTCTTAGCGTGATGATATATAGCCTATAGTCTTTCTCGATAAATTTACTATCCAACACTGAAAGAATTTTGCAAATCGGACCAGCGATTCCTGAGATTATCGCGTTCAAAAAAACAAAGAAACAAACTCTTCAGCTTTATAATATTAGTATATATTAATCCGTGCAGCAGTTTGGAAGGTATAAACTTTCAACATAGACTACAACATAGAATAGAACTAATTTTCTACCATCTGTATATAGGCAAGTTTGCGAAGGTCCATCCATCTTACGTAGTTCATCCAAGAGCTATGCTTCGTTGACCTTTTTGGAGGAGACAAGTTTAAGACAAAGTGAAACATATAGATGGGTATAAATATTAATATGTTTTTGACTGCACGTTTGGCCTAGTGGTTTATCGGTCACCACGCCGTTTCCTACTTCGCCAAGTGTCGTGGGTTCAAATCTAATGTGTGATCCACAAATTGTTGTTCTGAGTCTGAGTGTTATTTGTGTCCGTTTAATGTATGTATGTAAAGTCCCCCGCGACACAGGATTTATTCCTAGTGCGGGAGTTGTCTTTTTAAAAGAAAAAAAAAATATAATTGAATATACAGATATTTATTATTAAACTTGGTTTATATAAGATTACTAGCTGATCCCGCAAACATTGTTTTGCCATAAAAAAAAATTGGGGTATAAAAAATTTATTTTGGTCGTTTCTCAGACCTACCCGATATGCACACCAAATTTCATAAAAATCGGTCCAGCCGTTTCAGAGGAGTATGGTAACTAACATTGTGGCACGATAATTTTATATATAAGATAAATCCACGCCAGCGCCGAACGCCATTCGTCATCGAACCACGCGATAACCGAATTATTAAATTAAAAGAGAACGACGCACTTTCATCGACTAATCGTTCGATCGTTCTAGTAATCTCATTGAACTATCGTTCATTGTATTCACCTTTTGCACAATGTGCTTGAAAGTGTGCGTTTATACTGCGATCAGCTATAAGGATTACCCGATAAATTGGTCACATGAGTTTTATAAAAATATTTCTGCTTGCTTTGAACAAGTACAAATCATCAACATTTTTAAACTGAGAATTAAATTGACACAAACTAAGAGTTGTTTTACGCTCATATACTGAATACATATTGGCTGTGCATAATTATTACAAATTTATAGTGTTCACGAATGTCATTATGCGCAAATAAACAATGATAACTTTAAATGTAACAATCAGTTGAAATCGTTCGGATATAAAGATAACATAAGACTGCATCGCATGATAATATAATGTTTATTTTATTATCGACAGCAATATCTTGTTATGTAAATTATAATACTCGCTATTATAAACTATCTAAATATACAGGCTATAAAAACATACATGACATGGTCACAAAGGTCTCGATCAAGGCTCTATAGTTTTTATAACCAATGCATTTCTACTTATTTATAAAGAACCTCATTAGTGACACCAACACTAAATATTGTGTGTTTCTGGTAATTATAGTTTTAGAAATCCAATAAATATTTAAAGTCGATCTTTTCACCGAGATAAACACATCTAAATATATTTAACTACTTAGGTCTTGCGTGAGGCCTGCAAGGGGCATTTATAGCGATTTATATAGTACTATCGACAAAGTGTTTATATAAAAAAATCTGTCCAAAAAGCGTATTCAAAATTCTGGAAATGAATTAAAGTGTGATACCCCATAAATATACTCCTTTTCAAATTTAGACAATTGTGTTTGTATGAGAATAAATAAAACCGGATAATAAAGCTACACAAAATTTTATACGCAAAAATGTATTATACCTTAATACCAAAAGCAGTTTTAATAACTTTTTTTGTGATCTGTAGCTACTACATCAGCAAATTTCCCGCTAATTGTCAGTCAACAAACCATCTGAACTACATTAAGCAATAAAAAAATATTTTGGAATTCAATAATAACTAATGACTACGAATAATTTAATGTGATAAATGTTGTCGACTACAATTTATATTAGTAGCTCCGTGCTAACCCGCATCCGGTCAGGATGGGACGCTCGACAGAATTGAATGATTGATTAACCGAACTATATAGCTATACTAAACTGACGTATTTTACAAGCTTTTTATAAACTTGCAATGTATGTATGTATGCTTGTATGTTCGGGTGGAATATTGCAACTCAATTTTGAAGTAGATATCTTCAACCGATTTTGCTGGAATTTGTGCCGTAAGGAAACGTCGCAACATCATCGAGTTTGGACTCGTTTGATTCGTCTCGATGCATCCCAGTAAAAGCTTGTTTTTAAAAAGCTTTTTAATTTAATTTATTATTACTTTAATATGTATATATACACACATCAAAAGTGTCTAGGGATCAAGCATTTTTATGCGGATTTCTTGAGATTGAGATGTGGCTTTGGCCCTGGCCTGCTCAGTCGCCAGACTTGAACCCGATTGAGCATGCATGGGATATGCTACAGAGAAGAGCTCTGCCGAATATGGAGGGTATCCAGTCGCAAGAAGACCTTTTTTTGTTGTTGCAACGAACATGGGCGGCCATTCCACAGCGTGATTTGGATGAACTCATTTTGAGTATGCCAAACCGATTCTTGTGTTGTTAGTGTTCGCGGTAGAAACACGGATTATTAATTGTTTAAGTTACCTAATAAAATTTTAAAGAAAACTGTTATTTCAGTCTTTTTTTCGAACTTTAATGTTAGTGGTTCAAATGTCAAAAACCCCTTTATTAGGAAAATGGCAAATTTCTTTATTAATGCAAAGGTGACTTGGTTTATCGTTACTGTGACAAACGAAAACACTTTATTTGATGAATCCTTAAAGAAAATTTTAATTAATATCAATCAGGAGAAAAGTTATTGCAAAAATATATGTTGATCCCTAGACACATATGTTGATCCCTAGACACTTTTGATGTGTGTATTATTTACTTTTATACGTATAGGACACAAAGAGCACCCTTATTCTGAACTACAATTTCTGGAACACATGAAGTGATGTCCCATGTGAGGATGAACCAACACTCAGCGCATTAGGAAGCTGTGAGACAATATCGCACCTCACGGATCACCTAGTGGCAATTCGTGCAGGCATAGCCCATAGCCCCCCGTTTCGTACATGAAAGTACTTGCAATTTCTTACCAATAATGCATTTTATTTATATATTATACTGACTGACCCACGCAACTTCGTCTACGTCTTTTTTCAATCATGCTCGATTCCTATTGGACTAAGCTTGATGTTAACTATCCTGTCTTAGGTGCCGTTAGCAAAACACACATTAAAAAAACGTATAAATCAATTAAGTGGATAGTTTCGGAGCTCATAGTGAGTATTGGACAATTGTGCATAACAGATATTTTATTTGTTTATATCATACACTAGTATAGTAAGCATAATTATTTTACATTCAATTTAATTATATTACGCGTCATTTCCTAAAAGGGTAATGCAAATAAAATATAATTGCAATATCTTTTAGTTAGATAATAGTATTAATAGATAATATATAAAATGGTAAATTAGAACATAATGATGATGGTAATCTAGTTATTCTAATAATACGCTTTTTATTTACTTTTACAACAACTTTTGTAACTAATGGCTATATTAATTAAAACTTAATAGAAAAGGTTTATAAACTGTACCTACACTATATTTTACAAAAGATTACGACAAGTAAATAGCTGATCATCTTTTCGGTTAAAAAGGGATTTATTAAAGTGTGAAATTTTCTCAAGCTTTTACATATTTTGAGATTTACCTACACAGTTAAAGCTGGTTAACTAATATTACAACATAACAATAAAGAATAAGCGAGAGGGATGTAATAATACTGTAGATTCAATAACTGCCTGCTGACTCAACAAAAATCTTTCATTGAAAGTAATCATGCTAATCATGATGGGTTTTTTTCATCTATTACAAACCATTCATATAAATTTTCCGAGACACAGATGCGGCGACTCCAACATACAGCGCAACAGAAATATACTACAGCGCCATCTACCGAAGTTAAACTGAACTATGGAGTAACGAAGGAAACTAAGAAACTACCAATCCTGAATCGCGCAGTGAAAGTTCTCGCGCCAATTAAGATACATACAACTTCCCAACATCAACCATTGGGCAGTTGGCCCGCCAGGCATGATCACCACGCCTGGTCGGAGAATCCTCCCTTTGTGTTGGAGGGACTTATTACCCGTTCCCTCCACACAGATATTTGTTGTCGCCCCTCCAACGTCCAGTCGTTCGCGGCACTTGACCCCCTTCGACCCCTGCAGCTGAGCCGCAATAAAAACCTACATGGCTACATAACCGTATAAGCTAGAATAAATAAAGGGATACGAAAAGAAAGTTAAAAGTATACAGAATAAACTTATCTACATTGTTTAACAGTAAATTACTATATATAATACGTAAAGTCGGGTTAAACGTAGTATTCAGCAAAAAAAAAAAACTTTCTTTTTACATTTCAAGGAGGATTGTTATATTTTTGTCAATAAAATAATTTCACAACAAACTAGACTTATTTCCCTTTCTAATGGCATATAAATTATTATATTTAATTATATCTAAATATTTAAATAATATTTATATGTCGGAGACAAGAATACACGAGAACATGAATGACAGATACAGCCAATCTGGACCAAAGCCAAACACTAATCACTACTAAACGGATACGAATCAACCTAACACCATCAGCAACCCCCACAAGGGGGTTGGGGCAATGCTCACTCCACCGCGGTGCCCTGTGGAATTCGCCACCTAGGCTAGTAATTCCCCCACTGATAAATATCGCCTCGTGCACACGATATAAAACACAGAGATACAATCAATCACAAATCAAATAATAGAAAACTACTACGACTCAGGAGTGACTCATGTCACAATCAAGAGATATGGTCGTCACGAGATCTGAAGAGAAACTGTGTCCTGTTTCCGATCGCGCCGGTTTATATAGACTGTTCCGTAGTGTTCAATAGTGGCAAATGTTTGTAACACTTTTATTATTCGGATACCCTCATTCCGATATATATATTATATAATAATTCATAATTTTTGCGTGCAAATTTTAGCGCTTTCGACTTATTCGCGAAAGCGAAATAATAGCAAAATGGCCGCACCTAAGGCCGTCCTACTCCCGTAATCTGTTGTTGAAAAAAGTCATAGTATGTATTTTAAACAGAATTATTTTAGAAAGAAGATCGATAACATATATATATTATGACTTTAAACGGTAAAAAGGTCCTATCTACACGCGATAAAATAAAACAAAAAACAAAAAATGTTGCAAATACAATTTTAACGTTAATAGCGAACCTTATTTGGACCGTTTGCTCAAACGTCCGTGGCAACAACTGTTGCCACGCCTAAATTCTGAGGAACACATATATATTATTGAAGAATCTTCAATGAATTTAACATATTTTTATGAAATATAGATATTATTTTGCTTATTACGAAATCTAATTTGATATTTTGTATACAGTTGTGTATAAAATATGTGCAAACAACACTAAAATTGGTCAAAACGAAAAGCACCTCCATTTTGTTCGAAGCATCAATAGTTTAAAGCTAAAATTAATATAGATTTATTACATACAACTGTAATATGTTAACATCATCGTGAAGCCCAATTCATCTAGTTTGTTTTGATGCATAACACTTGGAAGTTAAATACGATAAAACTATAGTACTTACGACTTACTGCGGGTGGTCCTTAGCGCACAACAATACTCGCGCACGACACTCAAGCGGAACACGAGTCAACTGAAGTCGGCCAATACTCATGGTCCAATCAAAATAAATCCACGGCCCTCTGGTGTTCTATACTCGAATTAGTTTATTAGCTTGACATTGAAGCAATGAAAATCTACCAAACAGTACCCTGTTTCATAAAGGATACGATTTAAATTCAACTGTGCGCCGTTTGCGCGCGCTGGCCACGCGTGTGGCCGGGACGTTTGAGAGGGTTTTTTTTTTTTTTTGCTACAAGAATCCTTATATTATTAATAGTAAATAAGCTGTTCTAAAAATGCCAGGTAAAACTAGGCTACAAATGTTTGAGTGATAAGTGATCATAATTTATGATTCAAATGCATTTTAAATGTGTATACACACACTATCTATTTACAGATATGTCGGAATGAGGGTATCCGAATAATAGGGGTATCAAACGATTCCGTGAGTCGGGCGAGGTGGTAATGTGGTCTATATAAAGCGGCGCGATCGGCAACAGGACACAGTTTCTCTTCGGATCTCGCGACGACCATATCTCTAGTAGTTTTCTATAATTTGTGATTTATTGTATCTCTGTGTTTTATATCGTGTGTACGAGGCGGTATTCATCAGTGGGGGAATTACTAGCCTAGGTGGTGAATTCCACAGGGCACCGCGGAGGAGTGAGCGTTGCCCCAACCCCTTCGTGGGGGTTGCTGATGGTGTTAAGTTGATTCGTATCCGTTTAGTAGTGATTAGTGTTTGGATTTAGTCAAGACTGGCTATATCTGTGAATCATGTGCTCGTTATATTCCCGCGCCCTTCCGACAGATATAATTCAGATCAATCTATTTATAAATCGTATAAAATTCAAGGGAAATCACTATTAAAAATCTCGAACATACCATGTTGACGTTACGTAAAAGTGTTGTATCAGAAAATTGAAATCGAGTATCCAATCTCAAATTATGTTAGGATACACAATACAGCCTCTCCACTCTCAAACCCTATCACATGTGTAATGAAAACGAGGCGGATATTAGCGCTTGAAATGAGTTTGCAACGATTCTGAGCATAAACTCTGTAACTTGTCTATCAATCACTGTCATTATTTAATACTATTGTTAATAAACTCAGTACAAAAATCGAAATAGACAAATAATAATATATTAATTTGTTTCTTTTTTTCAGAGGCAATCAATCATTTTGTTTTAGCGTAGCCATGGCGAGGCAGGATAGTGCACTTGCCCTAGCCTATTTTCTGTAATTGGTAACCGAACATAATAAATAAATAAATATTTCGGACATCTACACACAAGGCCATCTAGTCTCAAACAATCAAACAAATATTTGCAGATCATACAAACGCATGTGCGCCCCGTAAGTATACATGTTCAAAAGAAAAAAAAATACTGTGAATAAAACAACCCGTTCAATGATGAAGACATTTATTAGGAATAGTATGCTGTGTAACGAAACTATGTCACTACTTAAAAAAAGTGATCAACGCCATCTAGTGACGATGTTGGTACTAATTTAATAGTTTAGTATTTTTTATTCACAAAATTAAACATACTGCATAAATAAATAATTATAATTGCATAAGTTGATAAAAAATGCTATGCAATAGCTTTACCGCGGCAGTCCCAGAGTGCCACACGTCTTCTTTTATTTACTTTGCGTCTATATACTTTTAAAGTGCCTCTTAAAGTTTTGTTTCGTAATATTTAAAAACCAAAAAGTAGTGTATCTATCCCTTTGAAGATATGGGTATGAGTGTAGGATGTTTTAATGTATTATTCCATTTATCTATTACCAATTTTTAATATGACCTGTTATGTATTAGTAAAGAGTTCTTGAACAAATTAGGAAGTTTTAACAGTATCCTAAAACATATTATTCATTACACACTATACCTACATCGTAGTTGCTAAAATATTTTCTATAAAATGTAAAAGGCAACAATAAAATCTGAAGCGCTGGCCTCTACAAGTATCCGACCCTCAGACTTTCAAACTACGGCGACCCTATTAGTACTTAGAAAAATAACGTTGACCTTTAATTTCTTTTGAAGTTGTTATTCTCTAAGAACGAGTCGTTATGCTAGCACACTAATCAATATAGCGTATTTTTATCTATTAACGTAGTTTGATGTATATTTTTCACAAGCGGACCCACGCAACCTCGTTTGCGTCTCCTATCGCTCTTAGCGTGATAATTTCCCCCGTTTTTGAAACAATTTTCATTGGTGCTCCGCTATTTATCGTAGCGTGATGATATATGGCCTGTAGCCTTCTCAGATAAATGTACTATCCAACACTGAAATATTTTTTCAAATCGGACCAGCGGTTCCTGAGATTAGCGCGTTCAAACAAACAAACAAACTCTTCAGCTTTATAATATTAGTATAGGTTTACAGTAACATTTAAGATTTTTTTCGAAGACTTAATATAAAATGTTGTTGTTGTTGTAAGTGTTGAAGATTCACGCCTAACATTTTTTAATGGTGGTTTTAAATATTATTTAGTAATATTAATCGTTACTTTAAGGCTTTTAATTTTTTTATTACGTTTTTATCGTAATCAAACGTAGTACCGTTTAAATTGAAATGCAGAGAGGTTCAAATAGATACAGTCAACTCAGACTTAGCGAATATGTATTGTATTATAAATAGAATCAGTTACTAGTTACTTAACTTAAGAAACAATTATCAACTACGAAATTAATTAAATTGTTTTCTTAAGCGATAAATCTAAGGGTATATTGCAGTTACAAGATTATAAAGTTAATTTAGAATGGTATACAATTTAATAGACGTATGTTAATTGAACGATCTCTTATTGACAATCTTTTTGGTTGAGGATTTGTTATATCTACAAAAATGTCCTTCACCCTTAGGGAGGTTTAAAGGGTCTGCCGGACTCTTACCTACTAAAAACCACTCCGGCATTCCATTACTTGTCTATGATTAATGGAGTAGGAATCGAAGTTACATTCTTCAGTGCACCGATACGTGTTAATCTAAAACCATTAATATCAGCCGTATGTGTCCATTTGCACATGTCCCTTCCTCAAAAATATATAAAAAAGATAAATGCAAACACTATAAAGTACTGCTATCATAAAAGAGTCAAAACCATTTCACGATCTAGAAAATTAAAAAAAAAACAGTTTTTTTTATATTTGAACCTGCTAAAGTGACTCTACTCTTAAAAAAATAGGTGGCCTATTGAGATGCTTCTGCATCATTATTCAGATTTTCTATTATAACTGTTGCTTTTCTGCCTTCCTGCATGTTAGTTTTTTCACTATTTAATTATTATTTTTAAATTTACTGTAGGCCGTTCGTTCCATTTCTGCGGAACCTAATACGAACACTTTTTCCTACGGAAAAATCCACTTTCATCCGTCCAGTTTACACTAGATGTTGATAGCTCCAAGCCTCATATATTTTTACCGTCGCAATAAATACTAAAAACGTCGTCACGTCTACTTTCAAGTGGCTTATTTTCTGTCTTTTATTCACAATAAAGTCTCTCAAGTTTTCTAGTATTTATAAACTCTCAATCGCTTCGGTTGGCTGTTATAATTGAAAACAGAGTGATTGCTTTATACTATCGACAATTGGTATCAATGTTTATTGAACTGTTCTGTCCTTTTGTATTGGTGTAGTGAACGTTGATTGCCAGATACACTTTTGTAAAAGCACTTTTGAAATATTTTACTTCGTTTAAACACAGTGAAAAATTCTATTTGGTTTAAATCTGTTATAATTATTAAATTTAGACTTTAAACTTCAACATCAGTATTAAAAATAGCGAAATTGATAATGATATAAATTCGAATTGAGCAATAAAATCCAATTTTTTTTTTATGGAATAGACCGGCAAACGAGCAGACGTATCGCCTGATGGTAAGCGATTACCGCCGCCCATGCACACCCGCAACACCAGAGGCGTCACAAGTCAATTAAGGCTTCATCAAGGTTCCACGTATCAGTGCATACTCCTTGTTTACGTTCATATAAAAGAAAGTTGCATCAACATCGTTGAACAATCTTAGTCAGTAGTAACTTATGTCTATTTTGCACAAACATCACGGTCAAGTACACTATGAAAGTTTTTCTCAAATCTCACACGGTAGAAAAGACGGGAAAACTGAATGTTTGAAAATCTATTTTTCAAACATTCAGTTTTCCCGTCTTTTTTGTGTGTTGTTTTCATGTGTTGTTTATAAACAACTAAGATGATTAATTTAATTAGAGACGCTATAGCGTCACTTATGAAAACAAAACAAAAACTCTAAGCAGGTGACAATAATTATTACTATTGTAACTATTCTTATTTGCTTTTAGTATCAATAAATGAAGCCTTTCAATTTTCAAGACCATCGGAATTATTGTAAGCATATGGAATCAGGCAAGTGAAAACGGAATATTTTTTCTATCACGAAATATAAAATAAAATGATTCACCACACTAACCATGCGGCTTTACTAAGTAAATGTAAAAAGGTTATATAAAAACCACAACGATCTACATGTACATTGATGTGTTAGCAGTACTGTCGGATGTATGGCTTTTCTCGGATTTACACGGATTTAAATATTCTAAAAGAAAAATCTAAAAAGAAATGAGTTTTGTAGGGCTAAAATTAATCCGAAAGCTACGTGGAAAGTCATTAAAAAGGATATTTGCAGCCTTAGAGCTCATTATTGTGTTAGAGGCTCTTCTGATGCTCGATGTATCTGCCCTGCAATAGCTAGAACGAATAATGTCAAATACCTGAGTGTTATTATTGACCAACATGTTAACTGGCAGCCACATCTGTCCCAGCTAGCCGCACGCGTCCGCAAACTAATGTACGTGTTTAAAAAGTTAAGGTGCTCAGCTAATTTCAATATCCTCAAGGGCGTATACTACGCGTTGTGCCAATCTATTATATGCTACTACATTACTGTTTGGGGAGGTGCAGCGAAGTCTTACTTCTTGGAGCTGAAACGAGCGCAAAGAGCTGTGTTGAAGGTAATGACATTTAAATATGAGCGCTAAGAAGTCACCGGGTGCGGATCACGTACGTATGTCTGATCTTAAACTAGTAGCAGACAAAGTGGGTCCAGTACTTGCTAATCTGGTCAACTTATCTGTAAGTAAGCATAAATTTCCTACGCTCTTAAAAAGGGCTATAATCCGTCCTATTTATAAAAACGGTAATCGTAAACTATTCTCTAACTATAGACCTATAGCTATTTTATCCAGCGTAGACAAAATTATAGAAAAATATATAGTAAACCAACTCTCATCTTATCTACACAAAAACGAAATATTAAATAGTTGCCAACATGGATTCCAAAGAAACAGAAGTACTAACACCTTGCTATCGGATTTCACCGACGAAATAAATACCTATTTGGACGAAAAAAAGTTTGTTATCGCCGTATTCTACGATTTTAAAAAAGCCTTTGATACATTAGAAATAGATACACTATTAAAAGCTATGGGGGAGTGTGGGGTAGGCGAACCACTAAACAAATGGTTCCAGGACTACCTCACTGCGCGATCCTACAGTGTGAAAGTGGGCGAGACCCTTAGCGAGGAGAGGACGGTCAGGTGCGGCGTGGCGCAGGGGTCGGGATGCGCTCCGGTCTGTTATCTTATGCACGTTAATGGCCTATGTGGTGTATTACGTCACTGCTCCGCACATATGTTTGCTGACGACCTCTGCACACTGCGCGCCGGTACCGACCTGGCGGAGACTTGCCGCTTAGTACAGCAAGATGTAGACGCCATAGTCCAATGGTCACATGACAATGGAATAGTACTTAATTCGGATAAAACAAAATTTATGGTAATACACTCGCCTTACTTGCGCCCCTCAGGTGTAACACCCCCCATCATAGCTCATAGATTCTCATGTCATCATAATCACCTAAACAATTGTAATTGTAAACCAATAGAAAAAGTAAACAATGTCACTTACCTTGGAGTGAAGATTGATGTCAGTTTCTCCTGGTCGTCCCATATTGATTTAATTTGTGATAAAATTAGAATATTACTAGGAAAATTCTATCACCTAAGTTTTAGGGTACCTAGCACCACATTGAAATGCCTATACAAACAATTGGTTGAACCTATCATAAGTTATGCTCTTGATTGCATAACGGCTTGACTTTTAAAACCTATATGGATAAAATAGAAACATTACAAATTAAATTCCTAAAGCTACTGGTAAACAATAAAACTAAAATCAGTTGTAAAGATAATTACAAAAAGTTATTTAAAATATGCAATATCCTCCCGGCTAAATTAAGACATATATACCTGTTAGTAATAAACCTACGCCGTGGCAATCAAAAGCATGAATTATCGCTTGTTCCGAACTCTCACGGAACAAGGTCGACGACTACTGGTAGGTTTCATGTACCAAGAGTTGCTAACTACTATGGTGATAGAACCCTAAAAAAACGGTTACCATATGTACTGAACCGTTTGCCGGTGGATATTAGACAAGAACCCAATATAAACAAACTTAAAAGAAAATTAAAGCAATTCTTATTGGATCTTGTTTGATGGCAAAAATATATATAAATATATGTATATATGGATGTAGTTAAATATATTATACCCACATATTATTATAAGTTTTATATTTATTATATCGTGTTATGTGTATCGCATGTACCTATGTAAATATGCATTTGTGACTGTGCATTGTGCGTAGGACTGTGCATGCGCACGTATCATGTACCTATCTGAGGTAGCTAATGCATGGGTGTGACGTGTGCAGTGTTGCGTACAAGCATATTGTATATAGAGACTCAACTGAGTCCACAGACAAACTGTTTAAAACAGTTTTGTGGACCTTATGTATTAGAATAAGGTTTTATTATTGTAAACAATAAATATTAAAATAAAAAAAATAAAAAACCATTCAGATATTCAACCTCACAGGTGTACGAGGAATGCCAGGTGCTAACCGCAAGACAGCTTTTTGTACTTCAAACGGTATGATGATGATATGTTTGTGTTTTTTTTATGTATGGGCCATACAAAGTGACTCTACTCTGCCTGATGGAAAACATAAACAGAATCCAAGAGTGATGGTCATCATACTCATTGCGAATGCTGACAATGCAACAATGCAACATGGTGACCCACACCATTGCGGCCTAGTGATGCTTCTGCTTCAGCGGGCCTCCGGTCACTAACTAACAAAACACGACAGTACGAATGCTGTCATTTTAGGTTGATCTTCTGTAGAAGTGCTGCCCCGGTCAAGTCGACCCGTTCGTGCTGAAATCAGCCTGTCTCTACTACCTTTGAAGTATGTTTGTGTATGTATGTGTAGTTTAGAAATATAAAATTTTATTAGAAGTCGCATTTCAAGAATAAATTATTTCGTTACCATCATCACGACTACAGGCCTACTTCTAAAATATATTTTTATGGAATGGGGGGGCAAACGAGCAGACGTATCGCCTGTTGGTAAGCTATTACCGCCGCCCATAGACCCCCATAACGCCAGAGGCGTCATAAGTGCGTTGCCGGCCTTTTAAGAAGGAGTACGCTCGTTTCTAACCAACATCATTAGGTAGGTTTCCCTTCTATTATCAACATGGTTTTAGTATAATGACAAAACAAGGGTTTTGGCACTTTTATAATTATAAGTTTTTGTCACTTAACTCTCTTAACTTAGCTTATAGTTTATATCCACTTACTTAGATCGAGTGTGTATCTGTTTAATGATTTTGGCAACTACAATATTTTCTGTATTAAAGAAATGACTACGTGGTTATCTGCCCTGGTTATCTTAGTGTTATGATTGTTGAGGAATAACCACAACACTAATTATGTTTTCTAACGAACTGAGTATATTGTACTGAGTATATTATACTTAGTTCGTAGAAACTTATCAACCGCGTAGTCATTTCTTTAATATAGAAACTCAATATAGACTCATCTCTCTATTAATTCTCTATTAACCCTCTATCAATCTTGTTAAAGGCTCGAACTTCTCGTGAATATATAGCTAGTTCATATTACAGGTATGAGACCCTGACCTATTAACGCATAATACGGATGGATATTGTGCAAGCAAAAGCTCGTTTTATTTATTGATTCAGGCACAGAGGTGGATATGTAGTTGCAGTCATTTCAAGAAAACCACCTTGTGCGAAATGCTAAAAAATTATCGAACTCTTAAATAATGAACCAGGTTGACTGTATATTAAAGTATTAAGATAATTCATACAGAACAAATATAGGTATAATAGGTAACAAAAGTAACAACCAATTAAATAATATTTACGTTTCTTACTTGTTTTCTACTTTGAGATCTCCGTAGATAGCCCGTTGAGACGGCATCACAATCATGAGGACTTATCGATTGTGGGACTTATAGTCGTATGGTGATTTTATCGCCATGTATATTTTAGTTTTAAATTTGAGCTCATTAGATTATCTAAACAGACTAAACAGTATCTTTAGTAGTTTCTTAAAGGCAATCATTAAATGGACTGGATTTAGTTTCAACTGGTAATAGGTACGTGAAAGTTTGAGCAAATAAGTAAAAACTTACGAATGAAATATTTATAGTTTTGATACATAAATCTTACTAAATAAAGAAATATTAAATGTTATATAGTATTTTAGTAGCAGTGGCTGTAATTGTAACATCGGTAACTTGAAATTTAGCGTCTGTTACGACGACGTACTATTTCGTAATGTAACATTGACGTAATAATACAAAATATCTCGATAATTTGTAAAGAATCTGAAATTAAGCTTAGATTCAGATATGCCACCTTTTATTAGGTACGTAACAACGTTATACTTATAGAAATAAAGTGTGAAGATCCAAAAATCTTGAAAGGTTAGAAGTCGTAAAACGAATACCGAAAACATCTGAAAGTCGGAGATAACAAACATAGAAAATAAAGAATCTTATGTGGTTTGTTTTTTTTTTTAGTTTCGAATACGTTTACATTTTGTGGAAACAAATAAAAAGATTTAACTTGAAGAATGTTATTTTTATCATCGTGTATATATTGTTTCAAAAGTCTTTATTTATTTGTTATGTTTAGGCTACTACTGAGGTACGTTACGCGGTTATTTATCTTAAGGAACTTTCAATTTTTGAAACGAAGTTTCTTATGGGGCATTGCGGAGAGGTTACCTAGCCGGCAATAAGCTTCCGTAACATAAGATTGACTGCCTCGGTGTCGCAATGGTAGCATATGCGAATGCTGTGCTTGAGGTCTCGGGTTCGAATCCCGGGTCAGATTAAATGTTTGTATGATCTGCAAATATTTGTTTTTTCGGAGTTTGGATGTTTTCTATATATAATATGTATTTACAGAAAAAAATGTATATATGTATTTGTATCAGTTGTCTAGTACCCATAACACAAGCTCTGCTTAGCTAGGGACTGGATGGCGTTGTGTTAGATGTTCGAAATATTTTTTTATTTCAGAACGAAAAATTTAATATAGCGCCATCTGTAAGTTGTATCTAACAAGTACGGAGTAGCTGTAGACAGAACTTGTTTAAGTAGAGATTACTAGGTGGCAGCAGAGATTACTGGTGAAGTGACCAGTTTAGTTTTATTTTTTACTTTTATCGATAAAAAATCATTACAAAAAATGTATACATAAATAATTATTTTCTTTATACCTCGCATAGAACTTTTATATATTTTTATAAATCATTTTAAATAAAATAAAGGTGTGAAGACAATTTTGTGGTTTTTAAAGAGCGTGAACGAAAAATTTTGTATAGCGCCATCTGTAAGTTGTATGTCTCATTATATTTTATAATAAGGAACTTCGTGCCTATCTGGTGTCCCACGACACCACAAGACTTTTTTTTAAATGTTGTTTTTGAGTAGGTCATAATATTACATAAATAATATTAATAAAATAATTATATAAATGCCCTTATGAGTGACTACTTTAATGTATTTTGATACCTTTGGCACAGTAAAATAAAGTAACAAAAATAAAAGTAGGTAGGTACATTATCAAATACTAGCTGACCCACGCAACGTCGTTTACGTATCCTATTGCTCGTAGCGTAAAAAAATCCCCTGTTTTTGTAAGATTCTTCATTGGTGCTCCGCTCCTATTGGCCTTAGCGTGATGATATATAGCCTATAGCCTTCCTCGATAAATGAACTATCCAACACTGATCTGACACTGACAAAGAATTTTTCAAATCGGACCAGCGGTTCCTGAGATTAGCGCGTTCAAACAAACAAACTCTTCAGCTTTATTGTTATTAAAATAAATAAATAAATAAATATTTCGGACATCTTACACACAACGCCATCTAGTCCCAAGCTAAGCAGAGCTTGTGTTATGGGTACTAGACAACTGATACAAATACATATATACTTTTTTTTTTTTTTTGTAAATACATACATATTATACATAGAAAACACCCAAACTCCGAAACAAATATTTGTAGATCATACAAACATTTGGTCCGACCCGGGAATCGAACCCGAGACCTCATGATCAGCAGTCGCACACGCCAACCGCGAGACCAACGAGGCAGTCAATAGATAATATAGATTTTGCGACTCTATCGGGTGTCATTAGTTTATAATATTTTTCAAGACCGCCGCAAAGAAAAGCATATTTCCTAAATATCTATGTCATTATCTATCGTCACGTCTGAACCATAGAGGCAGTAATGACAAATTCCAATACACCATTACCAGCCAAAAATGTCCACTGTTCATCTCTTATCTAATGCCAGAAAATTTTCAAAGGTACATCATTAATGTTATTTTTTTATATCAATTGAACATAAATTGGAAAACAGTCATGAACATAACATAGCTATGTAAATTACTCCGCATTATCGCCTACTGGTAGCGTTTCCAAAAGACTGTCAGCATTGCAACATTCATTGGCAATGGTAATTCTTTGGGCTAGGAAAAGGCTGACCTTATGGTCAAGAGAAGCGTCAATCAGTTGCTTAGCTAGTTGTTGAAATATAGTACGAGTATTGTTAATGTTAAATTGGTTTGAATACACTTCAAAAATTCAAAAAGCTCTACACCAAGAAAACACATGACATGATTTACAGTACGCTTTAAAGCTGAGTTTTTTCACTTTTTTTGCAACTATCATGTGCCACAACGAAGTGTGATACCCTATCACACTTCGTTGTAGTTTTTTATATTATTTCAAGCTAACGACTATAACCCGATACTTATAGTTTGACACATTAAATATAATACTAAGAAGCAACTGTTGACCATTAAATAACATATTTATCGAATAATTTATGTGCAGTAACTAAATCATTATTAGGATACGTATTAGGTTATAAAAGTTGATAGAGCTTCAAAATTTACAAATTCTTTTTTGTAATTAAAATGAGTTATTACCTAGGTGCACCTATGTTCAAGTTAACTGCTACCCTCAGTTTCAATCAATTATAATATCCCTGCTTCCCTTACAATAATCCCAACGTGATGTGAAACTGAAACTTCCCTATAATTTCAATAAAAAATTTTAAAAAAAAACTTTATTACCAAAGTTGATATACCTTTTTTTCCTATAATATAAAGTTTTTATTATTTACTAGGAACAAATTTATAGTTATATGAACAACTTTTAAAAACACGAAAGATTATAACCATCTAGTTACATTGACCCAAAAATCTTTTAAAAGTTATTCATAAATGTTAGGTAGATACATTGCCCAGTTTTTGAGTTTGAAAAGAAGAGAACAAAAAGGTCTAGCTAATGCTCTAAAAACGTACCTCGTCATGTTCAAATAAAATCGTACCTATTTCACCCCTGAAGCCTTTCATTTCCAAGTATTTAAAATTTTCATAAAGAACTTCCCCAAACAAGACAACGTGACTTCAGAGGGTTTTTTTTTAATTTCAAAGGAGCGTTCCTTCAGTTCCGTTTCCAACTCGTTTCCGCTTTTGATGAAAGTCAATTTGGAACGAAGGTTTCGCACACTTTGCCCTTGAGTACTGAACTTACTTCACCTTGCAACATAATATAATGCTACATTAATCATAACGCGTAATACTAGTTTGGTGATATTTATTTTTTGTGTATATTCATCGATGTTATCTATCTATCTACATATATATACATATAAAAGAGTAATGTGGACTGACTGACTGATATACCCAGAGATCAACGCACAGCCCAAACCCCTGAAGCTAGAATCGTGAAATTTTGCATGTAGGTTCTTTATATAAAGTAAGTGAACGCTAAGAAAGGAAATTTGGAAATGACACCCCTAAGGGGGTAAATCAGGGGATGAGAGTCTGCGTGAGCGAAGCTGCGTGCAAAAGCTAGTTTATGTATCAAATGTGACTCACTCTATATAAATACTTTTTTTTATGGAATAGCCGGGCAAACGAGCAGACGTATCGCCTGATAGTAAGCGAGTACCACCGCCCATGGAGACCTGCAACACCAGAGGCATCACCAGAGGCCGGCAAGGCACTTGCCTTGCCGGCCTTTGGGGGATGGGGGGGAGATTGGGGGAGAGGGGTTGTTCAGATAACCTACATATTTTGAGCCCACGATAATAAAGTTTATTTATTTATTTTATTACCATCAAACATCTTCGACATACGCACCTGCAATTGATAAAATAATGCTGACGATTTCTAAGATCCGCATAAATTCAAAGTCTCACTCTCCTCTTTTCGTATGCATTACTGTAAAGTTTAATAATATATATTCCAGCACTAAATTTGTCAATCCACCTGGAAATCTCCCGAGCATGCTCTGAAGTTTAATTTGTCGATTGAAATACAAACCTGTGTGTGACATGCCCGTATCTACGTGTCGCTAGTGTTGAACTGATGACTTTATTTCCGTTCGATAATTGAGAGAAGTTGGCCTCCAAATAGCTGTCTCTATTACTCAAATACTTATATGTTTACATGTTTGCTGTTTAAACTACGTTTTTTTATGCCATAGAATAACATGCGATGTTTTTCTAAGTTTTAATAACACTATCAATGGATAAATGGATACCGATTATTCATCTATTATCTACTCGTATAGTATGTTCGATAAACTACTGATACAAGAAGTTTATGTCATATTTGTATTGAGGTTATGTATCGTCTGAAGTTGCTTTTTAACCGCGTGCTTAAGACTGTAGTCCTTGAGCGTGGGAATTTGTGATTGAACACCCACATTCATATTTTACATGCACACAAACGCATCGGGCACTGTTGCATACTAACCCTGGCAACTAATAAATTTACTTTCGGTTTTTTCTTCTAGTTACATATTCATTAACTGTTCGCCTTTGAAGAATGTTTAGAATGTCCTACAAAGCACGCAATGTATCTTAGTCATATCGGAAAGCCCGCGGGCTTTAAGTAACTCGTCAACGGCCGAGAATGGGGTTCAAGTGTACCTATTCATTTTTAATTCATTTCATGGACAAATAATATATTTTTACAGAGTATAAAATTAATCTGTCAGCTCAGATCTCTTACAGTAATCAACGGATTTTAATGCTATGTTATGAAATAAAATTTGTATGATATAAGTATGTTATATTAATGGAACATAATGTTTCTTAAAAATATAATTTTTGATCGCTTTTATTGCTCATATTGACTAAATTTTACTACATAGATCTTACTTAGGAAGTACAGTAGGAAGCGGCGAGGCAACCGCTTAAACCACTAGACCAACCATGCAGTCAAAAATAAAACTGTAATTTTAAGGTCTTTCATTATTTCAGTAGTAGTTATTCAATTCTAACAGAAATCATTAAAACTTTTTTTTTTACTTTTTAAAAACAATTTCTCAGAGTGTCTCGGTCTGTCAAAGTGTATTCAAAGTACTCGTCAAGACAAATCAAACGACTCCAAACTCGATAGGTTCCGTCGTTACAAAGTTCCTATGACCACCTTCCAGCTTCAACATCAGATCAGCTACATGTCATCATAATATAGCATTGTCACGCTATATATACGCATATGCCTACAAAAAATCAACACAATCGGTTGAAGATATCTGCAAAATTGAGTTGCAAGATTCCGTCTTTAAGACGTTTTTAATTGTTAATAACAAATATAGTTAGATATATACATAGATAGCAAGTTAAAAAAAAAACATAAAAATAAGTTCTGTGTTAATAATAAATACTAATATTTTTCTTTGAAATTATTCTTTAAAAAAAATTAAATTAAATTCAAGAATACAAATTAACAGTTACAATTCGACACTCACTGGCAACCCACCCTAAAACTTGTCATTTACGTATTATGGAGCTCAGTGCGAACTACAAACGGACGTGGTGTCACCTTGAATATTCGGCGGGCACTGAATTTTTTGAGCGCGATAAAACTTATTTATTGCAATTTACGGGAGGCGATATCTACGTACTAAAATGTATGGAACTTTTGTCGCTAAAAATGAATGATGTTTAGCCTTAGATTATTGCTTTTTGGTGAGAATTAATAAAAAACTGAAACGGTAAATCTTTTCTCCATACTTTTTTCTCGCGAAATAAGAAAAAAACATTTAAAATAGATCACGAAATAGGACAGAGTGTGCTAATTAAAAAGGTCGATTTCGATGATTTTGATCTTTGTTAAGGCTTTTGTTCACAAAAATAAAGAATTATTTTATAAATGCCACTCGGTAGATTGGTAGACTGATTTATTAAACTATTGAGATTTTTTTTTTAGTCTCAAATATGAATTGAGCTGTTTGTGTTTTGCAAAACTGCAAGTGCCTTTTCGCGCGTTGTTAGGGACGCGCCCCTTAATGTTGATGACCGAGCAAGCGAAGGATTCTCAAATTGAATCACGAGCGTAGTGAGTGATTCAATTTGAGAATCCTTCGCTTCAGCGAGGGAATCAAAAGAGCACGAGGTGAAAAATCTTTGCACTCGAGTGCAAAGTGCAACACGTAACTTTTCGTTCCACCTCAGCGAGGAAACAACTAAATGCAAAAAAAGCATTAACAATCACAAGATACTTTTATTTCAGTTTAGGTATTAATATTTATTAGGTACTACATTATGATAGGTAAGTATTTCAGATTTATTTTTTATTTATTTCAAAAATACTTAGGTACTCGCTCAACCCCGCGGTGTTACCCGCGATTTTTGTCGTACCGCGAGTTACACCGCGAGACAAAGCTAGTCTAAAAAAAGTAGCCTAAGTTACTTCTTAGATTATCAGCTATCTGCCAGTGAAAGTCCAGTCAAAATCAGTCCAGCCGTTCCAGAGATTACCCGGAACAAACAGACAGACAGACCGACTGACAGACAGATAGACAATGTAACAGAAATGCCATCAAAAACATAAATGTAAAAAAGGAGAGCCAAGTTCAATACAAAAATTATGCTTGGCTGTGGGCTTCGTCGCAAAAACAACGGAGATCTAAATGAGTGCCAAGTTCTATGCAAAATCTAAATATGTATTTATAGGAATAAAATAAAATTATGACCAAGTATTAAACTCTATTTCTTTGCTTTATTGGATACCTATAACAATTGCTGTTATTTAAAAAAGGTAAGATCAAGTAGGTTAGTTTTGACTTAGCCGCTGCCGCGTGTCTAGATTGTAAAAAATATATATTTTAGTATATGTACCTTGTATACATACATATGCATTTAGTAAAAAGCGATTATTTTAATATTACAAACAGACATTACAATTTTATTTATTTGTATGGATGTATAGATAAATTAAGAAAAATTGAAAGTTACGTATATGTGCTATAGTTACATAAGAAGAAAATAGTGCGGACAGAGCAAATAAACAAAAAACTACACCAAGAAGGTTCCGAGTCTGAGTTTTTAACAAATTAAAAAATATTGTATGATTAATTCGGCACGATGGAGGTAGAAGTAAATAGGTTTAATGATGTTTTGAATTCACAAACTGAGTGCACCCGAGCGATGTTCTAAATTCAATTTACTTTATTCTCTAGAGGATAAAAACGGCTTTTACACTCAGATATCGAAGGGCAAAAATACTCTTTACGAGCTGGTGGAATGAAAATATTATTTAAAAAAAATTAATGTGAATTAATATAATTTTTAACCGACTTCCAAAAGGTTCTCAACTTGATTGGTATTTTTTTATGTATGTACACTGATTTATTAGTGTTATTTACAACGTTTCTTATGCTGGTCACAAATACTCATATATTGACATTAAACATTTTATGCAAGTGAGTCGGTTTCCGAGTCTTCTGACCGGATTTAAATCGAACTTTAGCGTTAAAATAAATGACAATATGTAGTTTGTAATACGTATATTTATGTTACTTTACAACAATAGAATCATTCATGCATTAGTGCATAACATTTTAAGAGCATTTCCTTTAATTCAGTTAAGTTAATTATATGTATTTTTGGGTGTGTCTACATGACTTAGATAGAGAATAGAGAATAAATCCTATTGAGATAAACAAAAATTCCCTCTTTCTTTAAAAAACAACTCATGATATACAATGTGACCAAATTGCAATAGTTTATTCGCATTCAACCGACCCGAGTTCTTGAGGCAGTCCCATGTTAGTGAAAAATTGCATAGCTTTTATCGCGGTCTTTGAGGCCTTTGAGCTCGGCGACCGAATCAAGAAATTCCGTAACGTAACATAAATAAAACCTGACACCCAAAGCTGGCAAGGATCGAGACGAGCTGCTCCGAACGACAAACAGAGACAGACAGATTCGTTGACGAGCTGCTCCGAATATATAGGTGTATAGGTATCTATCATATCTTTATAATGCCACAGCCATACTCACCGCATGTGCGTCACGTAAATATACATGTTCAAAGAAAAAAAATACTATGAATAACACAACCCGTTCAATGAAGAAGACATTTATTAGGAATAGTTTAAAGCTTTTATAGTATGCTATGTAAAGAAACCATATAGCTACTTAAAAAGTGATCAACGCCATCTAGTGACGATGTTGGTACTAATTTAATAGTTTAGTAATTTTCATTTACAATATTATACATACTGCATAAATAAAAAATAAATAAAGAATTATACCTAATTGCATAAGTTGATAAAAATGCTGTGCAATAGCTTTACCGCGGTCTTCCCCGAGTGCCACACGTCTTTTTTTTTAGACATAATATAATGATATTCTGGTAATACCGGTTGAACTAGTAGCCGACCTCAAATAATCTTGGGAATAATAAAGGCTAGGAACTTCCTAGTAGGAAGAAGAAGACATAGTATAAAGATAAGATATCAATGAATTTTATCTAATATAACGTTGGCCGTTTATTCAGCAAAAACCGCATATTTCGACACTCCCAATGCAATCAAAACTCCAATTGTACTTCCCGTTGACCTAGAAATATTTGGCAAGTAACATCGTTAAAGACCACAAATACAGCAAAAAATCTCAAAACTATTCATTTGTAATTAAATTTTAAAAACTAGGGGTCTATGTGTTTTTAAGGGGCGTCGAAATTCCAAATCGAAGCTACTAGTTCAAATAGTAAAGGTATCATATGAAAGGGCTTTATTACAAAATATTTTGTTTATTTTTTACGATGTATTAATTATAATTTTTACAAAAAAAATACCGTTCCCCCTTGTCTCCAAAGTCTGTGAAACGAAAAATGTAAAATAAACAATACATCGGTTTATCAGTTCGAGTGTGAAAGAGTATCAAACATCTACTCATCTATTCAAACTTATAGGCAAGATTTTTTTTTTTTTTTTTTTTATTTATGGCCCGCCAAAATGACTACTCTGCCTGATGGAAAGCATAAGCAGAATCTAAGAGTATTGGTCGCCATACTCACTGCGAATGCAGACAATGCAGTATGGCGACCCACACCATGACGGCCTAGTGATGCTGCTGCATCTTTTAGTCTAGTCAACAAGTATGGTACTTGTTGACTAGACTATTTGGGCCTCCGGTCTCGCACTCACCAACGAAACACGACAGCACGAACGCTGTCATTTTACGTTGATTTTCTGTGCGAGGGTAGTACCGCCCCGGTCGAGCCGGCCCATTCGTGCTGAAATCAGCGTGGCTCTACTACCTCTTGTTTTTTGATGTGTTTGAAGTTACATTTCAGGAAAAGCCCGGAAAAAAACTGCGCGATCGATTCTTTAACTATTTAATCCTATGAACATTCGGTGGGCGAGTCCAACACGCACTTGTCCGATTTTTTACTCAATTTAATTTTGGGTTTATAAATACTGTAACAAATTGAAAACGAGTTTTATTCTTAATATTTTCGTGGCTTCAGTTGCAGAATTAATTTAATAGAAAACAAATGTGAAAAACTTTACATCACTGTGTAAAAGTGGAACCAAAATTATTTTTGTCCAAACACTTTTGTGTATCCCTTAAAAAAATCCGTTGGTATCAGTATATAAATTAGTCACATATGAATAATCATTAAAATAATGAAAATGAGGAAGAAGAAGTTATGATGATGTTGCGACTGCGAGATAACATCAAACATTATTCTTGGTGTCTCCTCTAAGCTAAATGCTGGTTAGTAGAATGGTTCAAGTCGATAATGTATTTCGTTTGATTGATTGATTGATTTCGTATTATTGGTTCATACGGAATAGTTGTATACTATTATATATATATGGTTGTATATATTGATTTGATTTATTGGGCTAGAAACAGATTTATTCTCATATTAAGTTTATTCCTTTCTGATTATTCTTATAATATTAATATTTACAAACGGAAAAGAAAACCCAGAAAACCACGCAACTTAGTGTGTGTGTGTAATAAAAATAATTTCTTGGCATACGCCATATACATTGTCTAGTATCTACCTAGTACTTATAACACGAGAAATTTTCAAGGCACTGTTACAATAAGCTGTAAATTTCAATCCTCCCTTTCTTGTAAATGAAGCAATAAAATGTGTAATATAGTTTGAAGCAATGTTGTTATATAAATTCTAAACAGGAATATATACAAAGTCTAAAATGGAATGTTGTTATATAAAGTCTGAATATATAAAGTCTAAACTCAAATATTTAAATACCTATGAGTTTAGACTTTACATCAAGGTTTTGAAAACCTATTTCTTTAAGCGGCAGATTATGTCGTAACTCTTATTTCATATATACCTGACGGGGTTTGTGTATTAAATTCTTAACATCTCCTCTCATCTACAGCAGTCTTTCGGCTGATGATGTGTTGATGTTAATTTAGGGTTGGTTCTAACAGACCCTTTGTTTTGATATACAAATTTTATTTGTTATAATCCATGCATTATAAAATTTGTATCATTTCAAAGAAGGATTTAAAAGATATAGATAGCACTGCGCAAAACAAAAATACACGGTATATAATGCAACTGCGTAGTACAATGTGCAATGATTAAATATAATGATTTAAAGAAGAGAAAGAATATGTGCATTCCGGTGCAGGCAGATAGGTAACTACTTAAGCTTTTTACGATAATCGGAGATGTGATCATATTTACGTGAGCCGAATATGAATCTTATACAGAGATTTTGGAGCCTTTCAAGCTTATTCAATTGATCTTCAGTAAGATCTAAATAACTGACATTGGCATAATCAAGGATGGGGAAAAGAAGGTATTGTGTGAGAGCAATCTTGGTAGAGATAGGAAGAAAATTACGTAGTCTACGCAGAGACCCTGCAGCGGCAAACATTTTGCGACTCAGCTTCTGCAACTGAGGACTCCAGGACAAACAGAACAAGTATAAGTCGTAATCCCAATAACAAGCTGAATCTACCTCAGTCTTTTATACAATACAGAGAAAAGAAAACTTCATAATACATTATAGTATGGCAATCAATACTTTATGCATGATTAAGCCTAACTGCTGTTTATTTTTCTAGTCATAGAGTTTTTTATACACGTATTGTCAAACAAAAACCAATTGAGTTTCCAAGGAAAAACGATTGGACTTAGCTATTAATATATTAATACCTTGAAATCTTAATGAAGCCTGTTTGAAATTAGTAAAGCGATGATAAAATTAAGGACAAGTGAGTCCCTTAGTAATGACGTAAACAATATTAATATTTACATTTACAATACAAATTTCATTTTATTAGTTTTATGTTTATGCAAATTACTCTCCATAAAATGCATATAGCATTATATGATAACTTTATCACCACTGACACCCGGTACTTGCATTGGGTACTGATAACAATCGCTCAACTTTATCGGTAGCAAGTCAAAAGGTACCGCCATAGAATGATTTGCGTTTATAAAATATTATTACTTAATGCAAACTCAGTAATATTCAATGACAACAAAAATAGCCAATCATAAAAGCTTATTTATGTGTTTGTCCAATTATTTCATTCCTGAAAATGTAAAAAAGCGGCCAAGTGCGAGTCGGACTCGCCCATGAAGGGTTCCGCAGCAGCAAGTAACATGATATAATTTTTATTTTATTTTTATATTTGTGTTGATTGAATAAACGGTAAAATGCAGTTTACGATTTATGACGTATAAAAAAAACTACTTACTAGATTTCGTTCAAACTAATTTTCGGTGGAAGTTTGCATGGTAATGTACATCATATACTAGCTGACCCACGCAACGTCGTTTGCGTCTCCTATTGCCCGTAGCGTAATAGTTTCCCCCGTTTTTGAATAATTCTTCATTGGTACTCCGCTCCTATTGGTCATAGCGTGATGATATAGATAAACTCGATAAACTTCCTCGCTAAACGGGATATCTAACACTGAAAGAACTTTTTCAAATTGGACCAGTAGTTCCTGAGATTAGCGCGTTCAAAAAAACAAAAACTCTTCAGCTGTATATATTAGTATAGATGTATTTATTATACTCTTCTAAGATCTAATACTCATAATCAACAACACATTTATTTGGATAAAGACTAATATTAGGTATTATGTTGATAAAAACTCTTTGGCAAATAACTCAATAAGAGGCTAAGAGTTGGTACCTAACCAACTCTTAGCGTCTTATACTCGTGATAACTTCTAAACGAAATATCCGAATGGGATGAAACAAAAAGTATTTTACTTCTACATGAAAGGTAGTAGAGCCACGCTGATTTCAGCACGAACGGGCCGGCTCGACCGGGGCGGTACTACCCTCGCACAGAAAATCAACGTAAAATGACAGCATGCTGTCGTGTTTCGTTGGTGAGTGCGAGACCGGAGGCCCAATTAGTCTAGTCAACAAGTTCCATACTTGTTGACTAGACTAAAAGATGCAGTAGCATCACTAGGCCGCCATGGTGTGGGTCGCCATGCTGCATTGTCTGCATTCGCAGTGAGCATGGTGACCACCACTCTTGGATTCTGCTTGTGCTTTCCATCAGGCAGAGTAGAGTCATTTTGGCGGGCCAAACATAAAAAAAAAAAAAAAAAAAAAAAAAAAAAAAATACCCTTGATAACATAATGCTTTATTTAGATAAGGATTAATATTACGATACACATTTAACGTAGTTTCTTTCTTCAGACGATTTAATAATTTTTTTGAACACAAAAGCGGTTATTGTGACCAAACCATGATAGTTAGATATATGCTCTCGCGGACTTTTTTGTAGATCTTAATGGGACCTACAAACCCGTAATACATTATTTTGTTCTATTGTCAATACTTTTTGCAGCGCATGCAAAAATAGGTTTTCGATTTCACACCTTGGGTTACAAATTAGTAATTTTCTTACGGATCTCTATTTTTTATGAAATTAAAATATAGCCTATAGCCTTCCTCGATAGATGGACTATCCAACACTGAAAGAATTTTTCAAATCGTACCAGTAGATCCTGAGATTAGCGCGTTCAAACAAACTCTGCAGCTTTATAATATTAAGTATAGATTTTTTTAAATTTATCATTCTCTTATTTGAGAAGTTACAGGGGGGGGGGACACATTTTACCACTTTGGAAGTGTCTCTCGCGCAAAATATTCAGTTTAGAAAAAAATAATGTTAGAAACCTCAATATCATTTTTGAAGACCTATCTATACATACCCCACACGTATGGGTTGGATGAAAAAATTTTTTTTGAGTTTCAGTTCTAAGTATGGGGACCACCAAAATTAATTGTTATTTTTCTATTTTTGTGTGAAAATCTTAATGCGGTTCACAGAATACATCTACCTACCAAGTTTCAACATTATAGGTCTTATAGTTTCGGAATAAAGTGGCTGTGACATACGGACGGACAGACAGACGGACAGACAGACAGACATGACGAATCTATAAGGGTTCCGTTTTTGCTTGGAACGGAAACCTAAAAAACTACAGAGAAAATTAAATTATCTCGAAAATATTAACGATAACGTAAAATGGATAACGTAATGATTAAAGTGGTCTTCTGGTAACTAAACAACTCTCTCCACTAACTACTCTATGTATTAAGAGAATTCGAATTATCTACAGTGAGTAACTCTATACCCGATGTTCTTTATATACATTGTTTTTAGTCAAAAGAAGATGAAATAAACTGCCGCTTTCAAAAACCTGCAGTTCCCACAAAAACGTCGCTTACGACGAAATCGTGCTAAACGTACCTACGTCAATTTATTAAATGAGCTCGCATTTGAAATAACGTATTCGACTACTTCAGACTGTCTTACTAAATATGTAGACAGTCAAAAGCTTCCTTGGAAACTTGAAGGAGATACCCTTACGGTACGGTAGGTTCTGACTATCGAAACTTGGTAGCTTAACAATAGCCCTCATATAGAAAACCTGAAATAATCAGAAAAAGATTTCTGATTAGATTATAGAGCGAATCGTTGTTATGAGTTTTATTAAAAGCCAATCAAAAAATGTCAAAATTTCACAGTGAACAATTGAACATTATTTTAAAAAATGTTACACTTAAGTTACATGTTGTTTCATTATTATGAATATTCACTTAAAATAAAACATCTGTTCCACGTGTTTTATCTATACTAACATTATAAAGCTGAAGAGTTTGTTTGTTTGAACGCGCTAATCTCAGTACCTACTGGTCCGATTTGAAAAATTCATTCAGTGTTAGATATCCCATTTATCGAGAAAGGCTATATATCGTCACGCTAAGACCCATAGGAACGGCGCATCAATAAAGAATGTTATAAAAACGGAGGAAAATTATTTCGCTACGGGTAGTAGGAGACGTAAACGACGTTGCGTGGGTCAGCTAGTATGTGTACTATACTCTTTCCATTTCTTTATTTTCTCGATGACAGTTCTAATTTGATAGTTGTAGTGTTGTGACCAAATAAGTAATGATATCGATCGCATATATTTATTATGTTTTGAACAAAGACAAATACAACAAATACATTCAAATATATTTTTGCAAGCTGGGAACACTCAATGACCCACCACCATTTTGTGTTTGTTTTAATCTGTCACTCGCAACAAGACGGTCGTGCTTTAAAGTCACTACATTTCTATTCGCTGAGTTTTTTCACATTATCCATACATACGTTACGTTGTGTATTTTGTGTTCCTCCGTGTTGATTGCTGCCTAGCTGTCAAATGTCAAAATGCCTAAAGGATCTGTTCTGAAAAGGCAGGCGAGAGAACTGGTGATCAAGGTTCGTAATTACTTTGAAGCAGAGTATCAAAATGGTGGCCCGCTATTACCACTGTCGCAAGTGCGAGAGCGTGTTTAGTAGGCCGCATTAGGAATTAGGGGACCTACAATTTCAAAAATTACTACCGGTACAAGCGGCACACAGGAAAATAAGCTTCGTACGCCGAAGAAAAAACGTCAACCACGTCGTGTGACATCGGTTGACAACTTCGACGCTGTCGCTATTCGCCGTCATATATATGACTATTACTTGCGCAAAGAAATTCCAACACTTAAAAAACTTGTTGTTTCTTTACGTGAATGTGGTTTGTTCCATTGCCAAAAATCGTCATTTAGCTTGGTTTTGAAAGACATTGGATTTTCTTATAAAAAATCGAACAAACGTAAAATATTGATAAGCGTCACGACGTTGCTATGGCTCGCTGCGAAGCCAAAAAGATATCAGATTGTTCAAATGTTATTTTCACTGACGAGACTTGGTTAAATGCAAACCACACAGTATTTAAGAACTAGACGGACGACACCGCCGCTTCCACTAGTTCAGTGCCAATGGGAAAAGGTGAACGCCTTATCATATATTATGCCATTTAGGGTCTACGAAAGGATTCGTGTCTGACACGAATCTTTGCTTTACTGGCCTTTAAATCCAAGCAAACAGTGGACTACCACGAAGAAATGAACGCAGAGATTTACGAAGGATGGTTTAAAGAAATGATACAATCTAAGAAATGGTGCAATCTCTGGAAGAACCGTGGATAATTATTATGGACAATGTTACATATCACTCCAGATAAATTTATAAAATGCCGACGCAGGCCAATAAAAAACAAGAGATAATTGACTGGCTCTAACGTCATGGCGAAAATGTGGATGCTACTTTATTAAAAGTACAATTAGTGAATATTTTAAAAACGAAAAAAGCCTCCCTAAAACATATATTACCGACGAAATAGCTGCCGAATGTGGTCATTGAGTTCTTTGACTTCCGCCGTATCATTGCCAGTACAATGCTATAGAACTAATATGGGCACAAATCAAACGACACGCCGCTCGAAACAATACCCATCCCCCTTTTACGGCAAACCAGATGTTATATTTATTAAAAAATGCATGTGCGGAAGTAAAACATTGTAGCGTCGGATTGGGAAATTCATGTGGCATTCGATAATATAGAAGTACAGAAACTTATAATATATGTTAGGGAGAGCTCATCGACTGACAGTGACGATTCATCAGATTTTGATTAAAATAAATAAATGAAGAATCAACATAATATAATTACATCTTGTAATGAAATGTAATATTAGTTATTATAATAATATTATAATAGTTTTGTTTCTTACACTTTGTAAAAAAATATCCGGTCTGTTATCGTATTACGTTTATCGATAGCTCCATCCCTATGAGTTTCCATCCATCTGCTATGACCTTGTACATGCGTAAGCGTCATATTTTTATTAAATAATGTATACTAAATGTAAAAAAGACGCCCGTTCAAGTTTCGACAAAGAACTGTCATCGAGAAAATAAAGAAATGGAAATAGTATAGTATAAAGTTGGATTCACTAAATAATTTAAATAAAGAAAACCCTCATTTAAACAGTCATATCACTAAAAAGCGTTTTAAACGTGTGTTTAATGGTTTTTCAAATGAATAAACGCTTACAGAACAAATAAAGCGGCTTCAAATACCCGCGCCCTCTCAGAGTGTCCAGTGAATTCTCTGCTGTATTTTCCCAAGACTTGAATCTTTCGCTCGAATCGAATTTCAATACTTGGGAACGGAATTTCCAAGTATTGAAATAGATTCTATTCTCTAGATCTCCATTTTTTTTTTAAATACATCATCACATTTATCACATGCGATAATGTATTTCTGCAAATTTAATGCCTATAGCATCCTCTACCGGTAAACTATTGGGTGATGCAGCGAAAACAGGAAGTAGGTACAGCGCAACAAAAACATACTACAGCGCCATCTAACGGAAACACACTGAACTATGGAGTAACTGCCAGCCCTGTATGGCGATATAGGAATTCTTGCATCGATTAGTATATATACAACTTTTCAACATCAAACGTAAAATTGATTAATTAGCAAATAAATACCAATAAAATATTAGAGGACAATCATGACGTCAATATTTATCTAATAAATGTGTGATTAAATGATATTTCATAAAAATAATTGCGTAAAAAAATTATGGAATATGTGATTTAAAGCATGCACTTACTTAATTTTTGCTTCAATATTTTCGTAGCAAGTTAAAAATGTTCTGTAAAAATATGACAGTCATAACATATGTGCCTGTCTACAAGCCCGTGTGACATGAAACTCTCAATATTTCAAGAGATTATATTTTTGGGGTTTAAATCTGACCGCTGTTATTATCTACAACAGGATTAAAAGACTCTCGGGTGTTGATTATGTTTATTTTCAATTAATTAAAATTATAACCGACACGTGAATTTTCTGTGTTTATTTTTTTAAGTTACTGATACTGTAACACATTTACTTATTACACAATCAGCTAAATCCCGCGGCTTTGCACACGTGATTATTTCTTGGTACTTTTTTCAAAATTTCCTTCAGGGTTCATCACATGGACTACCATCAGGATTTTTTCAGATCTTTCGCGCCAGCCGTTTAGCTTTTAGAGAAAGGGAGGGGGCACGCCCTGTTTGAACCAAAAAAACACTTTAAAGTAGAATATCGCGCAAACAAATACCTAAATCAAAAAATTGTCTTAGCAACCTCTCAATGTCTCAATGTCTACCTACACTATGGGGTAGACGCAAGAAAAAAAACATATTTACTTTACGTGTAAGGGAGGTAACCCCAATTTTTTTTTGCACTTTGACTACGTGGTAAATTCACATATCAATGCAAAGTTTCATCTTTCTAGCACAAACCGTTCGAAAGGTGAGCCGAGGGCGAACGACCGGACGGACGGACATATGACACTATAAGGGTTCCGAGAGGTGAACTACGGAACCCTAAACATGACGAATTTTCATATAAAGGCTCATCCCTTACCATCCATTACACCTATACTTGTAAAATTTTCAAAAATTATTTTCTTATGAGTGTAGCCTTGGGGTTACAGACTACTGCAGAACTAAAACGATAGCGGTTAACGCTCCGCATTAATGCAACAGTCAGTCAGGTCAAGTAGTTTTACGTGTATGGATCTCAGAACAAATAGAAAACTTTTTTTATTAGATCTGAGGGATAGAATAGACAAGTTCGACGTATAGTTTAATTTCAAAATCTGTTTTCTTTTACTTTTAACAAATATGTGGGGATTTTGAACTCAATTGACGAGATTAAGATATTTATTAAGGAATGAATAAAGAAATGATTATAAAGAGATAATCATGATTCATAATATACGGAGCAACTTACAGATATATAGAACGAAATTTTACTGATGTCTTTCACAAATTTCAATTGCAATTTCTAACGCATTTATTTTAACTTTTCAGTTTAAGTAATAAACGACAGCGGATTTTCACATTGTACACTCAAAAAATATCCATAGTAATTTTAATTGTATAACAAGTATACATCTTGGTATCTGATATGATATCATGATAAATATTAAGTAAACAATTTTTGCACTTGTACCATATCGGGAGGAGCCCATAAAATATAAAAGGTAAAGGAATACTGTATTAATCCACCTTCACAAATTGAAAAACCGAGATACGTTTCACTTATTATACCCTGCTGGGTTTCAAGATTAACATTCTAATTTCCGACAAAAAATTACAGGAGTATTGTTTATTTAAAGAATTAATTGACTATTCTTTTAAAATGTAATGACACTAACTTCCATACTTTTCTAAACTTATTAGAACTGTTTAATGAATATTGCTAATTATGTAACGTGAAAGGAACGTATTTTACGGAAAACATTATAAACACGTTCAGAGAAAAAAAAAATCTTTTTACTTTCAATGAATGCCTCGGTGGCGTAGCGTATGCGACTGCGATGCTTGTGGTGTTAGGTTCGATTCCCGGGTCGGACGAAATGTCTCTATGCTTTGTAATATTTGTTTCGGAATTTGGGTGACTTTTATGCACAATATATGTATGTATTTACAAAAAAAAGTATATAAGTATTCTATAAGTCAATTTAACATTCATAGTACAAGCTCTGCTTAGTTTGAGGCTAGATGTCTCACTATTTGTCAGGTACCCTTGGTACATACATTACTTATTAATTTTATTAACCGACTTCAAAAAAAGGAGGAGGTTCTCAATTCGACTGTATTTTTTTTTCTTATGTTTGTTACCTCATAACTTTTGACTGGGTGAACCGATTTTGATAATTCTTTTTTATTTGAAAGTTGGTGCTTCCCGAATAGTCCCATTTAAATTTGGTCCAGAATGAAGTCGTTTTTTTTTGTATGACGACACGAATAGCGTAGTTGTTTAAGCGGCGCACCGCCGCTTGTTTTTAAGGGTTCAAACACCAGATGGGACAACATTTTGTGTGATCCACAAATTATTGGTTTGAGTCAGGGTTTTCACTGTGACCGTTTCATATATGTCTGTGAAGTCCCCGCGACACAAGATAAAATCATAATGCGAAGATTGCGTTTTTAAATTAATTATGTTAATTACATTAAAAAAATCTATAATTTTAAAATTTTCGATACAAAAAATAAGTAATTAGATTATGTAGCTGGTGTCGCCAATAAAGCGAGGTTCTTAATTTTATTTTTTATATTTTTACCAAACAAAGCTAGGTGTTTCGCCAGGGGCAGGGGGGTGATGATAAATCGTGCACCTACCTCAATGTAGACCGTCAGACGACGATGAAGGTAGATCCTCTTCAGGGGCCCCTGTTCACGTTTGGTTGAGATGAGCTGGTAATTATCGACGACACTTCATTTCAAGCGCGGCGTTAAGACTTATAGCCACGGGCTATATCGTCCAATTCTATTAGTTCAGAGCTGATGCCTTTTACGACCGAAAGACTTCAGACTCCTGCGGTGCGGTGAATGTAAGACACACTAAATATTTTAGTTCATAGTTTATACACGTTCAAAATAGGCGCCACTTGTCGTCTACTCGGTACACGATTGTCGGCGGAGAAGGGATAGGGATTACAGCTTAACACCTTGTGAATTAATTATAAATACATTACATAGATGGCGCCACCAGTAGCACTATTTATTAAATTTACCCTAGGAGGTAAAACTAGCTGTAATAACGGGCTTCACATTACAGTAAGTTTTCCAGTAAAACTTAGCGGCGATAGGAATGTTTAATATCTTGGGTGAGGGATACCGCAACGAAAACCCTCATCAAATCTTTGAGAAGCCTGACTTAAAATTACCTGCAGTCTAGTTTAAATAACTTTGTATATGTTTCTAAGAGTTAATTAGATATCCTTTCTAGGTAAAGGCTTCGGAGTGTTGACTTTAGCATGATTGTATTATAATATATTTTTTTAGAATTTGTTTCATAACAAAGTGATTTTTCTATTACGCTACTTCTATTATTTATATTTACTTGCTTTTTTAGTGCAACTGGAAAGAGAAAGAACGGGTAAAGTACGAGCGCCGTCGTGTCGCTCAACCGCAATGAGATGTGTCGCTTCTTACACTTTCTTGAATGAACCAGATGTGAAATAAAGTATAGTGAAGTGTAATAAATATAGAACAAAATTGTACTGCTAAATGAATATATATGTATAGGTTTATAGAGTATACGTTTATGGGTTGGTGGTATGACCAAATCCTCCTTTCTCCAATCCTTTAGGCGCATTTGGTCCAATTCGAATTTGGTTCAATCACCTAAATGTTAGTTGAGTATTTCTAGCATTTGTATATAATATAAATGAGAACAGATATGGTTTACTAATCAGAATGATACTTTGGTGCGCGATGTCTGTTTTTCATATAAACTTGGTAATACGAATATGGCATCTGTTGAACCGCATCTTAACATAAACCCTTTGTTGTTATTGTGTAATCATACTTTCCTCAACCACCCTTTTTAACCGACTTCTAAAAGAAGGAGGTTCTCAATTTCATCGGTTTTTTTTTCGTAATTGCTTTTTATTAGACCTGCATACTTTGCGATGAGCTTTATTACTGTTTGAAATATTATTTGTCCCGAATTTAGAGTTATAGGTAATAACTGACTTGTAATGAAATGAAAATGTTTCATTTGTCGCCATACCCATAAAAATATTAGCACAAACAACTTGGACTTGTTGATTATGTTATTTTCAATATAATTTAATTTAAAATTTCCTAATATTATTTCAGATGTTCGAGATGATTGAATTACAGATGTGATTTACCTTCACCCAACAAATAAGATTATATAAAAGAGAGACGGCGACTTTTGTACAAACAACTGGTAAATTAAATCTCCTTGAATTTTTATGTCTAATAAGTATATTTTTATGTACCTATATTATATTTCAAACTGCTCTGTAAACAGGGCATAATAATATAGATCCTTACCGTTATTTCTATACGTCGATTAAAAACATTTAAAATATTATTCATAAAATATCTTATTTTTGTAGTATTATGTATGATTCCCCTGATTCCTTAACCTACTATATTATAAAGGTGAAAGTTTGTGAGTGTGTATGTTTGTAACTTCTTCACGCAAAAACTACTGAACGTATTTGGATGAAACTTTACAGTCATATAGCTTATACATCAGAATAATGCATAGGCTAATATTTGCAGCAAGAACCGACATACACACGGGCGCAGCCGCGGGCAACAGCTAGTACATAATATGCATTTATTAAAAAGCGGTTATTTTAATATTACAAACAGACACTTCAATTTTATTTATTCGTATAGATATAGATTGTATAGATAAGCAGACGCATTTTCAAAGTGAACGCAAGTTGTTATTTAAAATGATAGTATTTCTAAATTACATCTGCGTGTAAGAAATTGAAATAAACAAATAACTTACTTATGTTAATATTTTAATTTATTATGATGATGATATTATGTAGTCCACAATTTCATTTTGTATTAAACTTTATGTCCAAGTGGCTTAAGTAAAGCACAGAACGTGACCAAAATTAATTTTTACGCGCGTTTTGTACAACAATTATAATAGCAAATTTGCTAAAAATTAGCAATGTTTTAAATCTATAAATGTGGAAAAATAGTGTTTTAACGATATTTTTTAGAAATAATAGAAACTACGGTAAGGTTATTGTTTCCAACAAGCTCAAAAAGCCGGGTTTTTACCTTTCTTAATCCCCGATGCAAAAAAAGGGGTGGTAAAAGTTTGACGTGTCTGTCTGTCTGTGGCACCGTAGCTCGCGAACGGATGAAGCGATTTCAATTTAGTTTTTTTTTGTATGAAAGGTGAGTTACGTGCGAGTGTTCTTAGACATGTTTCATGAAAATCGGTTTAGTCGTTTAAAAGTTATGGGGGTAAAAGTGGGGAAGAATAACTGAATGTCTGCAAAAATATCATCGAGTGGGGTCTCAAATGAAAGAGCATAACGTGTTTTTTACTTTTTAAAGAGAACGCAGGTTATTATGTCGGGGTTTTTTTTTAATTTTGAGAATTTATAGTTATAATTGTACGTGTACCACACAAGTACACCGTTTCTCATCCCCGGGGCTTATGGTGGGGCAGTGAAATCCAACCAATTAACATCATACAGTGACATATACGGCTCCAACAAAATGGAGGGATCCAGGAACTTTTATTAACATCTAATCGAATCGAGTATAAGTAAAAGTATTCCTGTCAATTAGTCGACATCCAGTATCCTCTTTTTATTCCTCCTCCTGCAGGTGCAGTCCACCTGCAGTCATATTCTGAGTTAACATTAAGCTTTATGAGACCTGCCTAGGGCATTCGGTGCCAGCGATCAATTTGGTTTGAATGGAGACCTCGCGAGTTCTCTCTGTCGGCTGCTTTTAGTGTGGTGATAAAGCTGAACTGAGGTAAGTTACCTTACAACAGTTGATAAACCAAGTTATTGTATCAATTATCAACTAGCGAACACAAAGGGCCATTTTACCTCAGTCAACTTGATCCGATTAAGTGCATCAGCCGATTATAACTACTTTAATATTCACTTACAAAGCATACCCGATTGTGGACGCTGTAGAGGCAATCTCAAACTAGGTCAGCGACATATATAACCTTTATATATATAGATATTGAGTAGAGTACTTGAGAGCCTTCTTGTAGGCTGGCTTTATTAGAAAAGGTGTGTACTGATTTCGAATGATGTTAGTGGTACTAAAAAGGAAATAAAATTTTGATCCCTTTTATCAAACAAATTGGTCTATAGTAATCTGATGTTTTGTACTTAGATATGCTTATTGTTTCGGCGTGAAATATATGATGATGTGACCGTGGTGAAGGAGTAAAATAAAAGGTCCAACGTGGTGTCTCGAACAATGAGTCAAGGAGAAAGTAGAGAAAAAAGGGTCGTTTATTAATTGTTGGTGCCTTATATAGGAACTAACTTATACAAATGTTGCCACTTAAAACTAATACTAATGTTACCACTTAAAACTAATAGTAGTGTTGCCACATAATATCAAAAATAAAGTCTGCCATCGATGCCAGACACAACATGCCCCCAGGCGTTGAAGGGACGGCTTCAACCAGCAGCGTCAGGGTCAGGCAGCGGACAAATCTTACTAAATGAGCGTCGCACCAACCCAGCAGCAGTTTTAATTGTAGCCACTCTTGAAACTCCATCAGCGCCAGGATGTACCGCCACGATACGCCCCAGTCTCCATTTGAGCGGCGGCAAATTGTCTTCCTTGATTAATACAAGGGAGTCAAGCTTGAGTGACCCCTTGCTGGCGCGCCACTTCGTTCTGATTTGGAGCTCAGAAATATACTCCTTGCTCCAACGTGCCCAAAAATGCTGGCGAAGCTGCTCGACACGATGAAATCTCTTTAAAGTATTCGTGGAGCGATCTTGCAGATCAGGTGATGGTAGAGAAATGAGTGGTCGCCCAATCAAAATGTGACCAGGAGTCAGCGGTGATAGATCCTCTGGACTTAAAGACAGTGGAGTCAGTGGTCTTGAGTTCAGCAAAGCTTCAATTTGGACCAGTGTGGTATTTAGTTCCTCATATGTTAAATTACAATGTCCCAACACTCTAATTAAATGGTACTTAGTGGACTTGACACCAGCTTCCACAAGGCCAGCAAAGTGTGGCGAGTATGGTGGAATGAAGTGAAATTGAACACCGTCACCAGCCATGGTGTCAGTTAAACTGTTACAGCTCGCTTTGATAAACCTTGAAATTTCGTTATACGCGCCAACGAACGAGGTACCGTTGTCAGAATATACGTTTCTTGGTTTCCCCCGACGCGAAATGAATCTCCGTAAAGCTAGTAGGAAAGTATTGCTCGTTAAATCACCTACTAATTCTAGATGCATTGCTTTCGTTGCGAAACAAACGAAAACGGCAATGTAAACTTTTGTTACCTTGCAACCACGACCTTGCCGTGTGACGGCCTGTATAGGACCTGCATAATCTAGTGCAACGTTCTCAAATGGAAACCCACCAGGCGAAACTCTGTGTTGCGGTAGATTCCCCATGATCGGTGTAACAATTCGACCCCGCATCCGAGAACATGTAACACATTGACGGTAACAAATTCTAGCTAAACTACGACCTCCAATGGGCCAATAAGTTTCACGGATAGTAGCGAGAAGTAGTTGAGGACCTGCATGAAGTAATTTAACATGTTGATAGGCAAATAATAATTTTGTAAACTTATGAGCGGACTGTAGAAGAATAGGATGCTTTTTATATTCAGAAAAATTTGAATTTTGAATGCGCCCTCCTACTCGAAGCAATTTATCTGCATCAAGAAAAACATTAAATTTAAGAAGAGGACTCTTATCAGGTAAGTTTTGATTATCAATTATTAATTTATATTCGGGAAATGACTCACTTTGTGATATTCTAATAATTACGTTTAACGCTGAATTTAATTCAATAGCACTAATGGGACCGCGGACAGGCTGTTTTCTACAAACTTTGATAAATCTAAGAACGTAAGTTACAACACGATTGAGCCTCATAAAGTTTGAGAACCTGTCAAAGCTAATGACATTAACAGTCGGTACCTGATTAATATGAGAGTGCAATGATATAGGAGGTTTGATTTCAGGCAGTGTATCACTGTGTGCGTGCTGACAAGTGTTGTCAGGCCAGCGTAAGGGTAAATCCTTCAGGAAGGCTGGGCCGGACCACCACTGATCTAAATCAGACAAAACAGAAGCTGTGACACCGCGAGAAAGATGATCAGCAGGATTAAGTGCTGTCGGCACGTGTCTCCACTCGCAGCTTGCAGTTTTGTCCTGAATTTCGGCTACTCTGTTACGCACAAAGGTCTGCAGTTTATTTGGCATCATTTTTAACCAACTCAGAACAATTGTTGAGTCAGTCCAGAAGTAAGTGCGTGTAGCCTGTACTCGTAATGATGACATCACTTTCTCATAGAGCCGGGTCCCACTTAAAGCTGCACATAGCTCGAGTCGAGGAATAGTCATCGACTTAAGTGGGGCCACACGACTCTTGGCTAACAACAGACGCACCTTTACTTCGCCCGAATGGTTGACACTTCGCACATACAGACATGCGCCGTATGCACTTTCTGAGGCGTCTGTAAAAATATGGAATTCAACAAGATTATGAAATTTGCAAAGAACATGACGAGGGATTTGAATGTTATTCAACAGCGGGAGATCACGAATTACATCAGCCCACTGCAAACTAATTTCTGGGGGTAACTGCTCATCCCATGACAGTTTATGTAACCATAATTTCTGCAGTAACATTTTCAAAACGATTACAACAGGTGCGAGAAGTCCCAACGGATCAAATATCTGAGATATTAATGAAAGCATGTCACGCTTAGTTTTGCAAGAATATGTAGATAAACAAATTGGAAAATACAACAGATCAGACTGCGGACGCCATCCTAGACCTAAAGTCTTGCTCGACTCAGTAGTACCCACATTAAGGTCTAAAGAGGATTTGGGAAGATGAGATTCACTCATTAACGTGGACTCGTTAGACTTCCACTTTCGCAAAACCATCTGAGCGGAAGCAAGGACCGATGACACCTTCTGACGCAAATCTAGAACCTCAGACAGGTTATCCCCGCCAGTCAATAGATCGTCGACAAAGAAATCATGTATGATTACCTCTGCCACTCTCTTATCAGGACAATCAAGCCCAAGCTGACGAAGACATCGCGTAGCAAGGTAGGGAGCGCTGGCTGTTCCGTATGTCACAGTATTGAGCTCATAGGCTTGAAGAACAGCAGCGGGATCGTCGCGCCAGATGATGAACTGTAAGTATCGATCATCCGGATGGACTGCAATTTGCCGGTACATCTTTTCTACATCTGCAGCGAGAACATAAGTATGTTGCCTGAAACGCAACAAAATAGAAAGCAAGTCATCCTGAACTACAGGTCCTACACTCTGAATATGATTAAAACATACGCCAGAGGTAGTGGGACTGCTAGCATTGAAGACCACTCGCAACTTAGTGGTAGTACTGCTTTCCCGAAGTACGCCATGGTGAGGAATAAAATGAGCCTTATTCAAATTTAAAATGGTACACTTAGTCATGTGACCTAAAGACTCGTATTCTCGCATGAAATCCTTGTACATATCGTACATGGCAGGCTTGCCTGTAAGTCTACGTTCTAAAGACTGAAAGCATTGTTTAGCTCGAGGCAAAGACTCGCCTAATACATCTGGAGATAACTTCAATGGAATTTTAACACAAAAACGACCGTTAGATAAACGCGTGGTGTGCTTCTGAAAATGTTCCTCACATTCTTGTTCCTCTTTGGAATATTCAGAACGTGGAGCTATCTCCTCTAACTGCCAAAAGCATGCTAATTGATTCTGAATATCAATTATTGAATTACTATCTGAAATATCAGTAGGAACTCTAGTGAAGTTGCACTTGACATTCTGCGGTAACGTCATGATACACCTACTGTTCAATGGACCGGATACTAGCCATCCGAGCTTAGTTTCAAATAGTATAGGCTGGTCATCAGCTAATTTCAAGCGTTGGCTTCCTAAGAGATCCCAAAAGACGTCTGCACCAATGAGAATATCAACTGCAGCCGGTGAATAGAACTTAGGATCTGCTAGACAAATATTAGAAGGTAATTTCAAATTACGCAAATTTAATGGACTACTAGGAACATTATCAGTGATAGTTTGCAAGACAAAGCACTTAAGATGTGTACTAAAGTCACTATTCAACGATTTAACCTTTAAATCACAAAGCTTACGTAATGGAGCGACTGAATTTCCTACCCCGGAGACAAAGCTATTAATAGCATTTGCAGACAGCTCTAACCGATTATACAACCTTTCAGTAATGAAAGAAGATGTACTGCCACTGTCCAATATGGCGCGGGCAATGTACTCACGGTTATTATTACCATAAACCTTGATCAACGCAGTTGATAAAAGAACATCAGCCTTATTACCACAAGGTGCATCAGAGACACTCGCTGAGAGTGAAAGATTTGAACTCTGAGACTGTTGGCTTGACTGTTCATAAGGTTTATCGGCATTAGTGGAATTACACTCCGTAGATGCAGGTTTGTGCTGGTGATTTGCTGTGTGGACTAGGGTGTTATGCTTTTTATGACATACTTTGCACCCTGCCTTCTTGCAGTGATTAGCATAGTGTCCTGCACTAAAACAGTTGAAGCAAACCTTAAAATTGGGTAATGATCGTAATCGTTCATCATTAGATAATGCAAGAAACTGAGGACAAACACTTAATCTGTGTTCGTCATTGCACTTAGGACAAAGCTTGCCTAGTCCTGGAACATTGTTGTTCCTCTGACCGGTGTGATCAGACATGGACACTAAAGTTTTAATTTTATGATGAGATTTAGGAGCTGTATTCACATTTTTATGAACCGTAGAAGAGGACATTTCAAGAGTCTCAACTAAATCAGCCCTAGTTTTAATGAAATTAAGAAAATGTTCAAAGGTTATCTGTGATCCTTTGTCTAACTTGCCCTTGTGTTCTTCCCATTCACGATAAGTCTTAGAATCTAACTTATGAGTCATGATGTGAATGAGAAGAGTGTCCCAATGTTTAGTTGGTTCTCCGAGGGAATCTAAAGCACGTAAGTTTTTATTAATTTGATCTATGAGGCGCTTTAAATTAAATGATGATTCCCTACCTATTGGTTCAATATTAAATAATGCAGATACATGATTCTGAATGAGTAGTCTCTTATTACTAAACCGATCACAGAGAATGTTCCATGCGATGTTGTAATTTGTTGATGAAAAGTCAATGGATTGTATAACTACTGAAGCTGTACCCTCCAATGACGCTCTGAGATAGTGAAACTTGTTTATGTCATCAATGTCATCATTAGAATGAATTAGACTACTGAAGGTATCGTGGAATTCTAACCAATTATCATATGAGCCACTAAACTTCGGTAACTGAATCATAGGCAACTTAACGAGCTTACGTGTCGAACTGTTAGAATGAACATCACCATCGTCAGACCGGTCTGGCGTTTTAGCATTCGATAGGATCCTCTTAGCTTTAGTGAAACTTTTGTAATATAGAGATTCAAATTCTGACCTTTCCTGTAACCTACTTTCGAGGTTATCTCCACTGCATTCTAACAACAACTGTACCTTGTCGTACTCAGCGTATAACAATTCGGACTTACCACAGCGAAGCTGCAACTCGTCCAACTCTGCCTGGCTTAGTGACGACGCGTTCACATTGTTCGCGTAGTTAATGAATGTGGTTAATCTCCCTTTGAAGCTCGCTCTTTTCCTAATGAGGTCCTTCTCCTCCGACATTATGGAATGCTGGTGTCAGTCCCTGGAATTATCGATGGTAACAATTTGAGGTTACGTAACTACGTGGTTGCCCTTTGACAGTACGAGAAATTTTAATGTTAACGTACCTAATTAATATACTAACACACAATTGACAGACAATTTTGAGGTTACGTAACTACGTGGTTGCCTTTATAACAACACGTGGAAATTAATGTTAACGTACCTAATTAATATCACAGTATACAAATGACACACACAGTTAACAGACAAATTTGAGGTTACGTAACTACGTGGTTGGCCTTTTAACAACACGTGAAAATTAATGTTAACGTACCTAATTAATATCACAGTATACAAATGACACACAGTTAATAGACAAATTTGAGGTTACGTAACTACGTGGTTGCCTTTTTAACAACACGTGGAAATTGATGTTAACGTACCTAATTAATATCACAGTATACAAATGACACACAGTTAACAGACAAATTTGAGGTTACGTAACTACGTGGTTGCCTTTATAACAACACGTGGAAATTGATGTTAACGTACCTAATTAATATCACAGTATACAAATGACACACACAGTTAACAGACAAATTTGAGGTTACGTAACTACGTGGTTGGCCTTTTAACAACACGTGAAAATTGATGTTAACGCACCTAATTAATATCACAGTATACTTAAATTTAGCGATTACTAAATAATGATAGCATGTAGCGTACCTAGATGCAGTTTTGCGTTTGAAATAAGAAAATAAAAGTTACAATACTTTTTTAAGACGCGCCACTGATGCAAACAATTGATAGGTACGATGCTTGTAATCTGATAATGTATTTTAGAGTTAAATTCCCTAAATATACACTTGCTAGTTTAAAGAGTACACAATACAATAATTACTGACCTTGTTCGAGAAATGCACTTATATTACACTTAATACTAAACCTGAGAGTGTTGGGTGCACTTTCTACTAAATACCACGTGGTCCGTTGCTCCGTATTTCCACTTGTATCACTTGCTGGTTTCTTGAATTCGGCTCAGAAGGCCATGTTTCGGCGTGAAATATATGATGATGTGACCGTGGTGAAGGAGTAAAATAAAAGGTCCAACGTGGTGTCTCGAACAATGAGTCAAGGAGAAAGTAGAGAAAAAAGGGTCGTTTATTAATTGTTGGTGCCTTATATAGGAACTAACTTATACAAATGTTGCCACTTAAAACTAATACTAATGTTACCACTTAAAACTAATAGTAGTGTTGCCACATAATATCAAAAATAAAGTCTGCCATCGATGCCAGACACAACACTTATATATTTATAGTTTAGGTGGTGTCAGGTGTCCTTGCATCTTAATACATAATAATTATGCAGGATTTAAGTGTGTTTAACGTGCACCCAGACAGCATGAGATTAAGACTTCGTTGATTGGTCCTTCACACCACCGGGATTTGCGGCAGGGTGGTGTGTCGGAATCGGACCGACTTAAACATCACAGTGTGGCACTCTGCACCTAAGATGGAAGGGATCAAGGAACTGCTATTATTACGACATCCGGACCCCTTCCGAAGCAACCATGCCCGGAAAGCACCTTTGTCAGTCTGAAGGAACGGGTTCGGTATGGCCGACCCGCCCACTCAACGATGAGCGGCTGGTGAGTCTCTATGGCAGCAAAGCAGCACGTGAAGTTTCCTGCCGGGACAATCAGCAAATCATCGTAGCTTGACGAGCGGCCCCACGCTACTCGCGTACTTCTTCGGTCAGGGCCGATTGACGTTACCCGTCCTTGGCGTCCGTGATGATGATGATAACTTTCACATATTACATTCATATGCTCCTTGGGGACATCGAAATAAACTTGTTAGTCTGACTTTACGAATTGACAATTTTTCTTGACAAAGTTTTACATAACAAAATAGGCTTATAAACAATACAATACACCTCAGTTTACAACTTGCTACTCAATTTCTATAATAATATTAAATTCAAAATTTCAAAAACTCCCTACTCAAGCACTTAATCGAGTAATCATACGCTAATGATATTTTTGCAGACATTCTGTTATTCTTCCCCACTTTCACCCCCATAACTTTTAAACGACTCAACCGATTTTCATGAAACATGTCTAAGAACACTCGCACACGTAACTCACCTTTCATACAAAAAAACTAAATTGAAATCGCTTCATCCGTTCGCGAGCTACGGTGCCACAGACAGACAGACAAACAGACAGACAGACAAACAGACATACAGACAAACAGACAGACACGTCAAACTTATAACACCCCTCTTTTTGCGTCGGGGGTTAAAAATCAACACAGTCTAACGAAAAAATTTCCCACTTTGTCAAAAGGAAATTCCCACACTAACACACATATTTATATATGATTCTCAATTTCATCTATCTGATATGCACTATCAGAATTATTTTATTCTCTAAATATTCTTCCATGATCAACTTTAAAAGCTATAAATAGTCTTAAACTTAATTGAAAAGCTTTTTTTCATTAAACCTCACAATATAAAAATATTTTGTCATCTTGTAGTGATTAAGAGACGAACCCCGTGTTTCTTTCTTACATTGGGTAAGATATTATAAACAATTATGTCCTTAATCTAATCATAACAGACTTTGTGTTTCTATTTTAACACAACAGTTATTTAATCCTTACTCAGTGCCAGTTAAATTAATAATGGACTGGATTAAGCTTAAGTTGTGACAGAGGTGAGCTGTTGTATTGTCTAGGTGCTCGTTGTTAGTTAGGGGCCACTTCAACCCGCCTTATTGTTTTCGAGCCCCGGACAGCCCTGACACTATTGGCCAAAACCTTTTGTATGCCTTTCTCTAGGTATGTAGTAGCGAATCTAATCTTCAATTCAAAATGGTTAATACTTGCTACATAAACAAATTAAATGCATCTATACTTAATATTATAGACGCGAAAGTTTGTAAGATTGGATGGATGGATAGATGTATGGATGGATGGATATTTGTTACTCTTTAACGCAAAAACTACTAACACAAAGGCTACTATTTACCGCGATAACCGACATATACGCGGGCGGAGCCGCGGGCAACCAATAGTACTAAATATGTTTTTGAGTAAAAAGTCACGGGACCCAGGTTCTTACGATAATTCTTAAGCAACAACAAAATTCATAGTTGAACAGAGCATTTCTTAGTACTACATCATTGATTGATCAGATTCACGTAAAGCCGTCGATACTGCGCCTGATCTCTCCCCGATCGTGTTGATCAGCCATGCCATCGGATTATGATTGTGAGGGAACAGAGACTTCACCTGTAGGTACTTGTGCATATATTTATACACTAAAATATCTCCTGAGTTGTGGATTGATATCCATTGAAGCTAAATGCCGTGGCCAAAATCGTCTATCCACTTATTTTTTAAATTCACCAACAATACTTTATAAATACAACAAATAAGAGCGCCTTACAAAATGAACATTACTTTACCTGCCTCGTTGGTCTTGCGGTTGGCGTATGCGACTGCTGATCATGTGGTCTCGTCTTCGATTCCTGAGTCGGACCAAATGTTTGTATGATCTACAAATATTTGTTTCGGAGTTTGGGTGTTTTCTATGTATAATATGTATGTATTTACAAAAAAAAGTATGGTATGTATTAATATCAGTTGTTTAGTACCCATAACACAAGCTCTGCTTAGCTTGGGACTAGATGGCGTTGCGTATTAGATGTCCGAAATATTTATTTATTTTATTATTATTATTTACTATTTTTAAGTACATATGAGTCGATTGCTATTACTTGTAGTAAGTAACTGTAATAAATACATAATAGCATAACAGCATAATATTATACTTTTCTATCAAAAGCAATACAGAAATAATATTGCGTAAATAGCAGAATTGGCTGTAAGAAGTAATCGTCGCTTAAGTTGAGATTGGTATCAACATTGAGTTTTCATTTTATGTCAAGTGCAAATAGTTATTTACTGCTATTTTGTGTTAGCCGTTGAAAACAGACTTGCTAGCATTATGTACCATGTATGCTTAAAAGTTGTACATGCAGATGATGCAGATACTACTACTACTTTCATTGATAAGTCAAAACATGTGTGTTGAATGAAACATTTATTGAGAATACAGACAAAAGTATTAAAGAATGTTTTATTCTTAAATTGTAAACCGCTCTCCTGTGGCGATTTTTCGTAGAAAGAAGTCAGTAGTCAAACGGAGGTGTGCGTGTGAACTGAGGGACCATAGTGATATTTTTGTTTGAAATTTTTATAAGATTTAGTAGTAGGCTCAAAACAATTGTAGAACAAATATGAGAATTTGTAAAAAGATATGTTAAAAACTACAGCCCTTTAAGTGTGGTCCCTCAATCCTCACATACCATCAGCCAGATCTCGGCAAGTATGTAAAAAAATAAGGTATTGTGACTGCAGACATTTAGTAGAGAATTTGTAAAGATATATACTAAATAACTGAGCACAAATCATCAACGATTAAAAAAATACAACGACTATACTGTGGTCCCTCAGTCCACACACGAAAGATTTTGTTATACTGAATATTATCACATCAACGGAATAAAATCTTTATTTTCTTACATAATGTTTTAGAACAAGTGTTATAGCAATTTGTAAAAAATAAATATTAAAAAAATATCGACGCACTTTGAAGATATATATAATTAAAGCTGGTCCCTCAATCCTCACGTTCTCAAACATACTTGCATGTCTAGCTGCTAGACGACTAAAGTATCACAAAGTGTAGTGTATTAAACTTTTTGTAAAAAGTTTCTACAAAATAATAGGTATCTTTAATTGTGTGTATCTTACCTCTAAAATGAGATTATAGCATTTCAGTGATCTTATGAACAGATATACGAGTAGTGTGACCACACAATGAAAAAAAATGTAGACTGCCAATATAATTTTTATTGTAATAGTCGAAACCCAAGGTTGTACGGTTGATTTAGTGTTATGTTACATTACGTATCTTTACAAAGCATGAAATAAAGTATCTTCTAGACGCTTATCACCATTTAGGCTATGTTTCAAGGAAGCTTTATGTACTTATAATACCCCAGTATTTTACAAACCATTATGGTAACATAGTGGTATTATTTATACAGCTCAGTTTTATACGTTTTATTAACACATAAAATTGAACATTTAAAAACACAGGATTTTGTAAAATATTTACAAAAAGTCCGCGATAGTACCTATCGCGATCTATATTAATATTTCAAATTTGAAAGTGGCTTAGTCTGTTTCTCTATAACGCTTTCACGGCTAAGCCAATAACAGTGCCTGCACTTGGTAAGGCATATAACTTATTGTAATACTTTTGTTTAAGTACGTAAAATTTGGTTATAACTTCACTACATAGTATAAAACAAAGTCGCTTTCTCTGTCCCTAAATCCCTTTGTTTACTTTAATCTTTAAAACTACGCAACGGATTTTGATGCGGGTTTCTTTAATAGATAGAGTGATTCAAGAGGAAGGTTTTTATGTATAATAAATGCATAATATAGTATGGAAATACTGTTAATTTTCGAGGTTTCTAATGTGATGTAGCAAATAAACACATTTTTTTGCGCTTACATTGCAAACGCTGGTTGCACCCTACGAGATAGATCAAAATAATGTACTACAGTATTGTACACCTTAAAAGGTACTACAAAAAAGTCCGCGACGGTATATGCCTATCTCTTAGGGATAACCCACAACAACCATTTTTTATTCCTTTCTTTTTACGAGAAATAATGGCTTATTTACGAAGTGATTTTAAGCAATACAGAATGAATCCTTATACAATTAAGTAAATTAAATACATTGTGCATTTAATATAGATGAAAATGGTCCTTTACAGTAACTAATTTAAATGAATATATTCGAAGATATTACAGATTTAAAATGCACGAATCGTGTCGTCGGCGGGGGCATCTGAAATCCACCCGTGCGAAGCCGGGGCGGGTCGTTAGTAATGAATATAACAAAAGTATTACAATAAGTTATATGCCTTACCAAGTGCAGGCACTGTTATTGGTTTAGCCGTGAAAGTGTAACAGAGAAACAGACTAAGCCACTTTCAAATTTATAATATTAATATAGATCGCGATAGGTACTATCGCGGGCCTTTTGTAAATATTTTACAAAATCCTGTGTTTTTAAATGTTCAATTTTATGTGTTAATAGAACGTATAAAACTGAGCTGTATAAATAATACCACTATGTTACCATAATGGTTTGTAAAATACTGGGGTATTATAAGTACATAAAGCTTCCTTGAAACATAGCCTAAATGGTGATAAGCGTCTAGAAGATACTTTATTTCATGCTTTGTAAAGATACGTAATGTAACATAACACTAAATCAACCGTACAACCTTGGGTTTCGACTATTACAATAAAAATTATATTGGCAGTCTACATTTTTTTTCATTGTGTGGTCACACTACTCGTATATCTGTTCATAAGATCACTGAAATGCTATAATCTCATTTTAGAGGTAAGATACACTCAATTAAAGATACCTATTATTTTGTAGAAACTTTTTACAAAAAGTTTAAAACACTACAGTTTGTGATACTTTAGTCGTCTAGCAGCTAGACATGCAAGTATGTTTGAGAACGTGAGGATTGAGGGACCAGCTTTAATTATATATATCTTCAAAGTGCGTCGATATTTTTTTAATATTTATTTTTTACAAATTGCTATAAGACTTGTTCTAAAACATTATGTAAGAAAATAAAGATTTTATTCCGTTGATGTGATAATATTCAGTATAACAAAATCTTTCGTGTGTGGACTGAGGGACCACAGTATAGTCGTTGTATTTTTTTAATCGTTGATGATTTGTGCTCAGTTATTTAGTATATATCTTTACAAATTCTCTACTAAATGTCTGCAGTCACAATACCTTATTTTTTTACATACTTGCCGAGATCTGGCTGATGGTATGTGAGGATTGAGGGACCACACTTAAAGGGCTGTAGTTTTTTACATATCTTTTTACAAATTCTCATATTTGTTCTACAATTGTTTTGAGCCTACTACTAAATCTTATAAAAATTTCAAACAAAAATATCACTATGGTCCCTCAGTTCACACGCACACAAACGGAGCCTTATATTGGAAACATAAAGTATTTGATAAATCACTTTGAATTGGTCTGGAAATGGTCTAGAAATTTAGAAATACGTAAAAATAGGTTCAGGGTACGACAGTTCTTCACTCAAGACCTAATAAATATTGGCACCAATAGGTATAACCCTTCACTGAACGTTAGATTAGAATTTAATTAGTGCTAATAGATTTCAGTCAAGCGTAATTTAACTAAAGTTAGAGCAATTACTGCGAAATTGAAATCATTAGCGTTCAAACGAGTATTCGCCAACCTACAGGTCCTTTCACACTGCGGTCAAAAGTTATGTATTAAATTTTAAGTTTTAAATAACACAAACTAAAAATCTGATAATATTTACTACATAATTATGGTTTCGAGCATCTTTAAACTAGAAAAATGATACCTAATAAACTGTTTATACCTAATATCAAAAATACCTTCAAAATATTTCCCAAACGCTCTAAACTGAAATAATCCTGTTTTGTACTGTTTTTACTATATCAAATAGATATACGAGTATACTCGTATAGTATACAGGGTGAATTTTTGAGACGGGACACTAAGGGCAGGTACCATAACTGTTATAGTTACAGGAAAACGCTTTTAGGAGACTATCCATAAATTTTTAAGATATTCTGAACTGCATTTACAGATTTTGGAAAAAATGTACAGTCAGCAAGAAAATGGTCATTTTAATCAAAAACTTTTTTTGATGGCAATCGATCCTATTTCTAATAAGGATCAAAAGACTCTACTGGACCGACTGAGGTTTGAGTACTAGAAATGTCAGAAATCGCAAAAACTTTTCCGATACATTTGTACGGAAATACAGGGGGCATAAGATAATTACAGTTTTTGTCAAGCTGGCCTCGTGGCTGTTCTTATAAGCAAAAGTGTCTACCTAAGTAGACCATCATCATAGTTGCATCGTTTATTTTCTACAATATTAGAACCAAATCAAATAATAATTAAATAAATCATTTTAATATGTAAGACACAGACAAACATAACTACCATTAGATGATCTACGAAATAAATTGCTCAAAATGTCCGCCGTTTTCACGAATACATAAGTTCACTCGTTTTTGTACTGAGTTAGTAGCAGGCGATAATTTTCTTTAGTAGATCATCTAAATGTATAGTAATAGTTGGGGGCAGAAGTTGAGTTTAGAAGTTTTGTTACAATTTGGCACTCGTAGTTACGAATAATCCCAAACTCATCGTCATCATGAACAGCCTTTAATAGTCCACTGCTGGACATTGGTCTTTCGTTCGAAAGCGGATTTTGGCTTATTATAGCACGCTGGCCAGATGTGGGTATAGGGTTTGTTTGAAGTTTTTCTCAGCCTTAGTCAGCTCCCACAAAACCCAACTACACACATCAAAAGTGTCTAGGGATCAAGCATTTTTATGCGGATTTCTTGAGATTGAGATGTGGCTTTGGCCCTGGCCTGCTCAGTCGCCAGACTTGAACCCGATTGAGCATGCATGGGATATGCTACAGAGAAGAGCTCTGCCGAATACGGAGGGTATCCAGTCGCAAGAAGACCTTTTTTTGTTGTTGCAACGAACATGGGCGGCCATTCCACAGCGTGTTTGGATGAACTCATTTTGAGTATGCCAAACCGATGTTCTTGTGTTGTTAGTGTTCGCGGTAGAAACACGGATTATTAATTGTTTAAGTTACCTAATAAAATTTTAAAGAAAACTGTTATTTCAGTCTTTTTTTCGAACTTTAATGTTAGTGGTTCAAATGTCAAAAATCCCTTTATTAGGAAAATGGCAAATTTCTTTATTAATGCAAAGGTGACTTGGTTTATCGTTACTGTGACAAACGAAAACACTTTATTTGATGAATCCTTAAAGAAAATTTTAATTAATATCAATCAGGAGAAAAGTTATTGCAAAAATATATGTTGATCCCTAGACACATATGTTGATCCCTAGACACTTTTGATGTGTGTAGATGAATAGCATGTTTAATTTTTGACCATACAAAAATTGTTATCACATTATACAACATTATAATTTGATTACTGAAACTAAGAGTATTTTGGGCCAAAGATACCATGGAGAGTGGTTTTTGTATAAAATTCTTTATGACAAAAACACATGCATGATTAACATAGAAATGCTTAAAATTCAATGGATATCTATATCAAAAGATATGGATGATATCTCTTCTAATTAAGATAGGTCTATCTGAGGCTTTCGCATTTCACAAACTCATTCGCCTGTAATATTTAATGACAATCGATCCAATAGCAAATGAGAATTTTGGGTGTGAAAATATACCAAATCAAATTGACCTTAACGATTAATAGATGTGTAAAAGTTATGAAAATAATGTGACTAGAAACTAAAAATCAAGGGAATATAATAAATATCCTGTATATTAATGCAGATGTTCTTGATTAGCGTATTACCTACGAATAATTTCCAAAGTCTGAGTAAAACTATTAAAGAAAAAGGACCAAGTTCTTGGGAGTTTGCAGGAAATATCTGAGTCTATGCTATAGTAAGTAACCGGAATGTAAATTCTTCGTAGATTATACTCTAAAACGATTTTTTACTACATCTTTAACTTAACTATTGATTGCAATTAATATATTGGACAGTTAGAGTCTACAATAATATTAAGATCTACTATTTCTTATATCTACAGTTTCTTATACAGTTTTTATGTAAAGGGGTGTTTGATCTAGTTTCTTCTTGAAAAACCTTTTATAATAGTACTATAGACATTGCATCAACAACATCGGGCTAACTTCTCATCCAAACAGATTACCAACTTTAATTAAATATCGATATAACCAAACAATGCATATAATAATTGTGAATAAGTAAGCATTTTAACCATACAATTGTGTGTTTATTATTTTGCAATACTCTCAGAAGTTCTATATAATTTTTACGGGTTATTTGTTAACAAAAAGCAAGTTATCTTCGGTCAGTGGCCTGTTATATTAATCAGCTAAAGAAGAAAAGAAAAATAAAGTTAAGGGGTAATTATTTTTAACTTGCTTGGTTTGGAGAGTTCCAGTAAAATATTTAAATGTGAAAAGAATATGCAAATGTTGTAAATAAAATTAGTCAATTCTTTAAAATATATAATAAGCGCTTTACTGGGGATCGGTGCGTCTAAAACTTTTTTTGTTAAAACTTCAACGTAATTTCTAAATTCTGTTTTTTGTTATCGTTACGTTGAATATATTTATTATCTAAATGTCAAAGGTTACTAAAATAATTGTAGTTGAACTATATAAAAAGAACCATATAAAACATAGAAAACTCACAACCTCATTTTAAATTTTAAATTTACATTAATTATTAGTAATATTACACAACAAAATTATTTTAAATAATGTCGTAGGTTAAAAACTTTGTCGGTGTTGTTTCTACTAATTCTACATTAGTTGAATTTATGAACATTTATCACAATTTAGGCCCATTAAAGTAGATAATCGCATTTATAAGACTAACAAATATATTAGGGCAATAAAACGTTGTAATTTACAATGTTCTTTAGTAAATACTAATGATGAAAAATTAACGAAACTCTCAAACCCAACCCAATGAATTACTGTTGTCGCAACGAGACTTAATATTGTGTTCGGTGACGGCAGTTTTCTGAGACTACACTTTTAATAAATAATACGTGTATGTACGACTTGTACGTGGTCAAGTGTAGAATCTTTCTTTCACGAATAATGGGGCTCAGATTTTTTTTAATTTCTAATCTTTTTTTTTGCGAGCATACTATATTTAGTTCCTATACTTTTATTACAGGATACTAGGTACTACCCGGAATATCATCGTTTTATTTTCTATGTATTCTTCATTAATTCATATTAAAGGTTGATCGCACTTCTAATTTCGACTGCACGGTTGGCCTAGTGGTTTAGGTGGTCGCCACGCCGCTTACAAATTCGCCAAGTGTTGTGGGTTCAAATCCTACACGGGACAACACTTTGTGTGATCCACAAATTGTTGTTCTGAGTTTGGATGTTAATTGTGTCCCTTTCATGTATGTCTGTAAAGTCCCCCGCGACACAGGATGTTATCCCTAATGCGGGAGTTGTCTTTTTTAATAAAAAAAGAGAAAAAAAAGTGTACATCTCTGTTCTGTAGGAAAAAGGGGAAAGCAAGTAACCCATTAATTTCAGAACAAAAAGATTGTGTACAGGAATACATATTGAAATAGTAAGGGAGACAGGTGTGGTTACTTATTACATTATGTTTTTTAACATTAAAAATGACGCGCCAAAAGTGCTGCTAAACGCAAAATTCTAGTTTTGCGCTTATCGAATTGGTCGCTCTACCAATTCGTTTTTTTAATTGTTTCGTTAAGGGGCTGAAAACCAAAATAGAGCTAAATAAAGATCGCTTTGTATAAAACCTATCGCTCATATCATTACCAAAATCAATGTCTTTATAATTGAACATGTTCCTGACATAGTGGTTATTTCCAAAACACGATTTGAAAAACTTCACTCGATAGAAAAAAAAATCAAAGTAGCCTCCGAAAATACTTGAATTCTGACTTTACACAGTTGTGCTTTAAGTAATGTAAATGAAATTAAGTAAAATTGTCTATCATATGTAACTAAAGAAAATGGTTGAGTTAGATTTTTAATAAAATTGCAACTTTTACCATAATAACGAATTTTGTGGTTTAGCACTTACGCCCTTCTATTCCAAGCGCTCTTTCTCTGTCATTCCTATGGACATCGGCAGTGAGCGTTGAGGCGCGCTGCTAGACGGACCTATGTTGCTCGATTCGCGCGCTGACCCGATATATTAGTCGTCTATTTAGTGTATAATTTGGTATAAGTGAATCATTTTCTACAGACGAATAGTGTAAATAGATAGTTCCTAATTAATTAACCGACTTCCAAAAAGGAGGAGGTACTATGTTCCACTGTATGTTTTTTTTTTATTTTATTTTTTATGTATGTTACCTGATTACTCCGTCAGTTGTGGACCGATTTAAAAAAAAAAAATTATATTCGAAAGGGTATGCTTCCGAGGTGGTCCCCATTGCCAGCATATCAGGATCTGATGATGGGGTCCCAGGGAAATCGAGGGAAACTCTCATTTTTTATAGGCACATACTATGTTTTTCGTATATTTTCTGAAGTTACACCCGTATTTGCGTCTGGTAGTCATCATTTTATGATGATGAGCTGATGATGTAAGGTACAACTCCTTAACGGTTAGGAGTTGGAGGATAAATCTTTAAATATCAGATGTATATATGTTACCTTTAGTCGTATTCTTTCAAATTATTTAGATAAGCTGATGATGGAAGGTGGAAGGTACAACTCCTCAACGGTTAGGAGTTGGAGGATAATTCTTTCAATTTCATACGTATCTAAAGACCTTCAGTCGTATACTTTCAAGTTATTTAGGTGAACTGATGATAGAAGGTTAAACTCTTTAACAGTTAGGAATTAGAGGATGATTTCAATATTACACGTACGTTTAGACCTTCATTTGTATTCTTGATGATGAAATTTGATGAAATAGTTCAACTTACTACTTACCTACGATTGTTTGCACTAAAAACTGAAAAATAAAAACTTTTTATTAAAAAAAAAACCGACTTCCAAAAAACATCCAACGAAAACTCTCTGCCAAAAAAACACTTAAAAGCGTAAAATAAACTGGTTCTTCATAAATTGCCTATACATAATTCTTTATTCATTTTAAATAGTAGTATTATAATGTGTGCTAGGTACCTAAAATCTGTTTGAAGTCGGTGCTAAGCCAAAAAGAATACAAACGAACAATTACAAAAGTCTGAGCGATAGTCACTTGGCACCGACTTCAAACAGATTCTAGGTACCTAGCACACATTATAATACTACTATTTAAATGAATAAAGAATTAGGTATAGGCAATTTATGAAGAACCAGTTTATTTTACGCTTTTAAGTGTTTTTTTGGCAGAGAGTTTTCGTTGGATGTTTTTTATGTATATATGTATGTGTATCTATGTACCTAATTGTCTCGCTTTTTGATTTCGATCTCGTGATAATCGTGATCTCGTTAATCACAATAAAATAATGTGATTATAATACATAATGTGATTAATTTTTTGTTTTTTTTTTGTTTTAGGTACTTACTTGCTTACCTAATTGTATTTTTTATCTATAACAATACAAAATAAAATAAATATTATATCACATATCTTCTATTATTTCATAGACAGAAAGTAAACACATTAATAATCCTCATTATAATATTTTTGTAAGGAATGCGCCCATTTTGCGCATGACATTTTTGCTATTTTTATATGCTGCACAAAATTTGATTAGTTGAACCATTATTTACTTATTTAAAATTAAGTTTTTTTTATCATACCATTACGATAGCATTTTTATTTTGACCTATCTGAAATATTCTAAAGCCCTGTGTGAAGTGTGGTGAAACTACAAAGCGCCATTATGTTGGTTTTAGCAGAGTGCAAACTCAAACTGGATTAGTGGTTCTCGGACTCTGTAGTAGTACCAATAACGAACCGCATCGCAACCGCGGCGCTGCTTTATCGAACATTGTAAGGGGCGTGTCCATTGCTCAAGGTCGTTGGCTGCAGTCAGCGTCTTAAGGCACTACGAAGGTTCTCATAGAGAGAAAGGGAGAGAGTAACAACAACACTAATTTATTTTTCTATTGGACTGCGGAAGGCCAATGACTTTGGACAGAACGAAGTCTGTCCCGGCAACAAGTTTTTTTATAAATTACCGGATATTCAGTACTTGTCCAGGTAAATTAAAAGACGATAGTATTGTAAAAAAACGTATGCAAATTTTAGCCAATAAGTATACAAAGATGTAAAAAGAACAACTTTTATTAATAAGACTTTTATTAAAGTGTTAATAGATAAGAAGTACTCAACATTGCAGATTTAAAAGGTAGTAGAGCCACGCTGATTTCAGCACGAACGGGCCGGCTCGACCGGGGCGGTACTACCCTCGCACAGAAAACCAATGTAAAATGACAGCCTTCGTGCTATCATTTTAATAAATAATTTATTTGAAATATTATTAAAATAAATAATTTTAATAATATTTCAAATAGTCTAGTCAACAAGTTCTATACTTGTTGACTAGACTAAAAGGTGCAGTAGCATCACTAGGCCGCCATGGTGTGGGTCGCCATACTGCATTGCCTGCATTCGCAGTGAGTATGGTGACCGCCACTCTTGGATTCTGCTTGTGCTTTCCATCAGGCAGAGTAGAATCATTTTGGCGGGCATACATAAAAAAAAAAAAAAAAAATGTGTAGTTTTACTGCAATTATTAACAAACTTAAAAAGGGAGAGCGTTCTCTGTTTACTATCTGTAGTTTTGGAACGAAGTTCCTTATGGGTCGTTGCGGAGGGGTACCCTAGGCGAAAAAAAGCGTCCGTAACGTTAAATCTTACGTTAGTTAGATTGAATGCCTCGGTGTCGCAATGGTAGCGTATGCGAATGCTGTCTTTGAAGTCTCGGGTTCGAATCCCGGGTCGGATCAAATGTTTGTATGATCTGCAAATATTTGTTTATTCGGAGTTTGGATGTTTTCTATGTTTAATATGTATATATTTACAAAAAATAATAAAGATTGATAATAATTATCTTTTCTTACCCTTTTTTATTTAATTTAAATTATTTCGTGAACGAAAAATTTACTTTTATAGTAAGGAACTTCGTTCCTATCTGGTGTACCACGACAACAAACGTTTTTTTATTACATAGTAGGTTTCAAATTAGAGAAACACCACTTAATAAATTAAATATTAATAATAAAGTAAAGTAATACCACTACCCACAAAAAGAAAGCCAAACAATACAGATTTTATAATTAATTATAAGTACTATTATAGGTACATACGAGTATGTTGCAATAACTCTAACGTTTTATTGGGAAGTTTTCATCTGACAATAACAAAAGACACATCTGTCAAGGACACATTGGGCACAACAATACTCTTATTTGGAACATTTGCACGTGTCGGTTTCCACGTGATGTCTTTCTTTTAATTTATTACTACGAAGAAATGGGCGTCGAAACATAATAAATGTGGCCACTGAGGGACAGGAAAATGTCTGTTGTGTACTAAATAAAAGTTATAAATGATTGCCGTTACTCTGTACAAAATAGTCCATGTTTTAATACTTACCTTTTAAAGTAAGTAAATCTTACACTAGTACGAGTCACGAAATGAGTTACACATTAATGTTTTTTTGTTAATACAATTCAATTTATCTGAATACTTATGTTTAGAGTGGGCTCAAGTTGGTAGTGTTCTCATTGACACATTACATCCGAGCCCGCAGTGTTCCATCGCATAGCCGATACACCTCCTCCACTTATTATTTCTTCTATTCTTATTTTTTTATGGAATATGGTGCATTCGAGCAGATGTATCGCGCCCATGGACACCCGCAACACCAGAGGCGTCACAAGTGCGTTGCCGGCCTTTGGGGGAAAGGGAGGGGGATGGAGGAAGGGGTTGGGATATGAGCCTCCGGTATCCTCACTCACTCGGTGAAACACAGCGCAAACGCTGTTTCACACCGGTTCTGTGAGGCCGTGGTATCACTCCGGTCGAGTTAGCCTATTCATGCCGAAGCGTGGCTCTCCCACGGTAATACTTGGAAACTTCAGAAACTTCAATAAAATGTATGTTTTTTTTATTTTTTTATGTACGTTTTTTTTACCTACTTTTTCTTTCTTTCTTTTGTTTTAGACAACTCCTATTGAAATATATGGCAAATCTGATTTATAAATGTCCACGTATGACAGAGATACGTTAAGGTTCGATTCACATTTGATAGATGTTGATGATTATATTATACTTAAACAGTTCATCTGAAACCTTCCAAATCGACTGTTTCTATTCCAAACTTCAACCTTTAGTTTAATAAGTACTAGATGCACCCCGCGGTGTCAGCCGCGGTAATGTTTTTTTTTTGTAAAAGTACAACAACAACTGAAAATATTCTCTTTAATCATCAGCTATCTGCCATTGAAAGTCCCGTCAAAATCATTCCAGCCCTTTCAGATATTATCAGGAATAAACAGACAGACAAACATTTTAAAAATAGATTTTTTATTTAAGTACCATAAATTATTTCATATGTATTTAGTCAGAAGTTGTTAATTTAAATTACAAACAGATACTAAAATTTTATTTATTTGTATAGATCATTTCTGTTTCTATAACGTTAGGAGGCAAACCTTATTTGATTATTTTTAATCAACGTTGATTTTATTAATGTGTTCATAGATCAGAACTATCGGTTTACTGAGTAGACACATGCAAAATTAGCCGTGTATTACGTTATAACACGTATTAATAAGTTAATAATATTTTAATAGCGATAATAAAACAATAACAATCTAATCATTTAGGAGTATAAATTCTGATAATCATTAGATTACGTGTATGTTACAGTACTTCAAGTAAAGTACCTAACATGTAATTTGTTTCAAATTCATGCGAATACAAACTAAGATTAAAAAGACGAGCAATAATTGTTATATTCTTGAGTAGATCTTGGTCCTTCATCAACTTCGCTCAACTAGATATTATTGATAGGTAACGAAAATTTACTTTACAGGTAGTAGAGCCACGCTGATTTCAGCATGAACGGGCCGACTCGACCGGGGCGGTACTACCCTCGCACAGAAAATCAACGTAAAATGATAGTGTTCGTGCTGTCGTGTTTCATTGGTGAGTGCGAGACCGGAGGCCCAAATAGTCTAGTCAACAAGTTCCATACTTATTGACTAGACTAAAAGGTGCAGAAGCATCACTAGGCCGCCATGGTGTGGGTTGCCATGCTGCACCGTCTGCATTCGCAGTGAGTATGGTGGCCACAACTCTAGGATTCTGCTTATGCTTTCCATCAGGCAGAGTAGAGTCATTCTGGCGGGCCATACATAAAAAAAAACGTTTGAAGCCTATGAATACCAATATGAAATATATCATACATACAAGGTATTGGAAAATCCCCATTGAAGGACATCAATTGCACGATTTATAAACTGCAATATTGTCTAAGGTATTTTATAAACTACATAGTATATCATCTATATATATAAAAGAGTAAGGTGACTGACCGACTGACTGACATACCCAGAGATCAAGGCACAGCCCAAACCGCTGAAGCTAGAAACCTGACGTTTTGCATGTAGGTTCTTTATATAACGTAAGTGAGCACTAAGAAAGGAATTTTTGAAATTTCACCCCTAAGGGGGTAATTCAGGGGATGAAAGTCTGCGTGAGTGAAGCCGAGTGTAAAAGCTAGTGTATACATAAAATGAGATACATAACTCTCTTTAGTCTGTGAAAAGTAGTTAAATAACTATTAAAAGGTTCGAATATGAGATTTACCTTCTCATGTCAGCTATATTATTTAACGCCAGTACTTTTTATGTACCTGCAAAAAAAAATCTTTTAACAAAAAAGCAATAACAAAAATACCGAAGTATATAAGATAAATTTACCTAAATCTTTATGTGTACTTATTGAGGAAGAACGTTTTTTACCCAAAAATATGTTATCACTAGTCCCGATATTTTATCCTAATGCTCCTGTAATCCGAACATATTCATATGAGAAGCAATATGGCAAGAAACATATCAACCTCGCTCATGCGTAGGTTCCTACTTCATTTATACCTTTTCACGTAGTTTTTTTTTATGTAGAGTCCTCGTGATAACTAGTACTGTAGATACAAATATGTAAAAATATATCAATGGAATACCAACACTATTTGTATATATCAACGGTAAATTTTATAGTATTGTCTGGTATAGGTACTCGTAATAGGCATGTTAATATAAGATAGGTACTTGATGTGATCAACCAGATTCACAGATTTTATTGGCTACCATCTTTCACCCGCGGCTTCGCTCGCATTTAATAAAAAGTATCCGATGTTACTTCTAATACCTCCAGGAATATGTGTACAAAGTTTCATGATGATCGGTTAATCAGTTTTCGCGTGAAATCGTAAGAAACAAACTTACATTCACATTTATAATATTATAGACCAAGAGCTACTGAACCCGAATAAAAGTGTGTCTGTAAGGCTAGAAATTCTAGTAGTGATGAGTCATAGCATGCTCAGTACCGTAACCATCACCTGGCAGGCCTCCGCCCTGCACATCATCAACTAATATGTTTATGAAAGTGTAAAAAAATGACAAAAAAGTTGTTCCTGTAAGCCTGAATTTTTTACTGGATTTAGTTAATTCTTTGAGAAGTTCAAAAACAAAATGACAGGCGACTCCGATGAGCACAAGTGCCTGCCAGGCGAACCGAAAGGTGCGTACATCATCAATGAGAATAAACTTTATTCAGTAAAGTTGTAATTTATATATATGTTTGTCTGGGCGATTTAAAGAAAGTAGGTACAATGACAGGCAGTGCTGGCTAGCATAATTCATTGACAGGTAAGGAGAAAGATAGCACTGGAGTGCGAGTAAAAATGTGTCTGAGCATACTTGGTCGGTCTTAACACGATGAACTTCTTATAAATAAATAAGAACATAAGTCATAAATAACATTAAATAGTCGAAAATATCTAAATCAATGCAATAAACATGTCAAGTAATCGATATATATGATTTTTAATTGTGCAAAACAAATCGAAATTGTTATTAAAGTACTTTATTATAAGTATATACTTAGGGATTTAGCTTAAAACGGCCAGTTAGTATTAACAATTTCCTCTTTACTGAATTTTTCGTTCACGCTCTTTAAAAACCACAAAATTGTCTTAACACCTTTATATTATTTAAAATGATTGACAAAAATAAATGAAAGTTCTATGCGAGGTATAAAGAAAATAACTATACAGGTATACATTTTTTATTATGATAAAAATAAAAAAATAAACTGGTCATTTGTGCTGCCACCTATACTCTTTCCATTTCTTTATTTTCTGGATGACAGTTCTAATTTGATAGTTGTAGTGTTGTGACCAAATAAGTAATGATATCGATCGCATATATTTATTATGTTTTGAACAAAGACAAATACAACAAAAACATTCAAACATATTTTTGCAAGCTGGGAACACTCAATGACCCACCACCATTTTGTGTTTCTTTTAATCTATCACTCGCAACAAGACGGTCGTGCTTTAAAGTCACTACATTTCTGTTCGCTGAGTTTTTTCACATTATCCATACATACGTTACGTTGTGTATTTTGTTTTCCCCCGTGTTGATTGCTGCCCAGCTGTCAAATGTCAAAATGCCTAAAGGATCTGTTCTGAAAAGGCAGGCGAGAGAACTGGTGATCAAGGTTCGTAATTACTTTGAAGCAGAGTATCAAAATGGTGGCCCACTATTACCACTGTCGCAAGTGCGAGAGCGTGTTTAGGCCGCATTAGGAATTAGTGGACCTACAATTTCAAAAATTACTACCGGTACAAGCGGCACACAGGAAAATAAGCTTCGTACGCCGAAGAAAAAACGCCAACCACGTCGTGCGACATCGGTTGACAACTTCGACGCTGTCGCTATTCGCCGTCATATTTATGACTATTACTTGCGCAAAGAAATTCCAACACTTAGAAAACTTGTTGTTTCTTTACGTGAATGTGGTTTGTTCCATTGCCAAAAATCGTCATTTAGCTTGGTTTTGAAAGAAATTGGATTTTCTTATAAAAAATCGAACAAACGTAAAATATTGATAAGCGTCACGACGTTGCTATGGCTCGCTGCGAATTTTTGAGCAAAGCCAAAAAGATATCAGATTGGTCAAATGTTATTTTCATTGACGAGACTTGGTTAAATCCAAACCACACAGTATCTAAGAACTAGACAGCCGACACCGCCGCTTCCACTAGTTCAGTGCCAATGGGAAAAGGTGAACGCCTTATCATATGCCATGCAGGGTCTACGAAAAGATTCGTGTCTGACACGAATCTTTGCTTTACTGGCCTTTAAATCCAAGAAAACAGTGGACCGTCGATAATTATTATGGACAATGTTACATATCACTCCAGACAAATTTATAAAATGCCGACGCAGGCCAATAAAAAACCAGAGATAATTGACTGGCTCTAACGTCATGGTGAAAATGTGGATAGTACTTTATTAAAAGTACAATTAGTGAATATTTTAAAATCGAAAAAAAGCCTCCCTAAAACATATATTACCGACGAAATAGCTGCCGAATGTGGTCATTGAGTTCTTTGACTTCCGCCATATCATTGCCAGTACAATGCTATAGAACTAATATGGGCACAAATCAAACGACACGCCGCTCGAAACAATACCCATCCCCCTTTTACGGCAAACAAGATGTTAGATTTATAAAAAAATGCATGTGCGGAAGTAAAACATTGTAGCGTCGGATTGGGAAATTCATGTGGCATTCGATAATATAGAAGTACAGAAACTTATAATATATGTTAGGGAGAGCTCATCGAATGACAGTGACGATTCATCAGATTTTGATTAAAATAAATAAATAAAGAATCAACATAACATAATTACATCTTGTAATGAAATGTAATATTAGTTAATAAATTTGTACAAAATTATCCGGCAATGTTTAGTTTCTTACACTTTCTAAAAAAATATCGGGTCTGTTATCGTATTACGTTTATCGATAGCTCCATCCCTATGAGTTTCATTCCATCTGCTATGACCTAGCGTCATATTTTTATTAAATAATGTATACAAAATGTAAAAATGACGCCCGTTCAAGTTTCCACAAAGAACTGTCATCGAGAAAATAAAGAAATGGAAATAGTATAGTAATCTCTACTGAAACAAGTTCTGTCTAGAGTTACTCCGTACTTGTTACATACAACTTACAGATTACTACGCTATACTAAATTTTTCGTTCACGAAATAAATATTTCTTTTTTTTTTGTAAATACATACATAATTATTATACATAGAAAACATCCAAACTCCGAAAAAACAAATATTTGCAGATCATAAAAACAATTTGATCCGACCCGGGTTTCGAACCCGAGACCTCAAGCACAGCATTCACTTACGCTACCATTGTGACACCGAGACGTCAATCTTACGTTACGGACGCTTTTTACTGGCTAGATTACCCCTCCGCAACGCCCCATAAGGAACGTCGTTCCAAAATAATCTAAAACAGTTAACGTGGAAATGACAAACGTGGAAGGCCCTTTACATGACAGGTCGAGCAATCCAATTACAGGATTAGCCAACATTAAAGTGGGGTGAAGTGAAGTGAGACAACACCGCCGTCCAACGATATCCGAACAAATGAACAAGCATAATAACAACAACTGAATATTATTCACCTGCTCTATAGGAGGTTAGCGAGTAGTGTTTACAATTTGTTAAACCCTACCCATAGGTGTTTTTTTTAAGAATACTGTATTTTATTATTAACCTTGGGAAGAGGCTCTAATAATAATTATTACGAAAAACAAGGACCATCTATAACTGGATATTTTGCAATTATGATTAGTACATTCTTGTATAATAATATATTTTAAATATTAAGAGTTTTAAGCTTTAAGTAAATTAATATGTGCATGTGTAATAAGGTGTTTACTAAAACATGTATTTTTTGTAAAAGATCCTCAATAAAAACTCAATAAAATATTCAGACGTAGAAATGTATCAAAATGCAATTTTGTTTTCGTCTCAAGTAGGACTTTATATTTCATGAACTTAAACGATGAAATATCATATTGCGTTATTTTACAAATAGAATTAAGTAATTTAGTATATGCAGGTCGTTAATATCTTAATTCATAAGATATTAACAACCTGCACGGAGGTCTCAATGGCAGATGTTCTCGGATCCGTCGTAATTATGTGGAGAGTGGCGCACAGTGTTTGTCCATTCGATTCCGACAAAACGCCCTCTAATAAGCCCTAGGGAGTGCACGTAAATGACACGTATAAAATAAATAAAAGTCTTGTAGGCTCATAGATAAGAATCGTGAATAATTTCTTGAACAAAATGCAAAAATCTCAGTAAATTGTGGTCTAGTGATCTAGTGAGCAACAATCAACACCGTTGCGTAGACAAGCACAGTAACGCCTTATTTAATATTCTATCGTTTGCAACTTTAGATGCTTATAAGGTTTCGTATGTGATTGAATACCTGTAATGAATTCGCAGCACGGACAGTAAACACTCATTTAGTTAATATTTAGTAGCATTTTGTCCTGTTTAAGCATGTGTTTTTTGTTTTAAACATCCCTATTATCTTAAACCTAGGGGACAAATACGTGAATCCTGGAAATTACCTATACTTTAAATTAGATCGACAAATGGATTGCTCTCATTGATTATGCATATCATAATAAAATCGGATATGTATATGGAAAACAAGAAATTTCTATGCAATTATTGATTTAAATGTAAGAACAATTATATATTTTTTCTTAATCTGATAAAAAAAAAATCAACGATTTTTTTTTTGTAATCTTTAAACGATTTTTCAACGATTTTCAAGTTGAATATGTATTGTAACACATACCTAAGCATATAATTCATCTGTAGAAATCGATAAACGTTAAATATTTCATTTACCATCCACCTACTTTCAATTTTACACTCGATTATTACCGAGATTCCTCTCGGAATTGAGACCTTATTACTTTTGAAAGTAAAATCTTCAGCGAGAACTGAAGTACAAAAGGATGAACAAATCATCAATAACGTTGTAGGCATATGTATATGATATACCTCGGTTGTTCCGAAAATTGATAGCAACAGAATAAATACAATCTCTTCTTTCATGAAACTATATTGGATTGACGGCTAATTTCAATACAATCCTCCTTTGTGAAAATCACTGGCCACCTATATGTAGCTTTTTTTTTTAAATATGTTTAAAGATTATCTGACACTCTTCTTTTGTTTGTTGTGTCTTCTTTTTGTGCTATGATTTTCTATGATTATAAACGAGGGTTAAACTTCAAGGAATCTCAAGAAAATTTGCAACTGCTTTTGGAGAGTTTGCTCCTGCCTTAGCAACAATTACTTATTAGTTTCGTGAATTTAAACGTGGTCGAGAACTTAAACGATGCCCAGACCCGGCCGACCACCAACTGCAGTAACTCGTGAAAACGTCATCAGGCTAAAGTGGCTATTGCGAGAGAATAGACATATTACTCATCGAGAGATACAGGCTGAACTAAACATTGGATCACAGGCAGTTTCCACCATCCTGCATGAACACCTAGTTAGATTAGCGATGGATACCTCATTCTGTCACCGATGAGCAAAAATGCCGTCCTGTTGATTGGTGCAAATTAATGCTAGAAAAGTTCGAAGGAGAAACTTAACAAAACGTATCTCCTACATTCTAACAACTGACGAATCATGGCTATGATCCTCTCACGAAGCAGCAACCCACGCAATGGGTGTTTGAAGAGGACGATTTGGCCACAAAAGTTGTCCGCGGTCGGAGCGTTAATAAAAAAATTATAGCGGTTTTTTTCGACGCAGTCGACAAGTAGCAGTATTTCCGCTAGAAGTCCGTAGAACAGTTACTATATAGCGAAGTTTGCGAGGCCGTCGAAGAATTTCGGAAAAAAATATTTGAAAACTGGTTCAATGCATAAGTGCATTGGGATTGGAGGGTGATATTTTGAAAAGCTGTAAATAAACTTTTATTATATTGTAACTATTTTTCATTTCCCTAACTATTTTTGGAACAGCCAACGTAAAAATGTTTTTTTATTATAATTGCTTAATATATATTTTCCTTTAATATTGAGCTAATTATTTAGATATAACATTAATATCAAAGACATACGTAAGCTAATCCGACTTTGTTTTAACTTAACCTGTTTACATGACAAGCTTATCTGCGATGAGACCACACACACGCTCTAATCCTTGTGCTGCATTGAGTTCATGACCCTATTTAAAATCGCATCTTTGACCACGAGTCTTAGATCCATATTTTATAGATGTCCAAACATTTTTCAGTAAATATAAAGTGCCTTAACAAAGACAATTGAGAATGAATTGCCAAACCAAAATATTAAATCTATATATGAATTAGCTGAGCCCCGCGGTGTTAACAATAACCATGGGTAACGCCGTGGGGCGAAGCTAGTCTAATAAAAGTAGCCAAGTTACTCCTTATATCATAAGCTTCCTGCCAGTGAAAGTCCAGTGAAAATCGGTCCAGCCGTTCAAGAGCTTACCCGGAACAAATAGACACACAGACAAAGAAATGCTTTTTTTTGGCGTAAGTATCGAATATACTTTTATATATGTACATTTAGCAGAAATTTGTTAATTTGAAATTACAAACAGAAACTTGAATTTTATTTCTTTGTATAGATCTAACTTTTTATATGAAGATAACCACCACCATTTAGCGAAAATAAGCTAATTTACTCCATATAAAACTTATCGTGGTTCCCGACAACATACCGATTAAGCCCAGTGATTAAGCCCTTATATAGTAGAATTTTCGATGAAATTGCTTCATCGGAATATCGTACATTGTTACTTGTAAAATTTTACTACTTTTAATGCAATTAATCTTTAAAAATATTCTTAGTGTGTAGTAATGCTCTCTAGTAATTGTCAATTTTGATATACGAACTTACGCCCGAGTGACTCTTTAATCCACTTCATCACAGAATTTAAACTATCAAACATTTTGGTTTCCTGGAATTTCACGTAGTTGCATTGATGTTAACGCAATTCTTACTCTAATAATAATGTATAAAATAATTTGACATTTATTGTTTAATTTGGGTCATATTTGTGCATATTCCTGAATTACAACAGATGTTGAAAAAAGAAAAAGATTCAAGATTTTTTTTCCTCGGAATAACAATAAAAAATATAAAACCTTTAGGAACTTCAAGGCCCATTCATAACTTTATTTCAAAAACGTAAGGCCAAGTTAAACCTAAAACCCGACGATTAAAGCTATAATTAGACGTCTAAAATCTAGGTCTTATTGTAATAAGACAACATTTTTAGACGTCTACATATGTATGCGTGTATATTGCAGTTTAGACATATGTAGGCGTATATATGTAGTATATACATACGTGTACAAATACATACATATGCAGGTCCATTCCTTTACGCCCTTCTCGAAGTATTAATTATGCCACAGTGCGTAATCTTGGCTTAAGCGCCACTCTATACGGTGGCAGTAATTGACAGCTGCGCGGCACCGCGAAGCCTTACAATTACAGTCACGACATTTGATTTCCCACTTTATGATATAATAATTTTATTACGAGACTTTTATTGCCTACAAGAATATTAAAATTACTGTTTCAATTAAATACATGTATTTTACGCATTTTTTGTGTAAAACATTTTCCAGAATAAAACTTATTGAATTCTATAATTTAAAATACTTATTATAGGTTGCAAAGAATATAACTGAAATATTTCTTCGTTTCCATGCTAGAAAATGAAAAACTGGTTTGTCATTATGTGGAATATATAATACGATATCGCAGTATTATGGTATCTAACTTATTTCTGCTGATTACCTGGTTCTTTTGGTTTTGGATTATGTAATCTTCAAAGGTTATTTTACTGTCTTCAAAATCTGTTGACTACCCATATGCTGACTAAGAATACGGAGACTTATTGAGAATTTAGAAATGTATATGCTGTTAATATAGTGCTACTTACTAATTACAAACGTTGTTGTTAAACTGGTTTGAATCGTATTTACAGCATAGACCCCAAACTGTAGTTGTGAATGGTTTCGAGTCACGATCGTATTATGCGGTTTCAGGAGTGCCTCAGGGTTCCCACTTGGAACCAGTTCTCTTCCTTGTTTTTGTGAACGATATAAGTTTTCATATTAAGCACTGCAGAATGTCATTATTTGCCGATGACCTTAAAATTTATAGCCCGGTTAAGACAATCAATGATTCTAAACTTATACAAGATGATCTTAATGCAATTCTAAATTGGTGTAACATAAACTGCATGAAGCTAAATGTTAGTACATGCTTCCATATAAAGTGCACCCGCAAAATAAAACCACTTGTTGCAAGGTATGAGGTTGCAGGAGTTTATTTGGTGGAAGTCAATGAAATTCGTTATTTGGGTGTTGTCATCAATACGAAGCTAACATTTACATCACATATTGCCAAAATTATAACCAAGTCAGCACAAATGCTGGGTTTTTTGAGAAGAAATACTTCAGATTTTAAAAGCCTAGATACCAAGTTACTCCTGTACAACATTCTTGTCCGCAGCATTCTCGAATTTGCGGGTATTGTATGGTCCCCATGGTATGTTGTTCATTCTCAAAGAATAGAAAGCATTCAACGAGCCTTCACCAGAAATCTTGCCTACTCTTGCAGTGGTTTCTATCATAGGAGTCCTTATGACCAACGGCTATCCAAGTTTGACATGACCACTCTTTACAATCGCAGACGTATTTTGGAATTATGTTTTCTTCATAAAGTAATCAATAACCGTATACAGTGTAATAGTCTAATAGAAAAAATATCTTTAAAAATATTCCCTACTGTTATCCCAGACATCAATTTTTTTGAAATTCTACACGCAATTATCAAGAACTAATTTAGGTCAACAATCACCCATAAATAGAATCCTTAAACAATATAATAATATCCAAACTCATAATCCAGACATTGACATCTTTAGCCAGTCGCATGATGTATTTAAAGCTGAAACAACAAAAATATTCCATGTCCAATCATATAAAGAATAGGAGTAGTACATTTAATTAGTTATTTCTATTTTTGAGTAGATTGCTGTTGCCATATTAAAGTAAATGCTATGTACACCGTAATTGTCATACATATCAGATACAATCCCACAGGTTATTATAATTAGTTGTAAGTTTAATATGTATGATGTGGTAGTACTTTATACAAATAAATTAAAAAAAAAAACAAAAAAGCACAGCAAACTCAGATGTTTCTAGTAACAACACTGTAACCTTAGTCTTAACTATGACTTACGGGTCCACAAAGTTAATAACTTAAGCTTACTCCATACTTATTAATATATATCAGGATGTAAGTGAATTTTACGAGATCACTGTGTGGATATTATGTAGGTTAACGAGTAGTTATAAATATAAATGTTTTTTACTGTTCACAATCAATCAATGAACATCAGAACAGCGGCTCAATGTAGAAAAACACATTATTTATTGCAAAAAATCTAGCTTTGATATGCATGCATATATTAAATACTCCACTTTTTTTAAGCAATTTTAAGTAAAAGAATGTTTTATTACATAAACAATTCATTATATATTGATAAGACTTCAATACTCAATCGTTATCAATCAGCGATCCCTTGCGGTCACCTCAAACTACTTTTGAGGTGACCGCGAGGGATCGCTGATTAGAAACGCAGGAGTATTGAAGTCGCAATGTGTATGTAATTTTTCAGCTACAGGCTCAGTCTGCTCGTTCACTCACTTTACAATTAAAAAGAAAAAAAAATTAGTGTCAAAGTTAATTTTTCCAACCACAAAATACAGGTGAAAGTAATCGAAAACCGTTTCCTTGGATGAATGAAATAAGAGTATCTACACAATTATGTAGAATTTTTTACGGAATATACAGTCCGTGAATCGAATTTACACTTCTCCGGCTTTCATTTATTGCATATTTTCATACTTGCATCAGTAAATTAATGATGAATGTAACACAAAATATTATTGTACCATTATAAGACTTAGCGGGCTAACAACGGAGTAACTAAATTTATTACTGGTGTATTTAACTTAGAGATCGCTACGATTTTCTGTGTTTTAATTTTATGAATCTAAAGCTGTTATTGGATTTTAAAGATAAATAATATATTATACTCACACATCTCACTTACGACCGATACCAAACGAGGCAAGGCCTGTACTATGAAAAACCAAATTGCTAATAAACATACTTAAATATCTATACTAATATAATAAACGCAAAAGTTTGTAAGTATGGATGGATGAATGGATGTTTGTTACCCTATCACTTAAAAACTACTAAACGGATTTGGATGAAACTTTACAGTAATATAGCTTATACATCAGAATAACACATAGACTACTTTTTGCCGCGATAACCGACATATACGCGAGCGGAGCCGCGGGCTACAACTAGTATCTAAATAAATACATTTTAAAGATAAATTACACGCAGACACAGAAAAAAATTATCATGTTCATCACTTCAAGATTTGTGCTGGGTTTGAATCCAACGAAACATTAATATGCAATAACGTACATTTGTCGAACATCAACAACTCATAACGTCCCACTGCTGGGCTCGGGTTTCCTCACATTTATACCTACAAATAAATGCAAAGACCTTAACAGTCAATGAAATAAAACGGCAACCAAACTAACTTCTAGAAACATTAGTGAGAACCCTACTCGAAAACTTTTAATATGTTGCCCAAACATATTTTGGTTGAAATTGTCTGGAAAAACAATGGAGTAACTAAAATAAAGTGAGTGCTTCTCCAGATCTTTGCAAATAGATTCGATGAAGTAGTTCCTGTCTCTGCGGCACTCATTTTGTATGGCTTTACATAGCTCTCTGTACTTGGACCGGTCTTCAGGTGTCGATGAGATTCTCGATTTTAAGTCCTTCCTCTCCAGGATGAGCCTCCATGTGTGATCGCGCAGCGCAGGACTTTTTGGCGACTTTCGGCCGAGTTCTCGTTGCTGCCTTCAGTGCATTGTGGATGTGTTTTTTAAAGTGTTCCCACTGCGTGTTCACATCTGTTTGATCAGGTGGTGGATCATTGTCGATGGCTGCTTTGAAGGTCTCGGCTAGTAGTTTCTGTTCCAGCAAATCAAGTTGTTTGGGTCTAGGTTGATAGTGCGTTCTGGGTGCCTTCAGGCGAAGAGTGAAGTTGGCAACAAGTAGGTTGTGATCGATACCGCACTCGGCACCTGGGAAGGTTTTGACATTAGTTACAGACGACCTCCACCGCGACTGTATTAAGATGAACAACAACTTAGGTTATCTTGTAAAAATACAACAATAACTGCGAAGTATAATTTAGAAACAGCAATAATCTAAACAACCTCCACTTTGGGGGAGATAGACGAAATGTATTCTTTTGTATACAAGTATAGGTAAGTGAAAAACATTTACGGTTACCACTTTGAGCAGATTATAAATAAATAAAAGATGAGACAACCAAAATCTTTTCCATAAAGTTTTTTTTAACTAGCTTTTGCCTGCGGCTCCGCTCACGTAAAGGTCGGTTATCGCGGTAATTCTTCAAACTGATATAACTTTTTTATTTACGAACCGATTTAAATGAAATAAGCACTAAGTGAACCGCAAAGCATAAATGAAAACTGCAGTCAAATCGGTTAAGCCGTTTCTGAAGTATTCTAAGCATCATTGTTTTGGGTTCAATTGCGTTCATAAAGCCCCCCTATAATAGTTTGTCTTATATATATTCCATGTAAAATCAAGCGACCAGTTACGATTTTATTATTCGTTTTGATTTTTTTTTTAAATACCTTTCACTTTCGATTACGAATAATGTTGTCCTTTCTTAACTAAGATAGCTTCTAATACTTGTAGTCGTAAGTTGGTAAACAAAATAGTACAGTAAACAACAAAGTTGGTTAGTGTATACATGTTGGATATAAAAGGCCACTAAATTATAATTTTACAATGAAGAGTACATATATTTTCCATAAACTTAGTATGGTATTAGCTTGTGGCTATCTAAATAGTAAAGTTCAAAATCGCAGGATTGAATAGAAGGAGAGATAATGACCTCGCTTTGTTCTGTTTTGTAGTCCTGCTTAAAGGGTTGATGTTAGACAAGACTTTCGATACTGATTATACGTAGATATCATATTAAAGGATCAGATCGATAAACATTAATCTACCGTAGGTTAGAATAGTACTTTGGAAATAGTAATTTTTCTTCAATTTATACCTTAAACGCAAGGACCTTTTTCCTTTTTAGGGTTCCGTGCCAAGCAAAAAACGGAACCCTTATAGGTTCGTCATGTCTGTCTGTCTGTCCGTCTGTCTGTCCGTCCGTATGTCAAAGCCACTTTATTCCGAAAATATAAGACCTTTAATGTTGAAACTTGGTAGGTGGATGTATTCTGTGAACCGCATTAAGATTTTCACACAAAAATAGAAAAAAAAACAATTAATTTTGGGGGTACTTAGAACTGAACCCATACTTAGAACTGAAACTCAAAAAAATTTTTTTCATCCAACCCATGCGTGTGGGGTATCTATAGATAGGTCTTCAAAAATGATATTGAGGTATCTAACATTATTTTTTTCTAAACTGAATATTTAGCGCGAGAGACACTTCCAAAGTGGTAAAATGTGTGTCGTCCCCCCTCTAACTTCTGAAAAAAATATATGACGTACATTACCATGCAAACTTCCAACGAAAATTGGTTTGAACGAAATCTAGTAAGTAGTTTTTTTTTAATACGTCATAAATCGTGAACTGCAATTTACCTTTCATTCAATCAACACAAATGTAAAAATATAAAATAAAAATTATATTATGTTACTTGCTGGTGCGGAACCCTTCATGGGCGAGTCCGACTCGCACTTGGCCGCTTTTTTAATGTATATTGCCTTTTATTTTACTTTTACCCTTTGTTCTGAATGTATAATGTTTTCGATCTTTATAAATGACACTGCGTCTATACAACTTAAAATACTAAGAAAAAATAACAAAATATTTACATACAAGTGTTTAAAAATCCCTCTACATCATAGGCTACTGGTAACGTTCCTAAAAGACTGGCAGCATTGCCACGCTGAATGGCAATAATAATTCTCTGTGCGAGATGTGCATGAAATGAAAACATTGTAGTATTTTTTAAGCTTGAAGTTTAGCTAGCTTAGAAATATTAGTTAAACAGTAAAGACCTTGTCTAGAAGGCACATACCAACGCGCGAGTATTTGGGGACGATTACAATTCCGTATCAAAATTTTGGCACTCCATTTCCCTTGATACGCTCTGAAGTTCGCGCGTTAACTGGACGCAACAAGGCGTCTCTAGTATCTCGAAACGCGCGCAATACTCGCGAATCACGCGCGGGTCGAGAACTTGGCGAAGTGCACACGATTTACGCGCGTATTTTTTATTCGCGCGATGCTTGTGAACGCGATGTATTGGCGCCTAGTATCTCGCTAACGCGCGAATGAATTCGCGCGAAGTATTTCGCAGCGAATTCGCCCCTTCTGAACAAGGTCTAAATGAAACTGGAAAAAGACCAATGACCAAAGTTTGCCGAAGATACCATCTTCTTTCCCAGTTTTACTTAATCGACAAGAATAAGCGTAATCGACAAAGTCTGAAATATTTACAAACTCAAATTTTTGCTAAAATCGATAACTAAATCGCAAAATTTTACAGCAGAGAATGTCAATAATGTGTCTTGTAACGCCTAAGTGTATGTAGTGCCTTATACTAAAACAGCGATATTATGGCCGTGAACTTTATATCGGTGTAAGGTAGTGATTGTTACGTCAAATAAAACCATAAGTAGTTTTTTTATGGATTTAGCATACCAGTACCTTTTTTATTTTGAGTCATTTATTTCTAGAAGTCTAGGATTTCTTGCAACAATATTAAATATATCTATTAAAGTTATTTGAAAACGATGTAAACTTACACTTTTGGGTAGAAATTGTCTACTCAGTCTCAGGAGTTGAAATCCTCATTGCTTTTGATTGTATCCTTCCGCCTTTTATTTTCTTAAGAAAATAAATATACTATTACATCGTATTACGATCTAAAATTAAATCCTATTATTTGTCTCAAAACATCCACATAAGACCCTGAATGGTTAATGTAATATTAAAATATACATCTTTCTAAAAACAGTACAGCATCGTTCAACACACCATCTGCCTAAAGGTATTCTTATTATTTGTGAAATAACTTTATGAATATGTATAATTTTCATTGTACACCAACAACATAATGCCTAAAATAAATACTCAAAGTATTTGTTATATTGTTGCTTGAGTTGAGTGTACGTTTTGATAAAAAGATAAAAGAATAATGGGTAGCTTTAATGTAGGATAGAAGTCAGGAGAAAAAGTATCCAATTTATAAAGATAGTAACATAAATAGAGATTAAGAGAACATTAATTAATAATTAATATTTGAATGTGGCAGAATATGATTTACATCAATTTCAGCAGTGGTACCCTTAGTAAGAAATCAGTTCGATCCCAAATAACAAAATTTATTAATTGTAATTTTAAATAAATAAAATATAGTTCAGTTGATTTCTAATCGTTTTCTTTGGTTATATCACTTTTAATTTAACATAAACTTGTAATTTTAATAGTTAAAAAATAAATTACTACACTTTAGAATACGGAAAGGTAGAAGAAAGAAAATAACAGGATTATATTCAAGCCTTATTCGGTATTACCTAATCCCACCTAATCCTTAACGGCGGGGATTAGGTGTGAAATTCAATCAAATCACAGATCAATCAAAACACAAACTCCACGTAAGGACAAGATAACACAACGTAGCCGTGGGTGTTGCTTCACATAATAGAATAGTCACAAAAGGAGAGAATATTTAGGTACAACACAGGAAACAGACATAATGCAAGGCATCATAGTTATAGAACTACAAACTTTGCTGTATGTTTTGCAAACAAGTGACTCTTGAATTTGTCCTAATAGAATTTAAAATACAGGATTTTTCCTGAACTGAGGAAGATATTAAATGTACCTAAAACTTTAAGTACATAAAGAAATATATACTAAATAAGTATTCTTTTTAATGTTTCAATTCTTGTAATAGATTTTAAACCATTTAACATCAGATACGGAGAAATTGACCACACAAAATTGGTAAGGACGACTAGTTACACAATACAAACGGAAATAATCCTATTATACGAAGATAAAACATAAACAATTAGGACAACATTCAAAAGTGCGATGAGGGCTGTGAGGGTATTAGTTTATTAATCCGAGGTCAGCGGTATTAAGGCTTCGGCCTGAACATACCGAATTCGTTGTTACCAAAACATTCATTTGGTTTTCGTAATGCTTCGAAATACCCAACCATTTAAAGTCAGTTAATAGATTTCCGTATTGTAAATGTTTGATCATCAGATATACCTACTAGTCACCATCAGCATTAAATAAAAGTATGCGTTTTGCAGGAAATTGGACTTACTATTAACATAAATTGAATTATTATAAAAATAAGATAAGTTATGAAAATATTTACGATCACAACATGTAAGTGCATTAAATATAAAAACATATATTTAAGCTATACTTCGGTCAGAGTTCAGCATGTTCTTTCGTTGTCCTCATTCAGGGGACCAGAGACCTAACCAACCGTTATTATAAAACGAAGTTTTTTTTTATGGAATAGGCCTGCAAACGAGCAGACGTATCGCCTGATGGTAAGTGATTACCGCCGCCCATGGATACCCGCAACACCAGAGGCGTCACAAGTGCGTTACCGGCCTTTGGGGGATGGGGGGGGAGATAGGGGGAGGAGTTGGGGTATGGGGCTCCGGTATCCTCACTCACTCGGTGAAATATAGCGCAAGCACTATTTCACACCGGTTTTCTGTGAGGCCGTAGTATCACTCCGGTCGAGCCGGCCCATTCGTGCCGAAGCGTGGCTCCCCAAGGTTAAAAGTATTTTTAATTACTTTTTCAAACGTAAAAATAATAATTTATATGGATAAGTGGTAATTTTGCCTACCTCCTGTTTCAATCTACGAGTACAAACGTTAATTTCCAAATGCCCGATACATCGGAAAAGAATGAATAAAAGTGAGAAGAAATTGAACAAATTATAAGATTAATTTTTGTTCTATAGTTTGTTATTGAAGGGTTATTCAAATGCGACTTCCAACAAGGTTGCGTTAAACGTTTAACGCTACCATGGAGGGGGTATAAAAGCACTGTTGCATATTACGAAGTTTTCAAACATTTAACGCTGCCATGGAGGGGGTATGAAAGCACTGTTGCACATTACGAAGTTTCACTTCTTCCGCGCGGAGGGACTCCACGCATTTTTTTATTAATAAGTGTTTTTTCCTTAAAGATTGTTTTTGTTTTAAAGACAACTCCCGCACTAAGAATAAATCCTGTGTCGCGGGGGACTTTACAAACATACATGAAACGGACACAAAGAACACCTAGACTCAGAACAATAATTTATGGATCACACAAAGTGTTGTCCTACGTTAGATTTGAACCCACGACACTCGGCGAAGTAGGAAACGGCGTGGTGACCGTTAAACAACTAGGCCAAACGTGCAGCTTTAAACACCAGGCTATAATCTTCGGCTTTAGATTTCTTGATGACACCTATAATATGAGTTATATCAAAAGCTACTGATATCATTATCCTCTTTGCAATCTCATGACAGTCATAAGTAAACTGGCCTTGTTCCGAATACAGATCGATTCGTATCCATAATGAATTTTGATGAAGGTTTGATTACATTTTGGTGCTGTCTCAACTCGTGGTCTCAACATACCTTTTTATTATTCCAAAGGATAATTTCAAAATTTAATTATTTTGGAACACAGTTAATGTATTCCATTCATGTTGAAAAAGGTCTGTGATAACAGGAATGATGTTGTATTCGTTACCAAATACAAACAACTGTTACGATAATTTTGCTGTGATATAAATATTTTTTTACATTTCAAACTTTTGACTGAATACACGTGATTTCTTATCGAATAATTAATCTATATAATATCAAAAAAAGTATATGATGTACATCACCATGCAACCTTCCACCGAAAATTGGTTTGAACGAGGTCTAGTAAGTAGTTTTTTTTTAATACGTCATAAATGGTAAACTGCAAAAAAAAAATTCACTATTAACATCGATCAAAGTTACAACGAACTACAAGAACTTTTATATTATGTTACTTGCTGCTTCGGAACCCTTCATGGGCGAGTCCGACTCGCACTTGGGCGCTTTTTTTAAATTTATATTGCGATTGTGCAAATACTATTATATTTTATTTAAATTTATACATAGCGAAAGTAGAAATTGTCATAATGGTTGTCATTTTTGCCTTTTAGGCTTTATTTTGAACTAGTGAACGGAATTCTTTGAAATTCTAGGATTTTCTCTACAACAAGCTCTACAACAAGCAAGGCAAGGAAAAGGCAACAGTTGATCACCACTTTTTTCAGTTACATAAACAATGAAAATGTGTCATTTTAAATATATCGCTCATGTGTATAAGTTTTAATTTTTCTTTCTCAGTCTTACTCAGTCAATTTGAATTTTTTAAGCAGCAATAAAGATCACTGTGGTTGATATCTTATAGTAAATTTATAGCACTAAAATATTGACTTCAGTTTGCGACGTAACTGTCTCATATACAGGGTGTCCCAAAATTCAACGATAAGCGGGCGCCTAAAGGTAGACCTGCTAATGAGTACATAAGAAAAATAATAAAAAAATATACCTAGTTTTTTTTTAGCTACAAGAAAAATTTAGAATTTCTTTGAAAATTTATACCTTTGAAAATTTATACCTTTGAAAATTTATACCTTTCATGATATTTTGAACGACCACGATGACAATTTCTCAAATATGCTTAAGATTTTTTTTTATCTTGTACCTAAAGAGTGCTACTATTCACCACAACTCTTAAAAACACCCAATTGCCCGCAGTTTTTACACAAAAAACGTTACACAAAAATTGTCATCGTGGTCGTTCAAAATATCATGAAGGGTGTAAATTTTCAAAGAAATTCTAAATTTTTCTTGTAACTAAAAAAAAACTAAGTTATTAAGTTTTTTTTTTTCTTATGTACTCATGAGCAGGTCTACCTTTTGGCGCCCGCTTATCGTTGAATTTTGGGACACATGGATACCGGACCGAATATTCGGTACCTACGACACGTGAAAGCGGCGCGGCGTGGTGTAGTGTGACGGTACGTGTGCATAGGGCGCACCCAAGCGAAATATTTTAATAAAGTTCCAATTAAAGTTATCGTCAATCCAAAACTTCGCGTTCGTAGGAAATAAATAGAACCAAGTTTACTTTTATGTCATGAGACGGCAAGGTCTTAAAGCTTCAAGTAATTTAACTCTACTTACACAGAATGACAGGAAATACGATATATTCCTTTCCTGTTCCGTTGAAGCACATCACCTTTGAAGCTAATAGGTACAGTTACGAGATACGGTTTCTTAAATCTGATTATTTCTGATCAATTCAAGTTTTAAAAATAGATTTTCAAGTAAAAAGCAATTCTTTCCGTTGATTTTAACCCAGTAGGTGAGGTTGCCGGCATATGTTGCCGGCGCCTAAACCCCGCCCCCCCTTCTCCCGTGACTCAAGGGGAGAGACTCCTAAGACATCAACATAATTGTAACTTTCGAGTGTCACCAGTGTCATTTGGCGGTGGTCCGTTAGTACTAACTTACCATCAGGTGACTCGACTGCTCGTTAGCTCCCTTTAACCGTAAAAAATATGTAAAATAAATAAATATTTCGGGCATCTAATACAAAACGCCATCTAGTTCAAAGCTAAGCAGAGCTTGTGTTATGGGTACTACTAGACTACTGATACAAATACATATTTACTTTTTTTTTGTAAATACACTGACAAGTCTTATCAAACTTCAGGATTACTTTGAAATGATTTTTTTAATCAGTATGCAAACTTTTTAGATTAAATTATATAAATACGGAGAGACTGGCCCTTAATCTTAAAAAAAAGCCATATTTAAAAATAGAACTGCAGTAAAACAAATGAATGAATATAGCCGGGAAACGAAAATTTACTCGTAGTATCAGATTTGCGTGTTTTTTAAATTGATTCTTATTGATTTTTTATTCTTTTGACAATTGAATTATTGTTACCAGCAGAATTATTGGGTTAGTTTTTTAACTCATCAAGAGTTTCTGAATCATAATATGGATACTTCGTCCGAACAAGCTGCTCAAATTGTAGCATTGGTGCGGGAGGGCTTGGATCAACGAACGATTGGTTGAAATTTAAATTTAAACCAGTCTACGGTTTCTAGAATATACAGAAGGTTTGTAGAGACAGGTTCTTACAAAAGGAGACGTGGTACAGGCAGAACTCGAGCAACCACCGGTCGTGATGACCGATTTATTGTTACAACTGACAACTTCCCTGCGAAATCGTTTCCTCACGTCAGTTAACATCAAAACAGAGCTTAATGAAGTGCGTTGAGTAAACGTTAGTGCACGAACAATAAGAAGAAGGTTAAAGAAAGCGGATATCACCCCCTTTAGACCAGCAAATGGTCCAAAGTTGTCTGTAGCTCACAGACAAGCTCGCTTAAGATTTGCGCGTGATCACCTAAATTGGACAGATGAGCAATGGGCCTCCGTATTGTTCACAAACGAGTGTAGGACATGTTTATATGGTGCAGATGGTCGCAGAAGAGTCTATCGTCAATGTGGGGAGCAATATGCTTAAAGTTGCATTGAGGAGCGTGTTCCTTTTGGAGGCGGTTCGTGCATGGTCTGGGGTGGCATATCGATGAACGGGCGAACAGAACTTGTGTTCATAGACATGGTCCGTCAAAACGGTAGTAGAGGGGGGTTTGACTGCACATCGCTACATAACAGAGATCTTAGAAGATCACGTGGTGCCTTACATGGGATTTATAGGCGAAAATTTTACTTTAATGCAGGATAATGCCCGGCCGCACGCTGCTGCACAAGTTCGACAATATTGCGAAAAGGTTGGGATACGTACAATGAATTGGCCAGCACGCAGCCCGGATCTTAATCCCATTGAGCATCTTTGGGACAATTTAAAAAGAGCTGTATATGCGAGAAATTCTGTGCCTACGACAGTGGCACAACTAAGAACAGCACTTTCGGAAGAATGGGACAATATTCCGCAAGATGTTTTAATAACCCTAATCAAATCTATGCGGAACCGATTAGATTTCATAATAAGGGCACGTGGAGGTAATACACCTTATTAAAACATAAAAAACCCTTGCATAAAGCTTGTGTCTATTGTTAAAACCAATTTTTTAATTAAACCAATTTTCTTGAAATTTCTGTTTTTTTTTCAAAAAAAAATTTAAGGTCCTTTCCAGTACACAAACTTAAACTTAAGGATGTGACCCTACGCTGTTTTAAAGTTAACAAACCAATCTAGACGTTTCAATTTAAATCTATGTAGAAAGTTTGCATACTTGGTTAAAATATTTATTACAAAGTCGTTTTTTACTTTGATGCAGCTTATGAGTCCGTCAGTGTACATATTATACCTACATAAAATCACCCAATTTCCGAAACAAATATTTGTAGATCATACAAACATTTGGTCCGACCCAGGAATCGAACCCGAGACCTCATGATCAGCAGTCGCACACGCCAACCGCGAGACCAACGAGGCAGTCGAAAGAAAACACTATATGTTTTGTTTATTTACAATTTCATTCGAAATAAAAAGTATTTTAGTAAGACAAAATAATTTCGTGTAGAACCTATTTCATTCCTTACAATTTACACTGCCGATAATTCTACTACTACTACGAGTATACTCGTATCAAGTTGTATTAGACATACACGTATGCGTGGAGTAAAAGATTCAAGTGTTTGACATTTGTTGATGTTTTGATTAGTCCTAACTTTGATGGGGTTTTATTTATTGTAAGTATTTTTTATCATGGGTACGCATAATGAAATTCAAGTAAATTATGTATTTTGTAAGCCAAACTCCAACGAAAAGGTCTACTATGATCTATGTTTTCTAATACTGTTGTGAACGACCACAAATCTATAAAGCTTCGCCTAAACTATGAACAGCCCACACCAGTAGTTTAATCTTTCATGTATTTTAATGAATAGGGAAGGAACAATTGTGGTTTAGTTTAAAAGCTTCCAATAGTCAGTCACAGGAAAGATTCAAACTTCGTTTAGGTATTGCGGTAAGTATGCTCTTAGCTAAAGCTTCTTAAACTGAGAACAAAATTATATTCAATTGGTAGCAAGATATATGTTTCAGATTGAACCAGCTACCAGATTTTGAGAACATAAATTGTATTGTTAGATCATTCATAGTCAAATTCCTGATAATTCTAAAAAGTTCAGAAACTATGCATAAGCTATAATATCACTTGTTAGTGTCCCTAGCATTGTCTCCAGAGAGGTATTCGACAATATCTTCCTCCACGTCTGACATGATCCGTTCGTTTACTTGATAAATATCTCATTAAACGGCGGATCAGGATAGATATAATTTTTAGATCATCTGTGCTATCGTATACCAGAACTCACGTCTCAGTGTAATTATGTCGTTACTGTCAGTTGGCATACAATATTCTCCGATTTTTAGCAGAGTATTTGGATATTTACACTGCTCATAAATCATTGTGAAGTTGTACTCGCATAATTGTAGCAAGACAAAACTTTTTAACATGTACCCATTACAGATGTTTCATATTGGCATTTATTTTATCTGGCGGCGTACCCCTTTTCTTTTTTTTGTCCACAAATCCGACCGGATACCTTTCTGTCTGATTTTTTCACGAAGCATTAATTGAATAAACAAAAATCATGTAAAGAAATCGAATTGCAGTGAATAATAACGAATTTGTAGTGGCAGAATTCAATATCCGCATGCGGCACAGCCGTCTGCCCTCACGTGTCTGCGCGTTCGGGAAGCACACTTAGGCATGTTGTGATAAGTCCCTAAATGTTACATCAGAATAGCTGTAATATATTGTTTCCTGTCGCAAAGTTATGAAGCATTTTTACAAACCTTACATATTTCCATACAAACTTTCATCCCCTATTGCTATTTACCTTGCTTATTGCTATATTGCTACCCTTGAGGGTAAAATTTTTACTACCTTTAAATTATATTTTTATTTATAATCTAATCAACAGCCTAAAAAATAAATTTTAAGCTTCTAGCCTTTGATTATTAATTACATTATCTAAGCTTCTAGCTTAAAATGACGATACTTCTGTAGATAATATTGAAGTTTAGAAACATTGTAGTATAGTGTATAGTAATTTGTAGGTAATTTGGCTTATTTATTTCTATTAATATAATGAACATACAAATCAGATTTATGAATATATAATTTAAATCTTCGTTGAAAAAGTGAAATCTTTTTAATGAATGTGACAGCCTTGTTTACGCTTTGCCAAGACGCCCGGCGTAGGTAACGCGCAGGCTTGAGGCGAGTAAACCGCCACACTTCTATACAACCATATACAACCTTTCATCCCCCCTTTAAACCCCTTATTACCCCTTTTTGTATTAAAACTATGTACCAAATTTCATTGAAATCGGTGCAGCGGTTTGGCCGTGAAAGCAGTACAGACAGACAGACAGAGTTACTTTCCCATTTATAATATAAGTATGAATTATAAACTGTCACGACAGATCGTGTTCACAACAAACACCAATCAAATATACAAAACATAAATTGTATATCCGTTTGTGCATAAAATTGAGGGGGTTTTAGAAGACTTCAAAAGATATACATCTGTGCACTCTAATAGACAGTCAGTAGTACTGTGCCACCGTTTTAGGATGCTGCACAATAACAAGAAAGAAATGACATTTGCAAATTGATTTTAACTAAACTAATAATATAATTAACAAGTATTTTAGAACGGTAAGGAGTAGAGGTCAGTCACAACTTGTGAGTCGTAAATCAGAGGTACATATTTAAGTAGTAATATTTCACTCCGCAATGTTTCTACCTTTGTATATCACTAGCTGTCTCACACAACTTCGTCTGCATCTCTTTTTAATCATACTCGGCTGCTATAGGTCTAGGAGTGATGTTAACTATCCTACCTTAGGCACGCCAGTAAAACACACACACAGTAAAAAACATGAAATTTGGTTAGATGGTGGCGGAGTTCACCGTGAGCAACTACGTGACACGAGAATTATATGTAATAGAAATTATTAAGCAAAATTTTATAACACAAGATGTCAAAAAAATCACAGACTTAAAGCACACATAATAGGCCATCCATCCTTATATTTCATTTGGCCGCTTGCCAGTTTAAGTATGCTTAGGTAGCTTGGTCCCCTCAACAGGTTGTTATGGCTGGTTTGTGTTTCGAGAATATCTCCGCCGCTCACTACAGCGACTGTTTCTTTATTTAGGTACTTACTCTAAGAGATTTGTTTATTAAAATCTATTAAATGATAAGACATTCAGTTAAATATTCAGTTGCTACACATTACCACAGGTTATTTACTTAATATTAAGTTTATGTAAAGAATTTAGAGCCTTACCTTTTTCAAATAAACAGTTTTAGATGAATTTCCAAAGAGTCACATGTCAACTATATATACATAAAGGAATTATCAGTTATGGGTAATACCATCAAAAACATAACTTAAAAAAAACAAGTTATCGCAACTCAGTTCTTCTACCGTAAAAAATTGTGAGACTGGATTTTACACTGGTAAAACCCAGTTGGTTAATTTATTCAGTCCGTACTTAAGGGACCTTCTGTCTTATGTTATTACGTAATTAGCTAACCTAACAACAACTTATAGTAACCATATCAATATTAAAAATCTTTTAAGTTTTAAATAAATAGAATGACTTGGCCATCGCATGAAAATACAATGTATCCCACAATTAATACATAATATATTAAATTAGATTGTTTAGTGCTATTGTTAGAGTTAGGATTGAGGATTTTGACTAGTTATAATTCTTAAACTGGTTCAAATTGAATGTAATTTGAAATATACTGTGTTTATACAAAATACCTGCTTGGTTTCTGAAAATTCAGACTTCTAGTTTCATCCACAACGAAATTATAATAATATAAAACGTACTGTGGCTTTAGCTCTGAATACAAGTCAGAGTGTTATCAGTCGACTTTGGACACGTTACCGAAGCACTGGTACCGTGGCTGAGCGCCATGGAGGACGGTATCGCTGCACCACACGGAGACAAGACCGATACATTCAAATCTTAACTCGAAGAGCTCCAACAATAACCGCCATGATGTTAGCCGTGAGGCTTCATCACTCTTCAGGGAACTTAATTAGCGACCAAACAGTCAGAAACCGCTTGCATGAAGTGAACCTTCATTCCCGAAGACCGCTACGGGTACCACCTATAGCAATGCACAATCGTAGGATTCGATATCAATGGGCTCTTGAACACAGAAATTGGGCAGAAGAACAATGGCGTTTGGTGTGCTTTTCTGATGAGTCTCGTTTTGGTATGAGACCGGATACAAGACGTATACGACACTGGAGAACCCCTGGACGCCAACAGCGATTAAAATCCTGCCAGGAAGTCCATCCTTATAGTGGTGGAACCATCATGGTATGGGCGGGTATTTGGATCGGCGGAAGAACTGAGTTGATTTGGATCAGAGGCAACCTCAACGCTCAAATTTATGCTGAGACGATTGTATCAGACGTCATCGTTCCTCTACAAGTGCAAATCGGTCCCTTATTTCAGTTAATGCATGAAAATGCACGACCGCACACCGCAAGAGTTGTAAGACAGACTCTCGCCGCAGCTAACATCAATGTCCTGCCCTGGCCTGCTCAGTCGCCAGACTTGAACCCGATTGAGCATGCATGGGATATGCTACAGAGAAGAGCTCTGCCGAATGTGGAGGGTATCCAGTCGCAAGAAGACCTTTTTTTGTTGTTGCAACGAACATGGGCGGCCATTCCACAGCGTGATTTGGATGAACACATTTTGAGTATGCCAAACCGATGTTCTTGTGTTGTTAGTGTTCGCGGTAGAAACACGGATTATTAATTGTTTAAGTTACCTAATATAATTTTAAAGAAAACTGTTATTTCAGTCTTTTTTTCGAACTTTAATGTTAGTGGTTCAAATGTCAAAAATCCCTTTATTAGGAAAATGGCAAATTTCTTTATTAATGCAAAGGTGACTTGGTTTATCGTTAAATAAACTCTCTGTGACAAACGAAAACACTTTATTTGATGAATCCTTAAAGAAAATTTTAATTAATATCAATCAGGAGAAAAGTTATTGCAAAAATATATACATATAATATGATCCAACAACAGTTGCACAAAAGCATGTTCGTCAGAAATCGATGTAACAGTCTACCATCAGCAGCAGCAAGCAAAGACAGTGATAAACCAGTTCTAAACAATGAAATAGAACAACCAATAAATGAACCGGAGAAAATCTCTCTAACTGCGTGGCAAAATGACAAAGTACCTCAAAGACAAAAAAGAAAGGAAACAAGCCCAATGTGCAGTGAAAATACAAAGAAATCAAAGAGTACATCATTTTTCGCGGTCTCTACACACAACAAATTCGAACTGCTTAACAGCGAAGAAATAGAAACACCCTTTAAAAATACAGAGTACGTACCTAAGCCGGAACCTATTTTTGTGACAGGAGTCATGGATGTTACAGCACTGAAAGTAACTCTTAATGAGATTGTTGACAATAATTCATACAAAATGACAACTTTAAGATCAGGCCATATCATTAAATTAATGCCTAACGATATACAAACCTATAAAGCAATCCGGGAGCAATTTATAACAAGGAATATTTCACACTATACTTACAAACTGAAAAGTGAAAGAGCATATAGAGTTGTACTACGGGGACTACACTCTTCAGAAGACACTACTCTAATAAAACAAGAACTGAAAGAAAATGGACATGAGGTCAGACAAATAGTAAATGTTCTACACAGGTCTACTAAAGAAGCATTGCATATCTTTTTTGTGGACTTAGAACCTAACATTAATAACAAAGAAATATTCAATCTGAGATATCTAAGCCAGATGAAAGTGACATTTGAAGCCCCTTATAAAAAACAAAAAGAAATAATTCAATGCAAAAGATGTCAGAGATTTGGACACACTAAAAACCAGTGCTTCAGACCATTCAGATGTGTGAAATGTGGCAAGGAACATCCAACTTCTTCGTGCACCAAAACACCAGACACAGACGCTACATGTGCAAACTGTCAAGAAAAACACCCTGCAAGTTATAAGGGTTGTGCAAAATATAAACTGTATAAAGAAAAAATACTAAAAAAAAAACAAACTAATAAAGCAAACCATCCAATTGGGGATACAAGAAGGACCATAATACCAGATCAAACAGAAAAAAAAATATAAATCATAATAATCGCTCTGAAAAAAGAAGCTATGCAGAAATAACAAAGAACCAACCGCTAATTCAAGGCTTACCTGATACAGAAAACCTTCCCGACATACTAGAACTTATGTTCGCCAAATTTCAACACATCATGATCAGCATGATGGACAAAATGATGGATCGTATGATCCAGCTTGTGACAAGCCTGGTTTCCAAATGAATAATGTAATCAGAGTTGTCACTTGGAACGCCAATGGCTTGACGGATCGTCGTCAAGAAATCCAAACTTTCCTACATTTAGAGAAAATTGACATTGCACTAATATCCGAAACAAGATTCACTGCCAAATCTCACTTTTCTTTACAAAATTACACGGTTTATACAACAAATCACCCATCAGGAAACAGCCACGGGGGAACCGCAGTAATCATTAAAAATAATATCAAACATTATGAACTGGAAAAGTACAATACAGACAAAATACAAGCAACGTCAATAAAAGTAGTCAATAAAGAGAGAGCGGAGACTACTTTCTCTGCAGTGTACAGCCCACCTAGACACGCAGTAACTAAAGAAGACTACAACACGTACTTCTCTTCCCTTGGCAACAGATTTATAAGTGGAGGAGATTACATACTGGGGCTCAAGATTGATTACACATCGTGGAAGACATTTACATGGTGTAGTACAGAATTTGAGACTCGAGTGCATGACCTCACGCAAACCAACATAACTGGCCAACGGATCGAAATAAAATTCCAGACCTGCTTGACTTCTACATAACTAAAAACGTAAGTCCAAATTATATGACTACTGAAACGTGCACGGACTTGTCCTCTGACCACACACCAGTCATTCTAAACTTAAGCTCGACAGTGGTATTAGTGAAGGCCGCAGATAGACTTTACAACAAATATACTAATTGGCAGATGTATCAAGATGAAATAATGAAAGCGATTAATCTTGGAAAACCATTAAAAACGCCCGAAGACATAGAGGAAACTATTGAGAGCCTAAACAAAATAAACACGAGGCATCTACTATTTCTACAAAAATAAGAAAAAGTTATATTCCTCGAATGATGAATGAATACCCGAAATTGATCAAAGATAAAATTTTGGTACGTCGTAACCTAAGAAAAGTGTGGCACGAAACCAGGTATCCTGCAGACAAAACAGCATTCAACAGATCTTCGAATGAATTGAAGGACCTAATTAAAAGCTTTACAAACAATAATCTCCAAACGTTTCTCAGTAACTTGACGCCAAGCCTAGATACAAATTATTCACTATGGAAGGCAACACGAAAATTTAAACACCCCTGTAGCCATATTCCTCCCATCAGAAGAAGCAACGTTGAATGGGCCAAATCAGACATGGAGAAGGCAACAATCTTTGCTGAACACCTCAGCAATGTTTTTAAACCATTCCCCGAATCAATACCAGAGCACGATGCTAAAATAAAACAATATCTTGAAAGCGCACAGCAAATGAGTCTTCCATTGAAATATACAAGCCCAACCGAAGTAGCGAGTGAAATAAAACAGTTAAAGGATGGAAAATCTCCTGGATATGTCAAAATTGACAGTGTTCTTCTAAAAAATCTCCCAAAAAAGGGCATAGTAGCAATCGCAAGTATTTTCAATGCTTGCCTACGTCTTCACCATTTTCCAGGTCAGTGGAAAATAGCGCAGGTAATAATGTTACCCAAACCAGGAAAACCACCGAATGAAGTTGCTTCCTATCGACCTATAAGTCTTCTGCCGTTAATGGGTAAACTCCTTGAAAAGATACTACTTAAAAGAATGAAGATACATCTAAATGAAATTATTCCAAATCATCAATTTGGCTTTCGGGAGCATCACGGAACGACTGAGCAAGTTCACCGTGTTGTTGACGTTATAAGCAGGTCACTGGAAGAAAAGAAATATTGCTCAGCAGTCTTTTTAGACATTAGCCAGGCGTTCGATAGGGTATGGCATGAGGGTCTTCTTTACAAAGTTAAGAGGATGCTTCCTCACTCGTTCTACCAAATAATAAAGTCATACCTTAACAAGCGTTGCTTTGAAGTAAAGCTTCGCGAAGATGTTTCCGACCTGTTTGAAATTAAATCAGGCGTACCACAGGGAAGCATACTGGGACCGGTTTTCTATACCATATATACTGCTGACCTACCAACAACAGACAAGACGACAGTCGCAACATATGCTGACGATACAGCTTTACTTTCATCACATACGAATCCAGTAACTGCATCAGAACACCTACAACATCATATTGACAAAATTGAAGAATGGCTTAAAACTTGGCAAATCCAGGCAAATCAAAGCAAGTCAACACAAGTGACATTCACTCTCAGGAGAGACACGTGCCCGCCTGTAACACTTAATAATGAAGAAGTTCCTCAGGACAACAACGCAAAGTATTTAGGCATGCATTTGGACAGAAGGCTGACATGGCAAAAGCATATATGGACAAAGCGAAAGCAGCTAGACTTACGACTACGCAGTATGGACTGGATGATAGGACGCCACTCACAGATGAGCAGCCATAGCAAATTGACAGTATACAAAGCTATCTTGAAACCTATATGGACCTACGGTATTTAGCTCTGGGGTACAGCCAGCAACAGCAATATTGAGATACTTGAACGTTTTCAAACCAAAACCCTCAGGACTATCTTTAACATTCCACAATACATAAGCAATAAGTACATATATTATGACCTAAAATTACCAACTGTTAAACAGGAGATCATGACGTATAGCAACAACTACCAGAAAAGACTCTCAAATCATGTAAATGAGCTTGCTTTTGGACTGAGCGGGGAAGGAGGCCTCCAACATAGAAGACTAAGAGACACAGTGTTCCAACTCTGCAAGATAGATTCGTCAGGCTGGATTGAGACACCCATATAAGGAGTGTCCTACCAAGCTTAAAATGCCCTATCAGATACAATATATCAGACAGAGTAGTGGCTTATTGTTACATTTTAACAGATTGCCACGGTGCAGAAAAAGAGAAAAAAAAAAATATATATATATATATATGTTGATCCCTAGACACTTTTGATGTGTGTATATATACTATATATATACACACATCAAAAGTGTCTAGGGATCAAGCATTTTTATGCGGATTTCTTGAAATTGAGATGTGGCTTTGGCCCTGGCCTGCTCAGTCGCCAGACTTGAACCCGATTGAGCATGCATGGGATATGCTACAGAGAAGAGCTCTGCCGAATATGGAGGGTATCCAGTCGCAAGAAGACCTTTTTTTGTTGTTGCAACGAACATGGGCGGCCATTCCACAGCGTGATTTGGATGAACTCATTTTGAGTATGCCAAACCGATTCTTGTGTTGTTAGTGTTCGCGGTAGAAACACGGATTATTAATTGTTTAAGTTACCTAATAAAAATTTAAAGAAAACTGTTATTTCAGTCTTTTTTTCGAACTTTAATGTTAGTGGTTCAAATGTCAAAAACCCTTTTATTAGGAAAAATTGCAAATTTCTTTACTAATGCAAAGGTGACTTGGTTTATCGTTACTGTGACAAACGAAAACACTTTATTTGATGAATCCTTAAAGAAAATTTTAATTAATATCAATCAGGAGAAAAGTTATTGCAAAAATATATGTTGATCCCTAGACACTTTTGATGTGTGTATATATTACTATTACCTACCTTAACAGTACCACAAGTAAAAAAAAACAAAAGAGTTTGTTGCTAGTTTATTTCTCTAAAAAGGTTATCGAGAACCAAACCTAACTCATGTCTACAATCGTAGCTTTATTTATAAGACTTTCAGATTAGAGTACTTATCCCCATGAAGACATAGGTTTATGCGTACATCCCTAATGAAATACTGATTGTCGTATTAGCTCGTTTTGAGATAATTTTCCTAACTGCCATATACAACATCGGAATTCTTCTCGTAGAAGAATATATAATATAATATAGAGCGAATTCCAGTTTCACGGTCACTTGGAGGTTGGTAACGTCAAATTATCCTCGAGAAATCGTGGTGTGCTGAACAAATGGAGATACAATTTTCTGGCTCGTTGTCTAGAACTATAAGGCATAGGCTTTGTTGCACATGGAAGAAACTTAATTTTTTTTTGTATTAAGGGCACTGGTATATTTACTTCTATCGACATTAGCACGAGGGTGGGGGGTTTCGTTGTTTTTTATTTATAACGTTTTTTTTGATAATAGTATAAACCGTATAAACTTCCATATGAACCTATTTGGTGAAAAGCTTTTAAATTGCAATTACAAGCAAACACTTGAATTTTATTTATTTGTACTACTTACTACTTCAGGTCGATATTCTTTTAATATATTTTCTTTATTGAGAAAACTTGCAGGCAATTAATTATTGTAATAATAATTACTATAAACTTAGGTAAGATAAGATAATTCTGACAACATTCTATAAAGCTGTCTTGCTTGTCAAATGCTCTGACTGAGGTGCTTTCAACAATAGTTACCTATTCATCAGCGCTAGTGGCCAGATAACTTGTAGAAATGCGGTCTCCGAACACCGCATCAAAAGACAAACTCCCTTTAAGCTTAGGTAAAGTTAACTGATCAAAGTGTACCGCTTATCGGTTCCAAAACTTTATATGAAGATATATTTCAAGCAAATTGAGGATCATTGACGCTTACTGAAAACATTCGTTCATTTTATAAAGACATTTGTTGTAGCAGGTCATTTAATTCTATTGAACAATACTTAAAATATTAATAAATTTCTAAATACTGTTAAATTTCAATAAATCTTTTCCAGGTAGTAGAGCCACGCTGATTCCAGCACGAATGGGCCGGCTCGACCGGGTCGGTACTACCCTCGCACAGAAAATCAACGTAAAATGACAGCGTTCGTGCTGTCGTGTTTCGTTGGTAAGTGCGAGACCGGAGGCCCAATTGGTCTAGTCAACAAGTTCCATACTTGCTGACTAGACTAAAAGATGCACAAGCATCACTAGGCCGCCATAGTGTGGGTCGCCATACTGCATTGTTGTATTCGCAATGAGTATGGTGGCCACCACTCGTGGATTCTGCTTATGCTTTCCATCAGGCAGAGTAGAGTCATTTTGGCAGGCCAAACATAAAAAAAAAAAAAAACTTATTTTATCTTTTGCAACTGTTTATCGGTACAACAGTTTGATTGATCGATTAAAATATCAAACAAATCAGTGACTGCATATGGCTCGAAGGTAACGAGCAGTGAAATTATGAATAAGAGTAGATAGTAAATAGAAAATACATAAATATATTATATACATACATTTCACAAATACACACATCAAAAGTGTCTAGGGATCAAGAATTTTTATGCGGATTTCTTGAGATTGAGATGTGGCTTTGGCCCTGGCCTGCTCAGTCGCCAGACTTGAACCCGATTGAGCATGCATGGGATATGCTACAGAGAAGAGCTCTGCCGAATATGGAGGGTATCCAGTCGCAAGAAGACCTTTTTTTGTTGTTGAAACGAACATGGGCGGCCATTCCACAGCGTGTTTGGATGAACTCATTTTGAGTATGCCAAACCGATGTTCTTGTGTTGTTAGTGTTCGCGGTAGAAACACGGATTATTAATTGTTTAAGTTACCTAATAAAATTTTAAAGAAAACTGTTATTTCAGTATTTTTTTCGAACTTTAATGTTAGTGGTTCAAATGTCAAAAATCCCTTTATTAGGAAAATGGCAAATTTCTTTATTAATGCAAAGGTGACTTGGTTTATCGTTACTGTGACAAACGAAAACACTTTATTTGATGAATCCTTAAAGAAAATTTTAATTAATATCAATCAGGAGAAAAGTTATTGCAAAAATATATGTTGATCCCTAGACACATATGTTGATCCCTAGACACTTTTGATGTGTGTAGATCAAGAAGTTGATTATACTTACTGAAACGTATATTTGAAGTTAAGAAGTTTTATCATTACGATTAACGAACCTAAGATTGGTACTAAAACAAATAAAAGATTCACTGAGTTACGAAGCTTTGGTATAATTACGATGCAGAGTCGAAGAGTAGGTACAGTACAAAACCTTCTGCGTATATATTAATTCTATTTACGTCGTACATTTTGCCAATATCTACAATTTCTATATAATCTTCTCAGTGTGACACGCTTCGTGAATGTAAATAAAACTGATATTATTTTTACAGATTACCATTTAGAATCTAGAAAACATTAGATATACGACTTTGCTGATAGCTATTCCTAACCTAGATTATTTTTACAGTTGACTGATTTAAAAAAAGTCAATATCGTAATTAACCTTTAAACCTAGTAACAAACAACTTACTTAATGTCTGAAATTAGTGCCTAGCCATCGACAGTGGTTACGTGATTGCATGTAATGTTTCAAAAAAATTAAATTGTACTCATGCATATTTAGAATTTGTGATAGAGCTCTAATGTATACCTAAATTGTAAATAATTTGAGCCTGATTTTAATAAAATTATGCTAGGCATACTTTAATAGCACACGAACAATATATTTTCAGCGCCTAGTTTAGTAGCTCGGCCAAGAGAGTAACGGAACAGATACACCGGTTATTGAATTAGACGCCCTGGAATTAGGTATCTAATTAATTTGATGAATTACACACATCAAAAGTGTCTAGGGATCAACATATGTGTCTAGGGATCAACATATATTTTTGCAATAACTTTTCTCCTGATTGATATTAATTAAAATTTTCTTTAAGGATTCATCAAATAAAGTGTTTTCGTTTGTCACAGTAACGATAAACCATTTTGCCATTCAAATTTGCCATTTTCCTAATAAAGGGATTTTTGACATTTGAACCACTAACATTAAAGTTCGAAAAAAAGACTGAAATAACAGTTTTCTTTAAAATTTTATTAGGTAACTTAAACAATTAATAATCCGTGTTTCTACCGCGAACACTAACAACACAAGAATCGGTTTGGCATACTCAAAATGAGTTCATCCAAATCACGCTGTGGAATGGCCGCCCATGTTCGTTGCAACAACAAAAAAAGGTCTTCTTGCGACTGGATACCCTCCATATTCGGCAGAGCTCTTCTCTGTAGCATATCCCATGCATGCTCAATCGGGTTCAAGTCTGGCGACTGAGCAGGCCAGGGCCAAAGCCACATCTCAATCTCAAGAAATCCGCATAAAAATGCTTGATCCCTAGACACTTTTGATGTGTGTATTTTAAATTCAAAATAAGATTTTATTCAAAATCACCAAATATATATTTAATACCAAATAACATAAATTAAATTACGCAATCATTAAATCAACGAAGTCACGATGAAGTTTCAAAACATTAAATTGATTTAAGCGTAATAAAAAAAAAATTAAAATAAAAAACCCGACTGCGTCAATATTTAACAATAAAAACATATAAGTTTTATTTATATTCGTAATCACCGTAAAAAAATCTTTATTTTGATACCACACTCGATGTATTTTGAAAACATTTTTTTTTTTTATATGACTTTTTGGCGCCAAAAATCCTTTTTTTTAATTTTGGTGTATCCAGTGTCACACCATCTCACGACTAAGACGAATCTATTGACACCACTCACATAAAAATACGACAAGCCGTTTAGGCTCTATGGCGTGTCAAAGAAATATACATACATTCATACAGTCCAAAAACATATAATTAATATGGTTGCTACACCTCCTTTCGCAGTCGGGTAAAAATATGTAAAATGCAAACCGACTTTAAGATGAAGGAGTATATTATTATATGAGTAATTAAAAAAAAAAACGAATTTTTTGAATTTTGAATTCTTGCTCTTTCAGAAAATTCTCAACAATTTAAGGAAACAAATTGTGAACATTTTCTTTACAACATTTTTTTTTTAAACTGTTTAGATAATTTTATTTATATAAGATCTAGAAATGAACGAAAAGTGCGTATATAGCCTATAATCAAATCTACAATGTACCTATACTCGTAGTTAAAACAAAAGCAATCCAAAGTATTAATTAGTAAATATTGCAAACGAATTTCATTTCAATTTCAATTTTGCACCACCAGTTTTACTGGTCATCATCAAATAACCGGTGTGTTAACTATGTTTGCTCAAAATGTAACACTAATTACTGTAAATCTATGGTGATTTGGGCGATATTTCTGTTTGGTAACATTCGAATTGATCATAATGCAGTGTATTAAAACCATATTAAAATTACAAGCAGAATTATAAAGGTTATTGGTATGACCAATCATCGGTCAATATCTATTAACTTTCATCAACAGGCAAACTAGTAAAACTGCTCAATTTAACCACCAATTTTTTACATAAATTACTGCATTGGAAACATAAGGAGAGTTTATCTGGTAGTAAATAACATATTAACAGCTACAATCAATCTTTATAACGCTTTGCAAGTAGATAGATAGGTACTCTTTATATAACTAGAAACTATGTAAAAGACGAACAAAAAGCGGCCAAGTGCGAGTCGGACTCGCCCATGAAGGGTTCCACAGCAGCAAGTAACAAAATTTTTTTTTTTAATTTTTATATTTGTTTTGATTGAATGGAAGGTAAATTGCAGATTACGATTTATGACGTATTAAAAAAAAACTGCTTACTAGATTTCGTTCAAATCAATTTTCGGTGGAAGTTTGTATGGTAATCTACATCATTTATTTATTTTTGATTTATCATGCTCTTGTTTTAGAAGTTACAGGGGGGTGGGGGGCACATTTTACCACTTTGGAAGTGTCTCTCGCGCAAACTATTCAAAAAAAATATGTTAGAAACCTCAATATCATTTTCGAAGACCTATCCATGGACCCCACACGTGTGGGTTGGATGAAAAAAAAAATTTTGAGTTTCAGTTCTAAGTATGGGTACCACCAAAATTAATTGTTTTTTTTAATTTTTGTTTGAAAATCTTAATGCGGTTCACAGAATACATTTACTTATCAAGTTTCAACATTATAGGTCTTATAGTTTCGGAACAAAATGGCTGTGACATACGGACGGACAGACAGACGGACAGACGGACAGACATGACGAATCTATAAGGGTATTCCGCTTTTTGCCTTTGGCACGGAACCCTAAAAAGCAGTGGTTACTGCAAAGGGTAGCATTATCGCAGTCTGCGAACTCTTCCAGCCAACTTTTAGATAGACTATATAGAAACATGTAGGTTGTGTTACACAATTACAATTTAATAGTCGGTAGGTGCAAGGTCTGGTGAGTATGGCGGATGAGGGAGAGCTTCCAACTCCAGCTCTTGCAGCTGCTTCACGACAACGCGCGACCCCATACTGCGCAACAGACAGTCTCCAAGCTGCAAGAGCTGAGGTTGGAAGCTCTCCCTCATCCGCCATACATACATACCTTGTACCTACCGACTATTACTGGATTATATGACCGATTATATGAATTGGGGCGTGTTAGTAATAGCTCGAGTATACCTGTAACTCCAGCAGATGTCAGAAGATGAGAGCCTTTCAACTACTAGTCTAAGAAATAACAGGTCATTGATTTGATTGCTTTATGAAGTGTCCAATTCATTATATAGCCAGCTAACACTTGGTACAATATGAGTCGACCTTTGGTCATATATTTTTTTATATAAAAACATATAAAAAAGGAGAAACTTATAATCAAGTAAAATCTTTTTTCTTTATGTTGCCATCTGCACGTTATACATTGCATGGCCTGTCTGTATGTTACATCATTGCAGAGTAACGCAAAAATTCACCCAAGAAAAACAAAACTAATAAATATTTATGTGTATAATACTCATACAAATACTTATTTAATGTCCGTGCCTAGCAGTGTTAGAGATCATGTGACTTGAAAACAATTGTGTAAAAATTCTTTACATAATCTTCATATCAACATTGGTCCCGCATAAAAGATGATTTTAAATGAGCTGTTTACGCTTATAGATATTATTATCGTCAAGGTTTTTAAGACTGGTTACTGACAGCAGATAATCCTCGCGAGTCTGTCAAATTACTTGAAATAGGTGTTACCTTCTGACGGTGACGAAACTTATTTAATGGCTCTTTGTTACATCTCTACGTAATATTTACGTTTACATATACTTGCATATTTTTAGTGCATAACTGAATTTTCGTCGCTTTATTTGGATTGCTTCTTATTTACATCATCATATTTTAAATTTTTACAGTGATTACTTACTTCTAAATGAAACTATTTGCTATGTATGTTGACTATAGCAACAAAATAATTACACAAAAATTTATGGGAAACTTACAAAGAACGAACGTTTATAAAGTTTTTTTATGAATATATTTAATCAACTTAAATAGAAAACGTATAATTAAAATAGTTCCTGAAACGTAAATTACGGTGAACAATTTTTTAAAGCAATACATACATACATACAAGCGAACGGCAGATTAATTATTGAAATAAGAATATGAGTAACCTACACGGGTGTAATAAAAAGATTAGCCATGTGGTTTAAGTAAATGTTTTTCTGCCATTGACCATGTAACTAGCCTTAGTAAACTTGTTAATGCTAAATAAATCATAATATATTACTACAATTATCGTAGTTTCAATTGTTCAATTCAACATAATAATTATTGTAATTTGACCCATGTAAAGTCCTGATAGCAAAATTTACAAGGACTTCTACTTGGAGTCGTAGCAAGCAAATATCTGCTAAAGCTAACACTGTATTTTGTCAATTGCTTATGAGTTGCACAGCTCACTAAAACCAAACTCTATAAACAACTACCTATGTATTATTTTTTTAGAGCAGTACAAAACATACTGTTCTACGCGCTGGTGAGACTTGTCCCCACGGGTACTTCCAACCTATGTCAAACTAAAAAATTCTAAGAGTATTTGCATGTGGACCCATGTTTCATGAATAATTCTCTTTATCTTCATCGAATCTCATGCTCTATAGAATCCCATGTTCTCGAATATTATATCTATATATTTTATAAGTATTATAAGGAAGATCTTCCAATTCTAATATTTAGGGTATGAAATTCAGTTAATTTATTTACTAAAAGGCAAAAGTTACTAAATATAATTGTATCCATTCTTTATTCATTATTTTAAGTGATTCCCTACTCAATAATCCATGATCATGAAACACTTGCTTATAACGTTGATTTTTATTAATGTTATATTGTGTAGCTATAGAAAAACCTTAGTTACCACACAACAGTCGCCCAGTTTTTACAAAATAATATTAAAGAAAATAAGAAATAAGATCACGTTAATTTTACATGCGAATTGGAACTCATATCGAGTAGGTGACCATTAGCACCCCACTTCACATGAAGTTCTATTAAAATAAGTAGGTACTAAAGATAGTTTGATATTTTTTTACAAAATCTTACTAATTTGTAGGCGTGATTAATATTTGTACACAAAACCATACCTACCAAATGACAGCATTTAGTACCAAGAATTTCTGTGTAAAACCGCAGATGAACAAATCGTTGACTACAGAAATCTAAAAACAATCACTTGTACATTGTAGCTCACCTTCATATCGTAGATTTAAGTTGTTCTTTGTAAAATAAACCGGTATAATTTTGTGTGTTAGTAATTCCGTAAGTAAATAACATTTGCTTATGCGTATTTACATTACACTCAATGTGTAGCTAAGTTCATTTCGAAATAGCCATACATTTTTTAAATTACATTCGTTAGCTGTTTAAAGTAATTACACTATTGCATTAGGTAATACATCTGCAAAAATAGTTTTATGTACTTATGTTAAAATCACAAATTTAAAAAAAACGAATCTATCTGGACTAAATTTAAAACACGGGAAGCACCGGCTTTTAAATAAAAAAAGAACCACCAAAATCGGTTCACCCAGTCGAAAGTTTTGAGGTAACAAACAAAAAAAATACGGTCGAATTGAGAACCTCCTCCTTTTTTTGAAGTCGGTTAAAAATAACTTTGTTCTTATAGATAGCTACTACAATGACTCTACTCTGCCTGATGGAAAACATGGAAGTTTTGCAATCTGAATGTTTTTTCGGAATTTTAAAAGCAACATTTTAGATTTTACTGCCTCGGTGTGCAATGGTAGCGTAGGCGACTGCTGTGCTTGAGGTCTCGGTCTTGAGGTGTGATATGTTTGTATGATCTGCAAAGTGCAAATATTTGTTTCGGGGTTTGGGTGTTTTCTATGTATAATATGTATGTATTTATATCAGTTGTTTAGTACCCATATTACAAGCTCTGCTAAGTTTGAGACTAGATGGCGTTGTGTTAGATGTCCAAAATATTATTATCAAATAAAATTAAATTTTCTTTCATTCCCAACAATACACTTAACACGAACAACTTTTCAATTAAGTAGATATATGTTTCACTAGTAATATATATGATATACGTCAATATTCATCTAATGTAAAATCATATTTTCTCGGAATACAACTGTAGGTGTACTTATGTCACAAAACATGACCTTTCAATTTACCTCGATAACTCACTCCAACAACCGTCTCGAGCTACGGTTTATTCTAGGAAATTGTTTTTTTTTATAGATTTTATAAAAAAACTTGATGATAAGAAATCAGTTAAAACCTGTGTATTTCTTTACTTTTTATTCATTCATCTTTATTTTAAACTAGCTGTTGCCCGCGGCTCCACCCGCGTGTATGTCGGTTATCGCGGCAAATAGTAGCCTATGTGTTACCCTGTGAAGAAGTAACAAACATACACACAACCTTTCGCCATTATATATTAGTGTGATTATCATCAATCAATGAACCGGACAAATTAGCTTTCAATACCCCTGACTTATGTTACAGAAAGTTAAAATCATTTCTTTGATAAAGATTAGCGGAACTATTCTCCAAGTTGCGAGAACTCACTTAACTCACATATGTTAACTTGCTTGGTCAACTGAAAATCCCTTTGTCTTCAGTATTGAATATTAATGTCCAAGATACACACATAACAATTGTTAAATTTTGTCAGCACACAAAATAATTTACAGCAGAGATAAGACGGTAACAATAGCCGACATGATGTCATGTGATGCGATAACTTATCACTTGACCTGTTGCTAATAATGACCTCAACACAGCACTTTCGTTTATCACATAAAGATACGGCTAACAGGAAAATGTTGTTTAGTGAAAACACACACTTTTTCTATAAGGCGCTATGTACTAATTTCACGATTTCCAATCACCCTTAAATATACAGAAGGTCTGCTTTCGACATTCTAGTAGGTACTATAAATAGCTTGCACTTGAACTACAGACACAGGTATACAAATCACGGCGACGAATGTACCGCAATGCCGTCTTTTATTATTTCTAGAATGTTTGTGGAATAATGTGGTGTGTTGAACCGTAATTCGCGTGGATTAGCATAATTTTCTAAATATTTATGGCCTGTGTAAAGACATATATAGCTTGGTATTTAATTTATTCTTGGGATTAAAAGAATTTTTAAGATTATATTCAATATTATGCTGAATATTAATATAACGAACGGAAGAGAGTTAACGTAGGTAAGTACATATATTTGTGTGCTGACGACTTTTTTGAGTTTTCAGGCAGTATCGTCATAGGTTCAATTTAAAGCTTAGCCATGTAAAGCAGCGGTTGTAACAAGCGTGTGTTATAAAAAAAAACATGCCCTTAACGACATTGTGCGAAGGGCTCTAATATCAGCCAATAAACCTTGTATGCTGGACCCACCGGGTCTCAGCAGGTCTGACGGGAAGCGGCCGGAAGGCTTGACTTTGGTACCTACCGTGGAAGAACGGCAAGTGCTAGTTGTGGAACGCTACGTGCATCAGCACAGTTGCGACCTTGCATCTGAGTCGCACCATCAACGCCTCGGCGGCGGCGGCTAGAATGCCGCTGATAGGAAGGGACTGAAGTACGCCGTAATAGAGACGCATTATTGTTTTGTACCCATTGCGATGGAGACGCTGGGCAGTTGGGTTCGGGGACCAAAAGACGCCGAATCACACATAAATGTGGTGACACTCCCGCTCTGGCTCGTTCCTGATGCCAATGGATGTCCGTTGCAATCCAGTGAGGCAAGGCTGCTAGTTTTCAGGGCACTTGTGCACCGGGGACGATGAAGTGTTGGTTATTTTAAATAAAATAAATTGATTAATTTAAATTTCTGTATTTAAATAATTAATTGTGTTTTTTTAATCCTATAGTGTAGTGTAGATGAATAATTGAATATACCATTTTTAAACCTTTTGCGAAATGAAAACACATTTAAGATATACAGGATACAGGACATAAGAAAACAACAATAATATTAAATAATGATAATATTAAATATTTTGGACATCTTAACACACAACGCCATCTAGTCCCAAACTAAGCAGAGCTTGTATTATGGGTACTAGACAACTGATATAATACATATTATACATAGAAAACACCCAAACTCCGAAACAAATATTTGCAGATTACCTATACAATTTTTTTTAGGCCATGGAATCGAACTTGAGACCTCACCTCACAGCAGTCGCGTACGCTACCACTACGCCAACGAGGCAGTCAAAAACAACGAAAAACACACATTATCCTTTAACACAACTCTACCTAAATTAAAAATCCGATTGTAAAAGGACAATTTAGAATTACTGCACCATTAAAGCAAACAAGTTGAGCCATCACTTAGATGGCTGGCAGTCGACAACTGTGCGGTTTTCTAAGAAGTTTCTGCCTCGCACAACAAAACTGTGAAATGAACTGTCGCCTGCGGTATTCCCGGACCAATACTATATGTATGTACTATAATGTATAATGTGCAAACGAGCAGTCGTATCGCCTGATGGTAAGCGATTACCGCCGTCCATGGACACCCGCATTTGACTGCCTCGTTGGTCTCGCGGTTGGCGTGTGCGACTGCTGATCATGAGGTCTCGGGTTCGATTCCCGGGTCGGACCAAATGTTTGTATGATCTACAAATATTTATTTCGGAGTTTGGGAGTTTTCTATGTATAATATGTATGTATTTACAAAAAAAAGTATATAATATGTATTTGTATCAGTTGTCGAGTACCCATAACACAAGCTCTGCTTAGCTTGGGACTAGATGGCGTTGTGTCTTAGATGTCCGAAATATTTATTTATTTATACTATACGACCTTCAAAACTTCAAGAAAAGAGCGTACTCCTTCTTAAAAGGCTGGCAACGCACTTGTGACGCCTCTGACGTTATGGGGGTCCATGGGCGGCGGTAATCGCTTACCATTAGGCGAAACGACTGCTCGTTTGCACATTATTCATTTTTTTAAATATATATTTACCTATATTTTTGTAACAACTTCAATTTTCTTGATTTTGATATCCTAATTGATAGTTTTTTTTCTTTCAAAAGCCTTTTCTAAGGACAGGTTAGTCTTTAAGCTTGATTTTATAATATCTTAACTGAAAAACCATTTGCCACATAAGATAAAAATAAATTTACAAACATACAATATACGCGCGAAAAATATAACCCGTCCTTGTTGACATCAGTTTGATGTTTAACATATACAAAATATAATCGATGAAATATTTTAAATTGGATAGAATATCTTTAAAATATTCTCAACAATAGACAATATCCTAACAGTGAATTAGTAACTACAACACAACACTTACCACTTACTGATTAAGTAATAGACTATTTTGAACTAATCTGCCAGATAACTGTTTTACAGATTTTGGTTTCACAAGTCTCGGATAGAGACAAATATGTCAGATTACCATATACACACATCAAAAGTGTCTAGGGATCAAGCATTTTTATGCGGATTTCTTGAGATTGAGATGTGGCTTTGGCCCTGGCCTGCTCAGTCGCCAGACTTGAACCCGATTGAGCATGCATGGGATATGCTACAGAGAAGAGCTCTGCCGAATATGGAGGGTATCCAGTCGCAAGAAGACCTTTTTTTGTTGTTGCAACGAACATGGGCGGCCATTCCACAGCGTGCTTTGGATGAACTCATTTTGAGTATGCCAAACCGATTCTTGTGTTGTTAGTGTTCGCGGTAGAAACACGGATTATTAATTGTTTAAGTTACCTAATAAAATTTTAAAGAAAACTGTTATTTCAGTCTTTTTTTCGAACTTTAATGTTAGTGGTTCAAATGTCAAAAATCCCTTTATTAGGAAAATGGCAAATTTCTTTATTAATGCAAAGGTGACTTGGTTTATCGTTACTGTGACAAACGAAAACACTTTATTTGATGAATCCTTAAAGAACATTTTAATTAATATCAATCAGGAGAAAAGTTATTGCAAAAATATATGTTGATCCCTAGACACATATGTTGATCCCTAGACACTTTTGATGTGTGTATATATTTATGTCCACAAATTTTATCTGAACAATAGTGTTATACGTAAGATAACCATAGGACTACATTACACAAATGTAGATATCAATATTAATTGGAAAAAATAAAGTTATAAAAAATTATGCAATAAGGTTTCATAACGTTATAGGAATAGAAAGAAAGAACAAAATAAAAAGCTTAGGGCCAGTTTCACCAGTTCTTTACAAAGTTTCGGATAGTTAACTGCAATTGATAAAGTTTCTGATAGTAATCTGCAATAGAAAAGTAATTAACAGATATAAGTTTATGTATATCTGATACATAGTTATGTCTCTATCCAAGACTTGTGAAACCACAATCTATAGCTATTTGATAGATATTAGTCCATCAGTGACTTTTATTAGCAGGCGCTGAAACTGGCTCTTAAAATAATAGTGTAGCATTTTACATATAACAAATATATTTTTGTTATCATTTATTAGCTATACTAAAATGGAAACTGATATCTCGAGTGCTGAATGCCGCATTTTATGTTTACTTATTTATCAGAATTTTATCATAAAGTTTGGCAGACATAAATAACAGACCTCATTATTAAAATTCTGAACTACTGTCTATACACAGTCTTTCTCGTTTTATACACGCAGTCCTTCACACTATGGTATGGTATTGTTCCACAATGGTCACGATACTATTTAGATCTTTTTTATAGTATTCATAAATACTTTTTTAGTAGTATAAATTTTAATATATTTCATGCAATTTGTAATATTTTATACTAATTAAATAATAAAATGTAACTAATAATTATTACAGACATTTCATTTTGACGATATTTGGGACCCAAATTTGTAAACCTACTATGGACCCGAAAATCTGTGTTTTCCCCGATATGAGATATGATGCGTGTGTAATCACCATGTGTCAGAAACAAAATAAGTAGACAAATATAACCTGTATTTAATGGCCTATTTGGTGGTGCACATGTGAACAGGTTTATTGGTAACGAGAAGATTTCCCTAGTGGCCGTTTGCGGAACTAACGTATGACAGATACTTCTACCTGACAGTTTATTAAACAGAGCGAGTGCATTGTTATTTTAAATTCTTTCTACAATGATTTCATTGATAGACTTCTACGGAGTAGTAAAAAATACTATAAGACCATTTCGTGAGGGTGATCAGTATTTTAAAAGTGGAATGTTAACGTGTATACGTATTTTTATCTGACATACGTTAGTTCTGCGACTTGCCACTAGGGAATCTGCTCGTCACCAATACATACAAATATTTTAATATTATAATTGGCCAACACAATATTAACCATTACTATAATTTAATGAAGATACTAAATAGAGTCCCATATAAATTCAAGATACTTATTAAAAGGTCCAGGTGAAGCATTAAATGATCACTACTTGATGATTTTAGCTGTTTATTAATTTGAACACTTATTATTCTTACTTTACTACTTTACTTATAAAATCTAGTGTTATTCCCTATATAATTTAATGGGTAAAATGATTGAATAATAACAATTATTCATTTGAAATATGTATGTGAAGCTAACTTAATTACAATTACAGAAATAAATAATTATGCGTAGATGTGTTCGATAAGGACGATATAAATGACTGAATTACTATATTTAGATGATTGGATTTTTACAATGTAGTGCCATTATGAGAAGAAGGTCAACACAAAACTATGATTCATAATCGCATTTCGGATAGAAACTATAGTACACTAGAAATAGTAGTTATATACATGGCCAGCCATTTACAGCCAAATTTTAGCGCTGCATGCATATTTATTTAAGAAATGTAGTCAATTGTCGATACATCCGAAACCAAATATTGCTACCTAAATAATTAGGTAACGACTAGACTATTATCCGACTACGGCAAAGCCAAAGGTGGGTTATGATTTTGTATTTACTGTAGATGACATTATGATACTAATAAATTGGCATTTATTTTTTGGTGAGTTTAACATTTGATTTAGTTTATCTGTTTTTATCCACTGTCTGTTACCTATCTATTGCATAGCTATTATTTAGATATTTAATTTCAAAGTGTACTTTGTGCACCCAACTAAGTTTTGCATTGCTTTATTGAAAATTCTAATCATGCGTACCTGCTAGAAGTAACTTAGAACTTTGATGACGTGTGAGTGAGCCAGTCAGTACCAAGGTTCAATTTTATTTGCTTAAACTACAAGGTAGAATTGAATAAAATTTGCATATATAGCATTGATTACTGTAAAATTTAAGCGTCGACCTCAAAATATCAAAAATAATTTAAAAGTTTTTGAGAAAAGAACGATATGGTTGTATTTTGATTTGATTTGCTAAATAAAAAAATGCAATTATGTAGTCATGTCGTATTTTATGAAAATATTAATATTAGCAAAAACTTTTGTTAATTGTCTCCTCATACAGACATAATTTATTTTTATCAAGTTTCTTTTTTATCCTAATCTCATCATGTTTATGAAAATAAAATGAGGCATATTAAGTCACAACATTAATCTTAATAATCTAAATTAAGTTCTGAAACTCTTATCTTTTCTTAGAAATTTAATAAAATGGTTGAATCATAATAAAAATATCAAGCAAAATATTCATATAGAATGTTGATAGTGCTTTTTCAGTTTAATCAGTACTACCTACCAGTACCTACACTAAATTATATATTTTCGTACTTTTATGTATCATGCTGTAATTTTGGAATGAAATAAACTTTATTTTTTTATGTTAATTTACCTTTAAAAATAATTGTTTACAAACTGGTTCTAAACTATTTTTTTTTATGTATGGCCAGCCAAAATGACTGTACTCTGCCTGATGGAAAGCATAAGCAGAATCCAAGAGTGGTGGTCACCATACTCATTGCAAATGCAACAATGCAGCATGGCGACCCACACCATGGCGGCCTAGTGATGCTTCTGCATCATTTAGTCTAGTCAACAAGTATGGAACTTGTTGGCTAGACTATTTGGGCCTCCGGGATTACTACAATACCATAAATAAAAAGACAGCACAGGTTTTAAAAGTATATTATACATCTAAATAAGAGTAAAGGAACACGGCGAAGTATGCAAAGAAAACTTGGAGTGATCGACTGCACGGTTGGCCTAGTGGTTTCAGCGGTCGCCACGCCTCTTTCAAATCCCACGCGGTACAAAAACTTTGTGTGATCCACAAATTGTTGTTCCGAGTCTGGGTGTTCTTTGTGTCCGTTTCTTGTATGTTTGTAAAGTCCCCCGCGACACAGGATGTTTATTCCTAACGCGGGAGTTGTAAAAAAAAAGAAAAAAAAAACATAGTAAACAAGACCTATAATAAATACTTAGTTTCGGACGAGATGGGAAGAAACTAAAACTAGCCAATGTACATACCGTAGCTGAAATCATCCTTTAACAGTTACTCCGTTATACATTGTACTTATATATGAAGCACAAACAAATTCACTTGGTATTTTTTAAAGTTTATAGACCCTAACTTATCTTGTATCCAACAAGACTATTAGAGTTTACAAACCGATCCCTAAATAAACAAAACTAGCTACTGGCCTTTTGCCAAAAAACTCCGGACTATTTTTCTCCTTAACAAACAAAACATGATTCATATTTACTACATTTCTGTTCTCTATTCGGCCATAGTCGTATCAAGCAACATTTGTTTCACTGTTGGCCAACAACGTTATGCTTTGTTATTTGTTTTTAACTAAGTAATTGTCAACGTTAATGACTGTACTTTGCAATCTATGTATGCACCAGCTCAGCTAAATTGAAAGCGGAGGCAAGATAACGTCTAACGTTTCGGAGTTAGATCAGGTGATATCAGGTTCTAATGCCACTTTATATACTGCCTACTAGCAACCATTTTAATCAGAGGATCCAGCTTGACTAGCAAAGTTTTTTAAATGCCTCGGTAGCGCAGTGGTAGCGTATGCGACTGCTGTGCTTGAGGTCTCGGGTACGTTTCCCGGGTCGCACCAAATGATTGTATGATCTGCAAATGTTTGATTCGGAGTTAGGGTGTTTCTATATATAATAATACTAGCTTTTACACGCAGACTTTCATCCCCTGATTTACCTCCTTAGTAGTGGAATTAAAAAAAATCCTTTCTTAGTGCTTACTTATATTATATAAAGAACCTACATTCAAAATTTCAGGATTCTAGCTTCAGCGGTTTGGGCTGTGCGTTGATCTCTGGCTATGTCAGTCAGTCACCTTCCTCTTTTATATATACACACATCAAAAGTGTCTAGGGATCAAGCATTTTTATGCGGATTTCTTGAGATTGAGATGTGGCTTTGGCCCTGGCCTGCTCAGTCGCCAGACTTGAACCCGATTGAGCATGCATGGGATATGCTACAGAGAAGAGCTCTGCCGAATATGGAGGGTATCCAGTCGCAAGAAGACCTTTTTTTGTTGTTGCAACGAACATGGGCGGCCATTCCACAGCGTGATTTGGATGAACTCATTTTGAGTATGCCAAACCGATGTTCTTGTGTTAGTGTTCGCGGTAGAAACACGGATTATTAATTGTTTAAGTTACCTAATAAAATTTTAAAGAAAACTGTTATTTCAGTCTTTTTTTCGAACTTTAATGTTAGTGGTTCAAATGTCAAAAATCCTTTTATTAGGAAAATGGCAAATTTCTTTATTAATGCAAAGGTGACTTGGTTTATCGTTACTGTGACAAACGAAAACACTTTATTTGATGAATCCTTAAAGAAAATTTTAATTAATATCAATCAGGAGAAAAGTTATTGCAAAAATATATGTTGATCCCTTGATCCCTAGACACTTTTGATGTGTGTATATAGATGTACTTCCAAAAAAAATGTATATATATATATATATATATATATATATATATATATATATATATATATATATGTGTATTTGTATCAGTTGTCTAGTACCCATAACACAAGCTCTGCTTAGCTTGGGACTAGATGGCGTTATGTGTTAGATGTCCGAAATATTTATTTATTTATTTATAATTTGTATCATTTTAAACCAGTTGACTGTGTGGTTTTGGGGGAATCCTGTGATGAATATTGAGTCTCCTTGATGTCTACATGATACACGATATAGTGAGCTTTAAGTCTATAAAAATCATTTAAATTTCCAAGGATGTCTAACTTTTACACTAATTAATACGGATTACGCCTATGCACTTTCTATGGGAGTGTAAACAAGGTCTCGATTATATCAAATTATTGTAATAGCTATGTTCGAACCAGAAGTTTGTATTTACACCATGAAAGAGTGGAATTTCATTTTCCAGACAGTACTAGATTATTATTACTACAATTATGTCCTTATTAACAAAAAATCAAGGGGAAATAGTAAAGATAACAACAATTGAACGCAGGCGGTTGACACTAGATTTTCTAGTGATTATGGAAAAGTAGAAAAATAGCTGGTCAATGAACTTGGGCCTTTGTCGCAATAACGGCGGATACCTGAAAGCGAGTTATAAAAATATTAAGTAAATTCATATTCCAAATTTAAATGGCCAACGAACCACCCCTTTTTTGCATTTAAAGTACCGCTGTGTATCAATCTCTTCTTCTTTTGGCACTGATTAATACAGGGACTTACAAAGTTCGGAGTTGCCTCAACCGGAGTATTAGCACGGCCTCATATACAAGTATGAAGGAATCTCTTAACCCTCTATATCATGATGTAGACTGTAAGCAACATACCGTCCGATCTATCACTACATCCATACAATTCGTTTTCTGACAATACATCGCACTGTATACTGTAGTCTCCAAACAGAAGTAACGAACAAGTTTAAAAACTAATCACTAGATGGCGTTACTTGTCACCAATTGAAGTTTTTTTACAAAGTCGTTAGTGGTTTGAACAAGTGCGCGCGTGCTCCGAATTAAAAATTATTTAAATATAGTTATTTCGAGTTTTAAGGCTTTATTTTCAATAACATGAACAGGTAAGTGTTTGAATATTTAATATTTGACGTTATCAATAACATTTATTTTCATTATATTGATCTTTTTTTTGAATTTGTGTTTGTTGCCCGTAAGCTACATTGACGGATAGGGGTATTATTTTGTGTGTGTATAGATTATATCATGATCACTCGATATCATGTCTCAGGGCAGCTCGTAAGCGTCCTCATCGAGTCCTTTTAGAAGAGGATATTACCTCGATGCTGCAGGATGATGATGACAGTGAGGACGGTTTGGATTTCGACGATGACAGCCTCGCCGACCCAGATTTTTCCCCCGAATTAGAAACTTTTGAAGACAATACTTCCACCTTAGATATCGACGTTGATTCTATAATAGAAACCTTAGAAAGTAACCACGAAAGCTCAGTTCCATCACCTCCAAGCGCTGAAACTGCATCACACGGTCCTCTTCCTTCATCAGCTCAAAGCAATCAATCAAATAAAACTGCAACGAAACCTACTAAATTGAATTTACGCTGGAAGAAGAAGAGCCTACAGGTAAATTCTGAGCAGCTTAGATTCAAGGGTAACATGAACTTAGGCACTGAACTTTTAGAACTAGAAACCCCTATCCAGTTTTTCTTTTACCTCTTTCCACAAGAGCTTATCAAGATGATATCAGAAGAGACCAATCTTTACCAAGTTCAGAATGATCCTAATAGCACTTTTCGTGTGACAGAAATAGATATCAGGCAATTTATGGGCGTGGTTTATCTAATGTCTCTTATCCGATTACCCAGAGTTACGAACCACTGGAACCCAATACTTGGTACCCCAATAATACAGGATACTATGCCATTGAATAAATTTGAGAAAGTGCGCCAAACTTTACACTTCAATGACAATAGTAAAAATCTACCTAGAAACGATCCTGGTTATGATAGAATTTTCAAAATAAGACCAGTGGTTGAATCTCTAAATGCAGCTTACAAAAAGGTTCCTTTGGAAGAACACCTCTGTGTTGACGAGCAAATGTGTTCCACTAAGGCACGGAATGTGTTGAAGCTTTTGAGGGTTGTATACCCTCAAAAGCCACATAAATGGGGTTATAAAATTTATGTGTTGAGTGGCGTTTCTGGTTATGCCTATAAAACAGAAATTGAAACTGGTAAGGAAAACATTACTCTTCCAGAAGAGCCAGATTTGGGCGCAGCATCCAACGTCGTCATGAGGTTAGCGCGTTTAATTCCAAGGCATCAAAATTACCAATTGTATTTTGACAATTACTTTACCTCTCTTCGTCTGTTGGAATATTTGGCCAAAGAAGGCATTCACAGTCTTGGTACGATTAGAAGAAATAGAATCCCAGACTGTAAGTTGCAACCAGAAAAGATACTATTGAAAAAACCCAGAGGACATTCAGAAGAATATGTAGCTGACGTCAATGGCACCGACATTTCTAATGTGGCATGGAAAGATAACAAAATTGTCACTCTGGTTTCTACTTTTGCTGGAATACAGCCTGAAACTGATGTTCGCAGATGGGACAAACAGAACTCTAGGTACGTGAGCATAAAACGTCCGAACGTTGTAGGAGAGTACAATCGCCACATGGGTGGTGTTGACCTCATTGACAGCATCATGGCGATATACAAGATACAGTTGCGTAGCAAACGATGGCAAATTCGTCTATTTTATCATTACTTGGATCTCACAATGGCAAACGCATGGTTGCTTTATAAAAGAGTCTGTAAAGACAACGGCCTTTCGTGTCGTTTATCATCAGCAGATTTTCGTCTAGATGTTGCAGTTACTCTTTGTAAATTGGGTACAAAGCCTAGTATGTCTAGTCGCCGTTCGCTGGAAAACGAGATACAAGCCAAAAAACATAAAGGACCTGCACAGCATGCACCTCCTATGGCAGTACGGCAAGACCAGATTGGGCACTGGCCCCAATGGTCTGACAAAAAAATTAGGTGCAAGTTTCCAAAGTGTACTGGATTTACTCACAATACATGCGAAAAATGCGGGGTTGCTCTATGCTATACCAAAACCAAGAACTGCTTCAGGAACTTCCATCTCTCGTAACTTCCTTTTATATGTATAGTTTTTAAGATTACAACTCAGTGTTGCCCCTAGGCAACGCTCCCTATTTTTCAATTTTTTTCGGAAAATAATTACAATAAATAAAAACTATGAAACACGTGTATTTTTATTTTGGTTTAATTACCCAATAACAACAAAAAAAATAAAAAACATGTTATTGAGTTATAGAGGGTGTTACATGTGCCGGTAAATAGCGGTAGTCATTTACTTTAAATCTACCCTTCTGTACGTTTGAACTTATACCATAACAAGTAAAAATCTGTCATCTTTATTAAATTCAGTTTTTTTAATAAAGATATCTATACTTCTATACTAATATTATAAACGCTAAAGTTTGTAAGTATGGATGGATGGATGTATGTTACTCTTTCACGCAAAAACTACTAAACGAATTTGGATGAAACTTTACAATAATATAGCTTATACATCAGAATAACACATATGCTACAATTTACCGCGATAACCGACATGTAAGTAAGTTATATATATATATTCGTAATCACCGTATCACTTCGTACTCGATGTATTTTGAAATCTTTTTTTTTGATTACTTTTTGGCGCCAAAAATCCTTAATTTTGTTTTATTTTAATTTTGATATACCCAGCGTAACGCGTGCGTTTACTTGGAACTTCGCGCCTTTTTTCTGCTTCAACAAGAACAAGGTGGTGCGTTATCTACCTTTTTTTATTTGATCGGAGGCCGCTTAGGCTCTATATATACATATAAACACTCGAAAAAAACTTAACGTTCCTTCTTTTGCAGTCGGGTAATAATAACATTGAATTTACCACCTGAGTGGAAACACTGAAATAGTCTTTGACAATATTTATTATTTGTGATTTGCTTTCTTACGTCTACATTTTGTAGTATTTATGCTATAATGTTATATTCCTGTCTAAAATAGCATTTCATTAACAAATTTTAAGTCAGCTATCATCTGAAACACAAGCTTACCATAGCTCACGAAGGCTATGTTTAAAGTACTGAAACTAAATTTTCAATAACTTAATATGTAAGAATACACAGAAAAAATGAAAATTAAATATTGTTAATTTAGTTTTATTCTTACATTTATTTATATATTGTTAACTTAGTCTGATCGTTATTATTATTTGAGGTCTATTATATATCAATTTGTCCTACAATGTAACACTAAATATATTTTCACGCAGACTTTCAACCCCTGATTTACCCCCTTTGGGGTGGAATTTAGTAAAATCCGTTCTTAGCGGATGTCTACACCCTATAAGGAACCAACCTGCCAAATTTCATGTTTGTAGGTTTTATAGTTTCTGAGATTTCGTGATTAATAAGTGAGTGGTATTTCGCTTTTATATACACACATCAAAAGTGTCTAGGGATCAAGCATTTTTATGCGGATTTCTTGAGATTGAGATGTGGCTTTGGCCCTGGCCTGCTCAGTCGCCAGACTTAAACCCGATTGAGCATGCATGGGATATGCTACAGAGAAGAGCTCTGCCGAATATGGAGGGTATCCAGTCGCAAGAAGACCTTTTTTTGTTGTTGCAACGAACATGGGCGGCCATTCCACAGCGTGATTTGGATGAACTCATTTTGAGTATGCCAAACCGATGTTCTTGTGTTAGTGTTCGCGGTAGAAACACGGATTATTAATTGTTTAAGTTACCTAATAAAATTTTAAAGAAAACTGTTATTTCAGTCTTTTTTTCGAACTTTAATGTTAGTGGTTCAAATGTCAAAAATCCTTTTATTAGGAAAATGGCAAATTTCTTTATTAATGCAAAGGTGACTTGGTTTACCGTTACTGTGACAAACGAAAACACTTTATTTGATGAATCCTTAAAGAAAATTTTAATTATTATCAATCAGGAGAAAAGTTATTGCAAAAATATATGTTGATCCCTAGACACTTTTGATGTGTGTATATAGATTCAACATTCATTTATATGTTTTCTACAGTATAAAAAAAACTTCGTTTAAAAAAACCGACTTCAAAAACTAAAAAGTATAAAATAACTTTATTTGTATGTGCTACCTATTCATAGGTTTGAAGTCGGTGCCAAGCTAAATGTAATAGTAGGTACCACACTCGCTATATTTCGAGACGGACGTCAACGACGTCACCGACGCTTCGGTTGTTTTGTTCTACGCGAAGAGCAGCTATCCCATTCAAGGTCACGCGCGGCGAGTGCGGTACCTACTATTACATTTTGGCTTGGCACCGACTTCAAACCTATGAATAGGTAGCACATACAAATTAAGTTATTTTACACTTTTTAGTTTTTGAAGTCGGTTTTTTAAACGAAGTTTTTTTTTTCGCTTTTTAGTCTTTCTCAAGTCTCTCATCATCATTTCACCTAAATAACTTGAAAGAATACGACTAAAGGTAACATACATACTGTATAGAATCGAAAAGACTTCAGGTAATTTTTTGTAATAAAATCTCAAATGGACTATCTTCTATAGGTTACTGTAATTCAAGTGATTTGAGGTAAACTGACAATATCATTAGGATCCGTTATGTATTATGAAATTAAATGATGTCTACAGAACATGAAGGCATGCAGACAAATGCCCTTAACTTCATTGCAGGCGCTCATGTAAATTTGTGGGTTTTCTTCGATTTCCTTGGGATCCCATCATCAGATCCTGATATGGTGGCAATGGGACCACATGGGGAGCATACCCTTTCGAATACAAAAATAATTTTCAAAATCGTTCCACAATTGACGGAGTAATCAATGTACATACATTTTAAAAAAACGATGAAATTGAGAATCTCCTCCTTTTGGAAGTCGGTTAAAAACTGTACCTATTGCTATTTTTGCCTTCAACAAAATAAATTAATGACGATTTACGATATGTTTCTCGTGGTATAGATTCCGCTTTACCCACGTCAGTGGCACCTAGTGTATTAAGCCCGCATTCTAGTCTAGGTTAGTAGCATATAATTAACAAACTGAACATAGAACCCATTTTCAGAGCATTAGGGGTTTACTGACGCACGCTATGTCAACACGTTTTTACAAATATCGATTCCTGTACAAAGTAGAGAAATTCTTACTTTTTCTTCGCCGGGTAATGTAATGTACCTATTTAATGGGAATATATCAATATAATAATTCATTTTGCATTAAGCAACAAGCTATATGCCATGCACGAATTTTCTCAAGCGCGTTTTTAATGCTCATATTACTAAATAATAGATTAAATGACCCTTATAAATATTTCTATCTCAAGTGATGAAAAAGAAGTATACTTGGTCATATACTGGATATTTATAATACTGTCAAGTCTTCAGGATTAGATCAGAAAAGTTATAGTAATAGTAGTTTAATAATATAAGTATAAGGTGTCTCAGTAAGAGTGCAATTTTTCCGACCTTTTTTTGACCGGACTAAAATGTCAATGGGTGAATTCAAAACTTTATTTTGGGACAAAACTTAGAAAGATATGACATACTAAAAAAGCGAAATAAATTGTAGTAAGAAATATACCTTAGGTGATTTAAAGTTAACTGGGTCACCTACTCATAAAAAAATTTCACCCAGACATTAAACAAATGATCATGCTCAGCTCACAATATTAATTTGTCAACCTCTAGAGCTTACCAGTAAGGTAGTACTGGATAAAGGATCGCTAACTAATAGATAGGTTCGTCGTACTGGACTAATTATTATACGTATTATAATAATGCTGCAAGGTAATTCGCGGTTGTTATTGTAGTACCTATAATGTAATAGCAATTGCGGGTAACATCGCAATGCAAAGCTGGTCTAAAATAAAAGTAACCTAACTCCTTATATCATCAGCTATCCGCACGTGATAACCCCGTCAAAATCGGTCCATGCGTTCCAGAGATCAGCCGGAACAAACAGACAAAAATTTAAAAATTGTTTGTTTGATGTAAGTTTCGTATTTACTTTATGTTCATTTAATCAAAAGCTATTAATTTAAAATTACAAACAGACAGTACTAGATTTTGTACTCATAGGGACACAAATAAAAAAAATATTTTACAGTATCGACTGTATTGGTTCTGATTGAAATTCTACGATATAAAATGCTATACTATCGCTTTCTTTTAATTAATAGCACTATACATTTCTCAGTTTAGTTCACAAAATATTTTTAAAGAAGAAATGTTATTAGATATTCGACTTGACGACAAATTGAACACCAACCTCAAGGGAGTTCACGTACTGCCTAGACATAATATATTGTGGTGAGGAATGACATATCTACTGAGTTTAGTATCACGAGATCTAACGAATCGTATACACGCGTGAAATTTGAATAAGTGTTAATAAGGTCGGTTGGTGGTTTCATACGCTCACGCTCAGTAACTTGACGTAAGACATCCATATTCGCCGTGTGCCCAAAAGGGACATCGTATCCTACTAATATTATAAATGCGAAAGTTTGTAAGTATGGATGGATGGATGTTTATTACTCTTTCACGCAAAAACTACTGACCGTTCAGTAGTTTTGGATGAAACTTTACAGAAATATAGAGTACAACAGAATAACACATAGGCTGCTATTTGCCGCGATAACCGACATACACGGGGGGTGTAGCCGCGAACAAAAACTAGTATTTCATAAAGTAAAAGCTAATTGTCGTCAAGTGCGAAGTTAGACAAATCATCCGAGACTGTGCCAATACCAAATCTATCACCATCATCATCAACAGCCTTTAATTAACAGTCCACTGCTGGACATAGGCTTCTCCTTAGGAAGGAGGTTTTGGCCTACTCTACCACGCTGGCAAAGACGGGTTCGTATAGGGTTTGTTTAAGTTTTCTTTCTCTTTGCAGTGGTGTTGTACAGCGTAGTTTGCTCCCTTATGGACCTACCACATGCGCAAGTATCACCACAGTTTTGCCTGCGCAGACCGGCTTGTACACAGAACACCGTGCGTGTCGTTGGTGAAACAACTGTATCACGACAGTTTTACCTGCGCAGTTATAACTGTGGTGATACTTGCGCGTATGGTAGTGGTAAGCCCATAAGGCGCGTATCCACCTAAACTGTTGGCAATTTCAGTGTTTCCAACTGTTTGCAACTCTTCAGAAAATCGCCAATTTTTGTTTCCATTGTGTCTACACCGAGTCGTCAACAATTTGAAAAACATTCAAAATTGTCAACAGAGCCAATAAATAACTGCAACAAGCGTATTTTTTTGATGTTTACCGCCAAAAACAGCAACACGGTTTCCAACATTTGCTACATTTTTTGTTGCCAACACAAGGAAATTAAAGAAACTTTTGCCACCTTTTTTTCGGTGGAGACTCGTCTTTAGTCGCCTCTTACGACACCCAAGGGATGAGCAGGGGTGGTGACACTCCGTATTCTTAATCCGCCACCACACGGACCAAATCTATACATAACATAAATTTGATTTCTTAGACTGATTTATTAACACCGCCAAACCGCTGGGATCACAAAATTGTTGACACTGAAGATGGTAAGGTATAGAATTTTGCTGCTGTATCCAAAATCACATTCGTGAACACAAATATGCCATAAGGTGCCGTCAATTAATCACGTGATGTTTTTTAGCATTTTTTTACCCCTCCCCTTGGTGATCCGTGGTGAGGTTTAAGATTAACCCCTCCCCTCTAAAATTACGTGTATTTTTAGCAATTTTTTTGAATATTATCTTTAAATACAGGTTAGTATAATCTAATTTTATTCTGAAATTAAGAACCATGATACAAAAGTCTAGACAGAAAGGTTGCAGATTGTTTTTGACTTGCGTTAAAATAATATTAAAGGAATTGTGTAATCATGCGAGAAACAAAAGTTGTAATAAGTAGTACACTACGCAGAGAATTTCTCTCGGAACAATATACAAAATAAATACACGTGATGTTTACCAAACCCCCTCCCCCCTCTTTCAAGCCTCACGTGATTAATGGACGGCCCCTAAGAAGTGTTTCAATTTTGAAACCGAAGCAATCGAAGTCAAACGAATGTAATATAGGTAACAAAGGTGAAACTAGTTTCTAAGATATTTTCTTATATTATCATCTGATTTACATTTTAATGCTATCATCCTATACGCTGAGCGTTATTTATAACTAGCTTTATCAAAATTGGTCCAGTCGTTTGCGTGTGAATAAGTAACAAACATACACGCTCACAAGCTTTCACCTTTATAATATTAGTGTGATTAGGTGTGATTATTATATAGTGTGAAGTGTGATGATAACTTTGTAAATTTAACCTGAGGTTTTAATTGTATTTGAAAATGTATTAGGTATTTTTACAATAAACTGGGCTCTTATTCAAATTTATTAAATGTTGATAGATTGAATAAGACTATTTAAATACTATGTCATGACTATATACTATGACTCTATACTATGTCATGCAGTGTCATTGATTTGGCTTTCTGTACTCGAAATTCAAAAAATGGACTTGCCCGCTTTTTGATGAAAAATAAGATCATCTATTTCTAACATTTTATGTCGTCCTTAACGAGAGAATGGACTCGCCCGGTGTTCGATTGAAGTTCAAAATTAAAATAAAAAAAGGTTTTATATCTAAATGCTTTACAAACCCTTTTTCTTCAGTAAATCGTTTTAGAAATACCTTGTAACAGTTTATTCTTGATAAAATAAACTTTTTTTAAACCAAATAGGTACAGGAAGATGAATTATTAATCAAGCTAAATTAAATCCGCAGAAGAAAAAAGTAAAATGCTTTGCGGAGCTCAATTATGTTTTTGCAGCAACCACTCTTTATATTTTAACAGGAGAGAGATCTGGGGAGCACTCGACTCTCTAGAGGGAAATAGAAAATTGTACGTCAACGTCACGGTAGACGTAGACGTGAATTACGTCACATATTCGGAGCCAAGGATATTATTAAAAGAATATTATTATTAATTTATTCCGACTTAATGTATATGTAGCTCAAAGGTGGAATTAATGCCACTGGGCATTTCCTCTCAGTCAACCTTTACGTGATACAAATAATAAAATATAAATTTGATAAAGTTCATAAAAAAACACCTTTAAGATAAAAGATGACATTAAACGTTTTTGTATATGCAAATGTTTCGTGTAGATCGACTAGTGATGGTACTTATTTGAATATCACTAATAACCAGAAATAAACACATATTTGAAAAACGAAGCTATCATATTCGTAAAAAAATAGTTATTTGTTATACAAGAGTGCAAAGTTGCTTTTAACCCACGTGCTCAATTTTGATGACCGAGCAAGCGAAGGATTCTAAAATTAGAATTAAAAAAATTAGAATCCTGAGCGCTAGCGATGGAATCAAAAGAGCACGAGGTGAAAAATCTTTGCACTCGAGTGCAACACGTAACTTTTCATTCCACCTCAGCGAGGAAACAACTAAATGTAAAAAAAGCATTAACAATCACAAGATACTTTTATTTCAGTTTAGGTATGAATATTTATTAGGTACTACATTATGATAGGTAAGTATTACAGATTAATTTTTAAATTATTTCAAAAATACTTAGGTACTCGCTCAAACCCGCGGTGTTACCCGCGTTTTTGTCGTACCGCGAGTAACACCGCGGGACAAAGCTAGTCTAAAAAAGTAGTCTAAGTTACTCCTTAGATTATCAGCTCTCTGCCAGTGAAAGTCACGTCAAAATCAGTCCAGCCGTTCCAGAGATTACCCGGAACAAACAGACAGACAGACCGACTAACAGACAGACAATGTAACAGAAATTATAAAAAAAATGTTTTAGTATATGTACCGTGTATACATACATATGCATTTAGTAAAAAGCGGTTATTTTAATATTACAAACAGACATTTCAATTTTATTTATTTATATAGATGTATAGATAAATTCAGAAAAATTGAAAGTTAAGTTGCTATAGTTACTTAAGAATAAAATGGTGCGGGCAGAGCAAATAAAAAAAAAACTACACCAAAAAGGTTCCAAGTCTGAGTTTTTAACAAATTAAAAAATATTGTATGATTAATTCGGCACCATGGAGGTAGAAGTAAATAGGTTTAATGATGTTTTGAATTCACAAACTTAGTGCACTCGAGCGATGTTCTAAATTCAATTTACTTTATTCCTCTAGAGTATAAAAACGGCTTTCGCACGCAGATATCGAAGGGCAAAAATACTCTTTACGAGCTGGTGGGATGAAAAAGTTATTTTTGTGTACTTTTAACCCTATTAATATCCTTTTATCGCTGCATCGGCTCCTTAGTTGGTGTCTTTTTCTTTTTTTCTCATTGTAATAAATAAGTAACGTAAATAGGAAACACTCCACTATCTTTTACTGTAAATATGTATTTATAATGAAAAACCGTTCTATGTATACATGAATGTTAGTTGTTGCCAACGCTTAATTAAACATCTTGTAAATATCAACATAGTTCATAGTTCCATACAATAAATAGGTACTATAATGTTTTTCTTAAGGGTAAATAAAACAACGTACAATGTTCAAATACTACTAAAGTACACATAAATATTTGAAACAGACTTTTATACGCAGAAGGCTCTAAAGATATATAAACTCTAAGATATATAAAGATAGATAAATTAAGACCACACTACAGTATCACAATAGTTAATGTTAAAAGTTATTAAGTGAAAATCAAAGCCAGTGGGGAAATAATTTAAATTAAACCAAAATAAGTTTCCGTATTCATGCATTCCCGTTTTGATCAGAATTTCAATAGAAAACTAGAATTTTCGTGTCGGCAATGAAGCTTTTGTAGGGTTATCAAAAGCGATTCCTATAGTTTTTTGTGGGTTTTTAAGGTTCTACACTAAATTCTGAGTTTGAGTTACGTTACGTTTTGAGTTCCTACACAGTTCACATTGCAGGCTCTTGAGATCGTCGGAGAATCTGAAACTGAAAATGCCCAGCCATTCCACACAATTCGCTGATTAGTCATTCTCGGTGCAAGCTGTTAGACTATGGAACAACTTTCCTGAGGCAATTAGACAAGCTAAATCTCTGCAAGTTTTCAAGAAGCAAGTCACAGATTACTACTTGACAATGTAAGGGCTTCTGGGGGAGTATTGATCATTGATGGTATGTGGTACGCAATATGTGTATTTATGTATGTATATATTTAACCATGTTTGTATGTATGTATTGTATTCATATGTATTGGTGTGTTTGCTGTAGATACATGTATTAAGTTTATATATTAATTAGTACTTAGATTATTTTAAACTTAGATACACCTTAGACTAGCCAAAATCAAATTACACAATATCCGTACGAAGGTTGTCTGGAAGAGATCGCCGTGAGTGATAAGACCGCCTATTGTTATACCAAATGTAGCTTTTCATGTACTTTGTATCTGTAAATTTTTATACTTTTGTGGTGTTCATAATGTTGTATAAATAAATGAATAAATTTTATAAAGTGATTTTTGCTAATTATTCTGTGTGAGAGAGAAATAATAAACGATTTGTTATTATTACTCTACCACGTTCCTTCTATTTTAGATTAGATACATTATAGCCATGTCTATTGTAATAAAAATTCAATATTTTTAGGATTCCTTGAAATAATACCTACTGCAAGTTTTATGTTTTATATTTCTTCAAATATGGTTTTATCTGTTATTCTTATATGTTATATAGATTTATTCCTTTTTAACCCCCGACGCAAAAAGAGGGGTGTTATAAGTTTGACGTCGATGTCTGTCTGTCTCTGTGTGTGTGTGTGGCATCGTAGCTCTCAAACGGATGGACCGATTTCAATTCGGTTTTTTTCTAGCTAGCTAAGTTTGGTTAATATCGGTCCAGCTGTGTAAGAGTATCAGCTCTTTTCCAAAATGATGTAAGGCATTTTTGACGTATGATTACTCGATTAAGTGCTTCACGCGTGCCCGTATAATCGTTATATATTATGACAATTAATTGATAACTTTGACCTGATGCGTAGGGGGTTTTTAACTTTTTAATTTTATCGTACACTAGCTGACCTACGCAACCTCGTTTGCGTCCAAACTACCATCCCCCGTTTTAACCCCAAAAGGGGGTTGATTTCTAAAGATACATTATTAGTACACCTCCACACCATCTTTAGAGCATACATTTTAAATTTCAAGTCTCTTACTTCAAAAACATAGGACTTTCATACAAATGTTCAACCCCCGTTTTACCCCCTTAAGGGTGGAGTTTCGTAAAATCCGTTCTTAGCGGATGTCTACACCCTATAAGGAACCTACCTGCTAAACTTCAAGTTTGTAGGTAGGTGTTATAGTTTCTGAGATTTCGTGATTAATAAGTGAGTGGTATTTCGCCTTTATATATATAGAAAACTAGCTTTTGCACGCAGCTTCCCTCACGCATACTTTCGTTCCCTGATTTACCCCCTTAAGGGTGGAGTTTAGTAAAATACATTCTTAGCGGATGTCTACACCCTATAAGGAACCTACCTGCCAAATTTCAAGTTTGTAGGTGTTATAGTTTCTGAGATTTCATGATTAATAAGTGAGTGGTATTTCGCTTTTATATATACCATGTGTCCCAAAATTCAACGATAAGCGGGAGCCAAAAGGTAGACCTGCTCATGAGTACATAAGGAAAAATAATGAAAAAAATATACCTAGTTTTTTTTTAGTTACAAGAAAAATTTCGAATTTCTTTGAAAATTTACACCCTTCATTTTTTTTATTTATTTATTACGTAGTGGTGTCCTTACTTTTTTTTTACAAGACCATGAGTCAAAGTACACTAAGAGTAAAAATATTTCAAAATTGTAGGGAAAAAAATTATTTTGAACGTTTTTTGTGTAAAAACTGCGGGCAATTTGGTGTTTTTAAGAGTTGTGGTGAATAGTAATAAGTATAGTAATAGTAATAGTAATATCATGAAAGGTATACATTTTCAAAGAAATTCAAAATTTTTCTTGTACCTAAAAAAAAACTAGGTATATTTTTTATTATTTTTCCTTATGTACTCATTAGCAGGTCTGCCTTTGGGCGCCCGCTTATCGTTGAATTTTGGGACAACCTGTATAGATGTAAGTACTTCTTAGTTTGAATGAACTGTAGTGTATTTAAACAAATGAAAACAGGTGACAATCAATATCAGTGTTTTAATTTTAAACTATTTTTGACAACCCTTAGTCAGTCCACCTAGTTTGTGTGTATACCTCAGGTTTCGTGTCACTGCATAATTCTACTTTTTGTTGCTCTTTTTTCTACTATTTTCACAAAGGGCAAACTACGTTTTTAGTTTCAAAAGCAAAAAAGAACCTACCTTTTAAACTTTACTCTTTAGAAGCCAGGAATATAATAATTAACCCCTCCGATGATGAATGGTAAGTATTAAAATATTGTGTCTTAGGACTCGGTGACGTGGATCAGTAGAATTTTTAAAGTTATCTGTATTAGAGCTTTGCACGCGTATTAAGCCATTACAATGTGAAAAAATCTAATATGCGAGAGAAAGTACAGTCAAATAACTGAGTTTGCAATCCAATTCTGTATGGCGACGTAGACACGCAACATAAGAACCTACAAAATGTAATAATACACCAAGATATGAGTTTATCGAAATACGGCTTTCTCTGTTATTGCTTTTGTATAACATTCTCATATTTTATTTGCATTATACACAAACTAACTACGCATGAAATGTACTAATATTTGCTAGACACGTTTGCGATTCATCTTGTTAATTTAAAGGAGGGGGGGGGGGGGGGGGGGGTTATAGTAAGGATAAGTCATTCTGTACGTAAAACGTTAATTTCACCCCACAAAAACATTTGAATATACACGTGTTAAGATTTTTTTTACATATATTCAAATCACTGATCTATACTTAAGAATGAAGAATAAATCTAATTCCCTAATCAAACTAAATGCAGGTATATACCTTATATGTGACTAACAACTTAGTATGAAGTAAAATAAGTTGGTAAGTAGAGTAAGTTTGTAAAAACAATGAAAGACGAACTAATGTCTGGCCAAAACTATAGTATTTGATACTTGTGACTTACTGATACTTTTTATATTTTTTTTATGGAATAGGCCGGCAAACGAGCAGACGTATCGCCTGATGGTAAGCGATTACCGCCGCCCATGGACACTTGCAACACCAGAAGCGTCACAAGTGCGTTGTCGGCCTTTGGGGGATGGGGGGGAGGTGATAGGGGTAGGGCCTCCGGTATCCTCACTCACTTGGTGAAACACAGCGTAAGCACTATTTCACACCGGTTTTCTGTGAGGCCGTGGTATCACTCCGGTCGAGCCGGCTCATTCATGCCGAAGCGTAGCTCTCCCACGGTAACACGGTACGTATACTTAATCGCTATTCAATTTAGTTATCTTTTGTATATAAAAATTATGTAGGTATAACATACAAAAGTAAAAACCACATACCTACTGTTTAATCTACAACATCTTCTGTAATATTTTGACTAAATTAAATAATAGCATAGACGTGTTCTAATTTCTATTGAAAAATATAACCTTTAGAAAAACAATCGACGCAATGATAAAAATTACCCAGCTCTTTGTAAACAATTGAAGGTACCAAAAACAGTCATAATTTATTACTGAACACATCTGTGACACTACAACATGCGCTCATTCCTTGTACAAACATACCGACACTTTATTGTCTACAAACAAATGCCTATGTTGACTTATGACACAATATTAGGTCATAGGATTTTCATTTTTAAATACTCGTAATCTAAACGTAAAAGTTATAGACCTTATAGCAACAATGAAAGAATAGTGTCACGGGGTGGAACACACCTGTCAGTAAGGCATAAAAGTCAAACAAGCATTTTAACAACGATGTTCCTATGGTAAACGTTATTAACGGCTAGAAAAATATTGTCAAGGTAATGTCAAAATCATTTAGACTCATTGCGAGGTTATATATTCTGGCGTTACATAGCTCGAAAAACCATTCATATTCCACACATAGGCTATATAACATTAAATGACTATATTTCTAAAATTACCTATTTCAAATTATTTGTGATCAACGTTTCATTTTTTAAAAATGATTTGTGAACAAACTGTGATAGTTCACGGTGGTAACTCCTACCGCAATGATCTATCAGATTCTATTAAACGTACTGTATTTCTAAAATATATTTTTGAAAGGTGAATCATCGATTACTCATCAATATTCCCATTTTAACATTTCGCAGACTTAAAAGGTTCGCAAGTATAGCAACAAACATTTTCTAACCCCTACAGGCAATTCTGCCCGAACTTCGTTTAGTTTCATAACTTCTTTTATATAGTATAGCAAAAACGTTGTCTGACGTTGAAAAGTATCTGTTTGTTCTGCCAAACTATTAACTATAATGGTTTCGGTAGGTTTTTACAGCTCCCAGCCATCACAGACTGAATTGTTCTTCAAATGTAAAACTTGAATTAGGTAATATGATTAAAGAGAAAAGATACCAATCTAAGACGATAATACTTCTGATGTTTGGTTTTTATAAACCATACATTAAGTACATTTTATTTAATTAAGTAGGTTGCTTGTCGTGTCTTGAGCTCAATCGGTGAAGAACCATTACTTCAGTGTTGCCATTGTTAAAATTAACTACTAAGAAAAAAATAGAGACACAAACTTCTGTCTTTTACGCGTATTCTTAACTAATACAGAATATAAGGTTTATCTGTATCAAATCGTCCACCCAGCGCACTCACAAAATAAAATACATTTCGTATGTTTGCTTGCGAGTGATGTAAGCAATTGTGTCAAGTTCCTCCTCGCAAGACTCATAGCCTAGGTAGGTCAATTTCTTTCTGCGAGTTTTCACACCTCAAGATGTGCTCAGTCAACAAGATAACATTTGTAATAATATTCTTGAAAACATGACCAAACTTTACTGTGAGGGCGTTTGTAACAGCAAATAAATCATTTGTAATTTATTTTCTTGGAAAAGTCTCGTAAACCTAATTTCTTTATAAATGTCATCTGTCATGTGTAATACACGTTACTTTTCTACACAAAAGGTCACGTTTCATAAAATTATCCCTTGTACTCTTGTAATATTTATTATCACTCGATTTTATACAACACTAGCTGACCCGGCGAACTTCGTACCGCCATATTTATATACAATAATTAGCAATAAATTAAAATTGCGACTATAATTTGAGATTTAAACTATCCTATCTCTCAATTTGGATCGAACTGCACATGGTGTGCAAATTTTATTATAATCGGTTAAGTGGTTTAGGAGTCCATTGAGGACAAACATTGTGACACGAGATTTATATATATTAAGACTAGCTGACCCACGCAATCTCGTTTGTGTCTCGTAGCGTGATAATTTTTCCCCGTTTTTGAAACATTCTTCATTGGTGCTCCGGTCTTATTGGTCTTAGCGTGATGATATATAGCCTAGGGCCTTCCTCCATAAATAAGCTATCTAACACTGAAAGAATTTTTTAAATCGGACCAGCGTTTCCTGAGATTAGCGCGTTCAAACAAACAAACAAACTCTTCAGCTTTATAATATACACTAGCCGACCCACGCAACCTCGTTTGCGTCTCCTATTGCCCGTAGCGTGATAATTTTCCCCCGTTTTTAAACATTCTTCATTAGTGCTCCGCTTCTATTGGTCTTAGCGTGATGATATATAGCCTATAGCCTTCCTCGATAAATGGGCTATCTAACAATGAAAATTTTTTTTTCAAATTGGACCAGTAGTTCCTGAGATTAGCACGTTCAAACAAACAAACGAACTCTTCATCTTTATATATTAGTATAGCTGTATTTATTATACTCTTCTAAGGTCTAATACTCATAATCAACAACACATTTATTTGGATAAAGATTAATATTAGGTATTATGTTGATAAAAACTCTTTGGCAAATAACTCATTATTAGGTACCAACTCTTGGCGTCCTAAACTCGTGATAACTTCTAAACGAAATGTCCGATTGGGATGAAACGAAAAGTATTTTACTTCTACATAAATACCCTTGATAATATAATGCTTAATTTGGATAAGGATTAATATTACGATACACATTTAACGTAGTTTCTCTCTTCAGACCATTTAATAATTTTTTTTAACACAAAAGCGGTTATTGTAACTAAACCATGATAGTTAGATATATGCTCTCGCGGACTTTTTTGTAGATCTTAATGGGACCTACAAACCCGTAATACATTATTTTGTTCTATTGTATATAGTTATTGCAGCGCACGCAAAAATAGGTTTTCGATTTCACACCTTGGGTTACGAAATACGAATTTTCTTACGGATCCCTAATTTTTTGAAAATAAAATATAGCCTATAGCCTTCCTCGATAAATGGACTATCCAACACTGAAATAACTTTTCAAATCAGACCAGTAGTTTCTGAGATTAGCGCGTTCAAAGAAACAAACAAAGAAACAAACTCTGCAGCTTTATAATAATAGAGTTTAGTGGGTAAAAAATTCAATTCCCGAGAGGCAGTACAAAATGCCTTTGAAGAGTTTGTTGCCTCCCGTCCAGCTGATTTTTACAAGAAGGGCATCAATAAACTGCCAATGCGTTGGCAAAGATGCGTCGATTGCATGGGTGATTACTTCGAATAACAGAAATAAAAAAGTTTGAAAAAATAAGTACTTTCACTTATTGCATACAAAACGGCAATTTCATAGGTAAAGACCTATTATTAGTATAGATAAGTATAGATTATACACCATTACCATCTTTGTTTTAAAATAAACTTCACGCTTTGCAGTTGTATTAGAAAGGCTTTCTCACTACAATAAGTTACAGTTATATAATTAAGTGCAGCTTTATATTTACTTTTAATTTAATGTAATATTACAAATTTTGTACCTACATCGTATTCATAACCATCCATATTATTTGAATGAAACTTTATAATACCACAAAACGCTTCAGAGTTAAAAGCTTCTAATGCTTCGAATATTGGTTCTATTCAGTGAATGAAGAGCAGCTAAAGGAAATGTTTAGTTCCGTCAATATTCCATTTCCTGGCACCAAGAAAATGATGTTAGTATGCATTTAAGGTTTAAATGGTGGTATGTTTTATTATTTTATCAATGAAAGACATGGTTATTAAATATTTTTTACAAGAAAACATCTTCAACATAAACCAGTCCTTGTTATTACAGGAAATAAAGTTCTTTTGGGCCTGTACGTCTGATTTTTAGTTAGCTTTTGTTACGCTGGAACTACTAAAGTCCATAGTCAAACTGTTGTAACTGAGCCACAAATTTATTTTAGGTATGTAATTCTTAAAGGTATAAAAATGTATCATTCAGGTAGTTTTATCAGTAATAATAAATAATAAATATTTCGGACATCTAACACACAACGCCATCTAGTCCCAAGCTAAGCAGAGCTTGTGTAATGGGTACTAGATAACTGATACAAATACATATATACTTTTTTTTTTGTAAATACATACATATTATACATCGCTCATGTACGCTCATACATACACATACATATCAGTATTCTTTTTTTATTTATGATACAAGAATACGACACCATTTTATATGAACTACTTGATAATATAGGTACTCGTATTAAGTAGTTATCACATAATAAATTTTTATGAACTTTTGCATCCAACTGTACCAGAAACAGAGTTCAGTACGAATATTTTTCTAGTTTTTAGTTACAAAAACGTGTTTTTTTTTATTTTTAAAACTACATTTATGATTTGTTGTTTCACGTTGTGCTACAGAAGTGCTACGAAACTTCTGTCTAGTCGAGTCTGAAAATCCATCATTATGCTAATTTAAAGTTTTACATACATACATAATAAGAGCGGGTAACCCCGAATAGAGTAGTAAGGTGTCACCACTAGTAATGGCGGCGGGCATTATTCATTATTCTCTACTGAAAGCTACCGCACGAGGTGTATCTTACCAATCGTGTTTGATTTTATGTGAACTTGTAATACAATGAACTAATAAGATATTGGACTAAACCAGTGTGCTCATATTTTAAAATAGCTATCGTTCTAACTCTTCCTTTTTAGGGTTCCGTGCCAAAGGCAAAAAACGGAACCCTTATAGATTCGTCATGTCTGTCTGTCTGTCCGTCTGTCTGTCTGTCCGTCCGTATGTCGAAGCCACTTTTTTCCGAAACCATTAGAACTATACTGTTGAAACTTGGTAAGTCGATGTATTATATGAACCGCATTAAGATTTTCACTCAAAAATTCAAAAAAAACAATAAATTTTGGGGGTCCCCATACTTAGAACTGAAACTCAAAAATTTTTTTCATTAAAACCATACGTGTGGGTATCTATGGATAGGTCTTCAAAAATGATATTGAGGCTTCTAATATCATTTTTTTCTAAACTGAATACTTTGCGCGAGAGAGACTTGCAAAGTGGTAAAACGTGTCCCCCCCCTGTAACTTCTAAAATAAGAGAATTAAAAAATATATATGATGTGCATTACCATGCAAACTTCCAGCGAAAATTGGTTTGAACGAGATCTAGTGAGTAGTTTTTTTTTAATACGTCATAAATCGTAAACCGCAAAAAAAACCACTATTATTAAAACATCGATCAAAGTTACAACTTAAAAGAACTTTTATATTATGCTACTTGCTGCTTCGGAATCCTTCATGGGCAAGTCCGACTCGCACTTGGCCGCTTTTTACAACACTTATATTATAAATGCAGAAGTAACTCTGTCTGTCTGTCTGTCATGCTTTCACGGCAAAACTGCTGCACCGATTTCAATGAAATTTGTCATGAAGATACTTTGATTCTTAAGGAAGGACATATGCTACTCTATACTGCTATATCCGACAAACAAGCGGGCGGAGCCGAGGGCAAAAGCTAGTATTACATATAAATGAACAGTAGACTATAAGGATTTAACTTTTTAGGGTTCCGTAGTTCACGTCTTGGAATCCCTCTAGTTTCGTCATGTCCGTCCGTCCATCCTCGGTTTACCTTCCAATTGGTTTATTCTAGAAATTGAATTGAAATTGAATTGGATAGATATGTATATTTAATACGTCGACAAAGTCCTAAAATAAAATTCCGAAAAATATTTTTACCGATGTTACATAAGTACGTCAAATAAATAGGCAATTACTATCAATTTGACTGCACGTTTGGCCTAGTGGTTTAACGGTCACCACGCCGTGTCCTACTTCGCCAAGTGTCGAGGGTTCAAATCCCACGTAGGACAACAACGAATTGTTGTTCTGAGTCTGGGTGTTCTTTGTATCCGTTTCATGTATGTTTGTAAAGTCCCCCGTGACACAGGATTTATTTCTAGTGAGGGGGTAATCTTTTTAAAAATAAAATTTACTATCACTATATAATAAAGCTAAATATTTTTTCAATTTAATTATTTACTGAATATAGTATTCGAAAATGGATCAAATTCTAAAAACTAGATGAGCGAAACATTATCTAGTTTCTGAATTCCGCAACGCAAGTAGTTTGGTATGCATATACAATAATATACATGCAGTAAAACATTTTAGAGGTAAATATTGGCAGAAAGATAATAATCGGGTAACATGCCAGTTGCGGGAAACTCGAGTATGTTGACAACGCGATTAAAATTCAAAGGAACAGCTTGGGGTTCCAAGACTGCAATATTGGATAGTTTCCAGCTATTGCTGTCCGATTTGAATAGATAAATAGTAAAATTTTAGTCAACCTTTTTGTTTAATTATTTAGTTGTACGCTTTTTAGCTGGCTAACATGGCATGCATAATACTAAGCCCTACCTACTCGGTAAGAATAATACTATTAAGATAATTCTCCTCAAAAGTATTTGCACTTCATTTTTTACATCGGAAGCTAGCGCATTAATATTTATGCTTCTTACACGACTTGACCGCTATATCCAATGTGAGTAAGTTATAAGTTGTAATTTTTCACGCTTTGCTGTTTCACATTGTGGTTGCGTTGATGAATATGAGGAACAGAAGAGGCGTGAATACATTTTTGGTTGTATATCGTATCAAACATTCAGCTCAATCGGTGCAGAACTTTTGGAGTTTTGAAAGCATCATTCCGTAAATGGACTTTACATTTTTATATAATACTAGCTGACCCGGCGAACTTCGTACCGCCATATTTACATACCTGTCTCAGCTTCCCACTGGCAGTGTACAGTCGCGGACAAAAAAACACTTTTCCCTTTATTTTTTTTCTTTCGAGCAAAAAAAGAATGAATGAAATCGGACTATGTGTTATTGAATTACAACCAAGTACATATTTTGACTTTCATCCCCTCTCTCCAGGAAACCGTGCTGAATTTCGGGATAAAAAGTATCCTATGTCCTACCTCGTAGTATGAACTAAAATCATGCCAAGTTTCATTTGAATCCGTTCAGTAGTTTCGGCATGATGCGCGGCCAAGATACAGACAGACAGACAGACAAAAATGAAAAATGTTTTGGCTTCAGTATCGATAATAGAGAGCCCTCCAAAAAAAAATTTCAAAATATCTTTAATGTACAGAATTGGACCTGTTACATTCTTATTATAAGTATAGATACACCAGATTTTGCATGCAGCTCCGCCAGCATGTACCTATATCGGTTGTCACTATAAAAAGAAAGTAGCCTATGTTCTTCCACCAGAAGCAAAAAAATCTTATTCTTAATATTTTAACACTTTTAAGAAGGAATACTAACAAAGTGAATCACTTAATATTATTAGTTCTAACCAATTCAGCTAAGCTAAATAAAAGGGTTATTATTAAAATTCTTGTAGAATAAGTTGGCAAGGCTCACTTTAGTGGGATTCAAACCTACGATTCGTTATTTTATACTGCTTCTATTAATATTGTAAATATTACACTTAATATTCTGAAATCTTCCTAATCTCACTCCTGCTATTCGGCCAACCATGAAACAAAAAGGAAACGTGTTATTTTTAAACCTGTCGACCACATCACTCAAAGTGACAATACAGTACCGTCAGAGCTGACAACAAAGGAGGGGAACGTTTTAGAAGGGTAAAACTAACAATATATATATACACATACCAACTATATGTATAAATAAGTAGGTATTTGTTCTTTATGAAAGAATGATGAACTAGATTACGTCTTAAGAATTGACATTAGATTCCCATATTAACGAAGTTTAGAAGTTAGAAGGCTAGCAGCGGCGTAAGTTTAATCATTTAAGTGCTGCATATTTCACGCGAAAAACAAAGTGATTGGAATTTCGCTGAATGACATGACATCCTAACGAAAATATAATATGTCCATGCATATAATTAATCCCGTCTTAACCGTTAACCTTTGAAATATGGTTTGACATAGCTCTGATGAATTGCTATCTATACTTACTTATAATAAAAATGTAACAGGTCAAATTCTGTACATTGAAGATATTTTGAAATTTTTTTTGGAGGGCACTCTGTTATCGATACTGAACCCAAAACTATTTTTTTTCATTTTTGTCTGTCTGTCTGTCTGTATCTTGGCCGCACATCACGTCGAAACTACTGAACGGATTGAAATGAAACTTGGCATGATTTGAGTTCATACTACGAGGTAGGACATAGGATACTTTTTATCCCGAAATTCAGCACGGTATCCTGGAGAGAGGGGGTGAAAGTCAAAATATGTACTTGGTTGTAATTCAATAACACATAGTCCGATTTTATTCATTCTTTTTTTGCTAGAAAGAAAAAAAATAAAAGATAACGAGAAAGGTGTTTTTTTTTTGTCCGCGACTGTACACTGCCTGTGGGAAGCTGAGACAGATATGTCAATATGGCGGTACGAAGTTCGCCGGGTCAGCTAGTTATTTACTATAATTGTATGTTAAAGCAAAAATTTTTACAAAAACAAAAACCGACTTCAAGTTTCGTCTTGATTTCTCTTGGATGCCATCATCAGATCTTAGTGTCCTTATCATGGTACCACCGTTGGGATATCTCCTTTCCATTAAAAAATAACCATCAAAATCGGTTCATAAACGACGAAGTTATCCGCGAACATACATAAAAAAAGCATATATACGATCGAATTGGGAACCTCCTCCTTTTATGAAGTCAGTTAAAAAAACTAATCACCAGAATTATAGTTTTCATAAGAAATTCAATTTTCAATCCTAGAGATTTAAATTTTATTCATTAACAATGTTTACAAGTTATTTTACGTTGAAATCTCTTTAGTTTGTGTTTTAAATTACTTTAATCCGCTAAAATAAATGGGCATCTCACAAATTATAATTAATTTTAACATTTGTTTATTTTACTAAAAGTCTGAAACGACCAGACTTCTAATTGCTGTGAGACTAATAAAAATTTAATGCCTTAATTTTTCAATTGGAAAGATCTGGAAGATTTTTATTCTCAACTAGCGAGCCGGACCGGTTTTGCACGGAAGTATTTGCAATTCTCGAATTTTCTCCACTAATCTATGCATGTATTACACATATAAACTTTTCTTTTGAATCACTCTATCTATTGCCGAAAACTGCATTAAAATCCGTTGAGTATTTTATAAAAGAAAAATATGTACATTTTATACTATGTATCGAAACTTTTTAACCTTACCTCATGAGACTACATTATGCTATACAATTATACATAATGAAAATACATTCGTTTTTGCAATTAGTGTAAAATCATGCCGCCGGTTCCTTTATATTAAGAAAGGGCCAACCTTCAGCTAAGCAGTATTACCCAATTATTGATTTTGGCGTAACAAGTGTTTATAGGCACAGCTAATATCTTAATTACATGTACCGACTTTACTACTATTAGTGTGTGTGTTTTCACTTCAATATAAATGTTGTTGACTTCTAAATACATTTAGTGGCCAATTCAAATTATGTACGTAATGAATTAATTATTGTTAATCGTAAAAGTTTATTTGAGTTCAAAGTTTTTTTAAATAGAATAGAGGGCAAATGAGCAGACGTATTGCCTGATGGTAAGCGATTACCGCCGCCCATGGACACCCGCAACACCAGAGGCGTCACAAGTGCGTTGCCGGCCTTTGGGGGAGGGGATAGGGGGAGGGGATGGGGCAAGGGGATGGGGGAGGGGTTGGGGTATGGGCCTCCGGTATCCTCACTCACTCGGTGAAACACAGCGCAAACGCTGTTTTATACCGGTTTTCTGTGAGGCCGTGGTATCACTCCGGTCGTGCCGGACCATGCATGCCAAAGCGTGGCTATCCCAAGTACCTACAGTTAACAAGGGATATATATTATGATAATAACTTTAAACGAACCAATCTTTGTATTTATAACTAGCTGAGCCCCGCGGTGTTACCCGCGGTACAACAACAATCGCGGCAAACGTCGCGGGGTAAGTAAAAAAAACTATGTGAAAAGTATCTTATGTCCGTCTCCTGGTTCTAAGCTACCTCCCCACCAATTTTCAGCCAAATCGGTTCAGCCGTTCTTGAGTTATAAATAGTGTAACTAACACGACTTACTTTTATACAATATAAATATCTACCTATATATATGTAATATAACTTTTAAAAAAAAAATGGTTCTAGACAATTGAAATTGAACATCAAAAATAAGTGGAAGGTTTGGTCTAAGGCAGACCGTTTGTCAACTTAAGAGCTTTTTCTCATTACTGATTCTCCAGCCCAGGTATAATAGCGGCATGAAGTCAGTGATCCATTTTATTACCTAACTGACTGCGCTCCGTGACATTATCCGTATAAATTGTTGCTTTTGGATCAGATTCAGTTCACGATTTAGTTGGTTTTTTTTTTTTTCTATTTTTTTTGTAAAAGTTATATTATTATAACATCAGCTATCCACCAGTGAAAGTTCTGCCATAATCGGTCTAGTCATTGTATCGCATATATACACACATCAAAAGTGTCTAGGGATCAAGCATTTTTATGCGGATTTCTTGAGATTGCGATGTGGATTTGGCCCTGGCCTGCTCAGTCGCCAGACTTGAACCCGATTGAGCATGCATGGGATATGCTACAGAGAAGAGCTCTGCCGAATATGGAGGGTATCCAGTCGCAAGAAGACCTTTTTTTGTTGTTGCAACGAACATGGGCGGCCATTCCACAGCGTGATTTGGATGAACTCATTTTGAGTATGCCAAACCGATTCTTGTGTTGTTAGTGTTCGCGGTAGAAACACGGATTATTAATTGTTTAAGTTACCTAATAAAATTTTAAAGAAAACTGTTATTTCAGTCTTTTTTTCGAACTTTAATGTTAGTGGTTCAAATGTCAAAAATCCTTTTATTAGGACAATGGCAAATTTCTTTATTAATGCAAAGGTGACTTGGTTTATCGTTACTGTGACAAACGAAAACACTTTATTTGATGAATCCTTAAAGAAAATTTTAATTAATATCAATCAGGAGAAAAGTTATTGCAAAAATATATGTTGATCCCTAGACACATATGTTGATCCCTAGACACTTTTGATGTGTGTATTATACATGCAGTGAAAAACTGTTGATTTTAAATTACTAACTGAAACTTCAATTTTATTTATTTGTATTAATAATACTGAAACGTTAATAAAATTCCGTAATAGCGCGCTACGTTAACAGAGCGTTAGTGATTGCAGAGGAGACGCGATCCACACGTCAAATCAAGTCGTCTAGTAGAACGGTGTCCGATGTAGGACGCGTACCTAGACGTCTACCTATACATAAAACACTCAAACTTCAACGATCAAACACAGAGGTAGAGACAAGTTAAGACGGGTCTAGAAGACATGGATAGTTCATTCACGTTAAGAAAATAGGGATACAATAGTAATCCATTCATCAAGCCCTGCACTCTAAAGAATCTGCTTAACAGTTTTCGTTAGGAACTATGATTGTCAAGTCCGCTCTTCAGAATACGACTCTGGGCTACTGATACTGCTTTAATTCGTCAATGAATTTTTGTTATAAAATTGTCAGAAAACTTTTATGTACGGCCTTGCCAAAATGTCGACTATGCCTGATCGAAGGCATTATTAGAATCCAAGAGTGGTGGTCACCATACTCATTGCGTTGAGGTTGTTTTCTTTATAGGGCGTGCAACCTTGTCGAAACGACAGGCATATCAGAGGTATGAAATACCTTTAAATAAGTGATCGCGTTAATTCCCGTAAAAATAATAATTATTGGATTCTTTATGTTGCTAAAAAGAACATATTTAAATGAAAATGTTTTCATGTGAAACGAATAAATAAAAAAAAATAAATAAAATGTTTACTCTGCACTGACGCTTAATTTTGTTGATCGGTGCGTAATTCCTTTGGTCAGCTCTACGGGATCAGAATTAATTAGAGTAACGCTTTAGCTGACTGTCCACTGAAGCGTAGTTGATCAATCAAGAGATGTCTATTCTACTACAATGGATGTAATATGTTTGATAAAATTTATATATATATATTTTTTTGGAATAGGGGCAAACGAGCAGCCGTATCGACCGCAACACCAGAGGCGTCACAAGTGCGTTGCCGGCCTTTGGGGGATGGGGAGGAGGGTGGGGGGAGGGGTTGGGGCATCCGGTATCCTCACTCACTCGGTGAAAAACAGCGCAAGCGCTATGTCACACCGGTTTTCTGTAAGGCCGTAGTATCACTCCGATCGAGCCAGCCCCATACATGCCGAAGAAAGAAAGAAAATTGTTTATTCTGACAAACACAGGACAGTAGGTACGTGGTTTTAAACAGACGCAAGATAAAAGAAGACAAGCAATTGCCCTGTGCAATGCCAGAAAAGGCGCCTATCTCAGCATACTGCTGTAGCCAGAGTGAGTGACTACAGCGCTGGTATTTGGTATTACGAATGGGCCCGTGCTCGGTGTCGTCGGTCCGACCGTGTCTGGTGGTAAATATTTGTGTGTGTGTGGTGCGTGCCGCGAAGCGTGGCTCTTCCACGGTATAATTATTTTGCGAGCTTAGAATAATAACGCATAGAAACCGGGTCCGCGCGTCCGTTTTGAAGCACCTCAAATGGAGCCATATATGGCTCCAAACGCCGGGCCGCTTCGTAGTGTTCAAGGTCAAAGTACGCCGAACGTGTCTCGCGAAAAAAAAACAATTATGATGGTTTGTTCAATTAGATTGTGTCACAACGCATCTGAAAAACAAAAGAAGTGTGATAACATCGCTTTTCACAGGTAAGTTTTTAATATTTCACAGTATTTTGTAAATAATTAGGTCAAAATAGAAATGTTGTGTTTCAATATTCCGTTTGCATGTGTGCGTATCGCCGCGCGTACTTACGTAATCGTCACACCTATGTGAATCGGTACAGTGCTTCATTTTTGACAGGGCGCTTGTATGAAGACTATCTTTCTATGCGTTATTATTCTAAGTTTGCGAGCCTCCCTCTTGAAATCTACATCTGTATTAAATTGTAAAATCGAAAGTACCTGCCTGTCTGTCATGATTTCACGTAGCGATTTCAATGAAATTTTCATGGTGATTCTTGATGAAGAACACAGGTTACTCTTTCTTTTCTTTTTTTTCCTCTTTCTTTCTTTTAAAAGGACAACTCCCGCACTAGGAATAAATGCTGTGTCGCGGGGGACTTTACAAACATACATGAAACGGACACAAAGAACACTCAGACTCAGAACAGCAATTTGTGGATCACACAAAGTGTTGTCCTACGTGGGATTTGAATCCACGACACTTGGCGAAGTCGGAAACGGCGTGGTGACCGTTAAACCAACCTAGGCCAAGCGTCGCTTTACCGCTTTAACCGACATACACGCGGGCGGAGCCGTAGGTAAAATGAACTTGTTACTATAAGTGTGATTTAAAATATAATAGACATATTTTATCAATACAACTAATGTATCACATGACAGACATTTTAATTAAATAATTAAACTGAAATCAAAATATGTATTTATAGTAACAATGTCCAGCAATGGACTGCGGTAGGCTGATGATGATAGTAACAATGTGTAACCAGCCCATTCGTTTGTATCTGATCTACCATTACTCGAGTATTGTGAATTCTGTTGAAACCCGAAACTTATTTAAAAATCGTAACCGGTCGATGTCTGTACATGTAAGATATATCCGGAAAACTATTAGGCTTTAAGAACGCAATAGAGCCCAAAACAATGATTTCTAGAATTTTTGTCTGTATGTTTGTTTGTCTGTATGTTTGTTTGTCTGTGCGTTTGTGCGCGCTAATCTCAGGATCGGCTTAACTGATTTGAAGGCAGTTTTCACCAATCAGTTGTGGTTTGCTTTACTTAATATTTAGTGTTTGTTTCATCTAAATCGGTTCATAAATAAAAAAGTTATGTCAGTTTAAAGAATCACCGCGATATCCGACATTAATGCGAGCGGGGCCGCAGGCAAAAGCTAGTTGTTAAATATAAATGAAGCGTCTTTTAAAAACGAGTAACAAACAACTCATCACAGTAAAGATAAACTTCCATGATTTGTTGTCATTTGTCAAGTACATTTTAACGGCTTAGTACTTCTTTACACAGACAGTTGTTGCTGTGCTAATTAAATAAAATACATTAAGTACCTAAACATGGGTAGCAACCTTAAGTATTACCTGATATAATCCTAATACCTACGTAAACAACTGAAACTGGTAAGAGAGAAATAAATTATTTAAAAAAATAATCACTTAGTCTATAATTATTGTTTTGATACTTTTACCACCTGTATTCTTATAATTTTATGAAGTCTTAATTCAGGCTATAAACGATATCTACCTATTTTAACCTACATTATGTTACGATGGAAGTAGCTAAACACGGATTTTTGTAAATCTATATATGGAGGAACCAACTGAACTAAATATATACGTCTTTCAAAATGTTACAATATCATTGGTTACAATACAAAGATATTTTATTAACAAAACAAAAGGAAATTTCACTAAATCAAAAGAATAAAAATTCACTTCTTGAGTTCACGACATGTTTTAGGTGTATATAATGTCGATATCAGCGTAAATAACGAAAAGATAAATGCAGCGTCATCTAACGAACATCAGTCAATGTGTCTTTAATATGATCCGCAATGAATCAAATCAATCAAATCTATACATTCAAACCTTTTGCTAGGAAAGTTCTTTATGCCATTAGTAAAAATATTTGAACAATATTGTAATACACTCTAAGGCGTTACATGCAATGTAACAACGGAATATTACCTACCTGAATCTGGCAGAAGTTTGCCTTTCTGCTCGACGTCACTTTCTGCTGACGTTGCTCCATAATTCTTGTACGTCTTTGCCTTGTTCCCTGAAGGCTCCTCATGTTTTGTTACCTTGAATCTTTCCGACATCTTCATCTATTAACACTTACACACTTAAAATATCACTACACTGATATGAATACTGAATATGTTTACAGATATGTATTGGTTCATTTATTGTTTAGTTCACTCTTCGTCCATTTTTCTCCCCCGTCACCTAAGAATTTTGTCAGGTTAATTACTATAAACAACAATTTGTAACTAAACGACTTTTTCAAGCTTCGTCACGGCTTTGTACTTTGTAATGTAGTATCCGACGTCGCGCACTCGGAAATTAAAATAATAAGAAAGATATTTATGTTTTCAATGGACATGTGGTTGATAATCATAATTAATTCAACGGTTACACATCGTTGAACTAATCGTAAATTCCTTCAGAGGAATAGTTAAACGTTAAATACCTGTTTATGTATGTATATCCTAAAAGCTTAAAATAATTATGGTGTAAATTGAATAAAATACGGTTACATAAACATATTTAAAAAAACTATACTTTCTCAATAAAGATAAAACTTTGTATAATAAATGCTTATTAATAATTTAACCCCATCACTCAAATCTATCAGCAAATAAATATCAAAGTATGTTACCTTTTTCTTCTTAGATTTATATTCTGTTACAAAAAGCAACGGGAGGGCCCCCGAATAAAGCAATAAAGGTAAAACGGTTTGTTAAGTGAGCGTTATACTTAGTAAATGTTCACCGGAATAGGCTATTATCAGAGGAACCTTAATATAAAGCGCACATTAGGACGCTTCAATTAATTACATTAGCTGATATAAACTTCAAACCATTACTGATATGTAATGATGTAACACACACGTACTGAAGTTAACTCAATCACGTAATAGGCGTTACTTACTTTTGAGTTGGTTTTTGATATTACACAATATTTCAATAACAAATGTAATAATAAAAGAAATTCGAGGCGTTTTTTTAGTAAATACATTATAATGCGGAAGGGCCGCTCATGGTAAGATTTAACAGGATTTTCTTCTCCATACCCAGTGATTGAAGTTACAGTGATAGCTTAGGTTATGCTTTTTTTTTAAACTCAGTAGAGTATGAGATTACATAATAAATGGTGACCCCTAAAAAAAACCCTGTATACCAAGACGTCTTCTAAAATATGTTCGAAATTAAGTATAAACACAGTCAGTCAGTGTATTTTAGAGTGATTTAAATTAAGTTTTTTTTTTGATATCGTTATCTAACAGAAATAAAGCGTCTTAACCCTAGCATACGATGTTTTAAAGATTAAGATCCATACAGTCAAGATTACAAAATCACACTAACATTATAATTTTAATAGTAACTTACAAATATTAACAAATAATGAAATTCACTAAAAGGCGAATGTTCCGTCGACCAGTGATCGATCATGTAAGTCTACTTGTCATGGTTTCTTTTAAGAACTAGTAGAATAAGCAATAGCTGATCGATTACGCCTAATATCTTTGAGTTTGATAAAAAATTCAAAACTAGTAACATAGAAACTTGGTATTTAGAAGCTTAGATAGCTTTACAAGTAGTTTGTAAAACTTGCTGCGTAAATAAAGTTAGCGTTTTTCTAGACAAGCTACATGAATTATATTGTACCGACTTACTGTACAAAATTTTATAAACGTCCTAACCTTGACTGCACGGTTGGCCTAGTGGTTGAAGCACTTTAAGCGGTCGCCACGCCGCTTTCTACTGCGCTGAGTTGTGGGTTCAAACTCCACATGGGCAAACACTTTGTGTAATCCTCAAATTGTTGTTCTGAGTCTGGGTGTTCTTTATGTTCGTTACATGTATGTTTATAATATCCCCGCGACACAGAACTTATTCCTAATCAAGGAGCTGTCTTTTTAAAAACAAAGACTATTAATAGTTTAAACTCTAAAGCAATACACCTGTTATGCGCTTACCATTTTAAAAGAAAAAAAATATGTAAAAATCTCTTATGTTACAAGTGCACAATTTGAACAAACACCCTTGGCTTTCAGAAATTACCCGCGATGAATTACAAACAATGTGTCGAATCCAGTTTTTGACTCAATAGTGGAGTTACTAAATAAATCACGAGAAGTACTAACTTGATTATCAAATTGAAATCGTACTATTTCAATTATAAACTTGACTCTGCTCAGGGATCTCGGAGCAGTTCTCAGCTTGACCATTTCGACCAGTTCGATTGAATGAACAACGTTTGCAAACCCTAGGGACTGACAACTTAATAAAATGTTTTTGTTGGTGTTAAAATTACAATATAATAACAATAAAACCAGTTTTTAACATGTCATAGCCTGAATGAAACGATACCCTTTATTTAGAACACCTGGGTTCATTTTCAATGCCGAGCGGTTTTACTAACTCAATAGTTATGGTGAGTAGGTTTTATTCTATAAAGTGTTTGATCGTAAATATGAATAATGCTCACTCTAACACGACTAGATAAAAACGTGTTATTGCAATAAACCTATTACGTTATGCGTGGTATTACGATAATATATTTATAGAGAGAATTGATAAAGCTAGAAATCAAGGTTTACATCACTTGGTCGCCACAACAACAATTTTAAAATATTTTAATTCGTTTGAACAGCAAGAGAAAGTTTAAAAAGTATACCAACCAATAAAAACTACCAGACTACGTAAAAACCTTTGATAAAATGTATATAATAAGCTATGTAACCTGGACTATTATTACGAATCTATTGACACCTCATTTATTAAAATTTGTTCAGTAATTAAACGCTACGGTGCAACGTCGGTCGGTGCAACATACTGTGGCAACCTCCACATACATCGCAACAACAACATAACATACTACAGCGCCATCTACCGAAGATACGTCGAACTACGGACTAACGAAGGAAACGCAGAAACTACCAATCCTGAATCGCACAATAGAAGTTCTCGCGCCGATTATCATATATATACCATCCCAACATCAACCGTTGGGCAGTGGCCCACCAGGCATATTCACCTCGCCTTGTCGGAGGATCCTCCCTTTGTGTTGAAGGGACATAACACGCCGTTCCTCCACAAAACAAATATAGAGACTGCCAAAATATTACCCTTTCTTCGCCGCAATCAAGTAAAAAAATATCGATACTATTTTGTTAACACCATATCAATAAATAACTCGAGTCACTATGTAGTGACTCGAGTTATTTATTGATTAATAATAGAGTTCATACTCTTAATTATGTAATTTAGAGTATATTAACTCTGTTGTAATCGATTTCAGAAATAATAAAACAAACATGCGTTTGTTCTAAGAAAGTGTAAAACTGACAGGCAGTTGATACCGCTATTACTTCAATAAATTGAATTGTTCTCATTTGGAGGAGCTGCTTTGTAACGTTTGACTTCAGCAGGCGACAATCAAGTACGTCGTACTGGCTAATGTTCCCTTTTCTTATGTACTCTCAATTGAATATTAACAATAATAGTAGTGAAACTAGATTTTCTTGTGCAGATATTCGTTTATGAATGAATAGTATACACCAGTGTTCCGCAAAGGGTGTGCCGCGGCACACTGGTGTGCCGTGGTCATCTGTTGGTGTGCCTCGGAAAAATACGATTAGCTCATAAACCTAAATATACGGCCTAAAGAAAAGTATTTAGGTACACAGATGTTAATTACGCGAAAGCACTAGGGAGGTGTTTTGTATCGTTCATCTCTACTAAGTGTGGGTTGGTCAAGAGAGTTAGCGTTATTCTAGGTGTAGTCTATTGCCCTCCTACTATTAACTACTTCTCCGAAGAACCGAGTTCAAAAACACTATTAGTTAGAATGATATCAATTGTCATTTCTCATCCACAACTACGCCGGATCTTCAAACTAAGTATCCCGCTATTGACTCATTTAAATTTTCTTTTCTGTCTTTTGAAGACATCAAAAATATTATCCTATCTATACGCTCTAATACTGTGGAGCATGATGGCAGTTCTCAAAAAGAGTAGTCCTTCACTTCCTGAACACTTACGCCCTATTTCTATTCTATACTTCCTGAATATTGTCACTCTATTTCTATTTTACCCTTCCCGAATATTTTGCCCCATTTCCATTCTACCTTTCCTGAACATTTTCGCCCTATTTCTATTCTACCCTTCCTAAATATTTTCGTTTATTTCTATTTTTCCTTCCTAAACATTTTCACCCTATTTCTATTCTTCCCTCCCTGAACATTTTTGCCCTATTTCTATTCAACCCTTCCGGAATATTTTCGCCACATTTCTATTCTTCCCTTCCTGAGTATTTTCGCCCTATTTCTATTCTTCCCTTCCTGAACATTTTCGCCCTATTTCTATTCTACTCTTCCTGAATATTTTCGCTTCATTTCATTTCTTCTTCTATTGAACATTTTCACCCTATTCCTATTCTTCTCTTCCTGAACATTTTCACCCTATTCCTATTCTTCCCTTCCGGAACATTTTTGCCCTATTTCTATTCTACCCTTCCTGAATATTTTCGCTCCATTTTTATTCTTCCCTTCCTGAAAATTTTCGCCCTATTTCTATTCTTCCCTTCCCATCCAAAGTGCTTGAGATCAGTGCATATAAGCAGCTTTCAGAATTCACTTACAGACAAGTCTGCTCTGATTTCTGAGGACTTTTTATTTTTTTATTCTGTAATTTCTGAGGTCTTTTTATTTTGTCTGCCACAGGCAGTGGCAGACCATACAACTATATAAGAAATATTTAAAGTAGCGGAAGAATGACCTATTTATGTGAATCAGAATTTTTAACTCTTACCACAATAAAAAACAAAAAAGGGAACGCCTCAAGACGATCGACGAAAAGATGAGACCGTCTATGCTCAATTAAACTGTAAAATAAAAATATAGTTTTGTTTTATAAGAATCATCCAAAAGAAATCGAGTCGAACCTTCGTTCGAGGTTTCTGTTTTTGTTATTTTTTTTTAATTTATGGTGTACCTCCATAAATTTTCACCCTCCTAGATGTACCTTGAACACAAAAAGTTTGCGGAACACTGGTATACACTATACGCCGACTAGCGTTATCGAACACCTTCATTGAAAGACTCGGAGATCTGTCTAAGCGTGACAAATGTACATACTTTGAAGTGAAAATTTTAACTTAAATTTTGTTATCCGACATCGTCAATTATGTAATGTCAATGAATAATCAAAGTACAAGCCACGCACGACAAGTCGTTAATTTCCAACATTGTCTTGTTATTATACCTATTCATTGTTTTTTGTTTGTAATAATATACTCACGTATTTCGAAATTTCCATAATTGGCTATGACGTCCTTAAGTATAAAAGGAAGTATGTTTCGAAAGCCAAAATCCGTTTGATCTTTCCCACATTGATGAGAAGAAACGGTCAAAAACTTTACGTGATTCGATTCACATGTTATAAAAATAATAATTTGTATATTTTTCCCATATACATATTAGTTACACGGTACATATTTGATCATTGTGAGAATGGTTTAAGTAATAACCTGTAATACGGATAATAAGGTTTCCAATACACAGCTAAATCACTAAGACAGTGCAACACTATACCTTCATGTAGGATTGTGTTAATAACAGTAGTTTCCGGATCCCTCCCTTCTTAGATGCAGAGTGGCACACCGTGTGGTTTTAGTCGGTCCGATTCCGACACACCGCCCCGCCGCAAACCTCAGTGGGGTGACGACCCGTGGGGGTCTCAAAAAGTAAAAAAATAAAAAGGAGTGCAGAACAATTTAAGAAAAATAACAAAGAGGGAAAAAAACATGTAATATTAACAAGAACAATTCATATAATGTATTACGCAAATTCATACTGAATCTTTAGCACGGGCGTAGCCAGGGGGTGGTTTTTGGGGTTCAAATCCCCCCCCCCCCCGAAATGTTTGTTCACTATTGAAGTTAATAACATTAAACATTGAGAGGCGAGTAAAATAAGTAATATTAAACCTATATGTATTTTGTATTCTCGCTCTATTGTAACATCTCTCTACCGTCATCATTACTGGCAACAGTCAAAAACTTTCGTTTTGAGTCTCTGCAGTGTTTCGGAGAAGATGTAGCGCAGTTTTCCGAACGCTACTCAGTCGAGTTGGACTCGACGATTAACCTCTTCAATGTGTATAGTGTCGGCAAGTCAAAGTATCAACAAAGTATCAAGTCAAGTCATCAATATTAGGGTCCAGTGTTGTCGTGTATACTAACTATCTATAGAACTTCTTCTAGTTTTTGGACTTCCATACTCCGTACCAAAACCAAAACTCTTATAGGATCACTTCGCCTTCGTTGCCCGTCTGTCTGTCCGTCTGTCAAGAGCCGTTTCTGAGAAACGCATTTAAATTTCAAGTTAAAATTAATATCAAATACCTACCTCAAAATTAAAACAATCCTACCTATAAGTCGACGAGATCAAAAGGGCCTTTTATGGTCCGTTTTGCAGCGTAATTTGATCAATGTAACTCTTGAAACCCCTCCCCCCGAAACTGAAACCTGGCAACGCCCGTGATCTTTAGTGTGCTATTTAGACTCGCAATTTTCTAGTTTTTATTTTAAAATAATACGAGTAGTAATTTATTATATTACAGAATGATTAATAATTTTGATTTGATTTCTAAAAGTAGTGCAAATAACTGCAGCCATGGTTGTTTGTATACAGCTTAATGAACAAAGAGGGAAAAAAACATCAAATATTAACAAGAACTATTCATATATGTATTACGCAAATTCATACTGAAACTTTGTGCGATTTGGACTCGCAATTTTCTAGTTTTTATTTTAACAGAATACGAGTTGTAATTTTTAATATTACAGAATGATTAATAATTTCGCTTTGATTTCTGATTGTTGTGCAAAGAACTGCAGCTATGATTGCTAGTATATAGATTAATGAACAAATGCCGTGGTGGTTTTTGCATTAGTTTGCATATAAAACGCTCTGTAACTGCAGTCATGAAAATTGTACAGCTACTTTTGTATAGTTTATTTATTGTAAGTTGTAACTGTTGTTGTTAATGTTACTTCAGGCTACGATTGCTCCGAACAGTGACAGAACATCTATGTGTACATACTAAATAAAATAATAATGGAGAAACTAACAAAATTTGTGTAAAAATAGTCTACTATCATCTTAATTCAGGTACTTTATAGCGTACAACAGTTGATAAAATAAAAGTTAAATAAATCCTAATGTTTCGGCCCTTGTCTTGTTTTAATGAGACTGATAAATTTGGCTTGGTACTCTTCGCAACTAACCCTTTCTTTCTTCTAACTTTCAGTGTTCTCACTTTGACATTAAACTGTGTTTTTTTAATTTTTAACTGACTTCAAAAAAGGTGGAGGTTCTCAATGCGACTGTATTTTTTTATTTTTGTCACCTCAGAACTTTCGACTGGGTGAACCGATTTTGACGATTCTTTTTTTATTTGAAAGCTGGTGCTTCTAGTGTGGTCCACACTAGTGGTCTCATTTTTATTTGGTCCAGTAATGAATTCGATTTATTGTTATTTTTTTTGTTTATACCAAACAGTGGAAAAATATATTGTAAACCTTATTTATTTATTTTTTAAAAGGAGCAACAATGGAGTTTCTTCCCAGATTCTTGTCCATGAAGGGTAGGCTGCACTTGGAACTGGCGATTAGAATCATTCGATTTTTAAATATTGACTATTCATAAGTGCCTATTTGAATAAAATCTTTTTGACTTTTGACTTTGACTTTGAACAATATTTATTGCAAAATAACACTGAGTATGATGAATCAGACTTCTTTTACTTCAGTATAAACAATTATCTATCTACAATCAACCAAGTACGGCAAGCTTTAGTCTACTAAGATTATAATCCTAGATACATTAGATATGTTGAAAGCCTGACGTCATTATCACTCTTATCAGTGAAGTGCGTATCCTTGGACATTCAGGTCAGCATTAGAGGTTGTATCATGCGGGTCTTAAACTGTTTTAATATTGATAACCACATATTACTTTACGAAGTAATATCGCATGCTTGAAACTGGATTTATATTTCGCTATCTTTCTAAATACTAGTGGCACAATTCTAATCATTGAAGCAGTTTGGTTATCAAACGGTGCACAGCTTTTAGTTTTTGAAGCGTACACAACTCACTTAGCATGATATGTAGATATTATATATCTTATATATATATATATTATATGATATATATATTACGCAACTTAACATTAACAACTTAATTATTTATTATATAGGCAACGACGGAAAAAGTATAATAATGACAAGTACAAGATAAAATATATTAAAATGGTAATATTAGTTATAGTGTTCTTGTGTTCCCAACTATAAGTTTCAAGGATTCTGTGAATACGCCTAGTCCTGAAATACAGAAATTGTTACGATATCGTAAGCCCTATAAATAGAATTTAACAACCCTATGCGCTCGGTACATTATTATGGCAGAGTTTCGGCGAGAATAGGTTTATGAATATGGCTGTTACATTTGTGTGGTAGTTATAAGTTCCAAGAACACTAAGGTTTTTATTTTATATTTTATTTTTTGATGGCTATTCAAACTGAAAGTAATCGAAAGCATAATACGAACAGGTACATCGTTAACTCCATTATATCTTTAACAAACATGGAAGTGATAAATTACTCTTACCACCTCAAACCCCTAGCCATTAGCAATACAAAGATGCGAAGGCAATAGTCATTAAATCTGTGAATTTTGTCAATGTAATATTTCTCAGAGTATCTCAGTCTGCACTGTCACAAAGTTAATATGGTAAATTCATTTCGTAAACAATTAATTCTAGACTTGATTATACCTATGTATATTGAAACGATTAGAAACTGTGATAAGAGGTCATTACATTCATGACTAGCTGACCCACGCAACGTCGTTTACGTCTCCTATTGCCCGTAGTGCCCCGTAGCGTAATAATTTTCCCCCGTTTTTGTAACATTCTTCATTGATGCGCCGCTCCTATTGGTCTTAGCGTGATGATATATAGCCTATAGCCTTCCTCGATAAATGGGCTATCTAACACTGAAAGAATTTTTAAATCGGACCTTTATATATTAGTATAGATTGCATATTTGGACAGCTGGCGGGCAAAATGGCGTTAGGATACAAAAAAAATTGAATGTTCTTTTAAAAAACAACTACTGCGTTAGGAAAGTATCCTGTATCGCGGGCTCGCGGGGCGACTTCACAAACTTACATAAAATGGTCACAAAGTATGTAAACACTCTGAAAAACAATTTGTTGATCACACAAAGCGTGTCCCATGTGGTGATAGAGCCTACTACACTCAGCACGGTAGATTATTTGCTATTATAGAAAACAGAGTTAATACAGGTTCTGCCTAGCTTCGGTTCAGATCGCAGTGCGTGAAATATGTGAAGTTTTTTTATTACGGTGAATTTCTAAAATCTCATTTGACAATTGAGGATTTATTTTATTATTATTTTCAGTGTAATACAAAAACACCTGTATAAGTGGATAATATCTATATAAATCACAAGGAGTTTTAATCTTAGCGTATTTATCATAACCAGATTTCCATTAGGCTGAAAACTTACAAGAATCTGAACAGCTTAACCAATTTGCTTCAAAATATAAATGCTTAAAGGCATTCTTTTTGTTGTTAAAATATACGCAGCTGATACTTTCACGAGGTTTTTACCAGCGTACCGTTTGTATGACACCGGATGCAATCGTATTCGGAATGTAATCAAAAAGAGGATACGGCCAAAAAGGGCCGAAAACATTTTGATTCGCTGACTAAAAAGGGAAGTTTCTGTTTTTATCCGTTTTGAAATACGTATCTTAGTTGACTTTCCGCCTTTATTCAAACAATATTTCGTTTAACTTAGAAGCATCTTACACTGACTGAAGTAACATTGTCAATGAGTACGGTTTATTAAATACTTATTTTAAACTTGTTTTGGCACTACATTATGATAATATCATCTTTATTCATAATTTCATATGAATAAATGTATGAATTTGTTGCAAAAGTACGAGATTAGTTTTGGTATATGTTCACACTACATAAAATAAAGATTAGTTATTTATATTCATTTCACTTATGAAGATCATCAGTCGACAACATAAGTATAGCAGTCATGTGGGTACTTATATCGTGGTCTTCTTTAAAGTTTTTGAACTCCTTAAACGAAATCAATAAAGTCCTGTTTAAATGCATAAAATAAGGGACTTATATTGCTGACTCCACCTATGTAATTTTTCATTTCCAAGTTATTGTCAACACAAACTTTTAAGAAACAAATAATTTCTTAAAATAGCTTTGTAGTATTTAAATTATTCCTAATGACAAAACCAAATGCAAGTACAAATAATAAATAAAAACTTCATTGGTAGAATTTTTCACACAATTGTTGTTCACATGCACGATCTACGAAATTCTAGGACAAAAAACTATAAAAAGCATCAATCGGCGAATTAGGTAAGACCTGTTTTTAGGGTTCCGTAGCCAAATGGCAAAAAACGGAACCCTGATGGATTCGTCATGTCTGTCTGTCTGTTCGTCCGTATGTCACAGCCACTTTTTTCCGAAACAATAAGAAGTATACTGTTGAAACTTGGTAAGTAGATGTATTCTGTGAACCGCATTAAGATTTTCACACAAAAATAGAAAAAAAACAATAAATTTTGGGGTCCCATACCCCCAAAATTTATTGTTTTTTTTCTATTTTTACTTAGAACTGAAACTGAAAATTTCTTTTTTCATCAAACCCGTACGTTTGGGGTATTTATGGAAGGTCTTTAAAAATGATAGTGAGGTTTCTAATATAATTTCTTTCTAAACTGAATATTTAACTTCTAAAATAAGAGAATTAGTTTGAACGAGATCTGGTAAGTAGTTTTTTTAATACGTCATAAATCGTAAACCGCAATTTACCTTTCATTCAATCACAGAACCCTTCATGGGCGAGTCCGACTCGCACTTGGCCGCTTTTTTCTTAAACATAGCGTTGCTAACACTCAGAAATATTTTTATGACCTACCCGACCTACCCTATAGCTATACCCTGTACCCTACAGAGGTACATGAGGGCCTGGGTGTTAACCTATTTCTAACAAGGGGGTTATGTCTAGCTGTGGACTGTTAAAGACTATTGATGTAATATGAATATGACTTTAAGATTATTTTATTAAGCTAAGCATAAGTGCAGCCCTATGATTTTCCCGTAGCTTCAGTAGGTACTTAAGGTGGTCATTGACTTTTTCAGTTAGCACTTGAATACTTTGTTTCTACCATCAGCAGCTGTAACGTGCCATTCTGTTAGCGGTATACACTTGGGTGGAATACCAATCGCTTGCCATAGTACGACAAGCATACCAAAAGGACACTACCTACCTCTGTCCTCTGTACCTATTTGTTATTAAATAGGAAATTGATAGTTGAACTTGCTTTACAAACAGAATAATTGTCCTTTATTATCTGGAAAATAGGATTACTTTCATTATTTTACAACTTTGTGTTCTCTAATTATATTGAAATCAAGCCGATAATTTTACGTTTTATGTTAGTTTTTTTTATGGAATAGCGGGCAAACGAGCAGACGTATCGCCTGATGGTAAGCGATTACCGCCGCCCATGGACACCCGCAACACCAGAGACGTCACAAGTGCGTTGCCGGCCTTTTAAGAAGGAGTGTACTGCTGTCGATCCTGACTTTCTCGTACATTATGTAATATGTTTTATCAAACAGGGCTGTGCCAATATGTTGATGACGTTAGCAATTTCTTTGTATTCACTTAGGGTACACATATTATAATATACATTTTCAGGGTTATAACGCATTTCTTCAATAATATCCTTCAAGTATAATCCCTTTTCCAAGCAAACTAAAATTATACTCAAAAAACTATTAAAGCATAATAATAATAACATCCAGTAAAACGCCATTGTTGTAAAATGCATACAATAACGTACTAACTGCAGACGTACATAAACTCCAACAATGGCCTTAAGTTGTTTATTTATGTTTATCTATACTAATATTATAAAGCTGCAGAGTTTGTTTGTTTGTTTGTTTGAACGCGCTAATCTCAGGAACTACTGGTCCGATTTTAAAAATTCTTTCAGTGTTGGATAGTCCATTTATCGAGGAAGGCTATAGGCTATATTTTATTTTCAAAAAAATTAGGGATCCGTAAGAAAATTGCTATTTTGTAACCCAAGGTGTAAAATCGAAAACCTATTTTTGCGTGCGCTGCAAAAAGTATTGACAATAGAACAAAATAATGTATTACGGGTTTGTAGGTCCTATTAAGATCTACAAAAAGTCCGCGAGAGCATATATCTAACTATCATGGTTTAGTCACAATAACCGCTTTTGTGTTCAAAAAAATTATTAAATCGTCTGAAGAAAGAAACTACGTTAAATGTGTATCGTAATATTAATCCTTATCCAAATTAAGCATTGTGTTATCAAGGGTATTTATGTGGAAGTAAAATACTTTTTGTTTCATCCCATTCGGAGATTTCGTTTAGAAGTTATCAGAGTATAAGACGTTAAGAGTTGATACCTAATAATGAGTTATTTGCCAAAGAGTTTTTATCAACATAATACCTAATGTTAATCTTTATCCAAATAAGTGCGTTGTTGATTATGAGTATTAGATCATAGATGAGTATAATAAATACATCTATACTAATATATAAAGCTGAAGAGTTTGTTTGTTTGAACGCGCTAATCTCAGGAACTACTGGTCCAATTTGAAAAATAGCCCATTTATCGAGGAAGGCTATATATCATCACGCTAAGACCAATAGGAGCGGAGCACCAATGAAAATGTTTCAAAAACGGGGGAAAATTATCACGCTACGGGTAATAGAAGACGCAAACGACATTGCGTGGGTCAGCTAGTTATTATGTAATTCTGACTTAATCGTTATAGTCCCATAAATAAATAAAACGACGACGGCAATATTACGTCTAATTCTAACAGATATTCAACTTATTATGATACAAAAATAATGTTACCTAAATTAGGCACTGTATACCTACTTCTATCACATATAAGTCTAGTCGTAATCACAGTCTACCTCTAAAATGATCCATTACTTAATACCTTGACTATTTTTATAAATCTACGCCGTAATCTATATATATCTATATACTTATAATAAAAATGTAACAGGTCCAATTCTGTACATTAAAGATATTTAGAAAATTTTTTTTGGAGGGCTCTCTATAATCGATACTGAACCCGAAACTGTAATTTTTTTCATTTTTGTCTGTCTGTCTGTCTGTCTGTCCGTCTGTCTGTCTGTCTGTCTGTCTGTCTGTATCTTGGCCGCGCATCACGTCGAAACTACTAAACGGATTGAAATGAAACTTGGCATGATTTGAGTTCATACTACGAGGTAGGACATAGGATACTTTTTATCCCGAAATTCAGCACGGTTTCCTGGAGAGAGGGGATGAAAGTCAAAATACTTTATAAACAAATAAATATTACGCGATTCGGCTATAGCAAAAAAAGGCAGGCATTGCCTCATCTAGGTAGATAGCTGTTTGAATCTGTATGTGTGCGTGCACTTGAGCGCATAAATAAAACACCTGACCTTTTGAAATGATTTCATAAAAAAAAATATTTAGCATCAAAAGACAATTATTACTTTAACTATAGGTCGCGCAGTGGTCGAAATTTGACCATAACTCATTTAATTAATTTATTTTTAGTTTTCTGCACTCCCCTTTATTTTTGTTTTTACCCGTGCCTAGATCCCCTCGGATATCCCCACCTCCTAGTGGCATGTCGGACTTGAACCAACTAAAACCGCACACCGTCTCGGGTACTGGATGCCGGGGAACCAGGTGCACCCTAGAAAGGAAATCCCTGGAACCCCAACTCTGCCCGACTATGGATAGGTCTTCAAAAATGATATTGAGGTTTCTGATATCATTTTTTTTCTAAACTGAATAGTTTGCGAGAGACACTTCCAAAGTGGTAAATGTGTGTCCCCTGTAACTTCTAAAATAAGAGAATGATGAAACTGAAAAAAATATATGATGTACATTACCATGCAAACTTCCACCGAAAATTGCCTTTAAAAGTAAGAAGCATTTTGAGACGTATTCCATCCTCAATTGGACATTTCTTATTCTAAAATCATAAAATCCGGCTACAGAATGATTTTCCCTTTTAAGTCCATTACATTTTTCATATCTTTAACCGAAGTAAATGCTAAGCACATCAAAACTTCATGAATATTAAAAACGAGACTTGGTTACGGCTCTAAAATAACTTGCCCGAGATTTAAAGATTATATTAACCGTCTCTTACGGCATTTTACACCTTATTAAGTACAACTTTAATGCTATCATAAATATTACATTTTTTTAAATCTTGACGCTAACCTTATTAATGTAACTTTATGAGATCGAGAAAGGGTCATCGCTATTCATCCTAACTATTATAAAATGTTAATGTAAGTTTGCTTGTTACGCTTTCACGCAAAAACTACTTAACTGATCATCATGAAACTTAGTACACATATTCTTGGAGGTATTAGAAGTAACATAGGATACTTTTTATTAAATTCGAATGAAGCCGCGGGCGAAAGCTAGTATTAAATATGTACAGGAATTGCTCGTTCAAACGTATTAGATTTATGAACCCATAGTTATAAGAAATCTGAAAAATTAATGTAGACTGCATGGGATAGACATTGATTTAAGGCTGCGGTGTAAGGCAAGCCAGTGTAAGGTGACTTCACTGCTTTCTACTGCACTGAGTGTAGTGGGTTCAAACCCCACACAGGGCAACACTTTGTAGGATGTTGAATTTGTTGAGTTTGGCTGCTTGGGTGTTCTTTAAGTCCTTTTCATGTATGTTTATAAATTCCAACGCGGTGCAGGAATATTCCTACACAGATTTGTCGGTAAAAATTAATCATACTTCATACTAAATGCGTAAGTTTGTAAGGATGTGTGTGTGTGTATTTGTTACTCTTTCACGCAAAAACTATTGAACGGATTTGGATGAAACTTTACAGTAATATAGCTTATACATTCTGATGTATAGGTTATTATTTGCCGCGATAATCGACATATAGGCGGGCGGAGCCGCGGGCAATAGCTAGTTAAAATCTAATTTAATATCATGATCATCATATTCATATTTTACCAATAATAATTTTGTTTTAGTTCAAATGAGTTATTTTTGATCCCTAACTGTTTTGCAGCCCTCGCTAAAATGTCAGTTTTCTTATTGCATTATGCAAAATTCTAAACAATTATATACAATTATACATTTTCGAAAACTTATTAAAATATACATTGAAATCGCTTGGTATCTGTCTAAGTTGAAGTTAATATAAATATACTAGCTGACCCGGCAAACGCTGTTTTACCATAAAAAGTCGTGTGGTGTCGTGGGACACCAGATAGAAATGAAGTTCCTTATCATAAAATATAATAATATATGCAACTTACAGGTGGCGCTATACCAGGGGGGTTTCACTTCTCAGTTAAGGTATGTTCCGCCGAGCGCCTTCCGAGAAGGACTACTAGGCAATGGTTGCCACTCGGCGCTCGGCTCGCACGCTGCGCACGCTAGCCGCGTCACGTCGTGCGTAAACAAGTTGAATATTACGTGTACTTACTGCGAAAAATGACTACGAAACGAACCAATTATTATGTTTGTAGGTAGTCGCTTGCGAGGTCACAGAGTTGAAAAATGTTTATGCCTAAACTTGACTTTTGTTCGACAGTGGAACTTCTGCACGTAAGTACTATTATTTATTCTGTGGCTATACTCAATTTTTAAAATCTTACGCTTTTTTTATTTACCGCTACGGCCGTTTTTGCCGACTAGGGTAAACTAGTAGGTAAATAGTAGTAGTAAAAAATAAAAATAGTAAGTAAAGCGCCATAGATGGCGCTTTACCTACTATTTTTTTAAAATCTTACGCTTTTTTGTTTTAACGTTACGGACGCTTTTTGCCGGCTAGGTTACCTCTCCGCAACACGCAATGAGGAACTTTCGTTCCAAAAATAAAATAAAAAAATTAGGAATAGGACCCTTATTATTTAGGGGTATGAAAAATAGATGTTGACCGATTCTCAGACCTACCCGACATGCACACAAAATTTCATTAAAAATCTATCCAGCCGTTTCGGAGGAGTTTGGTAATAAGCCCCGCGACACGAGAATTTTATATATTAGATGTTTTTTAAAGATATAGTAGGTATATGTAGATATTTTTTTTACCTATATAAACAATATCACTGATATGCGTTGGTTGGTATATAAGTGATATTTATAAATAAATGTATAGAGGCAAGAGAGATCAATAAATTGAAAAGGAATGCATCATCCTGTTGTCATTATTGATGCAAGTGGGTCGAAACTACTAGAAACCATTTCATCCGGCCGTCAATTGATGTAATGGAAGTGATTGTTTTGTATTATACCTATGAACTCTATTTTAAGAATAGAATTACATGTTTCTTTTTTTTTTTCAAAAATACAAATCATTACAATTAAAGTGTGACGGTAATAACAAGTGTTTCCAATGTACATTGTTACTCATACCGAATAGTAGGTTTAGAAGCAAGTGTACTTTGAGTTGAGTTTGAGAGTTTAAGTTGACCTTTATCTCAGTTTATCACCGTGGGAGAGCAATGCTTGGGCATGAATGGGCCGGCTCGACTGGAGTGATACCACGGCCTCACAGAAGACCGGTGTAAAACAGCACTCGCGTTGTGTTTCACCGAGTGAGTGAGGATACCGGAGGCCAATCCCAATCGCTCCCCCCCTCGGTCCCCCAAAGGTCGGCAACACGCACTTGTGACGCCTCTGGTGTTGCGAGTGTCCAATGGCGACGGTAATCGCTTACCATCAGGCGATAGGTCTGGTCGTTTGCCTACTGTTCCATAAAAAAAACCCAAAGAAAGAAATGATGGTGATATTAAAGATAGAAATATAGATAGGTGTGTAGGTATAAATAATTAATAGTTACTGCCAATAATTAGGTTAGTTATGGATGAACAGATTACCAATTGTTTAGTGCCATAAAATCTCGTAGCGACTGAATCTACATAATGCTTATTTTATAGCATTTAGTATTTGTATAGGTATGACTTAACAGTACCTTGTTTTGATGATCATTGCAAAAACAGATGTTACAAAATTTTACGTAGTTCACAAGCATGAGAGCTTTAGTAAGAAATTATTTGAATACATATATTTCCATATTTTAAACGTTTAACTTATATTATCAGGTAGATCTTATTATCAAGTAGATTCTCTATCATTCTCAGGCGTAGGTATATGTCATAAAATATGTAATGTCAGCTAAATATTTAGTTACATAATTAACAATCCCTACCTGAGACGTGTGTGAACTTGAAGTACTAACAGAATTCTTAGAGATATGAGATGAGACATATGTTTTGGAACAACAATTATTAGAGTACGTTAGAGGACAGTTAGGGTTACAGGTATGCAACCATGAAAACTTACGTTCCTCAGGCTGTCTATTCAATTATTAATGGTAAATCTTTTCTTAGACTTTTATTCTCTTCTTATCTCTTTTCCATTTAATATTATCTCAGTTTATTTAATGCTCAAATCCAAAAATCCCTCTTGACACTAAAAGGCCTGTACTGTTACCCCTATTATGTGAGTTGCACGATTAAAGTCGGTAAAATTTTGGTTTAAACTTATACAGTTCTGCCTACTGGCATGAATGTGTGTATCTATTATGTTTAAATAAATTGACAAATTGATATAATTTTAGTAAACAGTTTTAAAGGAAAATACGACTTCAGATCATTCGTCAAGTTTGATTTCTCTTCTCCCTTTGTTTAGCCTATTGCCGTCCAACGTCCATGCTGAACGAGTTTAGTAATATTTTTTAGTATATTGAATTGAATTTAGTAATTACAAATAATACAAATATTTATCTGTTTTATACATACACACTAGTGGTGAAAATTAGGCCATAATTTATTTATTTGTATATTTTTTTAGTTTTCTGCACTTCTCCTCACTATAAACTTTAACTGTGCCAAACTTCATACTGGTCCGTTCGCATAATTTTATTAAAAAGGGTTACAAAGCCTTTGCTTCATTTATTAATATATAGGACTAGCTGTTGCCCGCGGCTTTGCTCGCGGGAAGTTGATCATATGTACTTAATTAAAACTGTGTAAATATGTATGAATAATTTATTCATGTTTTTAAACGTATTTATTTTTGATCAATAGCCCATTTAAGAGAACTTTTATACAAACATTCGACCCTTTTAACCCCTTTAGGAACATAATTCCCATAAATGCTGATATAAGTATTCATCTATGTGTAGTCAAAAACCTAAAGATGAAAGTTTCAGGCTGCTAAATAAAAAAAAATACAGACTTTCAAACTAACCTATATACGAAATGTCAACGCCTAACGTCATCCCTTAGGGGTGGAATATCCAGAAACGCTTAAATATGTGTCTACTCATTTTGTATCAGTAGTCCAAAAATAAATTTTCATGTTTCTCACTTAAAAATGGCGTACTTCCTTACAAACATTCAACCCCTATTTCACCCCTTTAGGGATAGAATAACCAGAAACGCTTAAATAGGTATTTACTCATTTTTAATGAGTAGCCCAAAAAAAAGGTTTATGTTTCTAACTTTAAAATGATGAACTTCCATAAAAAAATCAACCCCTATTTCACCCCCTGCGGGGTAGAATATCCAAAAACGATTAAATATGAATATACTCATTTTTAATCAGTAGCCCAATAATAAAGTTTCATGTTTCTCACTTAGAAATGGCGGACTTCCTTACAAACATTTAACCCCTATTTCACCCCTTTAGGGATAGAACAATCAGAAACGCTTAAATACGTATCTATTCATTTTTAATCAGTAGTTCAAAAACAAAGTTTTATGTTTCGAACTTCAAAAATGACGGACTTCCAGACTAACCTATATACGAAATGTCAACCCCTATTTCCTCTTAGGGGTAGAATATAAAGAAACGCTTAAATACCTGTTTACTCATTTTTAATCAGTAGCCCAAAAGTATAGAAGTATAGTTTCAGGTTTCTAACTTAAAAAATAACGGACTTTCATACAAACTTTCAACCCCTATTTCACCCCCTTAGGGGTAGAAATCCCGAAATTCCGTTCTTGGTGGGTGTCTACTCAATGAAGCGATCCTACTCACCAAATTTCATAGCCCTAACTATAATAGTTTACGCTCGGCGATAATGAATCAGTCAGTCAGCCTGGACATGTTATTTTATAAGTATCGTTAAAGAACAAAACTTAAAAAAAAATCGTAAGCAAGAGTTTAAACATAACTAGGACAAATAAACCAAAAAAGTGTATAAAGTCATGCAACGCTTGCACAAACTTTTCAAACTGGGTGACCTTGGCATTAACCGAAAACCGTCTCGATGCAATTATTACATAACATTACTGATAAAAGGCGTGAGATAATCTGTTAATAATAATAGTTTAGGTACAGTATATATTGACTATGAAAAGGTATCATGTGAAAGATATGTGATGTGTATCAAAGTATCGTATCTCTACTTCTTAGTTTTCCATGGATTCACATGGATAGGTGAAGGCGACTCAAGCGACTGTAACAGCACCTGGGACTTGCAGCCCAGGAGTAGGATTAGGCTAGGAAGATTCACGGACTAAGGAACGTAAGTACCCGTAACTCGAACTGTCTAATAATAACTATGGTATGAGGCAGAAGCCTTGCAACACGTCAGCTCTCATCTCCACTGCCTGCTATTTTACTCCCTCTAAATAACCATATTTGATATGGTCCTAACAATACGTTTATAAAAAATGTTAAACATTTTCACTTAAAAAGTGCGTGCTTTATCAAACGGTGAACAAAGTAAACACTAAGTACTTTTATATAGAAACACTGTAGGCTTCAAAGAATTCCTCCACGCCATTATCGATTGATAACGTACCGAGAACACTACGAGTATTACCACTATTTATAAACGCAATGCTGTTAAATAATTTGTTGTGATAGATTGAGAGTAGTATTATATTTATCAAACCCTTCTATTTTTGCATACTAAAATACGTAATCGTGTGTGTAATCAGAAGTTTATGGGTTTCTATGTTGGTTAGACCTTCACGCTCGAAAGGCTGGACCAAAGTAAGTGACAGTGATACCTTGGATTACACACAGGATTTTATACTGGAAAAGTGTAATATTCTCACGGGATGAGCAACAAGTATAAACGTAGTTGATACTAGTACCTAATGTATGTTAGTAACCTTTTATGTTATAAAAGGCTAATAAAATAAGTGAGAGTAATACGAAACTTGTGAAGTTCTGTTTATACATAGAATTAAGGAAAAAACGTAATATGTACTTACGTCATACTCTGAAAGAATAATAGTATTTATTACATGCGTACGTATCGGAGTATAATTATTTCCTCTTAAAGATAATATGGTATTTTTATTTATAACAATATGACTACAAATGCAACGTGAACGTCACCATTACAGTGTCTTTCCATACTGCATTAAATACGTATGTTAAAACGTATTTTGTTAAGAAAGGAAATTAATTTCTGGATATCACGATATTCGGGAAATGGCAACAAATAAACTAATAAACACTTGAATCTAGTTTTGCATTTGTGTAAAATTATTTGCAAGTAGCACTCGTAAAATCTACTTATGTGCATACATGCTATCATAACTTGTTTTTGTGACCTTTGCTTCTAAATCTTATTACATCGTTTCAAATTAACTGTGAATAGATCTGGTTTTGAAAATGTTGCAAAATATATACCTAGATATGTTGTTCATGTAGTAGGTTATAATAATGGTTGTAGAATATGCATATAATATGTAACCTAATGATTAATAAATGATAATGTTATGACAGAACCAGTCAAAGTACAAACCTATGGCATATTCGCGTTTTGTTGTACGTGCACATGCACTTATAACAAAACGACCTACCTATTTATCTTCTCATAGAAGTCATGAGATATTTAAGAACGATTTATTGACTAATGAAATGGTCCTTTATTGTTCTTTATTTAAAACTTGCTTAATAGGTTTTCTATTGATACAAGTAATCGTATAAATTCGTTAATTCAGTTAACGATATGAATAAACTTTAACCTTTAGCGCGTTTTCGACAAAGTGTAGGTGCGGGTTTTGACTCTGTTCAAAAAACTAAGCTGATAGTTTTTCAATATTAGTAACTATTTTAGCTTCAGCAAGCATGGACTGTAGAATTAACGAGATACTTACATTGTTTTGGTAAACCGATAAATTATTGAAGAGTTTTCTACCAAATGACAAAATTGTTATCAATTTATTCACAAAGGCTGTAAAAGAATTACAAAAATAATAATATTAATCAATCACTGTCAAGGAACATTCAACAATTATTTAATTATTCAAAGCGTTTATAAGTATCTAAGTACTGAAAATACTTAGGGTAGTTAGGACAGTAACCAACAAAAGTAAAGGAGGGTATATAAAAAAGTTTGTGTTCAAATCTGCGGCCAAACTTCATAAAATCTTAGTATTAAACTTTAAATAAGTATGAAGGGGCTAAGAAACGATGCCTGCTTACAAAAAAATTCTAGGCAATTAAGATCATGAATGAAAATTATTCAAGTTTCATTTCTCTTTCAGGACAAGTAAGAAAAAAAACAGTTTTTTCTTAAGTTCAGGTACCTATAAGTTTAATGTCTATCAACTTACGTTCAGAAATTTTATGTTACTGTTAACAGCGACGTAAACATATGCAACAATACATCACGATTCGTAACAAACTGTTGTAACAAGAGCGGAAACGCTGATAACATGACACGAAGTATTTAGTTGAACCTTGAACGAGTGAAGTATGAATGAAACTGTGTTATGAAACAACCGGTATTTGAAAGAAGCGTCCTTCGCGTCAAGTGCGAGCCTTACCTTAGTCCGTTCACAGCGTTGGCTTAGCGTACCTAATCTAGTTAGTGTTGCACTACATATGTGACGTCATAACGAAGCTGGCGCGTGCCGCGAAATGTAAGTTCAACAAACTTAACCTTTATTATATACGTAAATAAGACGGTGTATGTAAACAATTGTTGTTTATAGTAATGCACGTATTGCAGGAATTATTCACATATATATTTTTGTAGGGGACAGCACTACATACACTATGCTTTGCGGAGTTCGTAAACAGGAGTATCACGCACGACAGTTGAGGTTTTGCCACAGCGGTATATACGCGAACGTCGCTCGGCGGTTAGGACTCGTCTGGCCGAACAGCTGTGGACACATCGCGCCGACACTCTGCGCAATTTCCACACAATGTACCCGACTGTACCACCGTCCTCTACACTGAACATTGCAGTTTCAACGCGAGTGTTACGCGCTGATATTCGTTTACATGTTGTTGTTTATTTATGGCATTGTTTAAAATGTAAACATGGATTGTATTACATACTCGTGTCTGACCCGCCTTAGCATTTAGCTACTTAGCACACACATTCACTGCCTTTTTTTCTGAGGACATTTTTTCAATCATGTGTTAATCTGATGTCCTATAAAGTTTTATGCCCTCGGAAAATACATATATTATCCTTTTGTATACTATACTTTGTCCATTCGTTTATTTTCTTTTCGACAGCTCACGCCTATAAATTACCGTTTTTTTTTTTCGGAATAATGTACTACAGTAATGTCGTACTTTATTGACGGTGACGGTACTTTAGTGAAGTGGCATGTGCATAACAAATAACCACATACTATAAAACAGTACTTGAAATACGATATATCGATCATATGATAAAAATAATTTGACTTCATGTAAGTGTTTTTTTTGTAAATTTAATAAAAAAAGGAAATAAAAATAGTATCTATGACTCCAAGATTGATTATTTGCAAGGAATTAAGCCGAAATCTTGGAATTTAGGATCAAACCAAGAGTAAAGAACAATAACTCTGTCCATTCATCTAATTTACTGATTTATTATTTATATTTATTTTCTTAAAAAACTAATAAAGGAATAATAAAATTAATATTTAAACTAAAAATATTTAATTAAATCGATTGAAAGTTCTTCATAAATAAAATCGCTTTTCATTTCAAATCGAATTGGTAATGTGTAAGGGTCACTTACTCGTCACTAATTTCGAAATTTCTTGAACTGTCAAAAAGAAAATAAACGAATGGACAGAGTTTATCAACACAACACCTGCAAATATTTTTGATAAATTAGAAATTACATATATAAATACATAAATAATTAAGAAATCGATTTTCCGACTAGACTAGGACCACAATACGGTACGGAGAATACATTGCTTTAGGAATAATTATCAATAAGGGGTTGTTACTGGAGTTGGGATAGAAACTCAAATGCCAATAATATCCCACAAAACAAAAGGAAGCTATTAGCGGCAAAACCGGGATTAGCCTGATTCATACTTCAAATGAAAACGACTTGGCCACATTAGCTTCTATAAATTATAATTTCTTGATTTCCTCGTTCGCGATTCGTTCCAAAGACGAAGTACAATCTTAAAAATCATGCACAGTATTGAACCCTTATGGATAAGCCGAGAATTAGTGTATCTGTAACATTCTAGCATAGCTTTGCACGCTGTCGACAAGGCGTCTAATGTGTCTTTTCCACAGAATAGAACCTAAATACGGTACGGACTTGTACATTACTATTCGAGAAGGAATTCCTCAAGTAAACGCTTCAGCTTATAATGAACTCTTTGGCCGAGATTGTTTGTTGCCGAGATGAAAAACGCAATATGCCACACAATGTCTATATTTATTCATATCTTTGCATGCATTGCATACGCAAGTAGTAAAAAGCGATTATTTTAATATCACAAATAGATACTCAAATTTTATTTATCTGTATAGATATAGATGAATAGATTTAACTGAGATACCTACATCTAAAAAAAGAAATAACAACGAAAATCCCTGAGAAATTGTGAATCTTTGGGCTTTCGTACTTTACTGGGAGTAATTCAACTTGAAATACGTAATGTGACGTGTGACTGTTATTCTGAAATTCCTATCCTTCAATAGAAGGAAAATTGTTTGTACAATAATGTCCATATTATTTTATCTCGAAAGTCTTTTAGAATTTTCTGTATTAATTAACGTTGGTTTGAATTAAACACATCTGTATTTATTTTTTTATTTTATTTATTTATTTCGGTGTGGAAAACCAACAGCTACATAAATGAATATAGTTAGTTTGATAAACAACATCAAGCCAATTACAGGTTTTCACGAATTGCAACATAATAATTTAACAAAAGTTCTGGAACACTGACCAATACACTACACCATCATAATAAACAACAGTAAAAAAAAAAAAAAAACAATAATGTCATCATTGAAAAAACTTAAGATTTAGCATACCGCGAATAACATTAATGTTAGTGTTAAAGGGATCAATACAGTACTCCTTGCACAACCTATTGAAGTCGCCGCTCGCTCTAACGATAAATGAATTTTTTCTGTAGTTGCAAGAGGAAAAGGGGACACAAATGGGTGGATTAAATCTAATTGACCTACGGGGGACATTAAATTTTAATTTTTGCAACAGGTGTGGACAATCAATCTCATTAGAAATAATTTTCAAAAGGAAACAACAATCCGCTAATTGACGTCGATTTATAAGTGGCTGGATATGAAACCTTCTGCACAGACCAATGTAATTATCTGCGCTATATGGAATATTCAGTCGAAAACAAAGAAATTTCAAAAAACGTTTCTGAATATTCTCGATACGATCGATGTATTTGTAATAACAAGGGCTCCAAATTTGCGAGGCATATTCTAGGTGGCTCCTAACAAAGGAACAGTAGAGAATTTTAAGCGTTTTAGCCTTTACAAAGCATTTGGAGATTCTCATCACAAATCCCAATGCCTTCGAAGCCTTTGCAATAATTTGTTCGATATGCACGTCAAACAGTAGCTTTGAATCGTGGTATACGCCGAGGTCCCGCACTCCATCACATCTAGGTATTACTTGCCCTTTAAGTTCGTACGACGCTAGTATTGGAGAACGCTTTCTACCAAACGTGACGACTGAGCATTTAGCGGGGTTAAGTTCCAATTTATTTATCTGACAGTATTGGTCAAGTCGCGATAGGTCTGCCTGCAATGCTTGCACGTCCTTTGCCGATGATACTACAGAATAAATCTTCATATCATCGGCAAAACAGAGCAAATTAGAACTATGGAAGCAGGAGTCGATGTCGTTCACGTAGATAGTAAAGAGCAAAGGACCCATTAAAGAGCCCTGTGGTACACCGCTGGGGACAGAAACCCAGCCAGAAATATAGTTACTGACTACAACAGCCTGCGTCCGATTTTCCAAGTAAGAGGAAAACCACCGAAGTAAGTCTCCTCTTATGCCATTGTTAAATAATTTAATTTTGAGCATGTTGTGATCTATTTTATCAAACGCTTTGCTGTAGTCGGTGTAAACGACATCGACCTGAGCTCCATCCTCCATACCCTGTGTCACATAATCATTCAACAGTACCAAGTTTGAAACTGTTGAGCGACCTCTCAAAAAACCATGTTGTGATGGATTGAAACAATTTTTGAGTGCTGCGTATATCTGACCGTAAATAACCTTTTCAAAAACTTTGGCTAGTACACATAATTTGGAAATGGGTCTATAATTAACGATTTCAGTTTTTGGCCCTTTCTTGTGCACTGGCGTAACATACGCGGACTTCCAAACCCCAGGAACAGTACAAGTAGTAAGCGATTTCTTAAATAACAGCGATATCGGCAGAGCAATAGTTTTAGCACATTTAATGATAAATTTGGGTGACAGATGGTCGGGACCAGCAGCCTTCGATGGATCAAGGGTAGCTAGAACCTTAGTAAGATACTCCAAATTAATTTCAATTGAGCTGATATCACAAGACGTGTATGATGTACTTGTAGTGCAGGTATTTGTAGAAGCGTCAGTAACTGGGTCAAGAAAAGCGGAGTGGAAATGTGCAGAGAATGCATTGCATATTTCATCGGCAGATGAAATTGATACGCCACTGTAGTTAAAGTAACTTGGCAGTGAGTTTGATTTAGAGCGTTGCTTTACAAAGCTCCAAAAGTATTTGGGATTATTTTCAATAGACTCCTCAGCAGAAGTTAGGTATTTAGAGTAGCAGTCGGCCTCAAGCTTCTTTACTCTATCACGTAAGAGCCTGAACGTAGCCCGGTCAGAGAGTCTACCATATACTTTAAATCTATTAAAGTATTTAGATTTTTCTTTTATTAGACGTTTGAGTGCAGAGGAGTACCAAATCGGATAAGAAGTGTAACAAATGTTCTTGCTAGGTACGTATTTATTACGAATGTCAGCTATAGTATTGTAAAAATACGTCACACATTCTTCGAGTTCTAATTTCATAAACACGTTATCCCAATCCACCGCTGAAATTTCCCTACTTATCGAAATAAAGTCACCTTTATCATAAATATATCGAGTGTACGACGCGGGAATCAAATGTGTGTACTCCGCAAAATCCAAATCAATTATTAAAGCTGGGTGATATTTATCGATAGGTACCAAAGGGTTTGAACATTCACTTACTGTCACACTTTCATTACACAAAACTAAGTCCAAGGTCTTCCCGAAACTATTTAATATACCATTGTACTGGCTCAGACCTAGAATTCGAAGTTCGTCCGTTAGCGTATACTCGTCACTGCTACATATGTTTACAGGTAGTAGAACATTTTTCATCAATTGCCATGAAATACCACTTAAGTTAAAATCGCCTATGATTAAAAATTTTTCGTCTGAATTACTTAACACTAAACTGTTTAAATTGGTTAAAAAGTTGGACAATTGTTCCGAAAAAGAGAATCCTCGACCTTCCGGACATAAATAAATAACACTTACGTTTAACTTGAAGACATCCCTTGTACCAGGGTAACGTAGGTTCACAGTCACCCATAAATCTTCTGCCGAGGAGTGAAAAAATGGCTGTGGCACTGCAGATATGTGTTTACGAATAGCTATTAACACCCCGCCTCCGCGCGTCTGACCAGTCCGAGAATAATTACGATCACGGCGCCACACAATATACTGATCACCAAATAGTTCTGAATCCGAGATGCCGTCCACTAACCAAGTTTCCGTTAACACAATCGCGTCATATAGATTAACACTCACTTCCCTATAAAAAGCATCAGTCTTAGTACGAAGTCCTCGCACATTCTGGTAGTAAATGCGAAGATTCTTAATTATAGTGTTAGCCATTAAAAACTTTAATAGTAATAGCCACTGCATAAATAACTATAAATAACATTATTTTAGGAAAATATACAATAAGCGTAGCATGATTTAAATAATTACTTTTATAAAGCCGAAAAGTAGGTAGGTTGCAAAAAAGGCACAAACGTGAGGTAGTCGGGTGAGCGAGAAAGCAAAGATCTGATTCAATTACAAGTGCAAGCAGTGTGAGCAGGACAGATAGGTTTTGAGTTAAATTTATGTTATGGATAGAACAACGGATATTTATAACCGGCAAGCGAGTACAGCAGCGACATATCACACCTTCGAGATAGGCAGAGATGCTAAACCTTTCACAAAGGATAAAAAGTTTCTCAGTATTTAAATACTTAATATGTTGAATTATAAAAATGATGACATAATAATACAAATACTCAATACAATACAAAGAATAATGATTACAGCAATAGATTACGATAGTTTGTTTAAATCTTTTTCATTATTTACTACAAGTACACGCTGTCCATCAGACTTACGAACATGAATTTTACCATGTTTAACCCAAATAAATTTATAATTCATCTCCCCTGCCAATGTCCTTGCCTTGTTAAGTAACTTCTTAGAGGTTGAGTTCAGATGGTCATTTACGTAGACCCTCGTTGTCGATCCCTTTAATCCAAGGTCCTCGGTAGTCAAGTTCTTAAACGCACGAGCAGCCGCAATGAAATCCTCCTTGACGTATCTATTGAGGAAACTCACAACAATAGACTTCTCCTTAGTGTTGAATAGTGGTATTCTCGACACGTAATTCACCTGAGTTTTCGGAAACGTATAACCAACCTTTTGAGAGATAGTTTCTACGATGGAAAACAAATTCTCATTGTTGCTCGATGGTATACCCTTTATTTCTACATTATTTAGTCTAGACCTCTGGTCGTGAGCCGACAATTCCAATTTTACAGCATGTATATCCTCATGCATGGATTGAACCTTAGTCTCAAGAGCCTCCAGGCAGACAATGCGGGACTCACAGGTATTCAGTTTAACAGCAAACTCTTCAACTCTGCCGCTATCAAATTCTAGACTCCTCTTGAGTTCTCTGAGTTCGTCCTTCATGCTACGAACATCTTCATGGAGCAACGCCAGTCCAGAAAGCTGTACCTTCATCTCCCTGATCTCGTTAAGTATGGTCTTATTCGAGACAGATTCTGTAGATAACGCACTGGGGGACTGAGTAGTGTTTCGACAGGTCATACACTTCCACAAGGCTCTTCTCTCAGTTCCCAATTTTCTCCATCCAGCTTCGGTCATATGAACACAACCAAAGTCATAGTGTTTCTTACACATCCCACACTGAACTCCATCCATAAACTCTGCGTTACAAGCCGCACACTTCATAATGAACGAAAAAGATGTTTACCACAAAATTCAACAAAAGGTTGCGAATCGCTGATCAATTAGATTTACAGGTGCGGGCGTGCTTAGCCAGTGACAGCGCGAACGCAACTGTATTATATATATTGTACGTATATATATTGTACGGCCTATTTTTCCATAATCCTAACATATAGTCTAGAACTAGATAGAACTAAAGTAACTCTAAAATTTAAAAAACACCCTACGAAAGCACTTAATCGAGTATGCCTTACATCATTTTGAGCTACGATGCCACAGACAGACACACACACACACACACGCACACACACACGCACACACACACACACACACACACACACACAGAGACAGACAGACAGACATCGACGTCAATCTTATAACACCGTTCTTTTTGCGTCGGGGGTTAAAAAAGCAAAACAGGGTGATATAAGAAATGGGTGTTAATTGAAAGTAAATATTGACAAATATTAAAAAAGCTCATGCTACGTTATGTTAAATAGTTGAATGATGATGAAGAGTAAATGAGTAAAACTAGATATAAAAAATATATTGACGACCCCTGAAAAGATGTATTGATATAATCTATATATATAAAAGAGTAAGGTGACTGACTGACTGACAGATTGACTGACTGACTGACTGACTGACTGACATACCCAGAGATCAACGCACAGCCCAAACCACTGAAGCTAGAATCCTGAAATTTTGCATGTAGGTTCTTTATATAACGTAAGTGAGCACTAAGAAAGGAATTTTCCGAAATTCCACCCCTAACGGGGTAAATCAGGGGATGAAAGTCTGCGTGAGCGAAGCCACGTGTAAAAGCTAGTGGACAATAAAGTAAAGAAAGGTCTGGTTAAAAGAACCCGTAACCAAACGATTGGTAAATAAAAGAAGTAGCACGGGCTCAATGTGAAAGAAACGCAAACTATAGGTATATTAAAATACATTCTAGTATCAAACTCACTAAACCTTTGAGAATACCATAAGGCGAAACCGGTCAGGTGTAAAGATAATTAAAATAGTGGAATTAGTACAAGTGAGTTTGATTCTAGACAAGTTGTTGCAATACATTCTCGAGAGTATATAATTGTACATTAAAACCATGACAAGTGACATTCTATCATCTCCATCCATCACAGACATAAATGAGGCATGAGTATAAATGTAATATGTTTTAAGCACTCGTTTTTCAGATGAAATTGAGAATGTTCAAAAGAAATAGAAACAAAATGAGCACAATACAGATATTTAACAAAAGATGCAAAGGCAACGGCAGAATAGGAATCAAAGTTAACGTCAAAAATCTGCATTTAAACACGAGTTTCATAAGTATGTACATAAGTAGTACTTGTTCACAACATTATTAAGATAATAATGTATTATGAAGTTTATTATCAGATTAATAAACCATACAATATTCTATCAAGGAACAAAGGAAGCTACCGCAATATACTCGTATTACAAATTAATTGATAATACACCTGTAGATGACGCTTCGTTGATTTCAAAGCGTAGGTTGCTTGTTTTGTCATTCTATATAACAGTGGCTAATGTGGTTATTAAGGACATAAAATACTTATTGTCGCTTAACCACAGTATATAGAACCACAACAATTATTTCTTATTAATAATAAAATAATATATAATAATAAAATTTATTATCTTTTTATAGTTCACGCCTTCAATGTTTAAAAAAAGTAATGATTTGTTTACGTTTTGTTGTCACTGTCACATACTACAAAATTGATGATGTCCTACAATGACAAAAAATTCCAAGGACTATGTTTCTGATACACAAATAACACGATTAAGCCCCGTATTCGTGGTAAACTTTTGTATATAAACAAAGTTGCATCAACACGTTGCTGATCTGCTGACAACACTGTGTGTTGCAGAGTTGCGCGGCACGGAGAAACAGTGTTCAAAAATAATGCTTAGTCAACTAAATCGTTTTTTTTGGAATAGGCCGGCAAACTACGTTTCGCCCGATGGTAAGCGATTACCGCCGCCCATGGACATTCGCAACACCAGAGGCGTCACAAGTGCGTTGCCGGCCTTTGGGGGACCGGGAGATAGAGGGAAGGGGTTGGGGTATGGGCCTCCGGTATCCTCACTCACTCGGTGAAACACAGCGCAAGCACTATTTCACACCGGTTTTCTATAAAGCCCTGGTATCACTCCGGTCCGATGTCAGGCAGTCAGGGGAAAGGGATGTCAGGGAGCCTGTGGATGCGGAAAGGCTGGATTCAAGTGCTCCGTTATAAGCACCAATTGCAATAGTACCTGTGATAATTCGCCTCTTCCACTACAAGATAGCGATGAGGAGGAAGAGAGTCTATTCTCGTCGTATGACAAAATCAAGGAACAAGAGGACTACAAACTACAACGAAGCTGATGATTCGACGTGGAAGAAATTTCTGTGTCACATTTCGCTCCGTATCTAAGACTAGCTTTTGCACGCGGCTTCGCTCACGCATACTTTCATCCCCTGATTTACCTCCTTAGGGATGGAATTTCGAAAATTCCTTTCTTAGTGCTCACTTACGTAATAAAAAAACCTACATGCAAAATTTCAGGATTAAAGCTTGAGCGGTTTGGGCTGTGCGTTGATCTCTGGGTATGTCAGTCGGTCAGTCAGTCACCTTACTCTTTTATATACATAGATGATGAACTTTCAAAACCTGGTCCATCAAGAATAGCGAAGGAGAATGCGCATTTTTTTTTAATAGTGGAATAGGCCTGCTGAGGATACCACAAAAAAAATCGCCCACTTACTGTACCTCATGGTGGTGTGGACTTAAGTCATTTGGCCAAACGCGTGTTGGAGTGGGCTTTGTGGCTCTTTAACGCTGAAATTATTGATTTTACAAAAAAGAATACAAATAAATTGTAGGAAATTTTCTCTAGTTTAATTTATAACCACCTATTTTTATCGTGAAATGAGCCGGAACGGAGATATTCTCAAAAAACTGTTTTGAGTGCCATTTTTCCAATATGGCGGCGCAAGCGGCAAAGATACGAGGTAGCAAAGTGAAAATTCGAAAATAGCACATCGAAATCTATAATATCACCAATTTTCAAAATTCCCGGAAAGCTTTTCAGGTAATACTACCAAATGGCTGGACTAACTGTAGGTATAGCCATCATACATAGACTATACATAAAAATCTTACGCGTTTTTAACGTTACGGACGTTTTATGCCGGCTAGGGTACCCCTCCGCAACGCCCCATAAGAAAAAGTGTACATAAACCATTAAAACGGCAATATTCACAACTTTAAACCGTGTTTTTTGTAAAATTCAGTGAAAGGTTAAGATGTCAAATTTGTATCTATTCATTGAAATCAATTGAAATTAATAATCATCACGGAAATATTATAATCCAGGTAATGGAAAAGTAAATCTAAATTTGAATTGACGCAGTTACGTGCATAGTACTTCTTCTTCTTTTGATGAAATGGTAACCAGCCGGATCTCTCGGATCAGCTATTTCTGCCAATGTCAAGTGTTTGTAGTCTTCATATCATAAGTCTTCAAGTCTTTAAGACTTCGTCGTGATGAAATTAATGATAAAAAATATAAAAAAGCGGCCAAGTGCGAGTCGGACTCGCCCATGAAGGGTTCCGCAGCAGCGAGTAACTTTTTTTTTATATTTGTTTTGATTGAATTTTTTTTTTTTTTTTTTTTATGTTTGGCCCGCCAAAATGACTCTACTCTGCCTGATGGAAAGCATAAGCAGAATCCACGAGTGGTGGCCACCATACTCATTGCGAATACAACAATGCAGCATGGCGACCCACACTTTGGCGTGGCGAATCAAAGGTAAATTGCAGTTTACGATTTATGACGTATTAAAAAAAACTACTTACTAGATTTCGTTCAAACCAATTTTAAGTGGAAGTTTTCATGGTAATGTACATCAAATATTTTTTTTAGATTTATCATGCTCTTATTTTAGAAGTTACAGAGGGGGGGACACACATTTTACCACTTTGGAAGTGTCTCTCGCGCAATCTATTCAGTTTAGAAAAAAATGATATTAGAAACCTCAATATCATTTTTGAAGACCTATCCATAGATACCCCACCCCACACGCATGGGTTTGATGAAAAAAAAATTTTTGAGTTTCAGTTCTATGTATGGGGACCCCCAAAATTTATTGTTTTTTTCTTATTTTTGTGTGAAAATCTTAATGCGGTTCACAGAATACATCTATTTACCAAGTTTCAACATTATAGGTCTTTTAGTTTCGGAAAAAAGTGGCTGTGACATACGGACGGACAGACGGACAGACAGACAGACATGACGAATCTATAAGGGTTCCTTCCTTTGGCACAGAACCCTAAAAACGTGGATGAGATGAAATGGGGACCGTCTTCCGAAAAAACAAAAAACGATCTCCTACGTGCATAGTAAAGTGCGTGTAATATTTCTTCGTAAGGTAGGTGGATGATAAAAAAAAGAAGAAAAGTTTTAACCGTTTATTTTAAGTAGGATAATTCAAATAAATATGAGTTAATTGAGGTAATTCAAGGAATTAGTCCCAGGGGTGGGTTCGAGAACACCCACAACACGAAATGGTGCAATTAGCGGATAATAAATAAAGCCACTGTCCTGCATTAATATCCGCGGTAGTCCGGTCGCAGGGGGCCGTTCCGGTTGTCGCGGAATAGTTGACTGGGTAGGCTGGTAGCAGCGGCAGTATCGTTTGGTGCCACAATTAGGGTCCGCATCCTGGTAGGTGAACCCCAATTCAGGGTAGCACGGGGCGCAAAAGATACAGTACTATTTGGAGTAGGTACACCCAAAAGGTACACAAAGGTTACATGCGTTGCATAGAATAGTCCCTTTGACTGTGAGTCAAAGGACTGTCAACAAGTCAAACTGGCAGCCCGGGTCGGACCAAATGTTTGTATGATCTACAAATATTTATTTGTTTCGGAGTTTTTGGGTGTTTTCTATGTATAATATGTATGTATTTACAAAAAAAAAAGGTATATATGTGTTGATATCAGTTGTCTAGTATCCATAACACAAGATCTGCTTAGCTTGGGACCAGATGGCGTTGTGTGTTAGATGTCCGAAATATTTATTTGTTTGCCGCGATGTTGGCAGTAACGCAAACAAGTGTTGTCTTTATTACTACATTACCTTACATTACATGAAGGGAGATATTTTTAAGTTCGATTGACACAATATAAACTTTTAATATTTCCCTGAAGAATGTATTCATCTATCTTACTTTTTCTTACTATGTCAACCTGATGCCACTATGAAGGCAAAGGAACTATTTGATGAAACACTATAGCGTTGCAAACTGCGAAACTGTGTCAATTTCACCTTATCTATACGATTACCATAAATGCAAAAATAACTCTATGGGACTCAATCAATTTATTACGTACCTACGTACCCACGTCTAAACTGCTTTGCATATTCAGATGAACTTCTATTTAAGAAAATACGGGGCCTTGGAGGAGAACATATTTTGTTTTTGCTACAACAATAAAACTTACTATATTTCTAACTATATTTCTTCTACTTAGTCTGACACTCTTGCCAGAGAAGCCATTGCTGTTGGTGGGCTCAATGTACGTCTGGAAATAAGTTTATGAATACAAAAAGTCATGGAATATTTCTACATATAGATAGGTATATTTTATTTTCTATTATATATGCCCGCGTAAAAAAAAGGTATATATTATTTTAGTCTCGGCAGACGTAGAGTATGACGCCCCTAGGCCAGCCCCCCTAGCTAAGTTGCCAGCGTTCTTCTTTCTGCAATCGTTAACGCCTAGATTCTCGTGTGTCATTGGTTAATCTTAGACAAAGTAATCTGAGACAAAGTATTAGCCAATGACACACGAGAATTTATGCGTTAACAATTGCAGAAAGAAGATCGCTTGCAACTTGGCTAGGGGGGCAGGTGGAGTGACGCCTATATCCATCAGTGGACTGCAATAGGCTGATGATAATGATGATATATCCTTATAGCATATGTCTCTAACTAGTACGAAACATACTCGTAAATATATTTAGAATGCAAATCATTGTGACATTTTAGCACGTGATCTCTATAGAAACAAGTATGAATGTAAATGTGTATTTATTTATCGACGCTTATCTCATTTAACCTGCTTTAGCTGACCTCCTTTTAGAATTATCCTCTACTGTTTTAAATCGTGGTTACCAAAGAATATACAAATACTATTTACTTTGGACGAATATTATTTTTTATGGTGTAGGGTCATACAAGCTGACGGGTCGTTTTTTTTTTTGGGCCCACAAGTACCTAAGTATGATTACCTTTCAATGATAATAATTGAGTATTAGTATATTAATTAACGTTTTGGAAAATTACGGCCATAGTTGATATTAGAAATCAGGCAGTTGACCTGAGTAGTTATAAATTTTACAAATGTGTGTCTCATCCCAAGTGCACAGCTCAAAAACATTAGAACCAGCGTTCACTTTTAAATAATGTACTTAAGACAAAAGGAAAATGTATTATTTCTTTTGCCCGTTTTTTTTTGTTCCGAAATCCCCCAGATTCCACCGGCTAGTGGCAATGTCGGACTCAAACCGACTAAAAACCGCACGCAGTCTTGGGTACTAGAAGCCGGAGAACTAGGTGCACCCTCGAAAGGAAATCCCTGGAACCCCGACGTACCTCAGACCACCCACGGTTTGTAGATGGCCCTCTCCAGTGGAGGAAGCCCACGTTGAAGCCGTCGTTGTTTGAAATAAAGGAAGTTAAAATACCAACGTTTTGCTTTAAAAAATCATTATACACAACAAATAAATACTTTTTAAAAGCAAATTCACCGGCAAAGCTATGCTGGTTTGAAAATGTGGCACTAAAAAAATGTTTAGCCTTGTGAAAATTTGAAAATGGAACATCAATTTACGTCAAAATTCTTGTGAACCCGCCCGCCGAGCGGTTGCGACGTTGTTTTCCCGTTTATTGTATTTTTTTTTCTTTTGTTGTCATAAATACCAATATAAAAATGTCTAAGTCAGATAGAACAGAAGACATAGAACTCGAAGATCTTGATGACATAGAGATAACTTTGATGACACTCAGAAAGCCAACGGAGTTGAAGAAAGTAATCGATTCTGTGCCAAAACCATTACGAGCAGTACCAAAAAATGGCTTGCCCCTATGGTACAAGCTTGGGCTGGAGTGTAAGTTGCCAGTACCAAAAATGCCGGTTGGAAAAATTTTATTTTCACGCGGGAAAATAGGCGAAGATGTAAGTTCATAACTTATTAATTTTCTATTAATAGGGCGTTCAATATTAGATTAGTTCTGTCACCATAGTAATTGTGCGCTCTTCGAACGATATATCTGCCGTCGTCGGTCACTGAGCGAGTACTGTGTTCACCAGTAACCCTCCTCAAGTCATGCTCTCGACTGCCGTGATTATTCACTAAAAGTTGGTATTTGTGTTTTAATGTAACTGGTAGGATTTTACATATCTTATACAATTTAGGGTGATTACGTTTTAGTGTTATTCTTTGACATTTTTGGTAACGAGTAATTTATGAATCTAATTTTAATTGCTTGTTTTAAATGTGAGATCATAGCAGTCAAGAGCATAACCGATTGTTGAATCTACTAGTGTCATGTAAATACATATTAATGTGCTAATAGGCACTTTGTAACTTATATGATAGAATTTATTAAATAGTATTCTAAGTTTATCACAGATAAATTCTATGTGATGGGAACATGAGAATTTGTTGTAAATATTCATGCCAAGGTAGTTTACACAGTAAACTCTTTCAATTTCAAATGTTTACACCAAGAAGGTACGACATATTCAAATAAGACCTCCAAAGAAATATATCGATTTACCAACGAAAATTTAGCCATTGTGTACGCAGCTTACGTCAACGTAAACATTCAATATTATGTGCTAGGTTTAAAGGCTCATTAACACAACGGAGAATTTCACCTTAATTGTCGTAAATTGTTGAACAATTTTGAGACGTGACGTTTAACACGCTGTTATGTTTGGTGTTTAATATTGTATGTTACATATTGTCTGGGAAGACTTTAAAGAGAATATGTTGATATATGTGCTCGTATTTGGGATTCGCCGTGGCGTAGTGGTAATACTTCCAACTTTAGAAATTAAAAGTTCCGTGGCGTAGTGGTAATACTTCCAACTTTAGAAATTAAAAGTTCTCTTTCTTCCGCCCTCCCTAAATACATGACGGCAATATTAAAACAAATGACGTGTGAGACATTCATTCAATATCATACTGATCTATTAAACCTTATATATGGTGACCTTATTATTACTTGTGTATATGTGGATATACCTCTGGTAGCCGAGTACCTCTCTTGAGAGTCTGCGTTGAGATTTAACTATGTATCTGAATTTGGTCTCTTGATTCGTACTTGATCTTTCTTAACATCTTTTACGATTTTATTTTTCTTTGTGATTATAAAATAAAATGAAAGGCTTAGCAATATATATTAACTAAGAAATATTCTTGTTTTAACCAATAACTTAGCATTCAAGAGTGTTCTATGTAAATGAGTTTTAACTTCTTCGTTTTAAATGTTTGTCATGCAAATGTCGTTGGTAGATGTGTAAACTGAGCAGAGAATAGAGGCTTTAAAACTCATAAATCAGCCTTTACTTGACATTCAGATTGTTATATTTCATATAAGTGTATAATTATGTCTTTATGCGTGTGCTGGAAACTTTCGGTAACTATTACAAAATACTTTGAAAGATTTTGATACTTAAATTTCGATTTAAACATGTTCCAAGGAACCTGAAAATATACACAAGAATACAACTTTATAAATAATGTGACAATTGCTAAGAAATGCTCTGAAAGATGAAAAAATTAATTAATTTAGAGGTAAGAGAATGTACTGAAAATTGCTCCTTAATTTCCAAATAAAATCAATAAGTGAAAATAAGCTACATGTTAAAAAGTTTTACTCCTAGCGGTCATAGCGTGGTGTCACATACTCATACTGGTAGAGAAACTGTTTCGAAATCTAATCGCAGTTGTCGAGATTTTGGAGTTTAAACAAGAAATAATAAGATAATAATTACCTACAAATTTTAACAAAAAAAACCACTTCAACCTAGACGAAATTTAAATGGGACCATTCGGAAAGCACCAGCTTTCAAATAAAAGAAGAATTATCAAAATCGGTTCACCCAGTCAAAAGTTATGAGGTAACAAACATAAAAAAAAATACAGTCGAATTGAGAACGTCCTCCTTTTTTTGAAATCTGTTAAAAAGTAATTCAGCTTTATAAAGCTCAAGATATTGTGATTGGCAGAGTGGTACCCGATTTGATTTAATTAAAGTCTAAATTTCACAGAGGTTCGCTTAGCTGTACCTACAGCCTGTTAGAGCTTATTAAATAGCCCTTCGACCCCAAATATTGCCCAGATTTTAGGCTTCAGCAATAGCAATGAAAGTTATTATAAAAGTAGTGTTCCAAATTGTACCTAATCTTTGTTGTTGAATTTATTTATGACTAGATAGCGTTACAGACAGAGTTACTTTCGAATTTATAATATTGCTAGCTTTTGCCCATAAAGTAGCCTTTTTTTACCACGGGTATACGTTTCGCATGCATTCGCATTCCCCTTCGCGGGGAAGATACGGCGTGTGCGGGACGTCCGGAGAACCGGTCTATCCACTAAACTAGGCGGCGGCCTACCTCGGCAGTCGGGAGAAACTCCAGGAACGCATCAGCGGCTTCTGGAGTCCCCCCTGCCGTACTCCACTATGAGGTATAAACAGAAGTCTATGTCCTTCTCCGAGCTCTAATCTATCTCTATACCGATAAATATTTTTAACCTTGAAAGCGTAACAGACAGACAGACAGACAGACTGAAAACACAAGCTCTGATATCAATATGAAAGCCAAAATTTATTAATATTGGTTATGAAAGCTAGCAACTATAAAAATGTTTCTGCAGTCCTTCTGCATGCACCTTTAAATGTCTAGATCAATTTCCATTACAACAATAACCATTCAGCCTCTAACGACCCATTTTCCATTGTACGTATATTATACGCGCAAAATGAGATATGACATTACATTCACACAAAGACAGTCTCCCCGCGAATTTCAGACGTAATACTTAAAATCGTTTTTGAGAGAGTCGACTCTCATTACGCTAATGCTCGCTATTCACTGCTACGCCCAATGAATGGTGTTGTGTGCTGAGCTCCGTCTTATAAATCTCATTCGGCCATCCAATGTTTGTGAAGGTGAGATTTTATTAGTCACATAAAGCTTTAGAATGAAGCAGCCTTCTAAACTTTTGGTTTTGTACTCGTACATTAGGCGTAAGAGCCACCGATCACGTCCACAATACTTGCTTAAAATGTAAAAATATCCTTGGAATGGATTTTTTTATTTGTGTTGTTTTATATTTTGAGGACCTTTTAAATATATTTACCCAAACATAATAATAACTTCGCACGCAAAACAACTTCACACTTCTAACACACGCCCTTCTGATTCTGATACCAGACTGCTACTGAATATATTTCTGAATAAACAGAAATATATTAAGTCTTTCATTCAACAATATGTATATATTGTAGACTAGCTTTTGCGCGCGGCTCCGCCCGCGTTTTTGTCGGTTATTGCAGCAAAGAGTAGCCTATTTCCTTCCTCAAGAATCAAAGTATCTCCATGGCAAATTTCAGTGAAATCGGTGCAGCGGTTTGGCCGTGAAAGCAGGACAGACATACAGAGTTACTTTATATATTGTCATCCACCAGAATGGTATCCCTTACCTACCGTTACTATCCCTTCTTATCCACCTTTTCTATCCTTTCTTTGCAGATATTTAAATATTCTCTAGGACCCACGTGAGTTGTTTGACATAACGGATCTTCAAAAACGCCTTTGTCTCCCCTTCGGGGATATTTGCGTAACAGAAAAAATCTTTTTGATTGAACTTTACATTTTTAAACTGTATTGTCAGGATTTAACAAGTTTTAGGATATAAGTTTTAATAAAGAACTGACTCAAACAAACAAACATTACTTTTGTAAAATCCAAAAAAATAATGAGGAACCTAGTTATGTAACATAACAACGAACTATACAAAGTTCTACTGTGAAGGGTCATAACAGGCTGCCTTTTGCCCTTACGTACAAAAAGTGGGTCGTGTCAAGAGAAAGGTATAATGCTTATATTCGAAAACATAAATTAACTGTCAAAACAATTTTATATTAACACCATTAAAAACTTAAAAACCAATTTACGATAGATACGGGTATACATTTTTTAACATATTATTCTTGTTGACTGCTGACTATTCAAGGTCTGCCTGTGCTGCCCACATCAAATGGCTTACTGAGACATTCTGGTTATCGCCTTAGCACATTTATAAAATGTTTTAAGTTACTAATGTAAATTGATTTGAAAATCCTGGGGATATCCACACATTGACATATTTAATTGACTTTATAATCGAACCTGTGTCTGAAATTCGATCCATTTAACATCCATCTGTTAAAGTATTTTATTGTACTAATACTATCAACAATTCGATCTATATCTAGATATGTTTTGTCAGTAAAATACGTATTATGATCTAAAATAGCGTTTTTTTCGTATTGCTTTCTTTGGTTCACAAAAGAGCCTTTAAGCTTTGTAATCGGATCGAAATGATAAAAGACTTCGCAATGTCTCAATCGATGATATCTCTTATATCTAAACTTCGTAAACAGAGTAGGTAATATCTTGAAATTGATAGAAAAAAAAACACTCTCAAATGAGCAAAGACTTATTTAATAATACTAACTTTGTCTCGTGATTTGCTTCATTTAATTCATTTAAAGTTTGGGAAGAGATCCTACCCTACCTAAAACCGACCGAAAAAAAATCAATTGCCGAGCGATATATATATATATATACACACATCAAAAGTGTCTAGGGATCAAGCATTTTTATGCGGATTTCTTGAGATTGAGATGTGGCTTTGGCCCTGGCCTGCTCAGTCGCCAGACTTGAACCCGATTGAGCATGCATGGGATATGCTACAGAGTAGAGCTCTGCCGAATATGGAGGGTATCCAGTCGCAAGAAGACCTTTTTTTGTTGTTGCAACGAACATGGGCGGCCATTCCACAGCGTGATTTGGATGAACTCATTTTGAGTATGCCAAACCGATGTTCTTGTGTTAGTGTTCGCGGTAGAAACACGGATTATTAATTGTTTAAGTTACCTAATAAAATTTTAAAGAAAACTGTTATTTCAGTCTTTTTTTCGAACTTTAATGTTAGTGGTTCAAATGTCAAAAATCCTTTTATTAGGAAAATGGCAAATTTCTTTATTAATGCAAAGGTGACTTGGTTTATCGTTACTGTGACAAACGAAAACACTTTATTTGATGAATCCTTAAAGAAAATTTTAATTAATATCAATCAGGAGAAAAGTTATTGCAAAAATATATGTTGATCCCTAGACACATATGTTGATCCCTAGACACTTTTGATGTGTGTATTATTAGACAACATTTAATCTGAACATCTCATCACATTCGCTCTTTTCACTTTACATACATTAAATTAAAACATCTTTTATCAGATACTATGGTATGTTATTACTATTCTGTTGTAAATAGGGCCGGATAGAAAGCGCTTTAAACTGTGGCTTCGCCTTTTAGCGTCACTTAACTAGCTTCCGACCTACATTGTGTTGACCTTTTGATACGTACTGCACTTAATTAAAGTGCGTTGGTTTTATGCAAACGAAATCAGCGATCGAAAGTAAGAGGTTATTCATGTCTATGTATATTAAAAGGGAAAATTGTGTTATATTAAAAAACAAAATTATTATTTTTATTTCAATTACTACATACACAAAAACTCTCTGCAACCTTTATTTTGCACGAAGACGAAGAAAATTTTGTATGCTGCCAATCGTTATCTAGTCGTTTTCAATTTTGGCGAATAATAGAAACCCTTTCGTCGCGTAAAACAACATCTTTCGGCAACCTACAAAAATAAAAAGGTAAAATAAATTACTTAACAATAAATACTAGTAATGTATGATTAATATTTCTTCTTAATATTCTGCAGTTAAACGGTAAGTTTCTGGGGATCAAGTTTCGTAATATCGATAATTCTCAACCATTCAAATATGATGTGAAGCACAACTTAAAGACATAAAACACATCAAGACACAGAACAGCAATTTGTAGAATCATCCACAAATTGTTCATATGTAATAATTATCTATCTATATACATAAAAGAGGAAGGTGACTGACTGACTGACTGACTTACTGACTGTCTGACTTACTGACTGACTGACTGACTTACTGACTGTCTGACTTACTGACTGACTGACTGACACACCCAGAGATCAACGCACAGCCCAAACCGCTGAAGCTAGAATCCTGAAATGTTGGTAAGCCCCAAACCACTCACGTCGAGACTCGGAGCTTGTGTCGTCGGTGCATGGAATCCAGTCCAGGGGATTCTTCTCTCAGCCCGCATACGATTCAACCATCCGAACCGTTCCCGACCTCCGAGTCGCCGGATTAGAAGAGACGCCACGCTCCCAGTCCTGAAATGTTGCATGTGGGTTCTTTATATAACGTAAGTGAGCACTAAGAAAGGAAATTTTGAAATTCCACCCCTGTAAATCAGGGGATGAAAGTCTGCGTGAGCGAAGCCGCGTGTAAAAGCTAGTCAGAAATAAATATGTGTCACCAAAGAATACTTTCAGATGAGGTTTGAAACCAAGTCCCTAATTATAGAAATGAGGTTCACTAATGTCTGGACTAACAGAGATTTCCTTAATTGAAGGAAAAATAATTAGAAAAAAACTGGTATCACAGTCGAACTACGGTTGAGGTATTGTGTTCCGACACAAAAATATAATTATCAGGTAAATAAATTATAGCAACAAAATAATCTGTATTTACCCGTGAAAAGATATTCCATCTTCTTTTTTAGGAACTACTCTTACATAAAATAACTTGTGACGTGAACACAGTATGGCGGTTTTTAACCGACTTCAAAAAAAGGAGGAGGTTTCTCAATTCGACCGTATATATATATATTTTTATGTGTGTTCGGGGATAACTCGTTTATGAACCGATTTTGATGATTCTTTTTTAATGGAAAGTAGATGTCCCGACGGTGGTACCATGATAAGGAAACTAGGATCTGATGATGGCATCCCAGAGAAATCGAGGGTAAACCTCATTTTTTTCAGGCACGTACTATTTTTTTCGTATATTTTCTGAAGCTACGCTGGTATTTGCGTCTGGCAGTCATCATTTAATGATGATGAGCTGATGATGAAAGGTAAAACTCCTTAACGGTTAGGAGTTGGAGGATAAATCTTTAAATGTCATATGTATGTATGTCACCTTTAGTCGTATTCTTTCAAGTTATTTGGTTGTTTCTTCAACTTTTTCAACTTGTTCAACTTGTTTCTTACAAGTTGTTACTGCCTCGTTGGTCTAGTGGTTAGCGTAAGCGACTGCAGATCAAGAGGTCTCGGGTTCGATTCCCGGGTCGGACTGCTGTTGGGTTTTTCTTACAAGAAATTCTAAATAGCAGCCCGGAGTATGGAATATGGCGGTGTTTCCCGCCCGTGCCTCGGAGAGCACGTTAAGCCGTCGGTCCCGGTTGTCATGAACATCTATGGCAATCGTTATTGGGAAGTCAGCGCCCTCAAATATACTGACAACTAGTTCAATCATCGAATTTAGTTCGCCCTCAGGGTTGCGGAGGTCCGATGCCAGTCGCTCCGTGTAAAAACTGATATTCAGGTAAAACCGGTTGAACTAGTAGCCGACCCCAAATCTTGGGAATAATAAAGGCTAGGAAGAAGAAGAAGTCATCATTTAATGATGATGAGCTGATGATGAAAGGTAAAACTCCTTAACGGTTAGGAGTTGGAGGATAAATCTTTAAATGTCATATGTATGTATGTTACCTTTAGTCGTATTCTTTCAAGTTATTTAGGTAAGCTGATGATGGAAGGTACAACTCCTCAACGGTTAGGAGTTGGAGGATAATTCTTTCAATTTCATACGTATCTATAGACCTTTAGTTGTATACTTTTAAGTTATTTAGGTGAGCTGATGTCGCAGGCGCTATGATGACTAACCCCTTAATGTATTTTGCTTTAAGTAACTCGCCTGCTTCTATTTCATCACGACATTTAAGCTCGGACACGATTCCTATTGCCCCGTAGACCACGTTCTCGGTAACAGAAATCTTGCATCTCAGCATAATTTTGGAAACTGATCATACTCAGTTTTAATACGTGTTCAAACCACTAAAGTTATTCGCATCAGCAGAAATTATATGAAATAGTTCAACTTACTGATAACCTATGATTGTTTGCACTAAAAATGGAAAAATAAAAACTTTTTATAAAAAAAAACCGAATTCCAAAAAACCATCCGACGAAAACTCCCTGCCAAAAAACACTAAAAAGCGTAAAATAAACTGTCTCTTCATAAATTGCTATGTGCCAATTCTTGTCTATACCTAATTCTTTATTCATTTAAATATTAGTATTATTGTGTATGCTAGGTACCTAAAATCTGTTTGAAGTCGGCGCCAAGCCAAAATGTAATAGGAGGTACCGCACTCGCCGCTGCCGGATAGCTAGCATGAAACAACCCAAGGGAGCAGACACGCGCGGGCTGACGCTACGTCGTTGATGGTCGTCTCGAAATAAAGCGAGTGGGGTAACTACTATTACATTTGGCTTGGCGCCGACTTCAAACAGATTTTAGGTACCTAGCATACACAATAATACTAATATTTAAATGAATAAAGAATTAGGTATAGACAAGAATTGGCACATAGCAATTTATGAAGAGACAGTTTATTTTACGCTTTTTAGTTTTTTTTGGCATGGAGTTTTCGTCGGATGGTTTTTTGGAAGTCGGTTTTTTTTTTATAAAAAGTTTTTTTTCAAACACTGCCGCGAGTTTGTATTCGCTTTCCAATTCATATTTCTTTTTTAGATTCATTGTCGTGTTCTTTACGGTCCATCTGGCTTTCTTTTGTAATCTGAATGTGTCTTATTCAATGTTGGACATGTTGCAGAATTGTTTTCAATAGACGAGTAGTAAAAGTACTTAACTATCTTCTTGTCGAGTTTTTTTAGTTTAAGAATTAACAACAAAGTTACCTCTGGTTGGATTAAAGAATAAAATAATGTGAATAATCTTAGGAAAAGTATCTGTCAAACTGTAAGATCCTGTTTCGTGCAAGTTCGCCGTCTTGTCAATACAATCGATTAATTACAACAAATAAGATAAATCGTGTACTCCGAATATATTAACACTATTGAAGATCATTTATCACTCACTCACTCTCTCTACCTGTGAAAATTCTAATTTGTCTCGACCCCCAGGGGCTTAACGAAAATGTATCACTAGTAAACCACGAAACTTTGTGAAAGTAGCTCACAAAAATAAGAGATTATAAAACTATCCCAACTGTGTAACGTGTAAAAATAAAATACAATTTTGACTTCCTCAGCGTATATTTTCCTCGGTGATAGCGTAAGCGACTGCTGTGCTTGAGGTCTCGGGTTCGATATACGGGTTGGAACAAATGTTTGTATGATCTACAAATGTGTGTTTCGGAATTAGAGTTTTTACTATGTATAAAATGTGTGCATTTATGTATGCAAAGTATGTATGTATTTATATCAGTTATCTAGTAGGTACCCATAGTACAAACTATGGTTAGTTTGGTTTAAAAAAAAATGTGAGTTCTATTTATGATAAAATAAAAAAAAAACTTCGTTTAAAAAAACCGACTTCAAAAACTAAAAAGTATAAAATAACTTAATTTGTATGTGCTACCTATTCATAGGTTTGAATTCGGTGCCAAGCCAAATGTAATAGTAGGTACCACACTCGCTATATTTCGAGACGAACGTCAATGACGTCTCCGACGCTTCGGTTGTTTTGTTCTACGCGAAGAGCAGTTATCCCGCTCAAGGTCACGCGCGGCGAGTGTGGTACCTACTATTTCATTTTGGCTTGGCACCGACTTCAAACTATGAATAGGTAGCACATACAAATTAAGTAATTTTATACTTTTTAGTTTTTGAAGTCGGTTTTTTTAAACGAAGTTTTTTTTTTTCACTTTTTAGTCTTTCTCAAGTCTCTCATCATCATTTCACCTAAATAACTTGAAAGAATACGACTAAAGGTAACATAACAGAATATGAAGGCATGCAGACAATTGCCTTAACTTCATTGCAGGCGCTCACGTAAATTTGAGGGTTTCCTTCGATTTCCTTGGGATCCCATCATCAGATCCTGATATGGTGACCATGGGACCACATGGGGAGCATACCCTTTCGAATACAAAAAGAATTTTCAAAATCGGTCCACAATTGACGGAGTATTCAATGTACATACATAAAAAAAAAAACGATGAAATTGAGAACCTCCTTTGGAAGTCGGTTAAAGAAAGATGTGGGGGACAGGTGTCATGTCCCTCCAACCCAAAGGGAGGATCATCCGACCAGGCGAGGTGATCATGCCTGGCGGGCCAACTGCCCGACGGTTGATGTTGGGATGTTGTATGTATTGTAATTGGCGCGCGAACTTTCACTGCGCCATTCAGGATTGGTAGTTTCTTAGTTTCCTTCGTTAACTCCGTAGTTCAGTGTAACTTCGGTAGATGGCGCTGTAGTATATTTCTGTTGCGCTGTATGTGGATGTCGCCACATCACTCCCCTCCAAGACTGGAGGTCGATATTATGATGTGTCAGCTGTCTGTGCTCTGTTGCGGAGCTTGCCAGTGCCAGGAGTGAGTAGTTCCAGTGAGTCGGAACTGAGTGCCGCAAGTTCCAGTGAGTCGGAACTGAATGCCGCTAGTCCCAGTGAGTCGGGGCTGAAGTCCGCTGATCCCAGTGAGTCGGGATGGTAGGCGGTGGCGGTGCTGCGGTGAGGTCCCCAGTGAGTCGGGGTGGTTGCTGCGTAGTGGCTGGCTGCTGCATAGACGGGAGAGATATGCTCTGCTTACATGAACCGTAGCTGCAGTGTGCTGTGCCTAGACGCTGATGAGGCCGTAGGGGTAACCAGGCTGGAGCGGTCGCTTCCTGCGTGTGGTGTATCCCTGTTGAGGCCGAGGTTGCTGGCTGGCTGTGAGACTTGCTGTGGGACTGAACATGATGGTGGCGTGCTGATGCTGCTTCGAAGGCTGCTTCCAATCACGTCGGGGTCACCACTGTGGGGGACAGTTGTCATGTCCCTCCAACACAAAGGGAGGATCCTCCGACCAGGCAAGGTGATCATGCCTGGCAGGCCAACTGCCCGACGGTTGATGTTGGGATGTTGTATGTATTGTAATTGGCGCGCGAACTTTCACTGCGCGATTCAGGATTGGTAGTTTCTTAGTTTCCTTCGTTAGCTCCGTAGTTCAGTGTAACTTCGGTAGATGGCGCTGTAGTATATTTCTGTTACGCTGTATGTGGATGTCGCCACAAAAGAAATAAAATTTGTCCTATATTGTTCATATACAACAGGTATATTTTATAATATAAATCTAAAAATATACTCAGTTATGTTATACGAGTACGTTTTGGTCAGAGATCAAAAGCTACACTATCGGAAAAAAGTCACGAATGGGTCTAATATGCCCTGGATTCGAAAAAAAATATAATAATATGTTAAAGCCGCAGCAGCAGATTTTCTTTCATGCACGAATTTTGGCCGTCCTCTAGTCTAAAAAATAGCTGAATATTCGTGGGGTATTATTACATTAACTATAAGAGTGCAATCTTGTAGTTAATTTAATAATACCCCACGAATATTCAGCTTTTTTTTTGCATTGGCTTATACTGTGACTAAGATTAGCCAATGACACGAGAATTAAGGCGTTAGCGATCGCAGAAAGAAGAACGATTGCAACTTGGCTAGGGGGGCAGGTATGATCACCTCCTATGGTCTGAAGATGCTCTCTTTCTGCTTATGTTATATGAAATCTCTTTATTTACATTTTAACGCTGAAATTAACTCCTCATTCACTTCTTAAGCATCTTTACTACCGGTATTTTCCAAATACGTGTATAGGTATCTACTTGTACCCACTTTATTTGTTGTTTTATTTCTATGATTTCATTGAATATTCAGTTTTGGAACTCAAACTTACGGTAAACTTTTCTAAAAAGCGAAGTTCAAGCTCAATTTTTATTAGTTCAATTTGAAGCATTATTGTTAGTCATGTTATGGAAAAGCAACGAAGTTGACGAACGGTAATGATATCGTCAACAGTGTCAATATTTGTCTGACAATGAATGAATGATGAATGGAATGTCTACCTTAAAGTAACTGTGTACTTTTGTTCAAATTCAAATCAACAAACATTAGTACATGATTAGATTTGTTTTTACCAACAGATTTTAAATTAATACAATATTAATTTTATGAGTACATGATTTTAACGTCACTATCGAATGTTTTTATACATTTGATTTTTAATATTAAAGCTAGTAAACACACATTGTAACTTGTTTATTTTCAGGTTAGAAGAGTCGGTCTTGGTACTGGAGGAGCGCAACCAAATTTCGATTTAACAGATCCTTACTGCAACAACGTATCGTACGACTATGTACCTATGCATGATCCGCATCTTGCTCATCATTTTGCCCAGAAGCCTGCCAGAAAGAGAATGCAGACTCTTGGCTTCTGCACAAAGGATGGTAGAGCAGTCTGTTCGTTAAAAGAATTCAACCAATATCGCAAATATTTATACAACCAATTTATGGACAAAATTCATGTGACTATGTTTCAATTGGTATGTTTATCTTGGCATTATATTCAGTATTGAAAATTTTTATTATTAAGTAAGAAATTATAATGGATATAAATTTGTCCAACTATAAGTTCAAATTGCCTATATCAACAATATTCGCACTTAAACAGGATGAACGAGCAAAGGACGACTTGACACTAAAACGTGTTGATATGGACGTAGCCAGAAGACTGCAAGCATTTACTAAGGCAGAGAAAGCTAGAGAACACCTAGAAAGAATAGCTAAGGAACATGCTGAAGAGTTTGCTGCAAGAAAACGAGCGTATGTATATAACAATGCAATATTTTTAAAAGGCTTTAAATGTAAAATCAGACGGAACACAAACATCTTGATTTTAGTCTGTTACTTTATATACAATGCTTGTACGAACAAATAGCTTGTTTTAGATATTATAGTTTTTTTAACCTGCATGAGTTGAATACTTTCGGTACCTAGAAAACCGATTATAACTTGCGTCTAATTAAAAATTAATGTTACAGTATTTTTTTATATCATTGAACATGTCGAAATGGTAATCGAAAAGTATAAAAAAGCTTTTAGAAGCAAAAAAGCATGTCAATCTCAAGAAATAATCAAATTGAGTTCAAAGTATGATTCGTTTCAGAGAAAATATCTCATCATCTTAATTAAATTCGGACTTTTCACCATCATCGCCACCGTGTTGTATTGTGTCCACTAAATAATTATTGCTCACCACTCTGACATTGGACGTTTAGCCTATGTTCAGATACATGTAATTTGGTTCTAGGAGTACACATGCTAACGCACGTTTTTACATGTAGTTGTGAACGCGCGTTAGCAAAACGCGCGTTGAGCGCTCGTCATCTGAACATGGCCTTACTCGATAAGCATCCTTACGCAATAAAAAATGTTAACAATTTTTTTATCAAATAAATAGTATAAGAGATATATCGTAAAAACCATTTCAACCCCTATTTTCAAGATGGCGGCCGTGGGACAAGCGTGGCGACCCCACAAACTTGGTTTTAGCTTTACACTGACCCCCCTACACATCAAAAATATAAAATTGCGCCCTCTAAAAAACACAAGGTAAGGCCTAAAACATGTAACATTTCAATGGACTATTACTTTGAAGATACAGTTTAACATAATAGTCGCAACGTCAATTATTTTGCGCAACAAGTACGAAAGAAATTGCCATCGCAGTGACAAAGTCTTATAAATGTTCTTCATAAAAGCCGTTTGTTATTGCTAGGCGAAAATGCGTTTTTGTATAAGTATGCAAATATAATTTAAGTTAACATTTTGAAAGACAAAGTCATAGTACAATATAAACGGTCTCTGTCGATAAAGAGATCACATAAGGATTGTACGAAGTTGGATTGAGCAAATATAATGAGTCTTTGAAACAATAAGTCAATACACAGATTACTTCTTCTGTAAATATTTACTCTGTAGTCAAAATGAGCACACCGTCTTAGCTAAACAGTAAATATCTATACTTATCTATACTATTATATAAAGCTGAAGAGTTTGTTTGTTTGAACGCGCTAATATCAGGAACCGCTGGTCTGATTTGAAAAATTCTTTCAGTGTTGAATAGTACATTTATCGAGGAAGGCTATAGGTACGACCAATAGGAGCGGAGCACCAATGAAAAATGTTTCAAAAACGGGGGAAAATGATCACGCTACGGGCAATATAAGACGCAAACGAGGTTGCGTGGGTCCGCTAGTAGTAAATATTATAAAGCTGAAGAGTTTGTTTGTTTCTTTGAACGCGTTAATCTCAGGAACCGTTGGTCCGATTTAAAAAAAATCTTTCAGTGTTGGATAGTACATTTATCGAGGAAGGCTATAGGCTATATATCATCACGCTACGACCAATAGGAGCGGAGCACCAATGAAAAATATTTCAAAAACGGGGGGAAAACGATCACGCTACGGGCAATATGAGACGCAAACGAGGTTGCGTGGGTCCGCTAGTAGTAAATATTTTGATGGTAATTTCATTCTTAAATCACTTCAGTCATTAATGACTTTTGAAAGCAAGCGGTTACAAAAATAAAGAATAACAAATATTTCGAGACCAAAAAGCATAAACTGACTCTGTGTGATATTGTCCAACTCAATGAAATACCTCACTTTAGTCTTGGTAAGAAGATCCCAAAACATAATTTATGTCCGAAATTATTCACTTACTTGAAAGCAATATTTTATATCAGAATAATATTTCATAATTATTAAGAGCATTATTAGATATTAATATTTATTATAATCACTTTATACACTGGGATTATATTGTAACGTTATTTATTACACAATAATTTACATTTCAACCAATAATTTAAGGCGCCAAAGTCATGCAGAACCGCTTGATGTCACGTCACTTTGATCAAACTGCTCTATTCTTGTATTAGATTGTCTGCATTGATAATCTACCTATCTATACAAATAAATAAAATTGGTGTCTGTTTGTAATATTCAAATAATCGCTTTTTACTAAATGCGTATGTATGTATACACGGTACATATACCAAAATAACAGCTTTGTATGTCAGTCTGTCTGTCTGTTTGTTCCGGATAATATCTGAAACGGCTTTTTTTTACCTGGCTTTAGGCGGAACAAAAACTACCGCGGGTAACGCCGCGGGGCTCAGCTAGTACTTTTACGGGGTGTACCTAAGATAGTATAGTTAACATCACGCTTAGATCAATAGGAGACGAAATATGATGGAAAAGAGACGCAAACGAAGTCACCTAGAAGTAGGGTTGCCAGATGGCCGGGAAATCCGGGATTGTCCCGGAATTTTGCGTCTTGTCCCGTGTCCAGTAACTAGACCTTATTCTCCCGGATTCCGAAAACCTACAAGTTTTGTAACAACATAAACTAACAACGTATGACTCGGCTAGCCTGCCTGTGAGTGAGGGGAAAATGCTTCCTGAATTGTATATAGTTCGCATGTCTTCGCTTCCGAAATAACACGTCCACAATTTTTACTGATTTGAAGAAAGTAGTCTTTTTGTTTATTCAATTCTAATAAGCAATGCCTTTTGCGAAAGAGTATTTAGCCAACTGAATAGTGTATGGACTAAAGAGCGAAACTGAATGTCCATGAATTTAATCAAATTTGATCTGCAAACTCCTATTAATTTTGACATGTCTTGCTCATAAATTCAACAGTTTTGCAAAGCTTTGACTAAGAAAAACTAATAATAATACAAAATTTTATCGAAAAGAACCGACTTCAAGAACGACTTGACACTAAAACGTGTTGATATGGACGTAGCCAGAAGACTGCAAGCATTTACTAAGGCAGAGAAAGCTAGAGAACACCTAGAAAGAATAGCTATGGAACATGCTGAAGAGTTTGCTGCAAGAAAACGAGCGTATGTATATAACAATGCAATATTTTTAAAAGGCTTTAAATGTAAAATCAGACGGAACACAAACATCTTGATTTTAGTCTGTTACTTTATATACAATGCTTGTACGAACAAATAGCTTGTTTTAGATATTATAGTTTTTTAAACCTGCATGAGTTGAATACTTTCGGTACCTAGAAAACCGATTATAACTTGCGTCTAATTAAAAATTAATGTTACAGTATTTTTTTATATCATTGAACATGTCGAAATGGTAATCTAAAAGTATAAAAAAGCTTTTAGAAGCAAAAAACATAAAGCATGTCAATCTCAAGAAATAATCAAATTGAGTTCAAAGTATGATTCGTTTCAGAGAAAATATCTCATTATCTTAATTAAATTCGGACTTTTCACCATCATCGCCAGCGTGTTGTATTGTGTCCACTAAATAATTATTGCTCACCACTCTGACATTGGACGTTTAGCCTATGTTCAGATACATGTAATTTGGTTCTAGGAGTACACATGCTAACGCACGTTTTTACATGTAGTTGTGAACGCGCGTTAGCAAAACGCGCGTTGAGCGCTCGTCATCTGAACATGGCCTTACTCGATAAGCATCCTTACGCAATAAAAAATGTTAACAATTTTTTTATCAAATAAATAGTATAAGAGATATATCGTAAAAACCATTTCAACCCCTATTTTCAAGATGGCGGCCGTGGGACAAGCGTGGCGACCCCACAAACTTGGTTTTAGCTTTACACTGACCCCCCTACACATCAAAAATATAAAATTGCGCCCTCTAAAAAACACAAGGTAAGGCCTAAAACATGTAACATTTCAATGGACTATTACTTTGAAGATACAGTTTAACATAATAGTCGCAACGTCAATTATTTTGCGCAACAAGTACGAAAGAAATTGCCATCGCAGTGACAAAGTCTTATAAATGTTCTTCATAAAAGCCGTTTGTTATTGCTAGGCGAAAATGCGTTTTTGTATAAGTATGCAAATATAATTTAAGTTAACATTTTGAAAGACAAAGTCATAGTACAATATAAACGGTCTCTGTCGATAAAGAGATCACATAAGGATTGTACGAAGTTGGATTGAGCAAATATAATGAGTCTTTGAAACAATAAGTCAATACACAGATTACTTCTTCTGTAAATATTTACTCTGTAGTCAAAATGAGCACACCGTCTTAGCTAAACAGTAAATATCTATACTTATCTATACTATTATATAAAGCTGAAGAGTTTGTTTGTTTGAACGCGCTAATATCAGGAACCGCTGGTCTGATTTGAAAAATTCTTTCAGTGTTGAATAGTACATTTATCGAGGAAGGCTATAGGTACGACCAATAGGAGCGGAGCACCAATGAAAAATGTTTCAAAAACGGGGGAAAATGATCACGCTACGGGCAATATAAGACGCAAACGAGGTTGCGTGGGTCCGCTAGTAGTAAATATTATAGAGCTGAAGAGTTTGTTTGTTTCTTTGAACGCGTTAATCTCAGGAACCGTTGGTCCGATTTAAAAAAAAAATTCAGTGTTGGATAGTACATTTATCGAGGAAGGCTATAGGCTATATATCATCACGCTACGACCAATAGGAGCGGAGCACCAATGAAAAATATTTCAAAAACGGGGGAAAACGATCACGCTACGGGCAATATGAGACGCAAACGAGGTTGCGTGGGTCCGCTAGTAGTAAATATTTTGATGGTAATTTCATTCTTAAATCACTTCAGTCATTAATGACTTTTGAAAGCAAGCGGTTACAAAAATAAAGAATAACAAATATTTCGAGCCCAAAAAGCATAAACTGACTCTGTGTGATATTGTCCAACTCAATGAAATACCTCACTTTAGTCTTGGTGGAAACGCTTGGTAAGAAGATCCCAAAACATAATTTATGTCCGAAATTATTCACTTATTTGAAAGCAATATTTTATATCAGAATAATATTTCATAATTATTAAGAGCATTATTAGACATTAATATTTATTATAATCACTTTATACACTGGGATTATATTGTTACGTTATTTATTACACAATAATTTACATTTCAACCAATAATTTAAGGCGCCAAAGTCATGCAGAACCGCTTGATGTCACGTCACTTTGATCAAACTGCTCTATTCTTGTATTAGATTGTCTGCATTGATAATCTACCTATCTATACAAATAAATAAAATTGGTGTCTGTTTGTAATATTAAAATAATCGCTTTTTACTAAATGCGTATGTATGTATACACGGTACATATACCAAAATAACAGCTTTGTATGTCAGTCTGTCTGTCTGTTTGTTCCGGATAATATCTGAAACGGCTTTTTTTTACCTGGCTTTAGGCGGAACAAAAACTACCGCGGGTAACGCCGCGGGGCTCAGCTAGTACTTTTACGGGGTGTACCTAAGATAGTATAGTTAACATCACGCTTAGATCAATAGGAGACGAAATATGATGGAAAAGAGACGCAAACAAAGTCACCTAGAAGTAGGGTTGCCAGATGGCCGGGAAATCCGGGATTGTCCCGGAATTTTGCGTCTTGTCCCGTGTCCAGTAACTAGACCTTATTCTCCCGGATTCCGAAAACCTACAAGTTTTGTAACAACATAAACTAACAACGTATGACTCGGCTAGCCTGCCTGTGAGTGAGGGGAAAATGCTTCCTGAATTGTATATAGTTCGCATGTCTTCGCTTCCGAAATAACACGTCCACAATTTTTACTGATTTGAAGAAAATAGTATTTTTGTTTATTCAATTCTAATAAGCAATGCCTTTTGCGAAAGAGTATTTAGCCAACTGAATAGTGTATGGACTAAAGAGCGAAACTGAATGTCCATGAATTTAATCAAGTTCGATCTGCAAACTCCTATTAATTTTGACATGTCTTGCTCAGAAATTTAACAGTTTTGCAAAGCTTTGACTAAGAAAAACTACTAATAATACAAAATTTTAACAAAAAAAACCGACTTCAAGAACGACCAAATTGAAATGGGCCCATACGGAAAGCACCAGCTTTTAAATTAAAAAAAAATCATCTAAATCGGTTGGCGTGATATTGAGTTATTCGTCAATTTGTCGCGCACATACTTAATGCAAATTGAAGACTTATATGGTATTCTCATGGATGACATGTCAGAACTGGATCAAATTGAAATGGGACCACACCGGAAGCACCAGCTTTCAAATAAAAAAAGAATCATCAAAATCGGTTTACCCAGTCAAAAGTCATGAGATAACAAACAAAAAAAACAGTCGAATTGAGAACCTCCTCCTTTTTTTGAAGTAGGTTAAAAATAGCAAAATTCAGTGATAAACAAGATATTTTTACTATGGTCACGACCGAGCGACCCGACACCATTGTTTTTTTTCTAGAATTGTCCCGGATTTGATGTTTCTATCTGGCAACCCTACCTAGAAGTCTTTATATATTTGTAGAAAAAAACGTATTATTTAATAGTATCTTACGTTTTATAATAATTTATACTTAAAATTCCATCTTAACACCGTAAATAACATCATAGTTTCAATAATGTAATTTGTAAATACGTATATTGTAATAAATATCAGTAATTTTAAAGACTGCCTCTTAGCATATTTGTGCGATTTTTTTAAAAGATCTTTTTTAATGTTTCGGCACCAGTAGTTTTGGTATTCATTTGTTAAAAAAACGCACTAGTACAATAACAATGCATTGAAATACGTTAGTCTATATTTTGATTCAAACAATATAATTCTAAGAATAATTAGGCGATTTTATTAAATATACTGAATTTGTATTTAATTTACACCATTGGTATTCTCCACATGAAAAGGTGTCCTCTCCTTAACCAAATAAGTGAAGAATATTTTTCCCTTCACTTAATGAGAGTTGGTTTAGTCGGAGAGCGTTCAAAGGTTCCAAAAGCTACGTGAGGCAAGCGACGCTGATTAATGGTGACACTTTATTTTCATTTAGTTCAGTGTTTACGTAAGACCGGAAAATATATTTCTTCTGTAATTATTAATACCTATTGACTTTTCTTAGAAGTTTGTCGGGCATCTATTATTTCAATATATTATATTTTGTGGGAATACTAATGTGTTATATGTTGTGCCCTGTTTAGTTCAGATACTATATAAATAAAAATGTATGTACGCGCATAACTTTCGATCGGCTGCACCAAATTAAATATTATTTTTTTATGTGTTGGTTATTGTTAGGACAAGGTTTGTATACCTACAAGACAAGTAACATTTTAACAAAATAAAAACCGACTTCAAGGTTCGACTCGATTTCTCTTGGATGCCATCATCAGATATTAGTGCCCTTATCACGGATATCTCCTTTCCATTAAAAAAAGAATCATCAAAATCGGTTAATAAACGACGAAGTTATCCGCGAACATACATAAAAAAATATATACAGGGTTACAGGGTAAGTCAACTTATTCCCGTTAATGGCGTGTAGTTGACATTGTTTCTGACTGATTTCACGAAAAACACCCTATCCTAAATCTAACCGTTTTTGAGATATTTGAATTTAATTGTTTTTACAAAAAATGGCCGATTTTCGACTGTCACCTTAAATATTTTGAAATTTTTAGGTGTTATTATAACTAATATTAATTTTTTTTAATATCAAAATGCTTTATGATTTTAATAACCAACATTATACGTAATGTCAATAAATAAGTTGTTGTGGATGATTTAAACTAAAAAATAAAATTAAAAATTTAGAAACTTTATTTTTTTCAATTGATATCTGTAGGTGACTTACTTGGGTGGTTGAGGAGGCAAGAATTGTAATCCAGAGCTTGAGATAAATCCTCGTTGAGGATCAGAGCTTGAGGACGTTGGTTCGGCAGCGGAGTCACAAACAAGTCGTTTTTGTGCGGAAAAAGAAGACACTCGCGTTAATTGTTTGTCTAGCGGTTTAAATCGGTATATTTTACACTTGATTTATGAGTAGGCGTGGCGCGCGCGCACAGATTCTTTGACCACTCTCTTAAGCGACGAACAGAGAAGAAGTCCAAGATGGACGCGGAAATATGTAAGATGCGGGGTAGGAGGGGGGAGGGGGGGTGTGTTTTATGCGTTCAGAAATGTGTACTGATTTATTGTGAAATACTTAAATATGAGAATACTATAATGTAAATACGTGAGTAATAAATATATTTAATTAGGGCGTTTACGGCGTATACAATATCTAAAAAAAAATAATTATGACGCCTGTTTTGCAGATGTACTTAAAAATATCTATGTTTCATCAGCTATCCAACGAGGCATAACAATCTAGGGTTTACAAAAAATAAATAAAAAAACTTCGAGCCGCCAGGTCGCAATTCTAAGAGTGCCAGCCCCAGTTATTTAAGGTGAATGCGCTGCGTGCGATCGAGATACCTTACGATTTATGCAAGTGTGAGTGAGAAAAATAATGTGCAAATGTGTTTTGTGTACGTTTTGTATTAACTTGTTATTGTTAGTCTGCTTATGTGATTCATCCGTGGTCGATTTGATATTATTTTACAAGCTTTTTGTTAACTTGCAACGTATGTATGCTTGTATGTTTAGGTGGAATTTGCAACTCAATTTTGAAGCAGATATCTTCAAAAGATTTTGCTGAAATTTTGCAAGCATATGTATACAGCGTGACAATACAATATTATAATAACATGAAGCTGATCTGATGCTGGAGATGGAAGCTGGCCATAGGAAATCTGTAACGAAACGTCGCAACATCATCGAGTTTGAACTCGTTTGATTCGTCTCGAGGCATTCCAGTAAAAGCTTGTTTTTAAAAAGCTTTTTAATTTATTGTTATCTGTTTCCTACTTGACTTGGCTGTGTTTTTATTCTGTTTTTTCTGATTTATGATTGCTGTGCTTGTAAACTGGAGTCAGATTTGTGCTTGTGATACGGAACTGTTGAAGATGACAACCTACACGAATGAGGAATATGCTGACCAGTTAATTTGCTACGGATACTGCAATTGTGTGTCCGCACATGCTCGCAATGAGTACATAGGACGCTATCCCAGCCGTCGAGTGCCGGACGTGAGCGTGTTCGACGGAGTTTATCGAAGACTTAAAACTGGCTCCGTTTCAAAACGAACGACGTACAGACTTGGGAAGACCTCTTCAACAGTTCCGTATCACAAGCACAAATCAAAATCCAGTTTACAAGCACAGCAATCATAAATCAGAAGAAACAGACCAAAAACACAGCCAAGTCAAGTAGGAAACACGTAGATAACAATAAATTAATAAGCTTTTTAAAAACAAGCTTTTACTGGAATGCCTTAAGACATTGCAAGTTTATAAAAAGCTTGTAAAATAATATAAAATCTACCACGGACGAATCACATAAGCAGACTAACAATAACAAGTTAATACAAAACGTACACAAAACACATTTGCTCATTATTTTTCTCACTCACACCTGCATAAATCGTAAGGTGTCTCGATCGCACGCACCGCATTAACCTTAAAGAACAATTGGCTGGGACTCTTGGAATTGCGACCTGTCTCGCAACTAAGTTTTTTTTTTTGTAAAACCCTAGATTGTTATACCTCGTTAGATAGCTGATAAAACACAGATATTTTTAAGCACATCTGCAAAACAGGCGCTATAATATTTTTTTTAGATATTAATTGAAAAAAAATTAACTTTCTTTTTATTTTTTAGTTTAAATCGTCCACAACAACTTATTTATTCACATTACGTATAATATTGGTTATTAAGGTCATAAAGCATCTTATTTTACATGTAAAAATAAAAAAATAGTTATAATAACACCTACACATTTCAAAATATCTAAGGTAACAGTAAAAAATCGGGCATTTTTTGTAAAAACACTTAAATTCAAATATCTCAAAAACGGTTAGATTTAGGATAGGGTGTTTTTCGTGAAATTAGTCAGAAACAATGTCAATTACACACCCTTAACGGGAATAAGTCGATTTACCCTGTAACCCTGTATATATATACGGTCGAATTGCGAAACCTCCTCCTTTTTTTGAAGTCGGTTAAAAATTAGATATTTAAATGTGGCTGTACGAAGTTTGCCGGGTCAGCTAGTTTGTATTAAAAGTCAACTTAATGTCCCCAAGATAATCAAGTTGATCGCCGAAATCAAAACAATTACTTTCGTCCCACAATTTCCAGGTCAATAACTCTGTCATACATGATCCTGCTACATTCTACATTGAAACTAATCTCTCAGTAGCGCGATGGTATATAGTAGTTCCTGAGATTAGCGCGTTCAACCAAACAAACAATAAAATTATCTTGGAATTGATTACTTTTTCCATACAAGTAACTAATACAAGATGTTGAACGTGGTTACTGGTTTCAGTATTAACACAAATAGGACCAGTAACTGTATTCGTACACTGCCAAATCTATCCCCCTCTCGTTATGAAAGCCTGGCAACCTTCCCAAAAAATAGTAGTATTTCCTACCTAATACTGCATTAGAAGAACTAATTAAATGCTGTATTCTGCCCAAAAAAAGGCAATAATTCTAGGAGCGTTTTCTCATTATCCGATCAGATATCGGTGTCGGGCGCCAATACGATAATATCGGAGGAAGCAAAAGTGAAAACGCTCTTACACAGTCATTAATTCGTTCCATAATTAGAGCGTTATCGGAGGAAGTTAAATGTATGTAATATGTATCTGTCTTTCATATTGTCCTGCCCGATATCGGATATCGGAGCCGACAAATACATATATTTTTCTTCCTCCGATAACGTATCGGCGCCCGACACCAGTATCGGATCGGATAATGTGAAAACGCTCTTACTCGGGGTTATAGTTGATTTAATTTATTCTCACCCAGAAGACTTTTTATGGGGATTCATGTAACCTCTCTGAGATTCTGTGAGTTCTCATAAAAAAAACCCGGATTAGAATCAGTAACATTAAGGCGATAACTCTTAATTTTAAATTGTATTAAGACTAATTGATTTTCACCAAATCAGTAGTCAATGCATAAAAATATAATATATCCTGATAAAAAAAACTCTTAAAATACATAAAGCTGTATTATTACAGAGGAAACATAGTAGCACCGCTGCCAACGAACGGTGCACCGGAGCACTCGGTCTGAATGTACTCTTAATTACAGTTTATATACAGTACAATATGCCAGATATTTGCATCATTGGCAACAGTTGATTAAACCACTGCAAGCTGTGCTTACTGATGTATCTAGCTGCCAAGATTAGTGTTCCGATTTCAGTAGTACTACAAAATTATGTTTACTAATGAATCTATGTTATTTTGATTTTATCATATTAATTTAGTTATTCAAATTTGTAATATAGTATCATTAAAAAAATCTTAATCATCCGTGTTTAGTCAGTCAGTAGTGTTCAATTCCGCGTGCGCGCGCATACCGGCGTGACGTGTGTACATGCTGTGCGTATTTAGGTACTGTAAAAAAATGACGATAACATTAAAATGTAATAGTTGTAATATTGTTATAGACGAGTTACTCGCTTATGTACAAAATAAGATATCGATAATAGATGAAGAAAGCTTAATTCGAATATGTGTTGCTCACTTTCGGGGTGATGAAATTGAGAAATCTAAGCGTCTACTATTTGAATCGTTATCGACAGATTTACGGAAGCCGGTGCGTAATGGTCAAGGGAAAGAAATTCGTGCACTTAGTGACATAATATGTGTGTTTAATGTGGCTGATCCGGACGTGATTCCGGTGTTAGTGGCTCGGAACCTTGAAAAATTGCCACCAATCACCTTCGACCATCTAGATGTATCTGATCTCCTCAAAAGGTTGACGTTGATGCAATCGGAACTAAAAGACGTTAAGACAGTGTATGCGACTCTTGCACAGTTGGAGGAAGTAAGGAAAGACGATCTAGACCTTAGAGGCAAAGTGGATGCGATATCTATACCGGCGGTAAAGCATAACAACGTTAACCCTGAACAAGCTGTGGATACACGTGATAGTTTATTGTGTGAGAGTGAGACATTGTTTGGGGGCTCCACAAGGTTCAAATCCCTAGACATTAGTTGCTCGTCGTCACCTAAGAGTGTAGAAAATAACCACAAAATAGAAAATGCAATTTTTAATAATGTTTCGGGTAGTTATAGGCGGTCGATTCAAGTGCTAACGACAGGTGAAGCGAAGGCGGCGGAGAATAGTGGGGTAGGAGCTTGCAGCGACGCCCGCGACATGACGTCATCCGCTGTGACGTCGTCAGCACAAACTAGTGTTATTACAGATAACGGATCGATGCAGGCGACAACTATAGTGAGTGAACAGTTGATCGGTGAACAGAAACATTGTAAACAAACAGCGGCGACAGTTGTGAAACAAAGATTTAGCATAGATCGGACAACCGATGGGAAGTGGACTTTAGTAACAAATCGGAAGTCAGTGACGAAATATCGTCTTAAAGGTAAAATAGGTATAGCAATTGAAGAGTCGGGCAATTTTAAAGCGGCTGAAAGAAAAATACCTATTTTTATCTCTAATATACACGTAGATATGAACGAAAAAGATATATCTGATTACATTTATTGTAAAACGCAACTAGCTGTAAAGTTAGAAAAGATTAGCATAAAGAAACACTCGTCGCATAATGCGTACAAGTTCTTCGTTCCAGAGTCGAAGGAGTGTTTGTTTTTGTGCGATAACTTGTGGCCAAGAGGTGTGATTTTCAGGCATTTTGTACGCTTTAGAAGTAAGTCTGTGCCTGAGCACACACGCACGGGTGACGGTCCTCACTATATGAGTAATGGATAAGAACACATATAGCTTAGTAAGTTATAACTGTAAAAATGTTAAACGCTCTGTTGATGACATTCGTAGGTTGTGTTCAAACTCGCATATAATTGGTTTGCAAGAGACATGGTTGCTGCCGTTTGAACTACCAGACCTCCATACTATAAGCAGCGACTTCGGTGCTACGGGCACCTCGGCGGTGGATACAACGAAGGGTCGACCCTATGGCGGTGTCACGCTCCTTTGGAGGAAGAGTGCTTTTAGTGATGTGTCCATCGTTGAGTGTAATAACCCGCGAGTGTTTGCGATTAAAATAAAACATGAGCGGACATCGGTCTTGGTGTTTAATGTGTATATGCCCACGGACGCGACGGCAAACTTGGCGAAGTTCACGGATTGTTTGAGTTTGGTGAGTGCTATTATTGATAGTTCGGGAATAGAAAACTGTTACATACTCGGGGACTTTAACGCACATCCTACAGGACTTTTTTTTTACTGAACTTATAAACTTTTGTAAAGAATTTGAGTGGAGCTGTGTTGACACAGATTTGTTGGGTGTAACTTCTGATACCTACACATTTGTGAGTGAAGTACACGGCTCAAGGAGGTGGCTAGACCACTGCGTAGTTACCAAGGCGGCTTGTCACACTGTAACATCAGCGTATGTATTCTATGATACATTGTGGTCTGACCACTACCCTTTAGTAATAGAGTGTGTATTTGACATTGGAAATGCGAAAGACTACAGTGTTAATGAACGGGTGAATACAGTTATTTGGGGAGATAGAAGTCAAGAACAAACTCAGATCTATACGAAGTATTGCCATGATAGATTAAAACTAATTGACTTTCAGGATAGCTTTATTCATTGTGTGAATAAAACCTATTATTGATTCACTATATGAGAATATTGTCTGTGCCTTAAGCGAATCGGCAACATTGAGCCGAAGACGTGTAGCGCGCAAGAAAAAGGTGATAGGGTGGAACAGGCACGTTAGTGTGGCATACAGGGACGCCCGGCAGAAATTCTTGTATTGGGTCAAATTAGGAAAACCTTTAGTAGGCACGTCATATTATGAGATGTGTGAAGCTAGAAAGATCTTCAAATCTAGGCTCAAATGGTGTCAAAACCACGAAGAGCAAATAAAAATGGATATTCTTGCTTCTCATCATGCTAGTAATAATTTTGGAGCTTTTTGGAAGCAAACAAATAGGTTGAACAGTAGGCCGGGCCTCCCTGTGTCCGTCAATAGAGAGAGCGATCCAACACGTATTGCTGACCTCTTTAGGGATCATTTCAGGGTGACCTCACCGCTGGGTCCGTCTCTGTCAGTGCCGGATGCTTTGGACCGGAGCGATCTGAGTATCAGATTCTCGGCGAAGGAAATTAAACATGTTATAAATACAATGTCCAAAGGCAAATCTCCTGGTTATGATGGTCTAAGCATTGAACACCTTAAATATGCGGGCCCACATCTACCCAGTGTGTTAGCAATGTTTTTTAATCTTTGTGTCAGTCATTCTTATTTGCCTAAAGAGATGACGAAAACTATTGTTGTACCTATTGTTAAGAATAAAACGGGTGACATTGCGGATCGAAATAATTATAGACCCATCTCCTTGGCCACTGTGGTAGCAAAAGTGCTTGACAGTCTATTTCGGACACAGCTTAATAAATACATCAAGTTGCATGAGAATCAGTTCGGTTTTCGACCGGGCTTGTCTACAGAAAGCGCCATACTGTCTCTGAAATGGGCTGTCAGGTATTACAATGACAGGAAAACGCCTGTATACGCGTGCTTCCTCGACCTATCAAAGGCGTTTGATCTGGTTTCCTACGATATTCTTTGGATGAAGTGTAAAAAAGAGGGAGTACCTCAAGAGCTGATTAACACTCTCAGGTATTGGTATCGAGACCAGATCAATCAGGTACGATGGGCGGGGGTAGTGTCTGAATCGTATGGATTGGAGTGTGGAGTGAGACAGGGGGGGTTGAGTTCACCTATCCTCTTCAATCTTTAGATCAACGAACTGATCGAGAAAGTCAGCAGAGAGCGCGTTGGCTGTTACATTGACGGAATATGTATTAACAACATCAGCTATGCTGATGACATGTCTCTGCTGAGTGCCTCGGTCTGTGGTCTCAGGCGACTGAGTGCCATCTGTCAAGAATTTGCACAGCGTCACGGATTGGCTTATAATGTAAAGAAGAGCGAAATCATGGTCTTTGGGGCCGGCGATCGATGCTCGACAGTTATTCCTCCAGTCAAACTCTATGAGACATCATTAAGGAGCATTTTTTTTTTTTTTTTTTTTTTTTTATGTTTGGCCCGCCAAAATGACTCTACTCTGCCTGATGGAAAGCAAAAGCAGAATCCAAGAGTGGTGGTCACCATGCTCACTGCGAATGCAGACAATGCAGCATGGCGACCCACACCATGGCGGCCTAGTGATGCTACTGCATCTTTTAGTCTAGTCAACAAGTATGGAACTTGTTGACTAGACTAATTGGGCCTCCGGTCTCGCACTCACCAACGAAACACGACAGCATGCTGTCATTTTACGTTGATTTTCTGTGCGAGGGTAGTACCGCCCCGGTCGAGCCGGCCCGTTAGTGCTGAAATCAGCGTGGCTCTACTACCTTTTTATTGACCGCCGACCTTAGGGATGATGAGGACATTGAACGGGAGCGGAGGGCGCTGTCGGTCAGAGCTAACATGTTGGCTCGCAGGTTTGCACGTTGTGCCTTACCAGTTAAAATAACTTTGTTCCGTGCATACTGCGCCTCTTTTTACACGTGCACGTGCAGCCTCTGGGCTAACTATACTCAAGGAGCGTACAGCGCTCTTCGTGTTCAATACAATAACGCGTTCCGGGTCTTAGTGGGCTGCCCCGGTATTGCAGCGCATCAGGGATGTTTGCGGATGCCAACGTGGACTGTTTTTACACCACAATGCGCAAGAGATGCGCTTCCCTGGTGCGCTGTGTGCGGTCCAGCCCCAATAACATTTTAAAGTGTGTAGCGAGTAGACTTGACTGCGTGTATGTGAGTCGTTGCTGCAGGCTTTCCACTTCGGTGGTGAGTCTGTAGCGGTGTCTACGAGTCAAATAGTTATTGTTTTGTTTTATTTTAATTATTTATTTTGTGTGTAAAACTAGAGTAGGTAAACTAACATAGTCTTAAGAATAATTATTGTTACTAACACTATGAGTCATGTTGCTTGATTAAATAAATATATTATTATTATTTAGTTCTTCTGCTTGTAAGTAAAAGACTTAAAGGACTTAAAGAATGAAAACTTTTATTTATTTAATTTACGATTACTTTTCATAACAGTTTTTTTTTGAGATAGATAACTTATAATTGATACTTAGAATTATGATCAGGGTATCAGATTTAACAAAACGGGCAACATTTTAGAACAAACATCAAAATGATCTACATGTAGACGCGTCATAGAATGTGTTAGTACAACTTGATATGTTTGTATTGTGTGATGTTAGATAATTTAGATTTTATCAAGTACTGTGTAAACACAATATGCTGATATTGAAGCCGAGAACTACTGAACGAACCACTACAACTGATAGCAATTAAAACTCGCTGGATAACTAGTTGTGAGTATCTGTGGAGCTTTATGAAGTTGTGGAGTTTTAGCTTCACTTACTCAGTAGAAAACATAGATGACTTGTTATTTGAATATACAGTATACAATTTAATATTAAAGTATTTACGAGTGTAGCTATGTGGTAAGTATTTTGAAGAAAGTTTCGTAGTAAGGGCTCCCACACATAACTGCGAATTCGCAACGCATCGCAAATATCTGCGAGCTCGCACGAATGCACCGCAAGAACTTCACGCCGCATCGCATCGCAGTTATGTGTCAGAGCCCTAACTGAATTATCGAGAAAGAAGAAAATTAGGTTAATGTATACGAGAAGTGCAAAAATCTATAAAAAAATAAACAAAATGCGTTCCAACCTTTACCTAACAAATCGTGTAAAAGTCTACATCAAGTTTTTGCTAATATTGCAATCATTGTTAACGGCACAAATGAAAACCGAACTGATACCAATAAAGAACTGAAATAAAATTGATATAAAACTGAAAATAATGGCAACAGAAACTGAAACGATATCAAATCGAACTCGAAACTAAACTAAATTGAATCCAAAACGAAACGGACGCAACGCCAAATTACAAAAAAAATACTGTACGAATAATTCAATCACACTTTTACACACATCCCATAATACAAATTTGATGACTATGGCTTCTTTTCAGTTAAATTTTTTAAATGTACTTTGAATAAATGTTAAATATGTCAAATGCATTGACAGTAACATAGCTTTGATAAAACGCCACGTGTATAAATTTGAAAATTAGAAGACAAAATAAACAGGCTAAAATTAAATTGAATGTCTTCAAAGCGGAATTCCTATAATTATGTAAAGTTCAATGTAAATTCATGTAAATAGATAAACTATGAGAGGTACAGTAAATAGTACTTTTTAATGGAAACGAGGCCACATCTAAGGATGTATATATTAATATATATATATATATGTATGTATATAGAATACCTCTGAATCTATCTACCTGCTATTTCAATATTTGTTTTAACTTGAATATTTATGTAAATGGAATCTATAAAGTTTTCAGACTAATTAAACTATCGTAGTCCCTCATTAAACACACCTGTGGAAATTGTCTGAGCATGACGAGATGGATTGAACACGACAGTTGTATATGCATGTATTACGTGATACGTCTACTTATTTAATATTTTATACATTATGGAACTCCTGAACTTAAAGTTAAACAGAATTTAAATATTATATGTAATACTACCTCAGCCCCGCAGTGTTACCCGCGGTTGTTGTTGTAGCGCGGGTAATGCCGCGGGGCAAAGCTAGTCTTAAAAAAGTAGCCTAAGTTACTCCTTAGATCATTAGCTATCTGCTAGTGAAAGTCCCGTCAAAATCGGCGCAGCCGTTTCAGAGATTACCCGTAACAGATAGACAGACAAAAATTTTAAAAATGTTATTTTGGTACATGTACCATGTATACACATATATGCATTTTTTTTTTATGTTTGGCCCGCCAAAATGACTCTACTCTGCCTGATGGAAAGCATAAGCAGAATCCAAGAGTGGTGGTCACCATGCTCACTGCGAATGCAGACAATGCAGCATGGCGACCCACACCATGGCGGCCTAGTGATGATACTGCATCTTTTAGTCTAGTCAACAAGTATGGAACTTGTTGACTAGACTAATTGGGCCTCCGGTCTCGCACTCACCAACGAAACACGACAGCACGCTGTCATTTTACGTTGATTTTCTGTGCGAGGGTAGTACCACCCCGGTCGAGCCGGCCCGTTCGTGCTGAAATCAGCGTGGCTCTTCTACCTATATATATTTATTAAAAAGCTGTTCTTTTATTATTACAAACAGACACTCCAATTTTATTTATTTGTATAGATATTTTAACAGTAATTTAATATACTTAATGAAATATAGAAATGAAAAAGATTTTACTGTAAAGTTTGACTATTCAATATAATAAAATATCAAAATCCTGAAACTAATTTAATAAAAGCAACTTAAAGTTAAATAACAAATATATGTAGTTCGGCTCAGTTTTAATACGGATGGATCAACTACACAAACTAAATAAGATAACCAACCAAAGCCATAACCAACCAATACTTGGTTCGTAATTTTGTTACCGAACTTGTACTAAATGCATCTTGGACTGAGACCACAGTTACGAGCAAAGCAGGAACTGAAACTTGCTCTTCATTTACATACCTAACCTATTTAATCTCAACATTCATCAACTAATGTAACTACTCGTCTGTTACGTACGGGTTACAAGATAAAATCACTTTTACAAACTCCTACGGTATTTGAGTTTCCAAGATTAAGAAATGGATTTACCAAAAGTCAAGTTCGTTTAGTATATTGTTTGACTTGCCTATTTCCCAAAATTTCCTTTCTACAAGAAGTGTGATATTATATACAGTATCAATGCCTTACGAATGAATAACTTATGAAATAAATATTTGTTCAACTCGACACGTAATCCCAGAAATTACGGCGCTTTAACAAAAAAAACGTTTACTACTTATGGAAGGTGCCTATTAGTATGTTAAATTAATAATAACAAGGTGTCACTAAAAATGCCGAAAATAAGGTATTATTTTCTTCGTCACTAATAAAGTTGACCACAGTTACTTTACTATTTCTTAAATTTATTTTTACAAACTTAATTAATTATAACAGACGAATAATATATCGGATATTGTTAATATGAAATTTCTATAATAGGTACATTTAATCCATAATTTGAATTTCAACTCGGATTACGTGGTTTGGAATGTATTATCCAGTCGTATGTAGATATTGTACATACGTAGGCAATGTAGGTAATTTAACGAGTATTAACTATTGAAATTCATATGTCAATTAATGCATTCTTAACAGGCTTGAAACCTTTTAGATTGCCTTAAATATTAATGGTGTTGGTTTAGCGGTATAAAGTTGTCATACAATAACAATACCATCAAAGCGATACATTGAATAATTAATCATAGAGAAGATATACAAAAGCATAGCATTATTTAATGTTTCTTAAAATTAAATGGTTACTTAGTTTAACATATAACGCGTTTAATGTTTAAATTTTTTTAAATTTAAATGTCAAGTTACACACTCGTTACTGAAACAAATTCCATAAACTTAACTTTGATTTACTACTTCTTCTGGTGAACGAACGAGTCTAATTCAAAAGGGTATGTTTTAATTAAAAGAAGCGTTTACTAGCAAAGGGTGGAGGAAACTCGGCAACTTGTGGAAGGTGGCGCACATTCCCCACCGTTACGCCCGCCACAAGAGCTTTCACTTGGAGACGTATTTAATTTTAATGATCGAATTCAAAGACTTAACGATCACATCTTATTTTTAAAAGTTTTGATTTTAGATGTACAAAGCTCGAAGCTTGAAATGCCACGTCATTTATGTTTTTAAAATATACATTTCCATAAATAAAAAATAATGGAATAAAAGCCAGCATTGCCATTCAACGTGGCAATGCTGCCAGTCTTTTGGGAACGCTACCAGTAGGCGAAGATGTGGAGGAGTTTTTTGACGCTTGTATGTAAATATTGTTATGTTTTTTTTAAATTATCGTTATGTGCCTATATAGGTTTCTATAAATATAATTTTAAATCGTTTAAGCTCAAAACTGCTAGTCGATATCATGTTCACCATCGATTCGATTCGATTCCATGAGATCCTTTGACAGTACACTCTTGTACAAGTAGCAATTTTTCATCACTGTGTTCATTCACACATCACATTGATTTTTCAAAGTAGTAGAGCCACGCTGATTTTAGCACGAACGGGCCGACTCGACCAGGGCGGTACTGCCCATGCACAGAAAATTAACGTAAAATGACATTGTTAGTGCTGTCGTGTTTCGTTGGTACTCACCAACCGGCGAGACCGGAGGCCCAATGATGCAGAAACATCACTAGGCCTCCATGGTGTTGGTCGCCATGCTGCATTATCTGCATTCGCAATGAGTATGGTAACCACCACTCTTGGATTCTGCTTATACTTTCCATCAGGCAGAATAGAGTCATTTTGGCAGGGCCATACATAGAAAAAAAAAAGTCTAATATCAATACGGCGGTGCTGAAGAGAAGTACTGGTATTATTTAAAATTATGCTCTAAAATCATAAATTGTTCGAAGAATGTTGTTAATGCAAGACTGCCTCGGTATAATGCAGAGTATGCCGGCAAGATCTACAATTGTATGGATTTCGCTATTCGTCTTCGTTATTCTGAAATTGGAATACTTACCAACAAATGAATATAACGTGGCCGGTGTGATATAAGTTGTTGTAGTTATAATCTATACTTCTATACTAATATTTAAAGCTGAAGAGTTTGTTTGTTTGAACGCGCTAATCTCAGGAACAGCTGGTCCGATTTGAAAAATTATTTCAGTGTTGGATATTACATTTGTCAAGGAAGGCTATAGGCTATATATCATCACGCTAAGACCAATAGGAGCGGAGCCCCAATGAAGAATGTTTCAAAAAAGTTGAAAATTTATCACGCTACGGGCAATAGGAGACGCAAACGAGGTTGCGTGGGTCTGCTAGTAATAAATAAATAGCTGTAGATACTGTACTGTCATAGTAGTAGCATCTATAGTTAAAAATAAATACCATTATTTATGTTCTTCATCAATGTATGTGTTAAGGAACTATCGTGAAAACCATCACAATGAGAAATATTGTTATTTTGTAAAGAATCTGATTTAAATGGACCAATCAAAGGAGAAGATTCATCGTCACCAGCTTCTCAGTCCACTGCTGGACATAGAGATAGACCTCTTGAACAAGAGATTGCTCCCTTCAATTTGTTTTTATAAATATACACTAAATCAATAAATAAAGGTTTTGCTATAACTCTTTAATTTATAATTATATTTTGATAGAATCTATCAAAATCTTTATATATATAATTCTTCTGTGAGTGTGTATGTCACTGAACTTCTCTCAAACGACTGGACCGATTTTGATGAAATTTTTTGTGTGTGTTCAAGGGGATCTGGGAATGGTTTAGATTAACAATTTTGTCCGATGGAAAATATGTTTTTAATTAATTTTTAATTTATTAGTAGTTGTTGATTTTGGAATGTTTTACATTGGATCCGACAGACGGCGCTACCATCGCAGTGTCAAATTTTAAATAATATTTGAAAGCCCATGTATCGAGGAAGGTTATAGGATATATATCATCTCGCTAAGACCAATAGGAGCGAAGCACCAATGAACAATGTTTCAAAAACGGGGGAAAATTATTACGCTACGGGCAAAAGGAGACGCAAACGAGGTTGCGTGGGTCAGCTAGTATAATTATAAATTATTTAGGAATTGAATTAAATACAGAATCATTGAAACTGTGCTAAATAAAATTATAATTTGACATTACGAAGGCAAAGTTAGACGGTGTTGTTTCTGAAATGAGGCCTCATTTTAGTTCAACAATTATTTTAGATGCCTAAGATGTACTATGAAATATTAACAAAACAATTATGAACTAAATTTATAACTTAACCAATTTTAATCTTGTCAAACTTAAATAAGTTTAGCCTTTAGTCATCAAAAACAAAACTTTGTTCATTTCGGTCGTATATCTATCTATACTAATATTATAAACGCGAAAGTTTCTAAGTATGGATGTATGGATGTTTGTTACTCTTTCACGCAAAAACTACTGCAGGTTTGGCCTAGTGGTTTAACGGTCACCACGCCGTTTTCTACTTCGCCAAGTGTCGTGGGTTCAAATCCCACGTAGGACAACACTTTGTGTGATCCACAAATTGTTGTTCTGAGTCTGGGTGTTCTTTGTGTCCGTTTCATGTATGTTTGTAAAGTCCCCCGCGACACAGAAATTATTCCTAGTGCGGGAGTTGTCTTTTAAAAGATAAAAAAGATGAGATAAACGGATTTGGATGAAACTTTACAGTAATATAGCTTATACATCAGAATAACACATAGGCTACTATTTGCCGCGATAACCGACATATACCCGGGCGGAGCCGCAGGCAGCCACTAGTCTAATATAGTTATACTAGTCTAGTATATGATAAATAGACATAAAATAGGACACTATTCCCAAATCTTTTTTTTAGTTTTTACTCCCTCATTCATAAAAGTTATTTAACCTAGCAACGGTTCCGTATTATTTGCAACCTTAAACTTTCAGCCTTAAAGTCGAAAATACACAGAACAATTACTTAAAGTTAAATAACGTTTATGAATAATGGGGATAGAGATTAACTAGTAGACAGATCACATGAAGGTAAAGGACTATCACCGCCTACTATACTTGCTACTTAAAAGATACAACTGTATGGTCATCCTTTAAGTCCCCCGAAATACATTAACGTGTTTGTCCCTTCAGTGAAAAGTAAACAAGTAAAATTTTAACAAAATAAAAACCGACTTCAAGGTTCGACTCGATTTCTCTTGGATGCCATCATCAGATCTTAGTGTCCTTATCATGGTACTACCGTTGGGATATCTCTTTTCTATTAAAAAAAGAATCATCAAAATCGGTTCATAAACGACGAAGTTATTCCCGAACACACATAAAAAAAAATATGTTCGGTCGAATTGAGAAACCTCCTCCTTTTTTTGAAGTCTGTTAAAAAGGAGTATCACAAAAAAAGAATATTATCATTAAATTCTTGTTTATTGAAATAAAAATTGATAATAATTATTATTGTAAATATAAAAATATTTGATTATTTCATTAAAGGATAAAGATAACGATATAAGATGATGACCGATTCAAATTTGAAGGTTAAAATTTTAAGAGATATAGAATATACCTACTTATAACTTTAAAATTGTCGCTATTTAGCTAATTATGAAGTAATTATCTTATTGTATTTTAGGGCAAAAGAACAAGAAAGAAAAATTGCGGCCAGAATGAATTACCTGGCAGAGTACAATGAGAAACAACGAAAAGAAAGAGCACAAAAGGCTGCAGAAAAACAAAACAGAATCAAGCAAAGGGTAGAAGCAGCAGCAGAAATGGAATTGAGAAGAAAAATCACCATGGTGCGGCAGTGGAGGGCAAACGAAAAGAAGAGATTAAATAGACTGAAGATGGAAAGAGAAGCAAAAAAGAAACAACTAGAAGACCAGGTTAAAAATTTATTTTATTTATTAATATCATTCCGTAACAAATATTTTTTAGGATAAAAGTCTAATCTGGATTTTTTTAATTAAAAGGAATTGTTTGACTAAAAAATCTAGTGATGCACTATTGCTAGACTTTTCTTGTTTTCATTCCTAGCTTTAACTGTATATGTGTGTGTATATCCCGTAGTGTCCGTTCAACGATGTAATTTATCAATTAGGCTGAAAATTTTAATGCAAAATGGTAGAGATTCAACAGATTGTTTTACTTTTTAAAGACAAATTTTCCTTTTTCTTAATTTAATTTTAGAATAAGGAGTACTCACTATAATGCCATTCACAATTATTTAACTGACAATTTACGATTAAGTCACGAATCGTAAATACTCAATAACATTATAAAAGTATTGTAATGTTTGTGCTAGTAAAAGTTTGTTTGTTAACTTTTACTAACGGTTTATAAAAATAAATATTTAATTAAATATATTTTCAGGCAAACAAAAAATGGTCGGATCGCGTGATCGCTCAGAACATGAAAATACAAGAGGAAGCCCTACTTCTTAAACTATATACTGAAGATATGAACGCTGGTGCTATGAGGAGGGCCAAGTAAGCTACTTTACTTTTTCAGGTTTTAGAAACTTTATCATAGCCTGTGTTTTTGTCACCTGACATTTATAGCCTTATCTTCTATCTATACTAATATTTAAGCTGAAGAGTTTATTTGTTTGCTTGACCGCGCTAATCTCAGGAACTACTGGTCTGATTAGAAAAATTATTTCAGTGTTAGATAGCCTACTTATCGAGAAAGGCTATAGGCTATATATCATCGTGCTAAGACTACCTAATAGGGACGGATCACCAATGAAAAATGTTACAAAAACGGGGGGAAATTATTACGTTACGAGCAAACACGGAGACGAACCTGGTATAGGTTGCGTGGATCAGCTAATTCAATATAAAGGGGCTTATGTTTAATTGGTAGTTTAGCACATTGCAAAGAACAGCTATCCTATCCAGGTCAGTCTAAAGATAGGTCACCATTGTCTCGAAGAGCAATTTGAGCTGTCGTTCTCGGTTGCCATACGAATATCTATACGAATATTTTACGAGTGGTTGGAGCCCTAAAAAGTCCGACAACACAACTTCAATATCGCCTAGAAATTCGATATGACCACATAAAAAATCTGAATTCAGGTGTGTCGTAGTAGAATGAAAGCCTGTCGACACCAACCTGTTCTGAAAAAGACTCGGAGGATCATGACTATCTCATCTTTGTAGCCCAAGAATGTCAATATCTGTATATACTTATAATAGGTCTTTACCTATGAAATTGCCGTTTTGTATGCAATAAGTGAAAGTACTTATTTTTACAAACTTTTTTATTTCTATAAGTTATGGAATCAGGCGTTACTTTGCGGAAATCCATGACATTAAATGATATGAAATATATTTAGGTTTAATTCCGCGAGACAAATATCCACGTCTGAAAGCAGGGCACAAATCCCACTGTCATGCATACCCACATGCACACATGGGTATCATGCATATGCACACATACAAAACAAATGAGAAATAATTAGCATGCCATGCAACCAAACCTATACTCGACACGTGTTTCGCCCCTCCACGGGGCATCCTCAGGAGATGTTGACTCGTCGAGCGTTTGAGCTCGAATGAGCTAGACGCACCGCTGTCGGCTCTTTATATACCGTTTCAATGACGCTATAATAACGGTCGATACAATGTCACAAAGACATCTGTGCCGAACTACCTGCAATCATACTTAGAAGTGGTGATGGAATTAAGCTTGTTTGGTCATTCAACAGTGTATATGCATTATTATTGTTATGTTTTGATATTTCTAACTGTTCCAACACACTCAGCCGGAAATGTTTGCGATAAGGGCTTCTTGTAAAAATCAGCTGGACGGGTGGCAACAAACTCTTCAAAGGCATTTTGTACTGCCTCTCGGGAATTGAAATTTTTACCCACTAAAAAGTTGTTTAAATTTTGGAAAAAGTAATAGTCGGTAGGTGCAAGGTCTGGTGAGTATGGCGGATGAGGGAGAGCTTCCAACCCCAGCTCTTGGAGACTGTCTGTTGCGCAGTATGGGTCGTGCGTTGTCGTGAAGCAGCTGCAAAATTTTCCAAAATTTAGACAACTTTTTAGTGGGTAAAAAATTCAATTCCCGAGAGGCAGTACAAAATGCCTTTGAAGAGTTTGTTGCCTCCCGTCCAGCTGATTTTTACAAGAAAGGCATCAATAAACTGCCAATGCGTTAGCAAAGATGCGTCGATTGCATGGGTGATTACTTCCAATAACAGAAATAAAAAAGTTTGAAAAAATAAGTACTTTCACTTATTGCATACAAAACGGCAATTTCAAAGGTAAAGACCTATTATATATCTTTCTATACTTATAATAAAAATGTAACAGGTCCAATTCTGTACATTAAAGATATTTATAATTTTTTTTTGGAGGGCTCTCTGTTATCGATACTGAAGCCAAAACTGTAATTTTTTACATTTTTGTCTGTCTGTCTGTATCTTGACCGCGCATCACACAGAAACTACTGAACGGATTCAAATGAAACTTGGCATGATTTGAGTTCATACAACGAGATAGGACATAGGATACTTTTTATCCCGAAATTCAGCACTGTTTCCTGGAGAGAGGGGATGAAAGTCAAAATATGTACTTAGTTGTAATTCAATAACACATAGTCCGATTTCATTCATTCTTTTTTTGCTAGAAAGAAAAAAAATAATGGATAGCGGGAAAAGTCTTTTTTTTTGTCCGCGACTGTACACTGCCTGTGGGAAGCTGTGACAGATATGTAAATATGGCGGTACGAAGTTCGCCGGGTCAGCTAGTACTTATAATAAAATGTAACAGGTCTAATTCTGTACATTAAATATATTTTGAATTTTTTTTCTGGAGGGATCTCTATTATCGATACTGAAACCAAAACTGTAATTTTTTTCATTTTTGTCTGTCTGTCTGTCCGTCTGTCTGTCTGTCTGTATATTGGCCGCGCGCAAAAAAAAGATAACGGGAAAAGTCTTTTTTTGTCCGCGACTGTACACTGCCTCTGGGAAGCTGAGACAGATATGTAAATATGGCGGTACGAAGTTCGCCGGGTCAGCTATACTCTGTCCATTACTTTATTTTCTTTTTGACAGTTCAAGAAATTTTCAAATTAGTGACGCCCTCACTCATTACCGATTCGATTTGAAACGAATAGCGATTTTATTTATGAAGAACTTTCAATCGTTTTAATTAAATCTTTTTTGTTGAAATATTAATTATCATTGGTTTTTTATATTATGTAAGAAATAAACAAAAATATAAATAATAAATCAGTAAATTAGATGAATGAACAGAGTTATTGTTCTTTACTCTTGGTTTGATCCTAAATTCCAAGATTTCGACTTAATTCCTTGCAAAAATTCAATCTTGGAGTCATAGATACAATTTTTATTTCCTTTTTTTATTAAATTTACGGAAAAAATACTTACATGAAGTCAAATTATTTTTATCATATGATCGATTTGTCGTATTTCAAGTACTGTTTTATAGTCTGTGGTTGTTTGTTATGCACAGACCACTTCACTAAAGTACCGTCACCGTCAATAAAGTACGACATTACTGTAGTACATAATTCCGAAAAAAAATATGATAATTTATAGGCGTGAGCTGTCAAAAAGAAAATAAAGTAATGGACACAGTATAGTACTTATAATAAAATGTAACAGGTCTAATTCTGTACATTAAATATATTTTGAATTTTTTTCTGGAGGGATCTCTATTATCGATACTGAAACCAAAACTGTAATTTTTTTCATTTTTGTCTGTCTGTCTGTCCGTCTGTCTGTCTGTCTGTATCTTGGCCGCGCGCAAAAAAAAAGATAACGGGAAAAGTCTTTTTTTGTCCGCGAATGTACACTGCCTGTGGGAAGCTGAGACAGATATGTAAATATGGCGGTACGAAGTTCGCAGGGTCAGCTAGTTTTTAATAAGTATGCCTAAACAATCAGACAGATACAGTCTAATAAAAGAAAACGAGAGAGTATAATCCTAATTTAAGTCGATTCGGTCGGTTCCTTAATAGAACGAAACAAAGTAATAAAGTCTTGATTGTATTCCGAATGACACGTAAATTGCTGTCGTGACCAACACGTAAGAGTTACAGATCGAGTTAGAGTAATGTTAAATTGTGTGTAATCTATCTAATTGTTTAGATTTATCTTAAGAACCCAATTTTACTTCTAGTTTCTACTTACGGTAACAGTAAACAAACTTATCATAATTTGACATGCTATTTGAAAAACTTTATTTTAGATTGCTATTGACTACACATTAACAGGAAAATATTAAATCAAGCCGCTATTCTATATTAAATCATTAGTATATTTATGGAGTGCCACAGTAAAAAATATGACAGTAATAATTTTCTATACATTCCGCTCCATTTTCTTTGCTCTTGTGAAGTAAGTTAATAGAACCTTAGTTAAAAGAATATAATTTAAAAAATGATTATAGACATTCATAAAACGTTGGTATGTATATTCATAATAACATTTAATACATTTTATTAATATAATATACAAATGTTAGAATGTTTTTACTATATAAATGCTGTTTTGTGAAAAACGTTTAAAGGTAGTAGAGCCACGCTGATTTCAGCACGAACGGGCCGGCTCGACCGGGGCGGTACTACCCTCGCACAGAAAATCAACGTAAAATGACAGCATTCGTGCTGTCGTGTTTCGTTGGTGAGTGCGAGACCGGAGGCCCAATTAGTCTAGTCAACAAGTTCCATACTTGTTGACTAGACTAAAAGATGCACAAGCATCACTAGGCCGCCATAGTGTGGGTCACCATGCTGCATTGTTGCATTCGCAATGAGTATGGTGGCCACCACTCGTGGATTCTGCTTATGCTTTCCATCAGGCAGAGTAGAGTCATTTTGGCGGGCCAAACATAAAAAAAAAAAAAAAAAAAAAAACGACAAAAACCAAGACTGCTGTTATTTTTTACTAAAATTAATAATATTTTTAAAGACCATAACATATTTTTATAACAGGAATGCAGAAATATACGCATATAATACTGATTTGGAGCTGCAACGTATACGACTAAGCAACTTTAAAGCCTTGCATGGAGGAACAGCTAAAGCAGTGCAATTGGTCAGAAAAATGGGCTGCGAATTTGAAAAGGTGTTCTACAATTATTTTTACATTCTCCCAGACTTATGCACTATTTTACAATTCATTTTTATGCCATAAGTGTCATTGATTTCTTCTTCTCTTAAGTGAAAACCGTATAATTAACACTGTTTTGCCAAAACATATTATATCCGAATTCCAACGGCTACTTACGTACAAAAAATACAACTATATACAAGATTTTCTTATTTTTTTTAGTTTTCACTGTAATGTAATCAGTCATTTATTTAGTTATTTTTTGTTGGTGTTGGCTCACCAACAACTGTTACACTTTTCTTACAACTAATAGCTCCTTAGAAATTATTAAGTGTACCAATGTCAATCGGCAAACACAGCTTTCTCATATATAAACACAAACTTACAGTAGGTACTAAGTTACAATTTGCTGGAATTGCAAACTACATAAGAAGAACAAAACACAATAATTAAAAAGCGGCCAAGTGCGAGTCGGACTCGCCCATGAAGGGTTCCGAAGCAGCAAGTAACATAATATAAAAGTTCTTGTAGTTCGTTGTAACTTTGATCGATATTTTAATAAAAGTGTATTTTTTTGCGGTTTACCATTTATGACGTATTAAAAAAAACTACTTACTAGATCTCGTCCAAACCAAATTTCGGTGGAAGTTTGCATGGTAATGTACATCATATATATTTTTTAGTTTTATCATTCTCTTATTTTAGAAGTTACAGGGGGGGGGGGACACATTTTACCACTTTGGAAGTGTCTCTCGCGCAAACTATTCAGTTTAGAAAAAAATGATATTAGAAAACTCTACATCATTTTTGAAGACCTATCTATAGGTAGTAGGTCCCTAGATAGAACCCTACACGTATGGGTTTGATGAAAAAAAAATTTTTGAGTTTCAGGTCTATGTCTGGGGACCCCCAAAATTTATTGTTTTTTTCTATTTTTGTGTGAAAATCTTAATGCGGTTCACAGAATACATCTACGTACCAAGTTTCAACAGTATAGTTCTTATAGTTTCGGAATAAAGTGGCTGTGACATACGGACGGACAGACAGACAGACGGACGGACAGACAGACAGACAGATATGACGAATCTATAAGGGTTCCGTTTCTTGCCTTCGGCACGGAACCCTAAAAATAAAAATATTCAAGATAAAATTTATAAGTTTTTTTATTCTTTACAGTCAAAACGAGGCGCTAAAGGGATGTCGCCTGCGCTGGCGCAAGAGCTGGCTGAAGAAGCCATGAGTGCTTCTCTCTCCACTCGTGGTGATGCGCTCATGACCCTCGGCCAGGCTCGCGCTAGGATGGACATAGTGACTGTGTTACCATCTGCACCTATCAGAATATTAGACGAGGTATTTTCTTTATTACGGGTTTCGATATGGTTTTTCCTGTTCATTTAAAACCGATGACTGCCACGTCGACAATTTACACTTATTTTTGGGTTTCAAAGTTGGTTATTTGTTTTAATATATACATTTCAGTATGTACAATTGTGTAGGATGCTATGTCGCTACTTAAGCTCTTCAAATAAAAACTTATAGCTTGCAATAAGATTGCTTTTACTTTTTTAGTGAATTATAGCATCATTTAAGAAGTACACAAAAATATTCCGTTCCCTTTTTATAAGTTTTTCTTCATTGGCTCACAACATAATTGGAAAATTTTAAATTGAACGTTCTGTTTTTTTTAATATGTATGTATATGTAATGATAATATAAATAACATTTGTAAATTTTAGCTTTGCTGAAACACAAACTCCCAGTGACAGAGCCGAAATCGTACGCGTTCAGTAGCACGACTGAGAAAGTATTATGTTGTCTGCCTGTATGTCGGAACCGGCCTATGTGTCTGCCTTTTTAAATATGTGTATCTAATGATAATATAAACAACATATATAATTTTCAGCTTTGCTAAAATAATGTAAATTTCAAGAAATTTTCGCAGTTTCGATATGCTATAATTATAGTAGGAACCGGAATAGGTGTCTGCCATTTAATCTTTACATATAAAAAAACATATACACACATCAAAAGTGTCTAGGGATCAAGCATTTTTATGCGGATTTCTTGAGATTGAGATGTGGCTTTGTAATAAATTTATGATTTTATAAATTTATATGGATCCTTTTTGGTGCATTTCATAATTTGAATCAGGAACTGTCAATCAAATTCGAGTAAAAGATGAAAATCAGCTGTCAATATTTTCCCTATAAAAACATACAACGCATTGAAGACATTATTAGTGCTACTGTTTCCCTACTACTGATTAAAACCAACGTTATTATGGAGCGGCGACGTCATTTAAGCAGGGAAGAAATGCTCAGAGCCGTGGGAATGATAGAAGCTGGTTCCCGGCAACGTACTGTGGCTTTAGCTCTGAATACAAGTCAGAGTGTTATCAGTCGACTTTGGACACGTTACCGAAGCACTGGTACCGTGGCTGAGCGCCATGGAGGACGGTATCGCTGCACCACACGGAGACAAGACCGATACATTCAAATCTTAACTCGAAGAGCTCCAACAATAACCGCCATTATGTTAGCCGTGAGGCTTCATCACTCTTCAGGGAACTTAATTAGCGACCAAACAGTCAGAAACCGCTTGCATGAAGTGAACCTTCATTCCCGAAGACCGCTACGGGTACCACCTATACCAATGCACAATCGTAGGATTCGATATCAATGGGCTCTTGAACACAGAAATTGGGCAGAAGAACAATGGCGTTTCGTGTGCTTTTCTGATGAGTCTCGTTTTGGTATGAGACCGGATACAAGACGTATACGACACTGGAGAACCCCTGGACGCCAACAGCGATTAAAATCCTGCCAGGAAGTCCATCCTTATAGTAGTGGAACCATCATGGTATGGGCGGGTATTTGGATCGGCGGAAGAACTGAGTTGATTTGGATCAGAGGCTACTCAACGCTCAAATTTATGCTGAGACGATTGTATCAGACGTCATCGTTCCTCTACAAGTGCAAATCGGTCCCTTATTTCAGTTAATGCATGATAATGCACGACCGCACACCGCAAGAGTTGTAAGACAGACTCTCGCCGCAGCTAACATCAATGTCCTGCCCTGGCCTGCTCAGTCGCCAGACTTGAACCCGATTGAGCATGCATGGGATATGCTACAGAGAAGAGCTCTGCCGAATATGGAGGGTATCCAGTCGCAAGAAGACCTTTTTTTGTTGTTGCAACGAACATGGGCGGCCATTCCACAGCGTGATTTGGATGAACTCATTTTGAGTATGCCAAACCGATGTTCTTGTGTTGTTAGTGTTCGCGGTAGAAACACGGATTATTAATTGTTTAAGTTACCTAATACAATTTTAAAGAAAACTGTTATTTCAGTCTTTTTTTCGAACTTTAATGTTAGTGGTTCAAATGTCAAAAATCCCTTTATTAGGAAAATGGCAAATTTCTTTATTAATGCAAAGGTGACTTGGTTTATCGTTACTGTGACAAACGAAAACACTTTATTTGATGAATCCTTAAAGAAAATTTTAATTAATATCAATCAGGAGAAAAGTTATTGCAAAAATATATGTTGATCCCTAGACACTTTTGATGTGTGTATTTTATGATATTAAAACGGCAGACATGCTAAAATAACGTAAATTTGCAAAAATTTCATGATTTTTGACTTCTGGTCACGCCCAAAGGAACCCTTGATGGGAATAGTGAATCCCCATTTCACCTACAGCAGGTCCAATAGTATACCTAGCATTAATATGAACTTTGCTACTATACCGTAAGTCTGCCGAACGGTGGCTCTCAGTCTAAGAGATTGTCTTGAGTGAACCGTCAGCGCCATACTATTAGACTCTGTCCATTCGTTTATTTTCTTTTTGACAGTTCAAGAAATTTCGAAATTAGTGACGCCCTCACACATTACCGATTCGATTTGAAATGAAAAGCTATTTTATTTATGAAGAACTTTCAATAGATTTAATTAAATATTGTTAGTTTTGTCCCCGAGTCCCGTGACCGTAGATGGCGTTACTTCTCGGGGTTGTGCAAGAATACAACTATCTTGGCCAAACTATCCAACTCGGCCGGCACAACTTCGATCGGGAGGCCGATAGAAGAATTTGTCTGGGCTTGGCGGCGTACAGGAAGCTACGTCATATCTTTAAGTCGCCGATACCGCAGTCATTGAAAACCAAGGTTTTTAACCAATGCGTCCTACCCGTTATGACATACGGAGACGAGACGTGGACACTCACCATTGGACTGGTCCACAAATTTAAAGTGGCTCAGCGGGCGATGGAGCGTGCGATGCTTGGTGTCTCTCTGTCTGATAGAATTCGGAATGAGGCTATTCGACAGAGAACTAGAGTGACCGACATCGCACGGAGAATCAGTACGCTGAAGTGGAAATGGGCCGGTCATGTCTCTAGACGTACCGATGGTCGGTGGAGGTGGAGCCGAAATGTGCTTGAGTGGAGACCGCGACTAGGCAAGCGTAGTGTAGGGCGCCCTGCGGCTCGGTGGACTGACGATCTAAGGAAGGTGGCTGGTAGCGGATGGATGAGGACTGCCCAGGACCGGGATGGTTGGCGCTCCTTGGGGGAGACCTACGTTCAGCAGTGGACGGCGATTGGTTGAAATACAATAGTTTTAATATTAATTATTCCTTTATTCGTTTTTTTTATGTAAAAAATAAACAAAAATATAAATAATAAATCAGTAAATTAGATGAATGAACAGAGTTATTGTTCTTTACTCTTGGTTTGATCCTAAATTCCAAGATTTCGACTTAATTAATTTAAAAATCAATCTTGGAGTCATAGATACTATTTTTATTTCCTTTTTTTTATAATTTTACAGAAAAAATACTTACATGAAGTAAAATTATTTTCATCATATGATCGATTTATCGTCTTTCAAGTACTGTTTTATAGTCTGTGGTCGTTTGTTATGCACAGACCACTTCACTAAAGTACCGTCACCGTCAATAAAGTATAACATTACTGTACTACATAATCCGATAAAAACGGTAATTTATAGGCGAGAGCTGTCAAAGACAAAATAAACGAATGGACAAAGTAAAGGTACCTGTCGTTAGTAGTACAGGTACCTGTCGTTAGTAGTACAGGTACCCTGTTAGTATAAAATGGGTCAAGTGTGTTGGGCCACGAGGGCTTCGTACTTTTTTTCTAAACGTGAAAAAAACATGTTTTAGCATTTCCTTATTACGTACCTACTAAATATTTTACCTAGCTAGCTAACTTAGCCAACTTACTTTAAAATTAACATCCAAGTCAATCATGATACTTTTACCTTTAATATTGTAATATTTGCAGTCATCACTATTAATTACGTCAAAATTATTTATTTAAAATAAATTAATTTATTAAGCAAACTATTAAAAAATACTTAAATAAAGCTTTAAAAACCTAAAGCTGCGAATATAGAACTGATAAACCATTCTTCGAAGTACTATTGCTCCCTTACCTTTCTTGTGGTGTAGATGTTGGAGAATGCAATAATGGAGTTCGCCCGTCGTCGCGTACACCTTCTTTTGACTGATGTGGAGCGCGTGGTGCGAGCCCGCGCCGCTAGCGTGTTCTTCAAATCATACAGACCGGTGACCACAAGGAAAGGGTAAGATTCCATCATCACTATATCATTATCACTACATATTATAAAAGAAATAATTGTATGTATTCAAAGTCCTCCACCGCGTCTGTCTATCTGTCTGTTCGCGAAAAACTCAAAAGCTTCTGCACGGAATTTTATGCTGTTTTTACCAATAAGTAGAGTGATTCTTGAGGAAGGTCTACATATATAATTTGCAAAACTTTTGAGTCGTCGAAAATTTTATTCTACTATTACTTCGCTTGTGGGTTCAAATACCACATGGGTAATCACTTTGTGTGATTCACAAATCGTTGTTCTTTTATGTCCATTTCATGTACGTTTATAAAGTCTCCCGCGACACAGGATATATTCCTTATTTCTAGTTGTCTTATTAAAAAAAAAGAGTAAGAAAAACAAGAATTTATTATTTTATAATCAAGTGCGTCTAACGAAATTTTCTTATTTTCAAAAAACTGTGAGTCCAAATATATACTTTAAAATTTATTTACGTAGAGCTCAACAACCCCGTTGGTCAGTTAAGCTTGTTGCGGATCTCGCTGAAAAGTTCGCAGACGTGCGTGGCTCTGGCGGCCCTATCGCCTTTGGGCCTGTCACCGATATACCAGTTCAAGAAACACCTCCGCAAGAAGGTACCCAATGGAAGAGTGTTAAAGACAGACCCCCTACGCCTGTGGTATGTTTAAATCTCTCTCTCCAACAACCTGTACTAGTTTTTTTAGGATAGCAGACGTAGTGAAAATACTAATTGAACATTTATGACTAGCAATTAGGGTCTGTAAATGATCTAAGACTTGTCCATCGAAATAAATAATCACAAATTTTAACAAAAAAAAACCGACTCCAATCTGGACCAAATTTAAATGGGACCACACGGGAAGCACCAGCTTTCAAATAAAAAAAAATCAAAATCGGTTCACACAGTCGGAAGCAGTGCTGCCACCTTAGCGCTTTCGGAGTTAGATCTAGCGCATTTTTGAGACACTCTGCGCTGAAATTTTAATATTAACTCCTAGCGGAAAATATAGCGCGTTCTTATGACAGAAAAACTTAGTAGTAATGAGTGTGTTCAGGACAACTAATCACAAAAGAGGAAAGAGGATACATATTTGAATTTGGCGCTCAGAAGTTTTATCAATTTGTAATGAGTGTTGAGTTGTGATTATAGTGATTAAATGTCATAAACACACTCAATCATATACAGTGATTGTGTTCACAGTCACCTGCATAGGTTTAGCTTTTCATAGATTAATGATAAGCAATACTTAACATGTACCAAGTACCAGTGTCAAAAAAACATAATAATATTATAAACAACGTTATAAGACTGAATGGGAAGTAAAGCTTGAGTTCAAGCATTGGTTGAAGGCGTTTCCAGATGATTCTACAATCTACAAGATTCCTCAACCCACTCCTCGGTAAGGAAAGTACTCGATAGTGCGATATCGAGTAGGTACTTTCCATTAAAGTATCGATTATTTTATGAAATAATGAGTACGATCCTTTTTTTATCGATACTACTCATGTATGAGTACAGTATTGCTAATATTCTATTCTATATACCGTGTCCCATTGGCGAGCTTTTTTTAACCGACTTCCAAAAGGAGGAGGTTCTCAATTTCATCGGTATTTTTATCTATACTTTGGTTTCGATACCGTGTCCCTAGTGCAATCTAGCGGAATCTAGCGCTATTTTCAAGCGCTTTTAGCGCAGGTTGGCCTCAGAGAGATGGCAGCACTGGTCGAAAGTTATGAGGTAAAAAACATTTTAAAAAAATAGTCGAATTGAAAACCTCCTCCTTTTTTTGAAGTCGGTTAATAACTCAAATTCGGCCATTGGCGTCGTGATTAAACTGTTGTGAACTTTATAGTTAAGTGATCATGCCTCATGATCAGCCTGGAACTGGTTTTACCAGGACAAAGACAAATATAATACATACTCTGAATAATTACAGCCATCGCTGATAAAATTAGCTGAAGTGGCATTCTGTGATCGCGTGGAAGATCTACCAGATCCTGTCACGCACGGCCTGTATTTGCCCGAAAGAAGAAAGTTGCTAGAGGTATGTAAGATTTAGATTGCCTATTATTATTAACATCTTCATATATTATCATAAAAGTTAATTAAATGAATCGTAATTCTCTCGTTGTGTTTAGATGGTAAACGCTTCTGCCAAACTGCTATCAAGATGTGTCAGTCAACGAGTTCAAAAGGGAATGGATACCACCACAGGCAAAGTAACATTGCCAAAATGCCGACACGCCAGTAAGTGAAAAAACTAAAGAATATGACTGGTAACTTTGTTAGCTGCAGTGAGTTTTGGTCTGGCTTATAAAATGACTATTGAAATACGTGACTGGAACTGGAACTGAACTGACTCCTATACTTTGTCCATTCGTTTATTTTCTTTTTGACAGCTCACGCCTATAAATTACCGTTTTTTTTTTCGGAATAATGTACTACAGTAATGTCGTACTTTATTGACGGTGACGGTACTTTAGTGAAGTGGCCTGTGCATAACAAACAACCACAGACTATAAAACAGTACTCGAAATACGACGAATCGATCATATGATAAATATAATTTGACTTTATGTAAGTATTTTTTCTGTAAATTTAATAAAAAAAGGAAATATAAATAGTATCTATGACTCCAAGATTGGTTATTTGCAAATAATTAAATCGAAATCTTGGAATTTAGGATCAAACCAAGAGTAAAGAACAATAACTCTGTTCATTCATCTAATTCACAGATTTATTATTTATATTTTTGTGTATTTCTTACATAATATAAAAAACCAATAAAGGAATAATTAATATTTAAACTAAAAATATTTAATTAAATCTATTGAAAGTTCTTCATAAATAAGATCGCTTTTCGGTAATGTGTGAGGGCGTCACTAATTTCGAAATTTCTTGAACTGTCACAAAGAAAATAAACGAATGGACAGAGTATAATTTTCTTTCCAAACATATCTGTAAAACTAACGTATTAGTCAAGATTCTCAAGAAATCAGTGAATCAGAAACTTCTTTTCAAATCCAATCTTTACCGTGGGAGAGCCACGCTTCGGCATGAATGGGCTGGCTCGACGGGAGTGATACCACGGTCTCATAGAAAACCGGTGTGAAATAGCACTTGCGCTGTGTTTCGCCGAGTAAGTGAGGATACCGGAGGCCCATACCACAACCCCCATCCCCCTATCCCCGACCCCCACCCTATCCCCCAAAGGCAGGCAAAGCACTTGTGACGCCACTGGTGTTGCGGGTGTCCATGGGCGGCGGTAATCGCTTACCATCAGATGATACGTCTGCTCGTTTGCCAACAATTCCATTAAAAAAGAAACTAGACGGTGTCTAACAAGCATCAACCATAACCATTTTCTAAACTTTCAGTGGAATGGGGTGAAACGGTAGAAAGCATGGCAACCGCAGTCGTAAATAACCGAATCCAACCTGATTCCGCGGACATCAGGCACACTGGGGAATTCCTCGCATATAGGATACTGTTATCTCTGTCAAATGAGATGAAAAAAGAGAAGGAGGTACGTAAGATGTCATATTTGATTACATATAACACAACCTCTAAACATTAAAGAAATAAGATCATTCCCATTTAAAGGTCGGCCATTTTTTTTTTTTGAGCTACAGCGGTCTATGGACGGTGTTTACACTTACCGTTTGACGACTTGTCTCCTCGTTACCATCTTCATAGAAAAATAAAAAAAAAATCGTAACCACCTATGAACATGGATTAGCTACGAAAACAGAAAGAACGAATTTTTTTTGTAACTGGTTTTCATAACCTAACCTAAACGAAACCACTAATGAAAACCAGTGACAAAAAAATATCAAGAAAAACCGGCTTCAAGAACTGGACCCAATTGAAATGGGGCTACACAGGAAGCACCAGCTTTCAAATAAAAAAGAATCATCAAAATCGGTTCACCCGGTCGAAATTTCAGAGGTAATAAACATAAAAAAATACAGTCGAGTTGAAAACCTCCTCCTTTTTTAATTCGGTTAAAAACAGCAGTTTAATTCTGTTTTCGTAGCTAGTTATAAACAATTCAAGACTCCATGTTCGTAGCTGGTTACCAAAATTCAGTTACGAATGTGGATGAAATGAAAAAACTTCGATTCTCTTATTACGAATTTTCTTGTTAAATATTATGTGTTGGAGATAAAGGCATCTGCAACACATAACATTTTACAAAAAAAACATTCAATGATATTAAAAAAGTTGAGAATTAAAAAAAAACAACTGCCAAATAAAACTAAACTTACAGCCGCTATATATAACGTAAAATAATTATTGAAAAGTTTTTTGTTTCATACATAATATTAGATATTATATAAAACTAGTTTTTTTTTCGTTTTTCAATTTTTTTTTGCTTTATTTATTTCTTCAGATGCTGGAGGAAAAATGGTTCCTCCGTGACATATAATGATGGCGGACTCGATAGCAAGCTTAATTTGCGAAATCAAGATTTGATTCAATCTAATCGAATAGTCTTCATTTATTAGCTATTAATATTTAGAATGACAAGAAACCCCATCTCCTGTATGGTGTACGACGGGAAAATAAATTGTAATTACTTGATAAACGCAAGCAATTATATTATTACAGTCATTGAAATTGATACGTTCCGTGGTGAAATATTATTTGTTTAATTCGGTTATCTCGGCTATAAGAATCTCCCATAGGTGAACAAACGTAAGAATTTCACTTCAAAGATTCGCTAGGTAATCCACTAATCTAATAGACTTTATTATAATATAAATTTATAAAACAATAGAACGTTCAAATAATTCGTAGGTTATAATATAACTTTCTTTAAACTTTTATTGGTTTTGTATCAAATGATTGTACGGATAAATCAAAATGCCAATATAGTATAATTTATTTCTGAAGGATTGGGTAGATATACAAAGGGAGGTTATGTGTAGATGGTAGCTACCTCTTATGTTGATTAAAAAAATACGTGTGTTGTTATGTTTGTTCCTCGTTGGGTATCTTAGCTTTTGAAGCCTATTACTGAACTATACCCTTTGCGCTGTAGCATGGTGCGGCATTTATTTGCAGACTAGAACATTCTGGTTGGTTTAACTTAATTTACTACAGTTATTAATGATTTAATATATTGAGAATGTGGTACAGCTGAAATACTAAGTCATGATTTGTAAATCGCGGCAACTTTCAAGAGTGAAGCGAAATGTTACTGAAACTTTCACGCACCATGCTACAGCGCAAAGAGTATAGTTGTAATACTACTCGTGATCGTCCCTTGGTATTGTTTTTTGTCCCTTGGTATTGGATTGTTTAATGTCTATTTTTTTTCTATAATTTTTGTTTTCGTAAATAATATGACTTTTGTTTTATTGTATATTTCGAATCAAACGAATACATTTCTTATTTATTTTTATTTGACAAAATAATGAATTAATAAAGAATGAATTTCATCTGTTTCATTTTATTTGGTAGTTTTTCTTTTGTGTTTTTTATACAATAACATACATGAATGTAACACTCGCTTCTTATTGCCGAAGAAGTACAGTCAGCATCATAATATTATTTGAGCGTTCAAAGTGCGCCAAAATGATGTGAAAAACATCGATTCAATTCAGGCGCGGTCGCGACTTTTTTATCGCACTTATTTACAAACTTTATTAACGTTTGGGAATTCTTTATAACCGGCAAAATGGTCTGGGGATTTGCAGGTATTATTGAAATTACTTAATAAATACGTGATATAAATTTCAGATTACATAAAGAATATTTTTTGGGAATTTAAAAAAATAATTCAATCTAGCAATACTATAATAAAATACAATAATAATAAATAATTTTTTTATAATAATAAATGTTTTTTTTTGAAGTTGCCTTTTTTTTTTGGCAAATGTTATATGCTGCGCAGTAGCGAAATAACCGCTAACTCGCTATAAGACTCCAAGGGCTGGATTCGCCAATTGACGAAATTGTAAGTTTTCGCAATTTCAGCTTGCCTAAAGAACCTTCTCAAAATTCGTCAGCAGCTTTTGGACTAATAGCACTATTAGCCATTTTTGTCGGGTCTCGTATTCTAATTGACTGGACATTTCTACCGTTTACCTTCAACCGTCTTCGACATCGAACAATAATAATATGTTGGTATTGTTTGTTCGGGGCGGGGGCGCCACCTTGTCAGCGCAAACATCAGCTCCGTGCAAAAGCATTGTAATAGTGTTAAAAACTAATAAATCCAGTGTTACAAAGAGAAGTACAAACGCTATTATCTATACATACACGAAAAAAGTGATTAAATTGTCAACAAGAACCAAGTGGCATTTTATGATGATAAAAAGACGTTGTGTCGTTTTATACTTTTTGTGACTTATGTGATTGCCTACTGAAAAGAAGTAACGGCCCATCATACGATAACCAAGTTCAAATAGAAAGTTATAAATCTAATAACCTAAAATTCTATGCATTAGCTACTTTAGTCATCTCCATGACCAAAAATTCCATTACAAATTTTCTGCAAACTCCATCTAACGGCACTTCGATGAACTACGTAGTACGTTAGTATTGGCAGTATCGATAAACAAATACTGCGCCGCAACCCAAGTAGTTTATACCAACAGAGGGAGTTAAACCCTGAAAATGGACGAAATTAAAGAGATGTTGAAAATGATGCAAGAGGAAATGAGACAACAAAAAGTTAATATGCTAGCCATGAAAGAAGACATTAAATGCACCATCAATAATAATATAAACGAGAAATTTAAGAATTTAGAAATCAAAAACGAACAACTCGAGCAAAAGTTAGATTCACAAAAATTGGCAATTGTGAATTTTGAGAAATCCTTAAGGAGAAAAAAATTACTGTTTTTCGGAGTTGAAGAGCGGGAAAAAAGTTATCAAGAGTTGGAGAAAAAAGTTCTAGAGATCATAAATAACATATTAAATATCAAATGCGAAAAGCACTACATTGAATCCGAGAGAAGGGTTGGAATAAAAAAAGATAAAGTCAGACCTATCGTAATTACTTTACTTACTATGGGGATGAAAATACAAATCCTAAAAAACAAAAAGAAGTTAGAAAGCTCGTCCTACTATATAAAAGAAGATTACCCACTAGAGGTGCTCAATAAACGAAAAGAACTCCAAAGGGAAGTAGCGATATTAAGAGAACAAGGCAAAAATGCTATATTAAAATATGATAAAGTCGTTATAATAGGTTTACCTACCTTTACCTAGGTTTACTTACCTTTACCTATGAAATTGCCGTTTTGTATGCAATAAGTGAAAGTACTTATTTTATATCAAACTTTTTTATTTCTGTTATTCGAAGTAATCACCCATGCAATAGACGCATCTTTGCCAACGCATTGGCAGTTTATTGATGACCTTCTTGTAAAAATCAGCTCGACGGGAGGCAACAAACTATTCAAAGGCATTTTGTACTGCCTCTCGGGAATTTAATTTTTTACCCACTAAAAAGTTGTCTAAATTATGGAAAAAGTAATAGTCGGTAGGTGCAAGGTCTGGTGAGTATGGCGGATGAGGGAAAGCTTCCAACCCCAGCTCTTGCAGCTTGGAGACTGTATGTTGCGCAGTATGGGGTCGCGCGTTGTCGTGAAGGAGCAGTGGGGACGACCGATTGACCAAAGCTGGTTGCAGATGTGCAAGCTTCTCCATCATTCTCTCCAGTTCTTCACAGTACACATCTGTATTAATGCTCATGCCGTTTTGTAAAAAGCTGAGGTGAATCACACCCGCACTAGACCACCAAACAGTGACCATCACCTTTTTAGGGGTCATTTTTGGTTTAGGGCTTTGCTTTGGTGCTGAACCAGGGTCTAACCAACTTGCTGAGCGCTTTCGATTGTCGAACAGAATCCATTTTTCGTCGCACATAACAATTCGTTTCAAAATTCCTTCATTTCTTTGCCTGTTGAGCAACGCAAGGCAGGTCTCGACGCGTACATTGCGCTGGCGATCGTTAAGGTCGTGGGGCACCCATCTACCAAGCTTTTTTAACTTGCCAATTTGTCGCAAATGGATCAATATTGTTTTGATGCTTACATTAAAAGCTGCTGCTAGCTCAGCTGTAGATTGAGTTTCGTCAGCTTCCACAATTGCCTTTAATTCATTATTGTTAACCAAAGTCTCCGGACGACCACGAGCTTCATTTTTCAAGTCAAAATTTCCAGAACGGAACCGGGAAAACCAATGACGGGTTGTGCGTTCGTTTGTACAGTTCTCTCCGTAAACGTTTTTTATGTTACGTGCCATTTGTGTCGCGTTGGTGCCACGACGGAACTCATATTCCATAATAACACGAATTTTTAAAGAATCCATTATGACGAAAAATGTTCAAATGTAATGAAAATACAACGCTAATCAAAAAACAAAAGACTGAGTTTGTAAATAGAATGTCATGGTTTTAAAATAAAATTAATTTGAATTTAGAATACAGAGCCATTACAAACTTTTTGTTATTTGAAATGACCAGTACTGAAGAAAGGCAATTTCATAGGTAAAGACCTAATATTAAAAAATAAAGACCAACATCCAGAATTTCAAAAAACTCAAAATAAAAAAAGTCCTGAAATGGCAACATGCTCTACAAATGCAAATATGAAAACTCATAAACAGCCTACAAAGATAAACAAACCTAACAACTTGAATAGCTATATTTTGAAAAAACCTACGCTCGCATTATCCGACAAAACTACTTCTCAAACATCCGGCTCAAAACAAAATACAGAATAACAATTAACCCCCCCCCCCCCCTCTCGATCTTCCAACACGGCTTGTCACCGCGGGAGGTCTAGACTACAACCCTCCAGAGCGTCAAAAACTCTACATCTGCACATACAATGTGAAATTCATATAACTATTATCACCGCAAAGAATGATACCTACTATTAAAATACTCTCTGGAAAAAATCAAAAAAATCAAATACGACATCATTGGCCTAGTTGATGTCAGAAGAAACTAATTAAGGGAAAAATACAAAAATAACATATAAAACTAGGTACCTACATAGACATATCTAAAAGAGTCTGTTTGCTAAACCTACGCTTTGCGGAAATGAAGACAACTGGAGGAGGCCTATACCCGAAAGGGGCCATGACTTATATATATCATTCTGAATTACTTAATTGCTAAACATAGTTTTATATTTTTTGTTAATGTCATGGATAATAAAGGCTTATTATTATTATATATATATTGTTTGTTCGGGATTTTATGGCGTTCAGTAACTAGAACTGAAATTATGGAATATCCGGCATAATAAATCTATACTAAATCGTAACTAAATCTTCGAGTTTCCCCCGGATTTACGGATCTACCCCCACCTATATTATATATTTATATTATTATATATTATATATTTCCACCAGGAAATACCTAAACAGAATATAATGTAAAGAGATTTCTTAGAACGCATTTTCTTTAAAAATCTCGAGTGGAGGAACGTGACACTAAGTGCTATTTTCTTTCTTTCTAATGTAACACTGGTCCATAAAAACAAAAAAAATGTTCCAAAATCGACGAAAAGTTATAATATTCGAAAATAACTTTTAATTATTATCATCATCATCAGCCTATCGCAGTCCACTGCTGGACATAGGCCTCTCCAATTGAACGCCACTTGGTTCGATCCTCGGCTTCTTGCATCCAGCTCCTGAGCAGCGCAGATCATCACTCCACCGATTGCGCACCGCCTTGTTCTTGTTTAAGCAGAAAAAAGGCGCGTAGTTCCAAATAAACACACGCGATACGCACTAACTGTGCTATAAACTACGCTACTTTTCGTCAGTATCGTATAAGTTGTCGATACTTGTAAGATACTGCGGTGCGTTATCTACCTTTTTTATTTGATCTGAGACCTGGCCTGTGGGCGTCCTACACGACTTTTACCGAGACGGCGGTCTCCACTGAAGAACCCATTTACCCCAAAGGTTATCATTATAATTATGCAATTTTAATATATACTACTTCATTAGTCATCATTCTCGGCGTAGCCATCTAGCGGAACGCACGTTGACGCCTCGCGCAAGCGCGATTTGCGAATACCTACATGTGTTGTTGTGTTTGTGTTTAAAATAAATAACATCTAAGTACTACAATGCAGTGCTCTAAATGTAAAAGGGTTTTGGCTAAGAAGGGATCACACTTCGTGTGTCAAGGTTCTTGTCAAGGCATTTTTCACAGAGCGTGCGTAAAGGGGCTATCGGCAGACATGAAAGCAGGTAGGTCCCGAATTTACTGCAATAATTGCGAAGATGACGACACCGAGGAGGAGACAGAGGTAACGGAGGAGGGGGAGGCACAACAAATGGATATAATATTAAAAGATATCCAAAAGAAGGTGAGTGCCTTGCCTGGAGTGATTAAACGGCTGGAATCCATAGAACGATGTATGAGCGTCCTCTCCGACAAATACGACACGTTAATGGCGGAAAATAAACAAGCCAAAGATAAAATTACCAAGCTTGAAAAAATTACTGAGGGTACTACCAATAAATGTATTTACTTGGAGAAATGTAACCAGGCATTGGAACAAAAACTACAAGAATACGAACAGGCGATCAGAAAACATAATATTGAAATTGTTGGAGTGGAGCAATTACCAAATGAAAACTTAAGAGAAATAGTAGCTAAGATTGGAACCAAATTGGAGGTGGATACTACCGATATCGAAACAGCTCGCCGAAGTTTTTCTACAAGGAACAAACCAGCCTCCATCATCGTAGGGTTTGGGTCTTCAGGCACTGCAACACGCGATAAGTGGCTGGCCCAACGTCGTACCCTTACCAACTTGACAAGTCAGGATATCACAGGTGGGTCGTTGAGGAGTAAAGTATTTTTAAATGAAGATTTAACCAAAACAACTCGAACATTGCTATGGAACACAAAGACACAATTAGGCGGCGTCTACAGATTTATTTGGGTATCTAATGGCAAAATATTAGTTAAAAAAGCTGAAGGTGACAAGACTACGTGGGTGAGAATGGAAAAGGACATTAGTGAATTGTTGAAAGCGAAGTGAAGTATAAAGTATTATCTGAATAAAGTGTTTATCTACATCATTAAAATTCGCGGGTATTAATGCATTAGAAACAATCAACAACGACAATCTAGTTAACTATATTTGCGTGAACAACTTTAAGGACTGGGAAGAAACATTAAGTGTAAAAAAATACTTGTTTCAATTGGTACATATCAATATACGTTCGTTAAAAAAACATTTTAACGAACTACTAGTAACCATCAATGAATACTTGCAAAACTTGGATGTATTGGTGATTACGGAAGCGAACATTAACTACTCATTGCTGTCATTCTACAAACTGGATGGATTCAACTTAAATTATTTCACTCGTGAGGGTCGTACCGGGGGTGGGGTATTGGTGTTTACTCGCGACGGCCTCGGTGCCCGTGCGATCGACAGTGAGCCGGCCACTAAGATGCACAGTGCGGAATGCGTTTCCATTACACTACTCCACCACAATGAACAAATATACATAGTATCAATCTATAGACCACCTAAATTTAATAAACAAGATAAAACATCACAGTTTCTAAAAGAATTACAAAGTCTTTTACACAGTCTGCCGTTAGATAGAAAAGTACTAATATGTGGTGATATAAACATTAATTTATTAAATAGCCGCGAGAATCATGTGATTGCATACGAAAACTTATTAGCAGAAAACGGATTCATAAAATGTATTAACGATATTACACGCGAAGAAATAGTCAACGGAACCACAGTAGCATCGTGCTTAGATCACATATACATTAGAGATACTAAAATATCTGCAATATATTCGTCTGTTATAAAACACAAAATATCGGATCATTATTTTACTTCAACCGCAGTTGAGTGGAAACGTGCCGCAGGGCCACCCGACAACAACATACCGAGTTCGAGTCAACGCCGCCGCCGACGGCGGCTCGCTGCCGAGCCTTCGTTGCGCGAGGGGCGTCGCGTTTTAGATAATCGTTGTGTCAGGGAGAAATTACTGAAAACTAACTTTGATGAACTTTTAAATATTGAATGTCCTATTAAATTATATGCGGAATTTAGCCAAATATTTCAAAATATTTACAAAGACTGCTATAAAACTGTTTGCATACGAGAAAGTAATCGTAACAACAAAACCTGGATTACTGAAAACTTAAAATATATGATACATAAAAGAGATAGACTATTTAATATATGGTGTAATGATCCTAAAAATATAATAAAGCGCCTTGACTATACCAGATACAGAAATAAATGTACAAAAGCCATATCTAACAGTAAAAACAAATATGATAAACAAAGTATATTAGAATGTAATGGAAATATTAAGAAAATATGGGATAAAATTAATAGTTTATTAGGTAAACGAAAAACATCTTTAGACAATATAATAATGAATAATATGACAACAGAGGGTAATACTAAAGAAATATGTAACAAGTTCGCGTCAACTTTTTCTAACGATATTGATCTCATTAAACATAACTGCCATGATAAATGGTTGGATAGGGGGAGCTATATAAAAGAATCAGACGTATGTATGAGGTGGCAACCGGTAGATAGCGAAATTGTCAAAAATGTCATTAAAAATATGAGCGCTAAGAAGTCACCGGGTGCGGATCACGTACGTATGTCTGATCTTAAACTAGTAGCAGACAAAGTGGGTCCAGTACTTGCTAATCTGGTCAACTTATCTGTAAGTAAGCATAAATTTCCTACGCTCTTAAAAAGGGCTATAATCCGTCCTATTTATAAAAACGGTAATCGTAAACTATTCTCTAACTATAGACCTATAGCTATTTTATCCAGCGTAGACAAAATTATAGAAAAATGTATAGTAAACCAACTCTCATCTTATCTACACAAAAACGAAATATTAAATAGTTGCCAACATGGATTCCAAAGAAACAGAAGTACTAACACCTTGCTATCGGATTTCACCGACGAAATAAATACCTATTTGGACGAAAAAAAGTTTGTTATCGCCGTATTCTACGATTTTAAAAAAGCCTTTGATACATTAGAAACAGATACACTATTAAAAGCTATGGGGGAGTGTGGGGTAGGCGAACCACTAAACAAATGGTTCCAGGACTACCTCACTGCGCGATCCTACAGTGTGAAAGTGGGCGAGACCCTTAGCGAGGAGAGGACGGTCAGGTGCGGCGTGGCGCAGGGGTCGGGATGCGCTCCGGTCTGTTATCTTATGCACGTTAATGGCCTATGTGGTGTATTACGTCACTGCTCCGCACATATGTTTGCTGACGACCTCTGCACACTGCGCGCCGGTACCGACCTGGCGGAGACTTGCCGCTTAGTACAGCAAGATGTAGACGCAATAGTCCAATGGTCACATGACAATGGAATAGTACTTAATTCGGATAAAACAAAATTTATGGTAATACACTCGCCTTACTTGCGCCCCTCAGGTGTAACACCCCCCATCATAGCTCATAGCTTCTCATGTCATCATAATCACCTAAACAATTGTAATTGTAAACCAATAGAAAAAGTAAACAATGTCACTTACCTTGGAGTGAAGATTGATGTCAGTTTCTCCTGGTCGTCCCATATTGATTTAATTTGTGATAAACTTAGAATATTACTAGGAAAATTCTATCACCTAAGTTTTAGGGTACCTAGCACCACATTGAAATGCCTGTACAAACAATTGGTTGAACCTATCATAAGTTATGCTCTTGATTGCTACGGCTTGACTTTTAAAACCTATATGGATAAAATAGAAACATTACAAATTAAATTCCTAAAGCTACTGGTAAACAATAAAACTAAAATCAGTTGTAAAGATGATTACAAAAAGTTATTTAAAATATGCAATATCCTCCCGGCTAAATTAAGACATATATACCTGTTAGTAATAAACCTACGCCGTGGCAATCAAAAGCATGAATTATCGCTTGTTCCGAACTCTCACGGAACAAGGTCGACGACTACTGGTAGGTTTCATGTACCAAGAGTTGCTAACTACTATGGTGACAGAACCCTAAAAAAACGGTTACCATATGTACTGAACCGTTTGCCGGTGGATATTAGACAAGAACCCAATATAAACAAACTTAAAAGAAAATTAAAGCAATTATTATTGGATCTTGTTTGATGGCAAAAATATATATAAATATATGTATATATGGATGTAGTTAAATATATTATACCCACATATTATTATAAGTTTTATATTTACTATATAGTGTTATGTGTATCGCATGTACCTATGTAAATATGCATTTGTGACTGTGCATTGTGCGTAGGACTGTGCATGCGCACGTATCATGTACCTATCTGAGGTAGCTAATGCATGGGTGTGACTTGTGCAGTGTTGCGTACAAGCATATTGTATATAGAGACTCAACTGAGTCCACAGACAAACTGTTTAAAACAGTTTTGTGGACCTTATGTTTTAGAATAAGGTTTTATTATTGTAAACAATAAATATTAAATAAAAAAAAAAATAAAAAAAAAAAAAAAATTGCAGAAATTGAGCGACATGAATGATGGTAAAGATTTCTACGTACCATGGGAAGACGTTTAAAGAATTAAAAAAGAACTATAAGGGTTAAATTTGCCATTTTGGCTACGATATCCTAAAAAGAAGAAAAAATGAGGATAGTTTGTTAATAAAGATTAACTTTAAATAATTTATTTTTTAACTGTTATATAGCTATTGCTTTGAAATGTTTCTATCATTATCTCCTTTTATAATTTTTACAACTGTCTTGTTTTAAAATTACATTCTAAAAAATAAAAATTACACAACAAATTTGTTACATTATTTCATTTAATTTCAGTACCTATTTGTTCAAATAAAAAGAATTTTCTAAAATTATTGTGTTCAGGGTTCTATAATCACATAACAATGATTTATTGTGTGTTGTCTGTTCCTATGAGTTGTTTCGTTTTACACACAGATTAGGTATAAGTATATACATCATTATCATCAGACCATTGCAGTCCACTACTGCAATGTCCACTACGGGCCGTCACCCCACCGGATTTGCGGCGGGGCGGTGTGTCGGAATCGAACAGACTAAAACCACACGATGTGCCACTCTGCGCCTAAGAAGGGAGGGATCCGGGAACTGCTGACATTAACACATCCGGACTTCTCCCAGCGCCTGCCCGCACTGAAGCAGGCACCGACTCCTGGAAACCCTCAATTTAGGCGACGTACGGCACACGCCTTCGCCACCTCCTCGCGGTTGGCCTCTAAGGCGGATGGAGGGGCAAACCTATCCCGACCATCCGCGGCCACACTCAGGACGGCATGAGGCGTTGATAGGCACGCCTCCACCGCCTGGTTCGCCGGCGGCGGATTAGGTCCGAGTGAAGGTCGTCCTCCCGGGCTTTCTCCGCCGCCTCGGACCATGTTGCGGCCATGGACCGAATCACGGCCGGTAGCGAGAGATCGATGACTGTAGTGAGGGCCCGACACTGCGACGCCCAAGCGGGGCAAACTGCCAGCATGTACTGGGCCGAGTCCTCACTCCAGTCGCAGTGGTGGCAGGTGGGACTAAGTTCCCTCCTAGCGACCGAGTGCAGGTACTTCCCGAAGCAATCGTACCCGGAAAGCAGCTGCGTGCGAAAGGATCATTGTCAGTCGGAAGGAAAGGGTCCGTGCTACTGCCCTGCCCACTGATGGACATAGGCCTCTCCCGAGGAACACCACAGAGCCCGGTCAGTTGCTTTCTGCTTGGTTGGCTCTCAACCGGAGTGCGGCGTTCCCCAAAGCAGCGCACATTAATCGGTCGTGGGATGATAATTCGGATTCAAAGCACCTTATAGGAGTGAGCGAGTAGAGTGAGGAGCACCTACTCTTCGTAAGCAGATATGACAAGTCTACGGGCTATATCGCTGACCAAATCTGGTGCATGATTGCACGTATTGCCCTCACCTGACTTGGGCACTTTGTGGGATAGTGACTGGAATTAAAAGAAAAACCGATATTACATGTTTACTCAATTCAAACATCGGCGCGCGTATTGAGCTCTATTTAAAGCCCGGTACCCTAACACGGGCGCAGGTTCATTACAAGTGCCGCAGCCGACGTGGCGTCCCTAACACCACTGCGCCCTTATACTGCACATCCTGCAGTATAGGTAAAAACGCCCCTGATTGTACCTATTACGAATGAGTATCTATCTATTTTTTAAATTGTTAAAATACCACACTAGGAATAAATCCTGTGTCGCGGGGGACTTTACAAACATATATGAAACGGACACAAAGAACACCCAGACTCAGAACAACAATTTGTGGATCACACAAAGTGTTGTCCTACGTGGGATTTGAACCCACGACACTTGGCGAAGTAGGAAACGGCGTGGTGACCGTTAAACCACTAGGCCAAACGTGCAGTCAAATTTACGATACGATTTGCTAATTGTAAGCATACCTACCAGCGCAATGAATGATAATGTATCTCCTACGCTTCGTATGATGAGGAGAAGATTAAAGAAAATCATCTTCGACAGATTTAGAGTAGATCAGAGATTATTATTGTGCCGTGAACGTGCAGCAAAACTTTCTGATAGTTCTCCGTCACTGCACTAGAGTTAAAGTATATATAGCTACAAAGCTTTCTGGAAGCTTGTTTCGTGCAGTAACAGTACGATTATGCGATAGTCTACCAGCGCCGATAGCAAATGTGAACGATTGAGTTAAAGGCTGTGTGACACTTTTTGTTGGAGTAAACCTATCTTTGACAATATATTGTTTTAAGCTTTCATGGTCATTAGCATTAAATAAAATAGGAATCTACGGGATTGCTACCATGTACCTTTTTGTTTGTGAGTATCCGATATTTCGGCGCTGCAAAAAGGTACATGGTAGCAATCCCGTAGATTCCTATTTTTAACCGGCTTTCAAAAAAGGAGGAGGTTCTATGTTCCACTGTATGTTTTTTTTTTTTTTTTATGTATGTTCACCGATTACTCCGTCAGTTGTGGACCGATTTTGAAAATTTTTTTTGTGTTCGAAAGGGTATGCTTACGAGGTGGTCCCACTGCCAGCATATCAGGATCTGATGATGGGATCCCAGGGAAATCGAGGGAAACCCTCATTTTTTATAGGCACATACTATGTTTTTCGTATATTTTTTGAAGTTACACCGGTATTTGCGTATGGTAGTCATCATTTTATGATAATGAGCTGATGATGTAAGGAACAACTCCTTAACGGTTAGGAGTTAGAGGATAAATCTTTCAATATTTAAGGATAAATTTAAGGATAAATCTTTTAATATTTTCGGTCGTCGCGTGTCGTGGCATACGGACGTGTTTAATGTCTCATTAATTTAAAAATAATATTTTAAAATACTAGTAAAGTAACCTTTCAAATATGAGTTCTAAAAACTGTGACTAAAGTGAATTTTCGATTATCAGTAAAAAGTGCGATCAATATTATTACGACGAGCGTGGCAGCGTAAATACATACCCAGGTGTGAATATAGTCGAGGAGACAGATACCATTATACTGCACGATATGAGTTTATCTCGTATACCTACACGTTCACAGATGGCTAATAAAAAGAAAGATCAAAATGAAAGTGGTTCAACCTATAATTTATCTAACTATGATGATGAAGATGAACAAGTAAACAAAAATCGTGGGAAATGCAGACCAAACACTTTAGAATATGATTTCAAAAGGGAGTTAATGGAATTTCGAAGTGAAATAATAAACTTCCTAAAGGAAACAACGAATACTCAAATTGAAAACATCACTCAAATGCGAAATGAAATTCGACAAGACATACAAAACCTGAAAACGACAACTGAAGAATTAACAGCAGAATATAAAAATCTTCTTAAATCGGTAGAAACCATTGCATCTGAACATAAAATAACACAAAACAAACTTAAAACTATCGAAGATGAAATAAACAAATTTAAAACCGATTTTCAAGTACAATCTGCACCATTTGAGAAACAACAGGAAATCTATGTGGAAATACAAGATCGACTCCAGAGAGAAAAAAATATCATTATGACAGGTTTAAAAGAGCAAAATAGTACACAATCTCCAAGTGATAGCGACACAGAAGCTGTTCACAAAATATTGACAGGTATTTATCAAGACTGCCCAAAGCCTTTAAAAACTATACGATTAGGAAAATTCAGTACAGCCAAATGCCGTCCTTTAAAAATTGTATTTGACACCCTTAATGTAGCGAAACATCTACTAAAGAATCGTTCGAAACTCAATGGGGGGATAAAGATATATTGGGATCAAACACCAGCTCAGAGGAACTATATGCAACAACTCCAAACGGAACTAAAGCATCGAGCCCAAAATGGTGAGTCTAACCTAATAATTAAATACATTAAAGGAATACCTACTATAGTTACAAACGAACCCGAACCGAACTCAAAAAACTAACAACAACCGACTGCGATAATTTTAACAATACTAATCAAAAATATATAACATACCAAATTGCTAGTAAATACGAAGACTTAACCTCACATTCCTCATTTCTCAAGTTTTTTTATACAAACATAAGAAGCATTCGCAGTCTTGGTAAATTTGAAGAACTTCAATGTATTCTCAGAGCGATTCCATCAACAATTCATATTATAATATTGACTGAAACTTGGATAATGTCAGAGGAAGATGCAAAACTGTATAACTTACCTAATTATAAACACATATACAACTTTAGACATGACAGTAGAGGCGGAGGCGTTTCCATTTATATACATGAACCTATTGATTTTGAAATTACAGAACAAATTTACAAAAACAACAACCACTATTTATGGGTGTATTTGCCCAGGTTTGCTTTGCATGTTGGAGGCATTTATAAACCAAATGACACAGATATCGAGGATTTTTTAGAAATATATTCATTTTAACTAGAAACGAGGAAGAGATCCATTGTTTTTGGTGATTTTAACTTAAACCTATTAAACTCAAATATATATGTCTCAAAATACCTATCTACTCTTGAAGAAACCGGTTATAACATTCTTAATAAAATAGACAAGGAGTACTGCACAAGACAAACAGACACTACAAGTACTATTCTAGACCATGTCTCGACGGATCTTCAAAAAAATACATTTCATTTCACTATCTTGGACTCGGCACTATCTGACCATAAACAGCTTTGTATCGAAATCTGTAGATACAAACCGGAAAACAAACCAAAAATACAATACGAGGCAATAGACTACAACAACTTACTTAAAAATATCTATGAAGTTCAATATGTAAACAAAGACAATGAATTTAAACTACTGGAAGACTTTATTACCTCACACATGAAACAAAATATTATGATCAAAACAAAAATAATGAACTTGCCCAAGGATGATTGGATTAATAAAGATATAACCAAGCTGATAAACAATAGAAATATGTTATGGCAACAGATGAAAACAAACAAAGGAAATGAAAAGTTGAAGAATGAATTTTTAGCAGTGAGAAACATAACTTTGAAAAAAATAAACAACGACAAAAGGAACTATTATCATAAACTTTTTGAGAAATGCGAAAGAAGTCCCAAAGAAATGTGGAAAACAATAAATACCCTAGCTATGAATATTGGTAAAAGTAATACTAAGCCCCCAAAACTTGTTGTTAACTCACAAATTATTACAGATGGCGATAAAATATGTAACATTTTCAACATATATTTTTCTACAATTGGAATGGAACTGGCTGGCAAGATACCACTAAGATACCATCTTAATTCAGGTAACACTCTAATGTATAAACATGGACACCTACATACATATACACTTATAAAACTAAAACCATGTACAGTCCAAGAAGTAGAATTGATAGTTGACAACTTAGATGTTAATACTAGCATAGGGGTAGACGGTATCAGTACGAAGGTATTAAAATGCATTAAGAGTGTTATACTTACGCCATTAGTAAATTGCATAAACAAATGTTTGGAACTTGGCATATTTCCTGATAGTCTAAAGATCGCAAAGGTTTCTCCTATCTACAAAAGTGGCAGTAAGGATGATCCTAGCAATTACCGGCCTATCTCAGTGCTTCCAGTTATATCCAAAGTCTTTGAAAAGATAATTTACAAACGTTTAAGTGATTATTTATCCCAAAAAAACTTTTTAATAGATCAACAATACGGTTTCAGGCAACATTCAAATACCTTATCTGCTGCAATTGACCTGGTTACCAAAATAAAAACCAGTATTGACGAAAAAGATATATGTTTAGGTATTTTTATAGATTTGAAAAAAGCTTTTGACACTGTCAGTCATTCTAAGCTCCTTCAAAAACTAAAGAATCTGGGTATCACTGGAGCAGCTTATAATTTGTTTGAGTCATACCTGGCAAACAGAATTCAAATTGTCAAAATTGGTTGTCATGAAAGTATTCCGCAAAAGATTACATGTGGGGTGCCCCAGGGATCTATCCTTGGACCTTTGTTATTCCTTATCTACGTTAACAATATTAATCAAATAGGACTAACAGGCTATTTAACACTCTATGCAGATGATACCAGTTTATTTTATTTTGGTAGATCTATACACAGTATTACTAACCAGGCACAACAGGACCTACACCTAATCAATGAATGGTTTCTACATAACTTACTTACCATTAACACATCTAAAACCTCTTATATGATATTTACAGCTAAAAATAAAAATATACCACCTCATGCTCCTCTTAAAGTAAACAACAACATTATTAATCACTCTGATGGCGAAAAATATTTAGGTCTACTGTTAGATGACAAACTGTCTTGGAAGCCGCATATTAACCGCGTGAGAACCAAGCTGATATCTTTATCTGGTGCACTTCGCAAAATTGGCAATTGTTTACCACCTGCTGTGAAACCCGTCATCTACAACTCGCTAGTAAAACCTCAAATTGAATATCTGATCGAGATTTGGGGATCAGCTCCAAAGACTACCCTTAAAGACTTACAAATAACTCAAAACAAAGTTATCAAACGATTATATGGCCTTGACTTTCTAACACCTACTAAAGAATTATATGATAACACAAAATTTCTCAGCATTCATCAGCTTTACACCTACTATACTTGTATTTTAGTAAAAAAGATATTAGACAACACCATTCAAACAAATATTACCCTAACAAAAAAGACCCTACAATATAATCTCAGAAATAATGATAAAATAAACTTTCGGCCTCCTAGAACAGAACACTATGGCAAAAAAAATATTTTATACGAAGGAGTCCAGTTATACAACAAACTCCCACGTGAAATAAAAGAGTCCAAAAGTATTCATATATTTAAACGTAAAACTAGGAATTTTATTTCCCGAAAAATTCCTTTTAAATAGAATTGAACACTCGAAGATTTCTTTATCTAAAAAAAAAAAAAAATAACTAAAATAACTATTAATGTATATTTAACTCAAAAAAGTTGTCGGTCTATAAAAAATAAAAATTCAAAAATATCACATTATTACTTACACACAAGCAGTCTCCCTGACTATATTTCGACGAAACACTTGCACACCTGCATATTTACTAGCCATTACGATCACACTTAATATAATTTATATAATAATAATTGAATTCCAATATTTTTAAAACAACAATTTGATGACATTATTATTACTGTGTCCTAGTGATATTGGCTGGCCAGTCGTTGTGTTTTCGTTCCAATTGTTTCAACAAAACGAATGAATAATTTGTATCTACTTAATATAGTTATATGCTGTTTATTTTTGTTTAGCAATTTTTTGTTGTTGTTATATTTTGTTTCTGATTACTTCACCTTTTTATGTTGTACCTACCTGTGTATTTATGTTTTGTAATATGAATAGTATGCTTCGTCACAAGATGACACTAAATGTAACTTAAAAACATTGTTTTCTCAAGTAAGTGAACTAAATTGTTCTTATGAGAATAAAGATTCTATAAACCTAATATCATATGTATATATGTTACCTTTAGTCGTATTCTTTCAAATTATTTAGGTAAGCTGATGATGGAAGGTGGAAGGTACAACTCCTCAACGGTTAAGAGTTAGAGGATAATTCTTTCAATTTCATACGTATCTAAAGACCTTCAGTCGTATACTTTCAAGTTATTTAGGTGAGCTGATGATAGAAGGTTAACTCTTCAACAGTTAGGGATTAGGGGATGATTTTAATATTACATGTACGTATAGATCTTAATTTGTATTCTTGATGATGAAGTTTGATGAAATAGTTCAAATTACTACTTACCTACGATTGTTTGCACTAAAAACTGACAAATAAAAACTTTTTATAAAAAAAAAACCGACTTCCAAAAAACATCCAACGAAAACTCTCTGCCAAAAAAACACTTAAAAGCGTAAAATAAACTAGTTCTTCATAAATTGCCTATACCTAATTCTTTATTCATTTAAATAGTAGTATTATAATGTGTGCTAGGTACCTAAAATCTGTTTGATCTACAGCCAAGCTAGCAGATATCACTACAGCCAAGCTAGCAGATATTGAGGAAAAACGACATGAGCTTGTCGTTCAACTCGACCATGTTCTGGGCCGCATTTCTCAATGGGGCTGTGAGAATCTGGTCGAGTTCAACGCCAAAAAAACACAGGTGTGCGCGTTCTCTGCCAAAAAGTCTCCATTCCTTCCCCTTCCCACTTTTCAGAACACTTAAATGGCATTACAAGGTAGGCTCGATATCCTAGGCATGGATATCTGCCGAGATCTCAACCCACGTGAATACGTTGAGAGTGCCACTAAAGCGGCCTCGCGTAAGCTAGGTGTTTTAAACAAGGTGAGACGGTTCTTCTCGCCCGGGCATCTGTGTCTTCTTTACAAGACCCAGGTTCGCTCGTGCGTGGAGTACTGTTCTCATCTTTGCGATGGTGCCGCACAGTACCTGTTTGACGCTCTCGACCGGTTGCAGCGGCGAGCAATCCGCATTGTCAACAGTCCCAAAGCCACCGAGTCCCTTGAGCCTCTGCAGTTGCGTAGAGATATCGCCTCCATGGCAGTCCTCTATCGCTATTATCATGGAGAGTGTTCTGAAGAGCTCTTCCAACTGATCCCTCCCTCTCCCTTCCTCTACAGGACAACACGTGCCGGCCTTGGAAGTCAAGTCACCGCTTCAGAGTAGTAGACATACGTTCTCGTACTCATCGCTTCGGTTCTTCCTTCCTGTGCCAAGCGGTGAAAACCTGGAACTCACTACCAGCATACGTGTTTCCTTCCCACTATGATCCCGGGTCTTTTAAGCGGGGCGTGAAAAAGCATCTCACCAGGCCGCCATAGTGTCGGTCACCATGCTGCATTGTCCTTATTCGCAATGAGGATGGTGACCGCCACTCCTGGATTCTGTTCATGCTTACCATCAGGCAGGGCAGAGTCATTTTGGCACCTAACTATAAAAAAAAAAAAAAAAAAAAACAGTTTATTTTAAGCTTTTAAGTGTTTTTTTGGCAGAGAGTTTTCGTTGATGTTTTTTGGAAGTCGGTTTTTTTTTTTCATAAAAAGTTTTTAATATCTTTGACATTCGAGATTATACACGTATACACACACACTTAATATTTTATAACAACATTGCGTCTCATCCTGCAATGTTTTAGTGTCGGTAATAACAGTATTTCAATATATTTATATTTGCTTGCCTTTGTACACTTTCAAGCACAAAGTAGGGATTCAAAACTTCAAATATGTTCCAAAGGAGGCTTTAAATAAATTCTCAAAAACTGAAGAGTGAAGGTGTTATGTTTTGGAATACTTATATTGCACGTCGTATAGCATTATAGGAAAGGATTTGTCTCATTTCTAATATTGATGTCATCAAAATGACTGCACGTTTGGCCTAGTGGTTTAATGGTCACCACGCCGTTTCCTACGTCGCCAAGTGTCGTGGGTTCAAATCCCACGTACGACAACACTTTGTGTGATCCACAATTTGTTGTTCTGAGTCTGGGTTTTCTTTTTGTCCGTTTCATGTATGTTTGTAGAGTCCCCCGCGAAACAGGATTTATTCCTAGTGCGGGAGTTGTCTTTAAAAAAAAAAGAAAATAAAGCTAAAAAATCTATAATATACGATGACCACAAACAATTCTGGTCAACTTTTCTTTTGGAAAGAATACCGTAATGTATTTTGTAAGATACACGTTTTAATTTCAAATAAATTAAATTTTGTGAGCAGAATATTCTTCATACTTTATACTAGCTGTTGCCCGCGGCTCCGCTCGCGTGTATGTCGGTTATCGCGGCAAATAGTAGCCTATGTGTTATTCCGATGTATAAGCTATATTACTGTAAAGTTTAATCCAAATCCGTGCAGTAGTTTTTACACACTCACAAACTTTCGCCTTTATAATATTAGTGTGATAATAAATAATAATAATATGTGTGAAGGATATCATGTGACTGTAAGTTTCATTACTTTGAAAGTTTAAAGCCAGTTTAATCACAAAATATTGTTTACCCAATATTACCCAGATTACTGGTGGATGCTTGAATTTAGAGCCGTTTTAGTCTTTAAAACTTAGGCATGTTTTTTTTTTTTTTTTTAGTAATTACTATTAAAAATTTAAAACTGAACCTCGGCACATATAGTTATTCCTGAAAACTAACAGTGACCGTGAAAATGTTTATTTTAAACTGCAATCGATGTAGCAAACAACAAGGTCGGGGCATCACCGCAGAGAAGTCTGAACACAGAAGGTTAATGTTATTTCTGAACTATTTTCAGCAGTCTAAGCTAAGCTATCATATACATTATTGTATTTGTTCGTTGCAATTTTTATTATGTGTTGACTGCAATGGTACTAGGTGACATTGATGAGTGATATACTAAGTAAGTTTGTGCATTTATCATCCAACACTATATTCATCAGTCGAAATAATTTTGAATAAGAGACAGACTGATAGTTCAATGCCCAAAATGCAAATTATATATATATATGGGTTGTCCCATGAAGACTTGAGAACAATTTACCTTAATTTAATTTAAAAAACAATTTTCTATAAAAATAAATCCAGCATTAATATTGTTACGAATGCTAATCTTCAAGCCTTATCTGCGCACACAAATACACACACTTCTTATCGATCTCTTGAGGCAAGGAATAATGGACCTTATTTTTCTACATGCATAGTGTCGGATATCGATTGGTTGTTGCCCAATTATTATTAACTTCGATTATTTTTACTAGCGTTTTTTCGAGACGATTCTCGTGTGTTATAGTCGTTTCTAGAAATGAAAGAATAATAATTAAATGAGTATAAATAGAGCGTCTCGCGGGTAGCAGGCAGTTCAGTTCAGTTTGAGCTATAGTGAGATAAACATCGAAGTGATATCAGCGATCAACCAAGACCTCGGCGACCTTTAAGGATTGTAATTCGGAGTAAGAGATTGTGATTTTAATAGTGGTTTTAATAAAGTCTCTTTAACACGTCAAAAGGTTTATTTCTCAAATAAATCGAACCCTAACACGTAACAGCTGGTGTCAGAAGTTAAATTTGAAAAATGCCATTGACTCCGAGAGACGACGGTACAAGTCCCGGTTATCCACACCCCCACGCCCATGCCCACGCCTGACTTAGCGGATTTGTTAAAGATGATGGTTGTCATGAAAGAGCAGCTAGAAAATGGCCAACAGCAGCTTGACAACAAGTTTACGGCGCAAGACAGCAATTTTGCGACCCTACAAAACGGGCAAGAAGCCCTACAAAAACAAATTAAGGATGACCAACATCATAGGAAAAGCGTACCTGTCGGCCGACCCGGACATGTTAAGGGTAAATACCGTGCAGGCATTCGTGGACGGCATCAAGGATTTGGAGGTTAGAGCTGCAGTGAGGCTTGGTCACCACACCTCACTATGGGAAGCACTGGCACACGCCCTGGAGGTCGAAGCGGTTCGACAGGATGTCCCACGGATCCACAAGTTACGGGAAGTCCCAGAAGAAATAAAAGAAGTCAAGTCTTTTTTGAAGAAGGGATCTGGGATGATGTGCTACAGATGTGGTGAGAGAGGTCATCTGCAGCTAAGTTGCCCACTTAAGAGTACGCAGATGTCCATGTTACAAAATATAGAGGACTGTCTGGAGGAGCTAATGAGGAAACGTTGTGAAAAGAAGTTTTTGGAAAAACATGACAGCAAGACAAAAGGTGATGTCATCAGACAATGCAAAGAATATGTCTCCTGGAGAAAGTGTACTCCGACACCAAACTCAACATCACCAGACTTGACGGTGAAGCGCATCAAAGTTACTCCTTTGGAACCCTGTGAAGATGAATCAATGAAGATCGCACAGCGGGATGACAATGACCTAAAGCAACTCATCACATGCAAAGCACAGGGTAATGCTAGACCTGATTGGAGTACTATATCATCTGCGAGCGCTATCACTAAAGCTTATTGGGCACATGGGATAGCTTGGTTCTACAGAACGGCGTACTGTACCGAAAATGGGAGAAGACCAACGGCAGAGAGTTCCACCTGCAGACAGTTGTGCCAAGAGCGAAAATAGCAGACGTTCTCCGTGAAGTTCACAATGGAGTGTCAGGAGGCTATCTTGGAGTCAAGAGGACACTGTTGAAAGTACGCGAGAGATTCTACTGGCTCCATTGTCGGCAAGATGTACAGGACTTGTGCCGTAAATGTACTACTTGTACTGCTGTAAAAGGTACACAGAAACATTCCAACGACGGCGCACCATGGGAACGAATTGAAGTTGACGTAGCGGGCAAGAACATGAAGACCAGATACGATTGGCGTTCAAATTTAAACGGTTTAGAAGAAGGTGCATTGGTATGGTTACATAACCTAACCCATAGGAAGGGAAAGTCCCCTAAATTACAAGCCAAATGGGAGAGGCCGTACAATGTCATTACACGGATGAACGGCGTGACCTACAGGATTCAGCGGCATTCAAGAGGAGCGTTCAAAGTAGTACATATCGACCGCCTGGCAAAATATCGTGGCAGCAATAGCGATGTTCGAGACGAACATCTATAAGAAGGGGGTAGTGTTACGAATAATAATCTTCAAGCCTTATCTGCGCACACAAATACATACACGCTTCTTATCGGTCTCCTGAGGCAAGGAATAATGAACCTTATTTCTATATGCATAGTGTCCATTGCCCAATTAATATTAACTTCGATTATTTTTATTAGCGTTTTTACGAGACGATTCTCGTGTGTTATAGTCGTTTCTAGAAATGAAAGAATAATAATTATATGAGTATAAATAGAGCGTCTCGCGGGCCGCAGGCAGTTCAGTTCAGTCTAAGCTATAGTGAGATAAACATCGAAGTGATATCAGCGATCAACCAAGCAATATAGGTAGTAGAGCCACGCTGATTTCAGCATGAATGGGCCGGCTCGACCGGGGCGGTACTACCCTCGCACAGAAAATCAACGTAAAATGACAGCGTTCGTGCTGTCGTGTTTCGTTGGTGAGTGCGAGACCGGAGGCCCAAATAGTCTAGTCGACAATTTCCACTTGTTGACTAGACTAAAAGATGCAGCAGCATCACTAGGCCGCCATGGTGTGGGTTGCCATACTGCATTGTCTGCATTCGCAGTGAGTATGGTGACCGCCACTCTTGGATTCTGCTTATGCTTTCCATCAGGCAGAGTAGAGTCATTTTGGCGGGCGATACATAAAAAAAAAAAAAAACCTCGGCGACCTTTAAGGATTGTAATTCGGAGTAGTATTGTGATTTTAATAGTGGTTTTAATAAAGTCTCTTTAACACGTCAAAAGGCTTCTTTCTCAAGTAAATCGAACCCTAACACGTAACAATATTTATTGAAATAATACTTACTCCTTACTTTGGGTGAACTGTCTATCTATTACTCAGGAGTGGGGGGGTAGTTTTTGACATTTATTTAACTCTTTAGTTGTTACGTATAATTGTTAATAAGGTAATAAGTCTTTAATGGTTTTCCTTGGCTTGGAATTGCCGCACCTACCTTATCCTTTTAAGCGATTCTGCTGCTTCCCAAAGTAGTCTACTGTACCTACTAATTAATAGTTATTTACTTAGTACTAGCTTTTGCGTGAGGCTCTGTCCGCGTGTTTGTCGGTTATCGCAACAAAGAGTAGCCTTTGTCCTTCCTGAAGAATCAAACTATCTCCATGCCAAATTGCATTGAAATCCGTGCAGCGGTTTAGCCGTGAAAGCAGGACAGACAGACAGAATTACTTTCGCATTTATAATAAGTATATAAAAGTATGGATCTGACATAATATGTACTTTAGTCAGGTCAGATACTAGTTAAATACAATGTGTCAGTAGGTGTACCTATATAGAAATATTAAAATTATTTTATTTTGAATTTAATATTACCTACTGGTACAGAACAGCAATAATAATTAACAGCCTAGTCGATGTACAGCCATTCTATTAGATACATTTTCTAGAGTATTTTCTCGCAATCTTCTGATGTAATAAAAAGTTAACATCATCTCAGGATGCACAATCATAAGAATGGGTTAATTTATCTATAGATACACTAGCTTTTATATTTATTTTCGACTGGCTTCGTTCCACCTGCGCATAATTTATAGGAACCTATTAAATGATGACTTATAATAAGTTGACTCATGGTATTACAATGCCATGTATAATAATAATAGTATTTTTATACCATGAGTTGACTAAAGTTTCGATCGAGGTTGTACTCTCTAAGGTTGTACTCTAAGATTAACTCTAAGGTTGTACTTGCTGTTGGTCACAGATAAATAACTAGACACAGGATAAACTAAAAGTCACAGACTTCTTATTTCAATAGGCGTTAACATATATACTCTCCGACTTATTTATAGTTATCTGTGATATATACTTTTTCAATTGAGCTAATCCACGCCTTACCTAAAAGTTTTTTGAATTCGTCTAGTCTTACTAGAAAACAAACAAACAAAATATTCTTCATCTTTTGTATTTAGTAAACATTTATTCTAAATTAACTTCGAATTCGGTACATCAACATCGTATATTGTATTTCATTCGCCTACCTTCAATCAATTCGGCCAAATCGTTCCACTCAATACAAGTATAGAGTATCGCACAAAGATCGCACACCGGTCACGTACCAACTCTTGGCCAAAATTACACTCTCCAAAGAAAAAGTGAGGGTCGAAAATATCGAAATTAAGTGGGCCGTCCTTTTGTTACAAACCTACTATGGAAACACAAGGCTACTTTGGATAAAGTAATAGATTGGTTGGTATCCTTAAGGTAAATGTAGGTAAAAGGGATATGCATGATATTGGGAATGATGTTCTATCTGCTATCCAATGGTTTGGATCACATGTGCTTTCAGGTACTTAGTTTGTTGTGTGCTTTTAATAGGTAGGTACAGTAACAATAAAAAAATAACCCATGCCTAAGAATATATCCTATTCTATAATTCCTATGTAAGTTGTTTTTTTTTTTTTTGTTTTTAATATTTTAAGTTTTATGGCCATAAAATTTGTCTCTGAAGCTGGAGATAATGGATTATTGTAGCTGAAGCGGAATTAAGTCAAGTATTTTATAATCGACTCGAAAAAGGAGGTGCTCAATTCGACCGATTTTTTTTAAGTGTGTTCGCAGATAACTTCGTCGTTTTTTTAATGGAAAGAAGACATCCCAACGATGGTACCATGATAAGGACACTACGATCTGATGATGGCATCCAAGAGAAATCGAGTCGAATCTTGAAGTCGATTTAATTTTTTTAAATCTTGCTAGTTTTCTAATTTTATAGATTGCAATGAGGACGTCATACACACGCGTATCATATTCTCTCTCAAAGATAGACCCTTGAATTTTTGTATGAGTATACACCTTTATTACAGCGTTGTAATGAAGATGTGAAAAATCGACATTTACCTATATCGTGGCGGCTAAAAAACTTATAAAGGTCAAAAGGTCACGAAAAGCAGTTTTTTGCAAATATCTGTCGACTTATTGCTCATAATAAATATTTCGGACATCTAACACACAACGCCATCTAGTACCAAGCTAAGCAGAGCTTGTGTTATGGGTACTAGACAACTGATATATATATACATATATTATTTTCCTTTTTTTTTGTAAATACTTATTATACATAGAAAACACCCAAAATCCGAAACAAATTTGCAGATCATACAAACATTTGGTCCGACCCGGGAATCGAACCCGAGACCTCATGCACAGCAGTCGCGTACGCTACCACTGCGCCAACGAGGCAGTCAAATCAAATCAAATCAAATCAAATCAAAATCATTTATTCATCTAAGACACTAAGTGACACTTATGAACGTCAAATTGAAGCTATAGTTAAAAATCATAGATCGACACAAACAGAGGCCACAGCATGTGCTGTATTGTCGAGGTAAGTTAGGCGAAAACACCAAAATCTACTGCCTGCCTGTGTCGATCCATAGCTTCCAGTTTCCAAAATGCGTAGAGCTCATGAGAAGAATACTGGCAAAGAAACTCATGGCTACTCTTTTTCAAAATCTGATTTTCAGGTACAATAGTGTTAGTATTACATGTAAGGTAAACAGTATGCAAGCTGTTGCCACCTGAAATCCTTTTATTAAAAAGCTCCAAAATCTAACGCGCAAACACAAAAAAAAACACTTAGTGATAACGTTGAAGGTTTGAGTCTATTAAACATAGAACAAAATAGAAACAAGGTGCACATCCACTTACATTCAGTTGCAAAATCTACTGTTGAAAATAATTCGTGACTGGATTAAGAGGCTAGGGTTGCAGTTGAACGAACCAGAATAATAGTATTGTCTAAAGAATCGCTGACTAGGCCGACCAGTCACCCCAAGCAGCACCCGTTCACGAGTATGACGCATGGACCAGCCATCATCTCCTTCGCCATATCAGAGGGAAGGAAACGACCCGCCCCACGACGACACCGCAAGCAATGACATTTTAGTGAGCATGACAAACCATAGTCTAGATACTGATAAAAATCACTACTAATTAAATTACCATGATAATCGCCACGCATTACTTTCAACTAACAATGGTTTGTTAATATTTAGCTTTATTAGAAGACAAAGAAGTTTGTGTGTATCTATTTAAATTCTAATGACACCTTAAGCCCATGACTGTTTGTCGTTTAGATAATCGTTGATCGTATAGTAGGCTTTCCTAATAAGGTGATTTTTTACAGTTAGCTTGAATTGATTTACAGGAAGGTCGATTACATGTATAGGAATTTTATTATAAAAACGTACACCAAGACCTTCGAATGAGTTGTGTACCTTATGTAATCGATGATAGGTACCAATGAGTTTAGATTTGTTTCTAGTAGTCATTATAGGTCATACGTCAATAGAGGTTATTACAAAATTGCTTTTCGTGAAATTTTCTACAAAAAATGCCCCTTGCATTTTTCTGCAAAAATTAACCGCTTTCGGAGTAGAGTGCTGAGAAAGCGACTAGAATGCACTCACATACGGTATTGTATACGGAACACCAAGGCGTATACTCTATTGCTTTTTATTCATGTTTGTGTCTTAAAAATCTGATACCTTGGCGTTTTGTAAAAATATACGTAGGTAGGTACTATCATTCGTGAAGACATAGATCTGTTGGTACTTCTCATAGCACGCACACAAATACTTAATCAACCTACATCATTTTTTTTATAAAACCAGGGAATACAATGTTGAAACAAAAATATACCCAACTGATAGCCTCAACGAGTATTCATAGTCCAAGATAAATATTCTGTTTCTACATGCCATGACCGGATGTGATACAACGTCAGCACTTTTTGGGAAAGGAAAAATGAAAGTCATGAAGATGTTTGAAAAAAGACCCGACTTAAACAATTCTGCAGCACGATATTAATGTCGATTTTTCACATCTTCATTACAACCCCGCGCCGCCGTAATAAAGGTGTTTACAAAAATTCAGGTCACTAGGAATTTTGCCGCAGATTGGGGTTTAAATTGTCTAAAATGACTGGACTATTAGAGATATAAACGTAAGTAGGTATGTATATACTTATAAAGTCGATCAGCGTGTCATGGAAAGAGCTATGCTTGGAGTCTCTCTGAAGGACAAAATTCGCAATGAAGTAATTCGTCAAAGAACCAAAGTGAACACATATAGACATATTGGTCCTATGTCTACCCTAAGGTATACCTATCCTATATACATATATCCTATACGAAGGCTGATCAGCTGATCAGCCTTCGTACCGTAGCCTTAATACCAGGGCGAGGTAGTAGGTAACTATTCTAATCGGCCCAGCTGTTAGCCTTCGTACCGTAGTTTGAGTAGTACTTAGTGAAACTCGGAGAAAGATTTGACTTATCCTGTTTATTCAACAAAATACTCTTTTTAATATAGGTATATGTCGCAGGTATATTGCCAAGCCGTGATATTAGAATTTCACTTAGGTTTTTAATGGAGATTCTATTATACGTATACATACCTACATACGTCAAAAATATATTGGATGCCATTAAATGGTTAACATTTTAAAATGGAAACATCGTACGACGTCAAAATTCCAATAAAAATGTGAGCACAAAATTGAATAGCACCAACCAGGCCATAAAAATAGCAGTGATGCAGTTACAACACGAAAAGAAAGCGCTCCTTATGACTGTGAGGGATATTAACATGAGCACGAATTTGAATATAGACCATTCGGACAATATGGAGGTAAAAGAGAAGAGGTCGTCGGACGCGTCGTTGCTGGTGATGAACCCTGTGGCAAGCGGTGACAATGTGACCACAGGACTAAACTCAACTCACAAGCTGAAGGAGGAAGTGCCAGTGCTTGTGCCGTGTTGCGAAGGGAGAGAATTACAGGTAATAATAATAAGTACCATTTTTACTGTATTGAATGAGAGATATATTTGAATATGATTGATATATTACTGAATAGGCAAAACCAGAAAACTCAGCGGCTAAGCCAAAATTATAATATAGGTATTGCTTATCGCATACAATGTTTCGCGATAATTTAGGTATGTGTTATGAAGATAATTGATAGAGTTGATCACCTGTTTTAAGCTTTTACTACGAGACATGTAAACTAAAATCTTGGTTTTGATGTGTTTGAACCTACATTTAAAACTATGTATCTATAGACAAAAATCCATTCGTTCCTTCGAAACCTATAAATTTTGCCATAACCGCTGCCAACAAAAGTATAAAGAGAACGTTTCATATAGACAAAAAGTATTTAATTGCGGTATAGCAAAAGTACTTTCAAGTGCTCAATACGTCAATAGATTCACATTTTCTCAAATTGTCAAAACGCTTTAGGATTTAGTGTGTTATAAAATCTATAGGCTGACATTGTATAGCTGAGGAGTTTGTGTTTAGTTGAACATACTAATCTCTCCACGCAGTTGAATTGAAAGATTGTGCTGTATACCTACTGCCAATTTAGCGAAGAATGTGAAGGCTGTACCTACGCTATATTTCATGACGCTACCACCAATAGTAGCCCAGCATAAAAAAAATTGCAAGAAACGGATAATTTAATTTTTTGAATGTATTATAAATGTTTGTATTAATGACAAATGCTTGTTAACACACCCGAACTTTTGATAGATAAACGAGGATCTGGTTCGTAGCGGACTCTCTGCAATCTCCGTAAAACACGACAGCGTGATACAATGTCTGAGCATGTCACGCGCTTGCGAGAAGATGCTAGTACCACCTGGTCTAGTTAAGGTAAGGTACTATAAGCTGAACAAACAGTAGTGATTTGGCTCTCCATTGTTAGTCGCAATTTAACACTTCACCGTTTTTAGTGCTTTGTTCTCCTAGAATTTTATAACTCAAAAATGTCGATTGTAGTATTTGTAGTTCTCTTCTCATAGTAAACAATTAAACTTTTTCATTTTATTGATACCATAAGGGGTTCCTTACGTACATATGTACAGAAAAGTAATATCGAAATAAAAATTGATAATTTTTTTTTTTCTGAAAAATGTAACTGTCTGTGGACTTGCCTGCTTTTCCGTCTCCTATGCTATAAAAAATGAATCAGCAAAGCAGGTTGTCTGTAAAATACAATTTTTATTATAGCATAGAAACTCTTTCCGGAGTCTACACAGGCCCGACCTTAAGCGTGTTCCGTACCTGCGTCGCATGACACCCGACGAACTTGAGACATTATTCCGTGGTTACGCCGACCTGCCGGGAAGAGGTATCCTGAATACTGGTAAAGTGTATTCTAATAAGCCCTTGTCTGCTTCGTAAACATACTTACCTGTCAAAACGGAGGTACTAAACATTCTCGTTAAGTAGTTAGTAGGTATGGGACCTAAAATATTTACTTATTAAAACTTACACACAACACACACAAACCACACGCAAACATATTGCACAAAGTGGACTTCATTCCTTCTGGCAAACAAACACCACTTCTTAGAGGAGATATTAAATATATTTTACTACCAAAGAGACACGACACGGTTATAGGTAAACGGCGTCTGTCCCACTAGTCCCTTGATGGTGATAGTAATGGGACTTCTAAGACCGAAATATTAGTGTCACTTGTTTCACGGAACTATTGGGACAAAGTGTTAATTGGTCCATCAAGAAACTATTGGGACAGACAATTAATTTTAGGTAAAGAAATTATTAATGGAACTAGGACGGACCTTGGACCTTATTTTTGTTGCAGACCATCGAGAAGAAATAATGAAAGTTCTACTACCGCCCGACGAAAATAGTCGTGGAAAAGAACTATTAGCAAAAAACGAAACCACCAACCTAGAAGGTCTGTTTCTGTCTGTTGTACTTTTTTGCTGTTTAATTTTCGTATAAACTAATTCTTGACAAATATTATAACCAAAAAGGTAATAACACCAGGAGCAGTCGCAGCCTGAAATTGGGGGTCACTAATATATAATCAATTTAAGTCGAGTAAATTATATTATACACTTTATTGCACACATTCATTTTTTTTCTTGGAAAATCTATTGGGATGATATTTGGTACCTAATCAGGTTCTAGTAGCAGGGAAAAGTTACATGGGTACGATTTTGGGGGGTGTCATGTCCCCTGTGACCCTGGAACCGCGCCTGAATGACCCTTCCTTGAACGCTGACCAGCTTCCAAAGACAGGAAAGTTGTTTCAGGTGCGCAGAATAAATGAAATTGAGATGGAATAAATGAATATATTGCATCAAATATACAGTACGCACTTCACTTACTATTGCTTTTACTGTATGAATTTCCAAATAAAATATTTTTCCCTTCCTTCGTTGAACAACTTGTTGTTGAGTTGTTATTATAAGTAACCTCTGAGTACTATTGGTTGTAGGTAATGCAGTGTCCCTTCACCCAATCTTAGAGACTCGCTCAGGAGCAGAAGACATCCCGGCGGGCATGCGGCTGCACGGCACACGTGCCAGGCTCTACACCTCGGTGCTAGCGGGCGCTAAGGCCGGGGACCAATTAGAGTGAGACATGCCGTTATTATTTCCTCTTTCTTTACAAAACTATTATAAGCATAAATTTATATGTTGGCAATCGGTAGTTTGGTTACCATAGTTGTATATCTTTACAGGCTCTGCGTAGTTCATAGGTACTACATAACCGTTATTATTATTTCTAAAGCAATAAACTAGTTCTAAACCAATTAGTCTAGTCAACAAGTTCCATACTTGCTGACTAGACTAGGCCGCCATGGTGTGGGTCGCCATGTTGCATTGTCTGCATTCGCAGTGAGTATGGTGACCACCACTCTTGGATTCTGCTTATGCTTTCCATCAGGCAGAGTAGTCATTTTGGCGGGACAAACATTAAAAAAAAACCCTGGAATTCAAGTTAAAGCTCTCTACATTGTTATTTTTCTTGTTATTTAACTTTTAAAAAAGCGTGGGGCGACATTATTAAAAGAAAATCAGAAAGCATTCCAACTATAATGTATTTTCTACTTTTTAGGTTGGTATATTTATACGAGTAAAAGCGTGTTTGTTTAGTTTTTAAAACAATTTTTTTTAGAACTAATTATTTTATTGTTTTTTTTTTCAAATTATTGTATTGTCATCGGCCCTCGGCCCCTGTGCAAATTTTCAAGTTAATCAGACTCCTAGAAGTAGGTGAAAATGAAGTTAAAAGATTGCGTTACATACACACATACCTACATACATACAGGTCAAGCTAATAAAAGCGTCTTAAACTAGTAGCCCAAGTTACTCCTTATATCATCAGTAATCGGCCAGTGAAATTCCTGTAAACTTTCTATTTTTTGTTGATCGAAATTCTATTTTTTTATATCATAAACTTACTGTAAGAACGGCAGACGACTAAAGCACCTTCTTTATTTTCCAGCGGTATTTTAACTAACGATGAATACGACACTCGCGTTCTAGACGTCTCAGTGCCAGATGAAGAAGTTCAACTAAACGAGGAATTGCAGATCATCCTCCCCCCCAGGTACGACGACGTAACCGCAGACTCTTCTAATACCACTACGACAACCGAACACAGCACACGCTAAGTGCCACCACCCTTTATTTAAACATATTGAATAAATAATGATAATTAATGAAGTTTCAAAGCAAATATGGCGTTGGCACAAAATTCCGCCGTAAAGTGGCGAAATTAATACGTAGAAACCTCGGCAGACTGTTCATGTACCTAGACTGGATATTTAATGATATTCTTAACAGATGACACATTTTGAATTAAAAGTTCAATGCAATATTTATAATGTGAATCGTGTTTTCTTTTCTATCTCCTAATATAGTGAAATAGTTTCCATCATCACTTTGGAAGGCGTTTTCAAGGTACCTATGCATTCATGCGAGCTCTGCGTAAGAAATACTGTTAGTGAATATGTGCTGATCCAGAAACCATGGTACTCCAATAGCACATTTCAGTCGCAAGAAGTAAATACATGTATAAAAATTGCAGTAATAAGTTGTGATGGTATTCAGGTTTTTTGATTTCAGGGATGTTTAAAGGTTTTTTTTTAAATATTCAAAACTTAGTTTTTAATATTTTTTTACATGTAAAATCAACAATCGCTGAATATAATAACTTAATTTCATATCAAGAAATTTCTCAAAACCATCAACATCTATAACCACCACTCCTTACTTTATTACGAGTTTAAAACACACGCACAGTTTAAAAACATGACACCAAGTGAAGCAATTTGGTTGTGGAAGCCTTGTGAATAAAACTATAGGTTCAAGGGTGAATTTATATTGAATTTATCTTTCTACAATATTATACATTAGGTTTAATAGTTACCAACGCATTCCCGCGTGATCAACCCAGAGGTATCATTTATATAAATTATAAGAATTTACATCCGTGCAAAATATTTGCTAAAAAAAAATAATTGCACTTTAGTTCAAAACGAAAATTGATTATATTATCTAAACGTATGTAAATCAGTTCTAAATTTGACAAAACATGACCTATTTATATTGTCATGAGTATTATCTACCAACGAACTCACTCGAACATTCTAGAACATAATCATACATTAATTTCTATGAAATTTATAATTATATCACAAGGTGCAGATTGAGTTTCAACAGAAAAACAGCTTTACTCGCATTTTATCCTCCATAACAGAAGTACTTAAGTCGAAGAAAATTGTATTAACAAAATATAAACTATTGATGGCTACATACCTAGAAATAAGGACTAATTTTGAATAGGTTGGGTACTATATGAAGTGCATAGTTTAACTGCAATGATAAGTATTATATTATGAGTAAGTATAAACCTCCCGCAACCCGAGCTTTTTAAGCCTAAGCTATCTAATAACAGATTTAACGACAATGCAATATACTATGATGTCAACTATTTAAGGCTTTCAACTGTTTTGGCTAGGGATCATTTCGCTGCAAGTTTTATTTTAAAAAGCATTCGGCAAAGTCAAGCAGTTTTTTGATCACTGTATATAATAACTTATGCGCATCGAGAGTTCTATGCTAATTCGTTGGATTGAAAATGATATCGAATAATTAATTTAATACATTTTCTATAGATTATTTAATAATTAGGGTATATGACGTGTTTTCGAGTTGGTTATGTTTAATCACCATCACTGCTAGGCATCTAATCAGCCTTGTTAAGCAAATCACCCTTTTGGCAAAAGCCGTCACGCAATCGAGGCTATCAAATTATAAATTGGCTAGGATATCTCATTTCAAGGTCCAATAAAGAGCCGTATTTACAAATCAGATGGTCCCGGGACTAACTACAACGATGACGATATCGACTTCACCATGACGTTGGCAAACAATTTATACTGTATATTTTATTAAGTTGCTTTTGGAAGACTTAAGCTGGCGTATAATAGTAGATTATAGGTTTGGTTGCATGGCATTCTAATTATTTCTCACTTGTTTTGTATGTGTGCATATGCATGATACCCATATGTACATGTGAGTATGCATGACGGTGGGATTTGTGCCCTGCTTTCAGACCTGGATATTTGTCTCGCGGAATTAAAGCTAAATATATTTCATAGCATTTAATGGCATGGATTTCCGCAAAGTAACGCCTGATTCCATAACTTTGCGTATAATAGTTAATGTAAGTATTGAATCAATATTTCGATTTGTAAGACAATGGTAACTGGGATCTCTTGTGATTTTAATGCACGTTAATTAAAGAACAATATTTAAAAATCCCGTCAGATGGACGGGATGACAGACTGAGAAGAGCACAAGATATGTCCCAGTACAAGAAAGTTAATGAATTCTTCGCATATCGAATAAATTGAAACCCATTCGATGACTTAACATCTCTCACTCGTAACTGATAAGAATCGAATCTCACTATAGACGTATTAATTGATTATTTAATTTAAAGTAACAGCTTCATCTCAGTATAAGTTGCTGCAACGTCAGGTAACGGCCAACAAATAACATCGAAAGCAAAAGCAATAATACAATATTTGCGTACACACATAGCGACTCTTTGTCTTTCATTGTCTTGGCGTATATAAATCAACATTCAAACAGGCGATAGTAATAAAAATACTCTTCAATATGTACATACATTGCTTTTAATATGTACATAGTTGTGTGAGGTAGCTTTACTGTTGCTGGAATGAAAAAGTTTAACAATTATGAAATAATATCTTATAAGTTGTTACCTCAGAACGTACATTAAACCCGTTTATTCCAATTTCTGTCTTATTTTGTGTGAAAAAGAGTTTTTGTTCAAATTTACAAACTGAACACAAACATCACAAAAAAAGCTGTGTTGTTTTGTGAATAACTAAGATGTTATTTTTTTTCTTTTCCCTGTTATGTGAAAGAATGAATGAAATGTTAACTATCGTGAACTTCACTAAATGACATTCATTGTAACCAAGAAATAAGGCACAAATTGACATATAAACACTACTAGAATAGAAATAATCTGAAATCTATACTAACGTCAAGAGTAATATGTATAAAGAATTTTACAATAACAAAAATAGAATATGGTTACAAAACGGTACGATCGCAACAGTCTAGCTACACCACACAAGGACCTACGCAGCGTGCATAGCTATCACTTAAATATCCATAAACAATACTGCGACCATCAATACACAGTCCCAACCACAATAATGCATTAGAAACTTTATTCTACCTTACTATACAAAGGAGGTAAACATTATACTAAATAAAAAATCATTTTACTTTATGTAATAATCTTTAAATAACATAAAAAAATAATCGAATATCGTTACAACAAAACTTTCCTAACTTTTTTTTCATTTAAATATGGAATAATTGATTGTGACAAGCGTTCGCTTGTTTGCTAACTAACGTAGTGGTCACTGTACAGTCTTGCACCCACTGCGACGTTTATGGCTGTTACCATACATAATCAACACTGGTATTCACAATGACGTTGCTGGTTCCGGCACACGGGCGCTTACTTAAATTAAATGGCATCGACATCCTCACCTGAAATTGCGAAAATATATTATTCAATTTAAAGAATAACCTTGAAATATGAATAAGAGGATTTAGTATTATTTACTTGTGTAAGTGGAGCGTGTAGTTAAGAGAGGTTATAATCAGTTAGTTGGCTTTCTTAAATGTATATGATGTAGATGAAAATTTCAGTTAAATAATTTAAAAAAGCGACAAGTTCATCTGGACAGCGGAGAAGATGCTTAATATATTTTTAATTGCTAACGTTTTAATGATTATTTAACAGACAATTCGTGTGTAACTTGTATGTGATAAATTCACGTTACTGTTCTTTCACACATAAATGTAAAACAACGGGATAAGAATTTTTTTTTTCAGGGGAGTTCTGTACATTTTGGAGATCTACGTCATGATGAAATTTTAATTACTACCGTGACTAGCGAACAATATTCACAAAGCCACTTAGTTTGCCGACTGTATTTCCGATTTAAATTTAGGGAGTGTTGTTTATACTATAGTATCAGGTCCAAACGCTACATACCGTGGCGCGGTGCGGCGGCATGACGCCGCCTACTCTGCAGCTCATAACTTGTGGTTGCTAGTGAGCCACGTGAGCCCCTCGTACAGTCCGTCGCCCGACGTCGCACACGACGGCTGCACGTACCAGTTGCGGTCGCGGATACGCGTCAAGCCTAACTTCTCCTGTATCTCATGTGGTTTCATCGCTGAAACAAAATTCATTCATTATACCATACTTGTTGACTAGACTAAAAGATGCAGCAGCATCACTAGGCCGCCATAGTGTGGGTCTCCATACTGCATTGTCTGCATTCGCAATGAGTATGGTGACCACCACTCTTGGATTCTGCTTATGCTTTCCATCAGGCAGAGTAGAGTCATTTTGGCGGGCCAAACATAAAAAAAAAAATTATACAATTTGTGTGTACATAAAAACTATTATCTCCAGGTTATTTAGACACAACTTCTACTCTAGGGGAGTACATATCTTTGTCAAGCGAGATTACAAAATGTCCTCACACTTCACGAACGAATATCTCATCTTCCTAGCCTTTATTCCCAACATTTATTGAGGTCGGCTACTAGTTCAACTGAAGTTGAACTGAGGGTAAACTGAATTCGAAGTTTGAACTAGTTGTCAGTATATTTGAGGGCACTGACTTGCCAAAAACGATGGTCATAGGTGTTCATGACAACCGGGATCGACGGCGTAACGTTCTCTCCGTGGCACGGGAATGCACGAACGAATATGATAGTAGCTAGCTGACTCACGCAACGTCGTTTACGTCTCCTATTGCTCGTAGCGTAAAAAAAACCCCCGTTTTTGTAACATTCTTCATTGGTGCTCCGCTCCGATTGGTCTTAGCGTGATGATATATAGCCTTCCTCGATAAATGTACTATCTAACACTGAAATAATTTTTCAAATCGGACCAGCGGTTCCTGAGATTAGCGCGTTCAAAAAGACAAACTCTTTAGCTTTATAATATTATAGTATAGATTTTAAAATGATCGCTCACTTTCTGTATGTGTTGGATAAATCAAAAGAGATAAATATAGCAAAAGTAACATACATATATTTTTTGTGACTTCTGATAGTTTTTCTCTCATAGGTCTATCTTATAAATCACCCTTCCTAGTGACTAAATGACGATGAGTCCCTTACTCACCATCATTTGGTTATAATGGAGCACTAATTACTATAAACCCACAATCGCTTATTCGTCAAGTATTTGGGTTGAAATGTTCCCACAAGTGACTGCAATTTACGAATGTGAGAGTCTAATGAGGGTCAAATGCTTTTATATATAACTAGGTTTGCACCATGGGTTCGTCACTAATTAAGCACATAGTGATCTTTAACCTATATTGTTCTTAACAATATGTTATGGCAGAATAGAAACGTTTCTTAGTGGAAGATACGTCACTGTTTTCTTAATGCGAATGGACTATAGTCGGGCATTAAAGTCGTATGATAATATAATAAATATGATAACCATAACTAATGATTCCATAACTAAAAAATATAGTTAATTGGTTATACGCGAACAAGAATTAATCTATACTTATAAAACTGAAGAGCTTATTTGGTTAAACGCGTTACTCTCTGGAACTACTGGTTCGAATTGAAAAACTATTTTAATGTTGGAAAAACCATTTATAGAGGGAAGCTATAGGCAACATAAACAGGTTATAGGCGAGCATCAATGAAAAAGTTGCAAAAAAACAGGGAATTTCTTTTCTTTCTTACTAGTTATGAAACAAAAATAATCACAATTTTAGACATAATGTTATAGTTGGTAAATTTATATGCTACCTCGCAAAATGTCTAAAGGTCACAAAACGTCTCTTACTCAAAATATCGATTTCACAGTTTTTTTTTTTTGACATTTTGCGAAAAAGATAAATCTGCGAAAGCGATATTACAACTTTTTATAGTTAGCTGCCAAAATGACTTTGCCCTGCCTGGTGGTAAGCATGAACAGAATCCAGCAATGAGGATGGTGACCGCCACGGTCACCATCCTCATTGCGAATAAGGACAATGCAGCATGGTGACCGACACTATGGCGGCCTGGTGAGATACTTTTTCACGCCCCGCTTAAAAGACCCGGGATCATAGTGGGAAGGAAATACGTATGCTGGTAGTGAGTTCCAGGTTTTCACCGCTCGGCACAGGAAGGAAGAACCGAAGCGATGAGTACGAGAACGTATGTCTACTACTCTGAAGCGCTGACTTCCAAGGCCGGCACGTGTTGTCCTGTAGAGGAAGGGAGAGGGAGGGATCAGTTGGAAGAGCTCTTCAGAACACTCTCCATGATAAAAGCGATAGAGGACTGCCATGGAGGCGATATCTCTACGCAACTGCAGAGGCTCAAGGGACTCGGTGGCTTCGGGACTGTTGGGAATGCGGATTGCTCGCCGCTGCAACCGGTCGAGAGCGTCAAACAGGTACTGTGCGGCACCATCGCAAAGATGAGAACAGTACTCCACGCACGAGCGAACAACTTTAAGAGATGGCCTGTTTTGACTGATTTGATGGTGGGACTATATGCTTTAAGATTCATTCCGGCGAGTTCAACATATTGGGCTTCTAACGATGGTGACGATGAAACGAGGATGAATAATGGAACTCTTGTCAATTTCTTCTTATTCTTCTTTGGCAACTCAGTTTGGGTTTTACAATAACAATAGAATCAGGGAAAGAGGAGGTTAGGGCTTCAGTAACCTCAGTCAACGTGCAACGCATTTTTTTTATATTGTTTATTTATACATGAGCCTGCCAAAATTACTCTACTCTGCTTGATGAAAAGCATAAGTAGAATTTAAAATTGCTCTCCCACTGTATTCAGTATAAGAAAAGTGAGTGGCCGTTTTAATGATAGACGTTCTAGAACATACCGTCGGGCAAGTCCTGTTTGTTGGCGAAGATGAGTATGATAGCGTCGCGCATCTCCCTGTCGTTGATGATTCTGTGTAACTCCTGGCGAGCTTCGTCGATGCGATCGCGGTCTGCGCAATCCACCACGAATATTAAGCCTTGGGTACCTGGAACATTTAACATACATCATAAATATTTAATATAAATCTAAATCTTTTTATAAATATTATGCGAAAAGAATACATTCATACAGTGGAGAATGCAGTTTGTCTCTCATATATGTCATTCTTATCTAATAACAATAACCCTCTAACATTATAGTTGTAGTAAAGATTACGCCCCTGATTGGAAACCCAAAATCCGTCATTTCAAATGATGATAGTGCATGTTAGTTATGGCTATGGTTATTTCCATGGTTATGGCTTTGGGTACAAATCGGGGCAATAGGAAAGGAGCAATGTTAGCGCGTTATCTCAGTCCGTATTGTAATAAATAAATAAATATTTCAAACATCTAACACAAAACGCCATCTAGTTCCAAACTAAGCAGAACTTGTAGTATGGGTACTTTTTGTAAATATATACATATTATACATTGAAAACACCCAAACTCCGAAACAAATATTTGCAATTCATACAAACATTTGGTTCGACCCGGGAATCGAACCCGAGACCTCAAGCACCGCAGTCGCATACTGCGCCACCGAGGCAGTCAGTGTATTCTAAATGTAGGTAAAATAACGATAAGGGAGTATAAGTTAATACGTAATACTATGAGATAAAAAAATATGTTTTCTAACATCATAGACTTAAAAAGTAGGAAAAGCACTCACCTGTATAATAGTGCCTCCAAAGTGGTCGTATTTTGTCCTGCCCTCCAACGTCCCATACGTTGAATTTGACGTTCTTATACGTAACAGTTTCCACGTTGAAACCGACCGTAGGTATCGTTGTAACTGACTGTCCTAATTTTAATTTATATAAAATAGCTGGAGAATTACTTATAAGGAATAATTATTGTCTATTTTATATGCACATAAAACAACGCACATAGTTGCATGTAGTTCTAGAAAATATACAATAACTAGCTGATCCGGAAAACGTTGTTTTGCCATAAAAAAAATTGGGGTATAAAAAATAGATGTTGATCGATTCTCAGACCTACCCGATATGCACACCAAATTTCATAAAAATCGGTCCAGCCGTTTCAGAGCAGTATGGTAACTAACATTGTGTGAGAATTTTATATATAAGATTTTGCACTTACATCAGAAGACAAAGAAAAACTTTTTCTAATGTGCCCAACGTCTCTCATCATCAGTATACCGCAGTCCACTGCTGGACATATGCCTCTCCAATTGCACGCCACTTAGTTCGATCCTCGGCATCCATATACACTTTGAACAATGAATTTCTAATCCAACGAAAGTACTTTCAAATCTTCTGTGACTAATCCCATTTAGTTTGAGAAAATAAAGAATATGACCTACTTGTAATACAATAATGAGAACGTATTTGAATAATGTTCTATCTTTATGAATATTTTATGAAAAAATAATAGACGAGGGGCTTTACTCATAAAACTAATGATATATTTAACACATTCAAAATGAGTATACATCCTAAAAGTTTTTATTTAATAATTTTATACTTCTATATTTTGCCAACGATCGAACCAACTAGAGTATAATTGGAGAGGCCTATGTCCAACAGTGGACTGCGGCAGGTTATTGACGTGATGATATTTTGGTCAACGTACTGTAATTAGAGCACTAAATGCATTGCCGTTGGCATTTTCCGTCACGTATGTCAGTCCCCTTCGACACAAAAAAGGGTTGCTGTATAACAAAAAGGGGAATAATTAAAAGTAATCCAGTGTAACAAGTGAACGTGAATTGAAATGTACGTACATAAAGGGTATTTAGAATTCGTGTCATAAATACTCATTATTTTACTAAGTTAATTTAAAAAATAATAATAAATGGAATGTCGTTTACAAAGGATACTAGTCTTTCCAGCAGCATCGAGCCCCAACATCAATATCCTCATCTCCTTATTGCCGAAGATTTTTGACAGCAACTTCCCCATGGTGCTGAACTCTCCTCAACCGCACAGCTGAAATGATAAAGAAAAATGTTATGCGTATTGTAAGTACAATCCAATAAGTGTATGAAAGTAGAGTATGTGGGCAAGAAACGCCAAAGTTATTAAGTTATTATGGTAAATAAATACCATTCTTTTTTTTATAGAATAGGGGGCAAACGAGCAGACGTATCGCCTGATGGTAAGCGATTATCGCCGCCTATGGACACCCGCAACACCAGAGGCGTCACAAGTGCGTTGCCGGTAATGATATAAATACCATTAATGAATACATTGAGGACTAGATGTAATTTATCATTTATTCTGTGATTGAGGTCGGTCCATATTTCTTATGAATGAGATCAATCAATGTCCCGACGTGGAATAAGATACCTATTTAAACTCAATATGTGTTCAATCTATACAGGAGCTACGCAATAAAAACGTAGGAGAGGTTTAAACTACTATATAGCCGTGAGGAACATACGAGAACATTATTTATTGGAATAATTAAATGTGATACAATACTTTGAAGGTATTGTTTGTGATGCTTATTGTTATATCTGATTATTGTTATCAGAAGGTCTATTCAATCAATTAGCAGTAATTATGAAAACCATGTTCAATCACTAGTTCAGTACAGATTATGACATCATCTATGGAATGATTTATTCATTGAGATGCTTTTATACACAATATATTATTAGTTTAAGACTAGTCGATATGTAGGTACTCCATATTATTAAGTGTACGATCAATTAAATTCATCAAACTAAATAAGTAACTGATTTTATTTTCATTGAATGAATGACATGAACATTAATGGTATTTTTTTCCCTTAGTTTAGTGCCTAGCGGTAATTTTTATCTGGAACTTAAAATGTATACACCTTTAATATAACTTATTCAATCATAAGAAGATTAATCAAAACCACTTCACAAATAACATTTGAATTCGATTTCGAACACACGACATAAAATAATACAATAATTAGTCGAATTGAGAACCTTATCCCATTTTAACCCCCGAGGCAAAAAGAGGGGTGTTATAAGTTTGACGTGTCTGTGGCACGGTAGCTCGCGAACGGATGAATCGATTTCAATTTAGTTTTTTTTGTATGAAAGGTGAGTTACGAGCGAGTGTTATTAGACATGTTTCATGAAAATCGGTTGAGTCATTTAAAAGTTATGGGGGTCAAAGTGGGGAAGAATAACCGAATGTCTGCAAAAATATCATTGGCGTATGATTACTCGATTAAGTTCTTGAGTAGGGGGTTTTTTAAATTTTGAATTTTACCTTGTGAAACTAGTTAAAACGAGTTCAATTGGTATTACATTTATAATACCTACCATAATTATCGAGAGTAAAAAAAAATAGTGTTCTACTATAACGCTAAGCGAAGCAGCTATTTCATATAACATCGCAGAAATGCGGTCCATTCCCCGGCAAAGTTTCATGAATTAAGTTTAGGTTTGCTTTTAAGGTCTAATACATAATATAATAAAATAAATTGGATATTCTCTTGTTGTTATAAATTGTTACGATATATTATATAATGAGTATTACGAATTACCTTTTCAAACTTACTAGTTAACCTTTCACCACGACATGATCTTAAGCAATTACTGTATTAATTAATTTTCTATTAGTTTGTGTCAGTTCGAATACAATACAAGGTTGTCTGGAAGACATCGCGTGGGCCGTGACTTAAAAGACCACCAATGTGGATAATAAAGAGAAATAAATAAAATATCAGTAACTTAAGTTAAGATTTTGCATCAGCATCGAGGTAATTGATGATTAGTTTATCGCCCTAATTGATATATTTAAGACTAGCTGCACCCCGCGGTGTCACATCGCGGAGCGAAGCTAGTATAAAATAAAAGTATCTGCCAGTGAAAGTTCTGTCAAAATCGGTTCATCGGTTCCAGAGATTAGCCGGAATAAAGAGACAGAAAGACAGACAGACAAAAATGTTAAAATTTGTTTTTGTATGTAAGTACTGTATATACTTTCAAAGGCATTTAGTAAAGAGCTGTTAATTTAAAATTACAAATAGACACTTCAATTTTATTTATTTCTATAGATGGCTGACAGGAGCTGGACGAGAAGCCGAGAATCTATGTCCGGCAGTGGACTGCGATAGGCTGATGATGATCCACATATTTTAGTAACTCTTGTGACAGCTACCGTAGACCTAAAGGCCCGTATTCACTTTGATTAGTGCGAGTGCAGGTGTGAAGTGAGGTGATCAATGTTTGGTAGAAAATACGCGTGGATGGCGAATTCGCGGTCCACATGTATTTTCTACCAATCATTGATCACCTGCACTACGCACTTGCACTCGCACTAATCAAAGTGAATACGGGCCTTAACTAAATCTTAAGCAAAAATGTGTATTTCTTAAAATACTTGTTTCGAAGTTAGGTATACATATTAAAATACCTCTACAGATATAATTTCAAAGCTTCATCAAAATACGAGCCTACTTGGTTTTGATGCCAATAACGATAATCCGAGATTATTACGTTCAAACACTTGTCAATAAAGCCTCGGTATTGACTGCGATTCTCGAAATTTCTGTATTTCAAACCCTTGAAGAGCTTGGAAATAAAGACATTCGAGAGATTTCTTGTGATGTTGCGAACGCAAAACATTATTACCTGGCAAAGGTTATTTATTATAACTTGATTATGTGTACACCTAAATTATTACAGATTTTGTAAAAGAAACTAAAAGTTAACGATAAAGAAAAGTGCAGGTCATAGAACACGTGGTGGTCTAGTGCTTGATTAGATGCTTATCAATCTTATCATATTCTACAAGATACCTTAAAAAAATACTGCAGCTACATAAAAAAATACTACATGGTTTCTGGACGGTATCATAATGATAACGAACTGCACGAATACAAACCATTGTATCTGCGAAATGCAATATGCGATATGCACTTTAGGTACAGTATACTTTTTGCGTAGGAGAGCCACGCTTCGGCATGAATGGGCCGGCTCGACCAGAGTGATAAGCCTCTCAGAAAACCGGCGTGAAATAGCGCTTGCGCTGTGTTTCACCGAGTGAGTGAGGATACCGGAGGCCCATACCCCTTCCCCTCCCCCCAGCTCCCTCCCCATCCCGCAAAGGCCGGCAACGCACTTGTTATGCATCTGGTGTTGCGGGTGTCCATGGGCGGCGGTAATCGTTTACCATTAGGCGATACGTTTGCTCGTTTGCCCCCTATACCATAAAAAAATACAACTATAGTTCAGAGGTCGGTTCAGAGGACTTGGATTTTTCAACACAGTCAAATTGAGTTATGTATGCGACCCTGAATTGCTCGAGTTACTGCTTATATTCCCCTAATTCGAGAAGTATAAGCAATCCTTTTATATATTCGTAATGTTCCTGTCTAATCCCTAAAATACCTGGTTAACGGCAATAGTTATGACTGTTTTTTAACATATGTTGTGATTACATGACATATGACATTGATATCTTTACACTGTTTTTACATCCTGCATATATGACATGTGAGTCCATTCTGTGTTTTAATGCATTCGACGTTATCATCAATCAACATAACAAATCGGGAAGCTATCGGAAAACGTCTATCATGCCGAACCCCTCAGTGGGTGACGTCACGGCCGAAAACTGGGCTTCATTATATTACAATTGGTGGAAACTTGAAGTCATTAAACCGAACTACAATTTAAAATTTATTTCATAACAGAGTGTGTCCATCAAATTTTGTTTGTATATAAATAAAATCTTCAATAACTTAAATATAGAAATCCGGATAATGTTATGGGTTTACTATATTAAACTTAATACACAGACTTTAAGAATCACGCGAACATAATGACGTGATAAGGAAATCGGCTATTACTTCAACATCCCACATGCAACCCACCTTTCAAGTACTCATTCAAATCGACGCCCTAGATACGAAGCGCTAAGCTGAGCTTAATATAGACAAGGGCCCTTTTGCAATGAAATCTTATACCAATAGCAGTACGTTCGTCTTTTAACAGCCAATAGAAAAAAAATAGAATTGAAGCTTGTTAAAATCTACGCGTGTAGTGGCGGTAATTCTTGGTAGTATTTTTTGTATGTGATTTGACATAAGTAGAAAATGGTTAGAAATACAGGCATACTCGTATAACATCATTGGTATTGCATTATTTAAAGGGCAATATCAGTGGTCTCACTTATGCGATGCTAACTCTCATCAGAGCTGGAGTTGCCAAGATAGAAGTGACTAACTGAGAGGAATAACCAGCAATACAGAAGCATTAAAACTCACTTGTAAGATAGTCTCTAAAACGTATGTGGCTTCATATTTAAAATTTTCTAATTTTCATGTACATTTATCACTTTTACAATTAAGACCAATGTAGCGACGCCACCCAGCCATCATCCTTCAAGCGCTTTAGACTACAGAGCGTGCCAAAGAACTATACATACAAGCATACTAGAAAAACATAATATATTTTTTTGGCGCAGTCGAGTAAAAACCAAGTAATTACTTCCTCTAATTATTTCACCCTTTTATAAACCACGTCGGAAAACCAATTATGATATGACTGTACGTCTGTTTTTGATATACTTTATGTGCAAAACGAAATAATAACTTTGGTTTAGAGTTTTCATCTTTAAAATGTTGTTATTGTAAAACATATTTCATAGAAATAAGGAATAGCTACATAAAAGAAATGATAAAACATTGCCTTTACGGGTTCCGAGTGATTATTGAATAGTTAAATACTTGTTGTCGTATAATAAGGTTACAGTAATAAGAGTCTCGAAGCACTTGATATTAAGAGCTTCGGGGTGGTAAAGATACAGATAAGCAACGTAATCCGTATGCCTTAATCTATGTATTACAGGACTATGTATAAAATCAATACACTACCGTTCCCTTCAGCACGAATAGCGTGTTATCTGTCATCATTGGGGGTAATGTATAACTAATGAAAGATTGAATAACCTGATGAAACTTTGTCTATCAAGATCTACTAACGACTAAGGATTAAAAAATCGTTAGGAGATTTGAAAATGCATCCTTCTTCTAGCCTGATATCAATAAAATGATTAAAAAAGTAGAAGTAATATACACATTCTAATTAAATTATTGAAGTAGTGTTTTTTTTTTTCAATTAATAAATTTACGAGCAATCCGTTTCTGAAAAAGAAACTGCACAGACGAGAATTAAACACATTAAATATACTCGTAATACGTTATACATAATATATACAATTTTATTTTAGGAATTAATTTTCAGCGTTTTGTTGATCAAACTTGGCAAATGTTGGCTGGATTTATAGCCTTCTTACGAAATGTAAACATGTGGAAATCTTCACATCGTAATTAATGATCAAGAAAATAGAGAAATGTGTTTCTTAAATAGTAAAAAATACAGGTAAGAATAAGCATAGAATTTCAGTTAATCGTAACGTGATGACATCCTGTGCTCAGTTTAAGTGTGCTGTTTAAATCTATCTGTGCACTAATGGATAGTGCACATACAGTGCCTTTAAGAACTCCCTTTCTTCTTCTGTTACCATACATTATCAAGACCTGTATACGGTTTTTATTATCAAACTCACAAAATATTGCCCAGCACCTAGGAAACACAAAAGATTCATTACGCAATGTGTTAGTTTCTCGTAGACCGTCTACCTACTAAGAAGCTTTGCTCTATAAATACTTTTTGGTTTAAACGTAAACTTTCCTAATGTTTCTTTTTTTATGTAAATCTCTTCAGAAGTGATGCAGTCTTAAAAATGAGAGTAAGTAATAGAATTCAGAGAAAAGTGATGGAAAACCAGATATCTAATAAGAGCGCATGTAGATTAAGCCATGCTAATATTGTTTATTTGAATTCGCTTCGGTTCCTCCTTTCTGTGCCGAGCGGTCAAAACCTGGAACTCACTTCCAGCGGACGTGACTCCCTCCCACTATGATCCCGGGTCCTTTAAGCGGGTCGTAAAAAAGCATTTCACTAGGCGACCATAGTGTGGGTCACCATGCTGACCATTCTTAGAATCTGCTCATGCTTTCCATCAGGCAGAGCAGTCATTTTGGCGCAGCTAAAATAAAATAAACAAATATATATTTGAAAGTAACTGTCTGTTTGTTACGCTTTCACGGCTAAACCGCTGAACCGATGTTAGTTACGCCCCTCCCTACCGGACCAACACCCCGGGACTACCAACGGGCTAGCGGGCCCAACCCAGCGACCCACCTGTAGTAGCAGGCGGCGCGGAAAATTACTGTAACAGGCCGAAAACCTGGAAAAGTTACCCCAAGACCCCACAGAAGAACCACGAGAACTGAACCGATCTAATTAAATTTGGCATAACGACACTTTGATTCTAGAGGAGTGACATAGGTTACTTTTTATTTCGATAAGCGACGAAAAATAAACTACACTTTTAGAAATAGATTCAAACGAAATAAGATTCGATTGAACGCAACCATCTGCATGTAATAGTTAAGTTTTGAACAATTGTATTTTATTAGCGACTAGCGACCCGCCCCGGCTTCGCACGGGTGGATTTCAGGTGCCTCTACTCTACAAACACCTAAGAGTTACCAAAATGCATGTCTTGTCAAAATCCCAAGACGAAATCGTTAGATCCCTTCCAAAAGACAAAAACTCATCAGAGCTAGAGTCACGGCTCTAATTCCACAAAAAAATCATGGTGGGTACGCAGTCCAGTAGAGTTGGATTGGGAAAAGCTAGAAGACAGACCGACAAAGAGATAACAAAATCTTTCATACAACAAGATGAAAACGAGACCTACAAGGTGCACGCAATGAACCTAGAAATGCAGAATGAATGGTTAACTCTAGGAGAATTTTGTATCCCACCAGCTTTGAAATGGCGCACACTTTTATATGATTGGTCACCCGCCCTGTTAAAATTCTACCTCAACGCCTTTCAATTAACTCTCTCCGATCAAAGCAACCTAGTAAGGTGGGGAAAAGCTACAGAAAAGGCTTGTACGATGTGCAATGCGGCAATAGGTACAGCCAGGCACTTACTGACAGGTTGTAAGGCGCTATTAGACCGAGGTCATTATTCACGTCGCCATGATAGGGTATTACACATCATACGCGAAGCTATGAGTTTATCACTGGCGAGAGCGAAAAAAGGAATAACAACAAACATAAAAACTAACATCGCGTTTGTAAAGGAAGGCTCAACAAAAAAGACTTCACTCACACAAAAGCCGTACTCAATTATAAATACCGCCAGTGACTGGACATTATTAGTGGACACGTATGAAAATCACTACAGAATACCGGAGGATATCTGTGCCTCGGCGTCCAGACCAGACATATTTCTTTATGCAATGTCAATTAAGCGTGTAGTACTAGTAGAACTCACGGTGCCGTGGGAAACGAACATCCCTAAAGACCAAGCTTTAAAAAGAAACAAGTACTTTGACTTAACCAACGAAATAACTAAAAATGGTTATGTTGTTGCGCTGTATGCCGTGGAAGTGGGTGCGAGGGGTATACCAGCTAAATCCCTCTATAACCTGCTTAAAGACCTTGGATTGCCAAGAGCTTCAGTAAGCTCTTTTCTTGAACGAATATCCAAAGCGGGATTGCTAGGCTCATTTCAAATATGGTTAGGTAGAGGGCGTAACACGGCGGACAGTGGAGGTGAGCGTTGACGCGTCGTAAGGAGTGCTCCATAAACCTAAACCAGGGTCGCAATTACCAGGCACTGTCGAAGTCGCATGTGTTGCCCCCATCTATCACGCGATGGACCCGGCACCCGCACGGTAAATCCATGGAACGCTAAGAAATAGGTCTATAAAACTGTTCCACTAACAATGCTCAATTTGGCAATAACAATCGGATTGAAGGGAAGGGATTAATCATATCAAACAAAGGAAAGAAGGGTCGATCGACACGAAGAGTCACTATTGGTATTTGTTCGATAAAGAGCATGAAGTTTTAACGATGGGCCATGACATCGTAAAAGTAAGAACGGCGGTAAGCACGCACGAAAGGTCTACGAACCAGGTCTGGATGGCCTGAATTGGGTAAAGCTTGTATTTTTTATTTAATTTCGAACACAGGCACTTCAAAGTCGTATTTTTTAATGCTAGAGACATATAAAAACACTAGAAGTGTATTTGCTGTAAAACAAGTTAAAATAATATGTAACTCTTCAGTTTAAATATCAGATATATAATGAAGTTAAGCGAATAATTAAAAATAATTAGCAACGATTTCAAACAATCTGTTATTTATTGAATTGTTAAAATATTAACAAGCAGGATTCAAAATAATCAAATAAAAGTTTTTCAGAGAGTATTGCAAAACATTAGAATATTGTTTCAAGGTACGAAGGCTACTCTAAATGTAGCGAAAACAGTTTTTACAAATTCATGAATGCTTTGTAATGAAGAATTCATGCACATGGTACCCGTAATGGCGTAAGCATTTTCAAGGACACAAATGGCCTTAAACTATAAATGAAGGGGTGTACACCCCCTCATTTATTGTGATGGGTGATCAGTGATGAATGTAGGGTCATTCATCACTGTAAGAAATAACCGGCAAAAATGGTAATGTTATACGAAAAGTTTTTTGAAAATAAAGCATACAAGTACAAGCTATAGCATATGTCTAAAATTTCTTAAGTTGCAGATGTCACTGTGGTGGAGGGGCAATTAGTCATTTAGTCAGGTGACTTATCGGCTCGTTAATAACTATCTGTGCTGTGCTGCGTCGGAAATAACTATCCATTGGCTAAGTTCTTCGTGTTTAACTTCGTGTCATGGGCAAAACTTTAGGAAGTGTCTACCCGTGTTTCGTAGAACACATAGAAAACTGTGATCTCTATAAATATCTCATACAATATGATATTACACGTAACAGTATACTTTTGTGGCGTAAATGTGTATATTCGTACTTTCTCACATCTAAATAGATAACGCATTGCAATAATATATTTAAAAAAGGGACGAAACCATGAACCCTTGCTTCCTGCACCACTACACGGTCCCGAGGTGACCCTTCTATTTCCGTCCGATTAACACCAATGCCTTGGGCGTTAACCATTTCCACGTCATTTCCCTTGGAAAGCCAATTGAATGGTACAATGAACTACACGCTAACTCTTGTTAGTAAATTTGATTAGGCGATCCTTAGAGAACAAACGTTCCTGGCAGGAAAAGAAAAATCACGTATCTAAGCAGGAAATAAAGTTTCTAAATGCAGAGACTATTATGACATGCATATAATAACGGAAATAAGACTTATTAAAGGAGCCTTTTAACCTTTAATGTCCGTATTCTACGTGAAAGCTACGAAGTAATGTAAATATACTGGGAGATGTCTGGTTCGAACAAAACTACGGCACAGAACTTGTTACGTATTAACATTGGCAAAACACAACAGATTGCGTTTTGCCTAAGGTAATGTTAGCACTGCAGAAGCACTAAATGGTTCGTTTAGGTTAAACAGGTTTTAAAACTGTACATATGGCCTAGTGGTTTAAGCGGTCGCCACGCCACTTCCCACTTCGTCAAGTGTTGTGGGTTTAAATCCTACATGGGACAACACTTTGTGTGATCCACAAATTGTTGTTCTAAGTCTGGGTGTTCTTAGTGTCCGTTACATTTATGTTTGTAAAGTCCCCCGCGACACAGGATTTATTCCTAGTGCGGGAGTTGTTCTTTTAAACAAAGAGAAAGAAAATGAAAATTAACACTGCCTCACCGCTAAATGCTCTTAACTATCGTTAAATCAAAAATATAATATTATTATGGAGATAGCAATAACTTAGTTCTCGCTACTTTTTAAAAATACAATGCAAATACTTTACTCAAAAGAAATAGCATAATACGTACTATTACGGCACATATGGTGTACTTAATAATTCATAATATATTAAATTCTTATTCGTATTCTTAAAAGAAATAAACTCTTTTTCGCCGTCTTCAAGCGCTCTAAGGAATCTGCGGATTTTAGAGTTTCTAATATTGAAATCGAATGAAGCAAAACAGAGTAAGTATATTCAAGTTACCATTCAATAAAATTAGAATCCTTTCAACTCAATTGTAATATAAACAGAAAACCAAATTACGCGAGGATCTTATGTAGCTACCCCAACAACGTGGGCGATGTAGCTACCCTTAAACCGCCTACGGGTTTTGGCTCTACGCCAATTACTATCAAATAGTACGCATTTGTGTTTTCTTATTGCATGTAGAGTTGTTGTATTTATGTTCCAAAATCAAAGTTTTGCAATACGTTCTTATGAGATGCACGGGAGAAATAGCTAGAAGGCTTGAAGGGCAAAGGCAAAAGTGTCTTTGTAGTTCAGTGTTACAAGACGGTAATCGTAGTCCAGCACTAAGGTTATTATTATCTGTTACTAACACGTTGTACTATATCTGTAGCATCGTCCGTCCACTAACAATAATGCGTATTGGTGCCGAACATTTCTCATGTTTACACAAGTATACACATCTCTAGAAAACCATACGTAAGCCATTTTGCCAACATCCTGACTTGTGAAGCACAATATAGTGTCTATTGGAAGACAGCCAAACGGCAGGGCGCGTTTGAACCTTTACATAACTTAATGAAATTTACCGAATTCACATTTAATACTTGCATTTTGTTGAATTAATTTGGTTTTATGATCTCTTAAATCAACTGATTTTATAAATCCTAGTGACATTGAGATGAGGTGCTGAGTCTAGTTTTGACGTTCCGTTTGATAACACTCTTTAGTCAAAGTTACATTATATAGTGGCTTTTTCGACAAAGCTAGCGTAACATAACGTAAAGAGGAATGGAAGGAGAGACCAAAAATGCTTATATTTTATAAGCATTTTTGGTCTCTTATACTTAAAGGAGAAAATTAGGTAATTAAGGAAGCGTATAGGCTGGATTACTTAACCGTAACAACTGTCGCAAAGTTCGCTACCATGAACTTGCAAAACGGATTCAATTGTCATGTTTTCGTATTTGAAAGTATTAACTTTCCAATAACACAGAACATACTGGCATCTCCTCTGATATGATTAAGATGTCTATTTCGAACTGCATTTTTGATGTGAAACAACGCGGTTAAACCTGATTTTTGGCGTGGCGGGAATTGCCGTGGCGACGCTCGCCGCTTCGCCTTACCGAAGTCACTGATGAAAATAATTGATTTGTCGCGATTTCAAAAATTTTGTATTTAATAAAAATGATTTTTATTGTAATAAACAGTATTTTGAGTGAAAAAAAAAAGAAATTAAAAAAAGACACATTTTTTTATTAAGTGTATATAAGTTATATAAAACTTTTTTTTTTTTTGTTTTTTTTTTTATGGAATAGACCGGCAAACGAGCAGACGTATCGCCTGATGGTAAGCGATTACCGCCGCCCATGGACACCCGCAACGCCAGTGGCGTCACAAGTGCGTTACCGGCCTTTGGGGGATGGGGGGGGGAGATAGGGGGAGGGGTTGGGATATGGGCCTCCGGTATTCTCACTGACTCGGTGAAACACAGCGCAAGCACTATTTCACACCGGTTTTCTGTGAGGCCGTGGTATCACTCCGGTCGAGCCGGCCCATTCATGCCGAAGCGTGGCTCTCCCACGGATGTTTCACATCTGCCAGGCGTCTCGTGACAGCATACTTTTTTTTTAACTACTTTATACACTACTATAAATATACTGAAATGGTTGGACATCGTCGCGGCTGCAAACTATGGGATAAAAAGCCATATATCTCTTATTTTTCAGATCCTAGAAAAACAATTCGGTCAGGCTGTTGCCAATTTTTTTTTACCATACTTTACTAATACATTTTCAATAGTCATAAATAGGTATGTAATTTAAAATATAAATCGTAGTGTGGAGGAAAAAGTCAAATAAGATATGAAATCTGGGAAAACTGAATTTTAATTTTGAATTAAATCAATGTCATTCTACATAAATAAATTTGTAAAAAGCTACCGTCGATGCATGTAATAAATAAATTTTCAACTTATCATAAGTTTAATATTTTTAATACAGGTATGCAATCAAAACATACAGTCAGTAATATTCCCGATTCCTAAGTAACTGTTCGCTATATACAGGAGAAGGACGTTCGGTTTCTGACAGAAGGGAGTTGGTAGAGGTCGCTACACAGTTCTATGAAGAGCTATATCGATGTAGAGACGGAAGTGAGAGCTTTATTGCGACGGGACTAGACAGATTGAGTGAAGAGGAACCCTTATTGATGGAAGCTGAAGTACACAACGCTATAAAGTCTTTGAAATCGTTCAAAAGCCCAGGAACTGACGGAATTACGAATGATATTTTAAAATTTTTGATTGAACCACTGTCTTGTACCCTTACAAACTTATTTAATAAAATTTTAAGATCGGAAATTATACCATCACAGTGGGAAACATCAATTATAACATTATTATACAAAAAGGGTGATCCGAAAGATATTGGCAATTATAGACCTATAAGTTTATTGCAAACAAGCTACAAAGTATTTACTCAAATAATACTAAAAAGGATTATGCCGATCTTAGAACAAAATCAACCGAAAGAACAAGCGGGCTTTCGTCCAGGTTTCTCTACAATTGATCATATATTTACTGTTACACAAATTATCGAAAAATATGAAGAATATGGTAAAACGCTCTATATTGCTTTCGTCGACTATCACAAAGCATTCGATTCAATCGCTCACACTGCTCTGTGGAGGGCTCTGTACCGACAAGGAGTACCTAAGAAGTACATTAAAATATTAGAAGAAATATATATAAGGAGTAAAGCAAAAGTAAAGCTAGAGAGACAAGGAAGACCATTTAATGTACAGCGAGGAGTACGACAGGGTGATCCAATATCTGCGAATTTATTTACTGCCCTTCTCGAAGACATTTTTCGCAACCTAGAGTGGAGCTCCCTAGGTATAAATGTGAATGGTGAGTTGTTGAACCACTTGCGCTTTGCTGATGACATTATACTTATCTGTGAAAATCACTGGCATTTGGAATATATGTTACAAACACTAGACCAGGAAAGCCGAAAATGCGGTTTAACTATGAATATGGAAAAAACATGTGCAATGACTAACGGAGAACAAGTACCAATGAAAATACAATCAAATTTGCTGAAGTATGTTGAAGAGTATACTTACTTGGGCCAGAGAATTACGTTCCGAGATCAGACACTAGGCGAGGTAGAGCGTAGAATAAAACTTGCCTGGAAACGATACTGGGCACTAAAACATATTTTTAAATCCAATCTACCTATGAAGTTAAAGAAAAAAGCTTTCGAAACCGTAGTGGCTCCCACACTGCTCTACGGTTGTCAGAGCTGGGCTTTGACGAAACAAATTATAAATAAACTCCAAGTCTTTCAACGAGCAGCCGAAAGAAGCATGATGGGACTGAAACTGAATCAAAAAATAAGAAACTCAGAAATCAGAAAGAATTCCAACCTTGTAGATGTAGCAGAAACAGCCTGTAGACTAAAATGGCGCTGGGCAGGCCATGTGTCACGTGTAAATGATGGGCGCTGGAGTGAACGTATTTTGCACTGGTGGCCACGAGAGGAAAAACGCCGCCGCGGACGACCTAGACGACGTTGGAGCGACGACATAGTGCGAGCGGTGGGATCTACTTGGACTAGACTTGCCAAAGACAGGAAACAGTGGAGATATATGGAGGAGGCCTTTGCTCAAATTTGGGTACCCAAAATAGAAAAAGCTCAGTAACGGTTTCGTTATAATTTAATTGTACTGATTATTCGAAATTGAAGTGGATCACTTAGATTACTAAAACATTAGTACATTGTGGATTTGCGGTATTTAATAGTGTATAATTTAATTTGAATGTTGATTAGTGTTTGATTAATGATGGTAATGTGAAGGTGAATTTTTGACATTGTAATGCATGAACATATGTAAATACTATTTTAATTGTTTTTGATTTGTAAATACACATTAAGTATTTAGTAACTGCCTCGGTAGCGCAGTGGTAGCGTATGCGACTGCTGTGCTTGAGGTCTCGGGTTCGATTCCCGGGCCGGACCAAATGTGTGTATGATCTGCAAATGTTTGTTTCGGAGTTTGGGTGCCTTCTATGTGTAGTATGTGTGTATTTACAGGAAAAAATGGTATTACTATTGTTATTTTTTTATTAATGATTAATTATTTTATGATAAGTGTATAATGGCGTTTGAAAGTCAATTGATCATTGAATTAGGAATAGACATTGTAAACAATTACTGTTATTGAAACTTTGCACAGCAAGTCAAATAGCGATCCTATGTATGATTATTTTCTTATTGTTATTTAAATTTTGGGAATAAATGGCTTTATTATTATATATTATTATTATTATTATAAGTAACTGTTTGTGGTATTCAAAAATACTGAATGTTTTCAGAGCGTATACAATTGATCGAGACGAAGACAATTTTTTATTCATTTTTACGTTTAAAACTAACTCTGTTTTTTAACTATAAAAGGAGAGAGAGAAGAAACTCAATTCGAATGTATTATAATACTATGTGTATATTGAGTCAACTTCGTTTACGAGTGTAAGCGGTTGTTAGGAATATTTTATAGACGAAACTAGAGCTGAAACGTGACAAACAAAACCGTAAATCAAATAGAAGCACAAGCTCATTAAACGTCTTTTTTACCCGACTACCGCAAAGCCAAAGGAGGGTTATGATTTTGACAGGCTATGTATGTACGTATGTATGTATATACGTATGTATGTTTATTTCTTCCCTCATAGCTCCTTAACTACACACATCAAAAGTGTCTAGGGATCAAGCATTTTTATGCGGATTTCTTGAGATTGAGATGTGGCTTTGGCCCTGGCCTGCTCAGTCGCCAGACTTGAACCCGATTGAGCATGCATGGGATATGCTACAGAGAAGAGCTCTGCCGAATATGGAGGGTATCCAGTCGCAAGAAGACCTTTTTTTTTTTTTGCAACGAACATGGGCGGCCATTCCACAGCGTGATTTGGATGAACTCATTTTGAGTATGCCAAACCGATTCTTGTGTTGTTAGTGTTCGCGGTAGAAACACGGATTATTAATTGTTTAAGTTACCTAATAAAATTTTAAAGAAAACTGTTATTTCAGTCTTTTTTTCGAACTTTAATGTTAGTGGTTCAAATGTCAAAAATCCCTTTATTAGGAAAATGGCAAATTTCTTTATTAATGCAAAGGTGACTTGGTTTATCGTTACTGTGACAAACGAAAACACTTTATTTGATGAATCCTTAAAGAAAATTTTAATTAATATCAATCAGGAGAAAAGTTATTGCAAAAATATATGTTGATCCCTAGACACATATGTTGATCCCTAGACACTTTTGATGTGTGTACTTATTAGAACTGGACAAATGAGGTAACGTTAGATGTGTCTTGATCGTCCGCTGGTTATAGGCTATATGACGTGTCACTGAATCTAATGTGGCGCCCTCTAGCCGACATAAAGTACTGTATTAACAAAATAATTTGAGATAAATATGCCGTGTTTGGTATCATTGGAAAGGGCGTTACTTGTACATTTAAAATATATATATATATTAATATTTCGGACATCTACCACACAACGCCATCTAGTCCCAAGCTAAGCAGAGCTTGTGTTATGGGTACTAGACAACTCATATACTTATATACTTTTTTTTTGTAAATACATACATATTATACATAGAAAACACCGACACTCCGAAACAAATATTTGTAGATCATACAAACATTTGGACCGACCCAGGAATCGAACCCGAGACCTCATGATCAGCGGTCGCACACGCCAACCGCGAGACCAACGAGGCAGTCTTATATATATTATATATCATTTTATATTATATATACAATATATTATATATATAATATATATTATATATATAATATATATTATATATCAATAACGGCACCAAAACATTTTAAATAAAAAAAAGTAAAAACGAAAACCCAACTACGACAAAAAACGATGCTGAAAAAGTATAAAACAAGTTTGAAAAGCCGTAGTCACACGTTACATAGAAACGAACTAAAACACTTTAACAACGTGTGACTACGGCTTTTCAAACTTGTACTTCAGTATGGCTGTAAAACAAACAAGCGGCCAAGTGCGAGTCGGACTCGCCCATGAAGGGTTCCGCAGCAGCAAGTAACATTTTTTTTTAATATTTGTTTTGACTGAATCTAAGGTAAATTGCAGTTTAGGTTTATGACGTATTAAAAAAAAACTACTAACTAGATTTACAATTTTAAGTGGAAGTTAGCATGGTAATGTACATCATATATATTTTTTAGATTTATCATGCTCTTATTTTAGAAGTTACAGGGGGGGACACACATTTTAGCACTTTGGAAGTGTCTCTCGCGCAATCTATTCAGTTTAGAAAAAAATGATATTAGAAACCTCAATATCATTTTTGAAGACCTATCCATAGATACACGCATGGGTTTGATGAAAAAAAAATTTTTGAGTTTCAGTTCTATGTATGGGGACCCCCAAAATTTATTGTTTTTTTCTTATTTTTGTGTGAAAATCTTAATGCGGTTCACAGAATACATCTACTTACCAAGTTTCAACATTATAGGTCTTTTAGTTTCGGAAAAAAGTCGCTGTGACATACGGACGGACAGACGGACAGACAGACAGACAGACAGACATGACGAATCTATAAGGGTTCCTTCCTTTGGCACGGAACCCTAAAAATTACACAGATATATATATAGGTATATATCTAGTTACACCTATAAGTTTTATTTTAGTTTATATAAAACACTATCACCATTTTGCCCTTTCCCTAATTTTACACAATTGTAACAACATACCTAACATTGCAAGCATTGGCTAATCTCTTTACTGTTCCTTTGAAATATATTCCTTTTCAGTCGTTAAAATAAGAAAGAATTTAAGTGAGAAGCAAGGGTAAGGATCCTATAATTATGTTGAATAGCTATATAATTTCAACTAGGTTTGATTCCACATTTGTTTAAAAAACGTCGGTAAAAAAAGGTAACATCAGTTGAAAGTAGGTATAACTTTAAATAGAAATGTAACCTGGTCGCTTCACGAAGTAGGAGAACCTGTCTACTAACACGATTCCTTAGTAGGTTAGTGAAAAAAATTGTACGCAAAGGTCATGACCGCCGCAGCGGCCGGTTCGATAACGGTATATCATCTGACTAACTACATAATCGCAACTCTTGATAATGTGGTTGAATGGATCTAATGAATATTCAAATATTGTAGAAACCGATGCACAGAAATCTTATACTAGAAAACGCAAATCTAATTAAATAATGGTTTTTGGTTTTTTCTTACCGTGGTAATAATAATTATAGCTTAAATCATATGAAAAAAATAATAAAAAATATTCTACTCTTGCAGAACAGGCACTTTTAACACAAGCATGATATCGGACAGATAAAATATTTCTCTAAGGTTTGGGTGATAGATGAATTAAGCTATTTATTTTTTATTATTATACTAGCAAGTAGCAACCCACCCCGGCTTAGCTCGGGCTCTTTACGCAAATAATAAAGCCTATGTTACCTTGAGAAGATGTGCGGCTAAATCTTTTCCGACGTCTTCAACAAATATCGTTATATTTTAGCCAATATCATCAAAAATTTAACAAATTATATACGAAAACCTTCCTCAAGAATAACTCTATTAATTGATAAAAACCGCATCAAAATCCGTGCAGTAGCTTTTAAATTTATCGCGAACAGACAGACAGACATACGCGGCGGAGAACTTTGTTTTATAATATATATATCTTACTATATAGGTAATATAGGTAATATTATAAAGCTGAAGAGTTTATTTGTTTGTTTGAACGCTCTAATCTCAGGAACCGCTGGTCCGATTTGAAAAATTCTTTCAGTGTTGGATAATACATTTATCGAGGAAGGCTATATATCATCGGAGCACCAATGAGGAATGTTACAAAAACAGGGGATTTTTTTTACGCTACGGGCAATAGGAGACGTAAACGACGTTGTGTGGGTCAGCTAGTATAGTGATATAAAGAACATTTCATCATTATCAACAGCCTTTAATAGCATAGTCAATAGGCCTCTCCTTAGCAAGGAGGCCCTGGCCTACTTTATCACGCTGGCCAGATGGGTCGTAATGATATACGGAGTACCAAAATTAAAATAAATCAAATAAGTCTGATGCTTGTAGTGAAGTAGTGGATTGGGAGTTTTTTAGTTAAATAAAATCTGTAATAGTCATTATCTCACACATTAAATCAGAGACATATTTACATAATTTTATGTATTTATTTCATTTCAAACTTCTCACTACAGAACCTCACACTATTAGCAAGCACGTTTTTATTTGGAAACTATTATTTTAAGTACACATAAATATGTGTGAATTACATATTTTCGAAGAAGTAGATAGTTATAATATAACAGTGACGAGAAATTAAAAACTTTACAATCAAAACATCTTTCTATCCGTCATAATATTTAAAATGCATATTATAACATCACCATCACTTTATATGAAAAAAAAAAGAAAACAAAGATAATTTTATGTGATTAAATCATGTCAGAGATCATTAGTAAAGCTAACCGACATCCAAAATAGGATAGCAAAGCACAACGCCTCCAAAAATAAACCAAGCTAAAATCACCGACAGATGTTTCGTTTCGCTTTGAAAATTCGCTAGTCAGACCAGACTGGTCAAACATTACACGATGTTCCAGAGTAATAGCAGTATATATCTATACTAGCTGCCCAGTACGTGCTTCGCTACGTATAAAGTGAAATAAAAAAAAATGGTGATGTAATTTCAGATTTAAACTATCCTATCTCTCAAGTTGGATCGAACTGCACATGGTGTGAAAATTTTATTATAATCGGTTAAGTGGTTTAGGAGTCCATTGAGGACAAACATTGTGACACGAGATTTATATATATTAAGATAGGTGGAGGACGCAGTCATCAATTACCAATTTATTAATGTTCGTGGTCAAACTATTATATCTGAACAGTTTGAGTTATAGTAAAAGAAGCAGAAATAAATCGATATATAATTTTTTGTAAAGTTCGAACTACACACATCAAAAGTGTCTAGGGATCAACATATGTGTCTAGGGATCAACATATATTTTTGCAATAACTTTTCTCCTGATTGATATTAATTAAAATTTTCTTTAAGGATTCATCAAATAAAGTGTTTTCGTTTGTCACAGTAACGATAAACCAAGTCACCTTTGCATTAATAAAGAAATTTGCCATTTTCCTAATAAAGGGATTTTTGACATTTGAACCACTAACATTAAAGTTCGAAAAAAAGACTGAAATAACAGTTTTCTTTAAAATTTTATTAGGTAACTTAAACAATTAATAATCCGTGTTTCTACCGCGAACACTAACAACACAAGAATCGGTTTGGCATACTCAAAATGAGTTCATCCAAATCACGCTGTGGAATGGCCGCCCATGTTCGTTGCTACAACAAAAAAAGGTCTTCTTGCGACTGGATACCCTCCATATTCGGCAGAGCTCTTCTCTGTAGCATATCCCGTGCATGCTCAATCGGGTTCAAGTCTGGCGACTGAGCAGGCCAGGGCCAAAGCCACATCTCAATCTCAAGAAATCCGCATAAAAATGCTTGATCCCTAGACACTTTTGATGTGTGTAGTATTGTTGCGCCTTCGAGAAAAATAGTCTAGAACAATCTATCAGTCGCGAGAATTGAATTGATGGCGCCATCTAGTGTCAAGTAGCGCGCAACTGTGGAGTAACTCTGATATTCGAGGCTAGATGGCGCTAGATTACTCACTCTGGTAATTTCTGTTTAGTGGAGAATGTTCTATCGAATATTATAGATCTTTCTAGGGCTTTCAAAGCCATATATAAGCAGATTGGGTTACCCGTACGAGGAGTATTGTTTCACGATACAGCGGAGTTAACATCGAAGCGATCTTCTAGTGCGATTAACAAGTGACATAGCGATTTATTATTGTAAAAAGGGTTGTAAATAAAGTGTGTTATTTTTTTTGGTAATCAACCGACTATCTTTAATTATTTAATACCCAGCTCGTAACAATTTGGTGCCAGCAGTGGGATTAAAGTATGCCGGTTTTACCAAAGGAAGACACGGAAGGTATCCGAACTAGGAGTCAGCGTCAGCAAGAGGCCGACCTGAGGCGATTTGGAGGTGCACAACTGCCCACACCGGAAGGTCAGCAGCCAGCGATGGAAGCCACGCTGTCCTCATCGTCAGCAGCTCCAGATATCACGGCCCTAATGGTGATGCTCCAGGAGCAGGCCCGCCGTCAAGAGGAGCAGGCCCGCCGCCAAGAGGAGCAGGCCCGCCGTCAAGAGGAGCAGGCCCGCCGATTGGAGGAACAGCTGCAGCGGGACAAGGAGGAGCAGGCCCGCCATCAGGAGAAGCAGGCCCGCCGCCAGGAGGAACAAATGCTCTTGTTAAAAGGCATTCACGAGACCTTCGGCAAAGAACTCAAGGTAGTGAAAGATCAGGTTCTTCAACACGAGAACCGTATCACTAAGGCCGAAACTCAGATTGCCAACGTGAAGAAGGCATTAGGGAACCTCAAAGTTGGAGATGGAGCGGTGACTTCAGTAACTGCTGTTCCTTCGGTGCGGGGGTTCAAAGTACCGCCGTTTGATGGGACATCTTCGTGGTCAGCCTACAAGATCCAGTTTGAGGCTGTTATGACGGCGAACGGCTGGACTAAGGAACAGGCTATGACCGCGCTCACCTTGGGTCTTCGAGACCAGGCTCTAACCGTCCTCGAAGCCCTCGGTAAGAAGGTAACCTATGAGCAACTGCTGGAGGCATTGGAGGCAAGATATGGTGACGCTCACCTGGAGCACGTTTTTCGTGCACAGCTGAAGGATCGTGCCCAACGCATCGGTGAGAACTTGCAACAATGGGCTCTGGAAGTTGAGAAACTGGTCCGTAAGGCATACCAGTCTGCACCTGCGCTCGTGGACGGGAATCTGGTGCAAGCTTTCATCGATGGCATTCGTGACCTCGAAGTTAGAGCCGCTGTGCGACTTGGGCACCATGAAACTCTCAAGGACGCTCTGGCCCATGCTTTGGAGGTGGAAGCTGTGAGACAAGATCATCGGTTTCATCGGGTCCGGGAGGTTGTGGCGTCACCTGTGCGGGATCGGGTTAAGGGGTACAGCCCTAGGTGTTACGCCTGTGGTGAAAAAGGTCACCTTCGGTCCAGCTGCCCTAAGCGAAGCATAGGAAATGAATACGAGCGACCTCAGCAGATTAGGGCGACTGATAGTATTGCCCAACATCGCAGTGGAAAATCACACGGTAACGCAGACGCATTATCAAGAAGACCTTGCCCTGAAGACTGCAAACACTGTGCCAAGCAAGAAGTAAAGGAAGCTGTTCCTATAAGGACAATAAAGACGGACCTTAGCATCGAATGGAAGGAAAGCCTACAGCAAGCACAGCAAGAGGATGCAGATATCAAACCAATTCTCGAGTGGATTAAAGCTGAGACTCCTAAGCCTCACTGGAGCGATGTTGCATCGCTGAGTTCAACCACAAAGAGTTATTGGGCTCAATGGGATAGCCTAGTCATCCAGGATGGAGTCTTGTGCCGTAAATGGGAAAACGCTCGAGGAGACAGCTGTCATCTGCAAATGGTTGTCCCTAAAGCTAAGATACCAGTGGTTCTGCAGCTCTACCATAACGGATGTTCAGGAGGTCATATGGGAGTTAAGAAGACATTGTTAAAGATAAGGGAGAGATTCTACTGGATTCACTGTCGTGATGATGTTGAGGACTGGTGTCGCAAGTGTACTAATTGTGCGGCCGTGAAGGGACCTCACACACGTAGCAGAGGTCCATTGAAATTGTACAATGTTGGGGCACCCTGGGAAAGAATTGCAATAGACGTAGCGGGACCATTTCCTGAAAGTGAAACTGGAAACAAGTACTTCATGGTTGTAATGGATTACTTCACTAAGTGGCCAGAAGTTTTCGCCATTCCCAACCAAGAAGCATCAACAGTTGCAGACAAATTAGTGCACGAAGTCTTCTGTCGTTTTGGAGTGCCGTTAGAAATTCACAGTGACCAAGGAAGAAATTTTGAGTCTCAAATATTTGAAGAGATGTGTCGAGTAATGGGTGCTCACAAAACCAGAACCACCTCTTATCACCCACAATCTGACGGAATGGTGGAACGATTTAACCAAACACTAGAGAGGTATCTAGCAAAAGTTGTTGAAAGTAGGCAAAAAGATTGGGACAAACACATCCAACCGTTTCTTCTGTCATACCGAAGTGCAGTCCACGAAAGCACTTCAGTAACACCAGCTTTTGCAAACTTCGGAAGAGAACTACGATTGCCTGCAGACTTGATCACTGGAATACCCCCTGACACCCCGCGAAGTATAACGGAGTACGCTAATGACTTGCGGAACAAGATGAATGACATTTATGAGCATGTCAGACAATCGGGCCAGCAAATGTCTGAGAAGATGAAAACCCGATATGACCGGAAAGTGAACAATAAGGGCTTCGAAGAGTGTTCTCTAGTATGGCTCCATAATTCAGTTCGCAGTAAAGGGAGATCTCCAAAGCTACAAGCCAAGTGGGAAGGGCCATACCGGGTGGTGACAAAAATCAATGATGTTACCTACCGGATACAGAAGTGTCCAAGAGGCGCCCCAAAGATAGTTCACGTAGATCGATTGGCGCGATACTATGGAACTGATTATGCTCGGGACGAGCATGTCTTAGGAGGGGGCAGTGTTGCGCCTTCGAGAAAAATAGTCTAGAACAATCTATCAGTCGCGAGAATTGAATTGATGGCGCCATCTAGTGTCAAGTAGCGCGCAACTGTGGAGTAACTCTGATATTCGACGCTAGATGGCGCTAGATTACTCACTCTGGTAATTTCTGTTTAGTGGAGAATGTTCTATCGAATATTATAGATCTTTCTAGGGCTTTCAAAGCCATATATAAGCAGATTGGGTTACCCGTACGAGGAGTATTGTTCACGATACAGCGGAGTTAACATCGAAGCGATCTTCTAGTGCGATTAACAAGTGACATAGCGAATTATTATTGTAAAAAGGGTTGTAAATAAACAGTGTGTTATTTTTTGGTAATCAACCGACTATCTTTAATTATTTAATACCCGGCTCGTAACAGTATCATACTTTTATCAACCGACTTCGACAAAGGAGGAGGTTCTTAATTCGACCGTAGGTACATGTTTTTTTTTATGTGTATTCGCGGATCACTTTGTCGTTTATGAACCGATTTTGATGATTCTTTTTTTATATCTTGAATATAGATAGAAGAGGGAGATTAAGCTTATCTTAATATTACACCCCAGACTTTCAATAGTAGACAATTCGGTTAAATCTTTTTTTATACGATCTATCTACAATTTCATGCCTTCCAACTAAAATCTACAGGACCGTTTACGACATTAGGATTATTTTCAATAAAAGTACCGCGGGTCGTGGATCACGAAAGATATTTCTAAAAGCGTTATATTCACATGTGAACATGTCTGACTTATTCTCATATGCAATAACATCCTTTCGTGACGGCAATTCTATGTGGTAACCGCAGAATTGCAATATCAGGGTAGAGGCAGAACTTGTTGTATTCTATATCTATAGACATAAATGAAATGAAATGATATTTATTTCTAAGTAAATCTTTTCAGATATTTTTACACGTCGGAGTTAAAGTAATAAGACAGTGAAAGAAGCTTTAATTTGTTTATCAAACGCTAATGTGAAAATTTATATACTTATCTTAAAATGTTAGATTCTTAAAAGTGTTGTGAAGAGTTTTACTTAGTTGATTTTATTTTTATTACAAAATAATAAATGCCTGTTTATTTCAATTTACTTATATGTACCGTTAATGAAAACACAGGATTTTAATAGAAAGCAATTATACTAGCAAATTCACTAGCGAGTCATGTCAACATACCTATCATACTTTATGACTATCGTACTTTACAAGTTCTCAAGCGAATCGTGTCTAACTGTACGTATAATCTATATTTCTTAGCAGAATTGATTTTTGAATTTTGAAACCCAAGAATCAAAGTAGTCATAAAAAGTATCAAATGTAAAATAATAATATACAGGTATTACTCTGTTTTTGGCAAATATGTATGTCAATCTTTTGAGTCGGCAAAACTACTGAGAAAAAGTGAGACAGATTGACTACAGGCGGATAAACAAAAGTAAGTTCGCTTTAACTTCTAAAGAAGATTGAAGATTAGATTATTATTAAAAATTTTATCATAACAATAAATGGATAGTTAATATACAAAGAAATGTTTCCAAACCAGATCTGAAACTATGACTTAGTTTGACATTGCTTGTCATGGGAAAAACCTATGCATCAGAATGACAAATAGTTACTTTTAACAGTTTTAACGATTCAAATAGTTTTGTTTTTTTGACATAGTAAACGATTTCCTTCCAAGCTCATTCCAAGGGTGTACCTACTGTTAAGATAAAGTTGACTAGGGCGACAACGACGATGTCTGTAAGGGAGAAAAATAAAAGAGGATGTTTTATGACGCATGCAACATCGAGACGGCCGAGATTATTGCTAGGGAAAGTTCTCGGCACCCTAGGGGGATGGGCTGACGTAATTATTTGTACCAGTACAAAATCAGATTACATATTAGATACATATAACATATAACAATATTGTTAACTCGCTTTCTCAAAAAAAATAATTAAAAATCGTCAATCGTAAATAATTAGCTTTTAGATATACCGGTGCACAAGTGACAAGTGCATGGTGATTTGTTTTGGCAATTTCGCCCAGAGAGTATTAGGAAATGTTGGCGATTTCTAGCTATAAATCCCGACTTGTAAAAATATTTTTAAGATTTACTTGCAAAAATAAATTGACCTGACTAAATTTTAGTATTAATTTTTTTTGAATTTATATACGCTTATATGTAAACGGTTAAAATAAATCAATTTCAAACAAAAGCTTAAATAAACCGAGGTGACCTTTAAGGACACATCTTTTATAGTGCTAAGCACGTTTAAGCCGTGTCACGTAGTTGATATATTGTTTGATGCAGGTTTAGAAGTTATCGTCTCTGCCAGACGACAGTTAAAAAATGATGAACATTAACCAGCCAGACTGGAACGGCAATAGTAATAATATAAAACGATCTATTGCTACAAGGGATTTAACGGTATTTTGGATCGAAATTTTGATATAAAAATCACGAAATGTATCACGATACACATATACTACACATCGATGCCTTAGCAGATTAAATATTTTTACTTGTATCGAAGTGTCCACTGCCATCTCACGGCTGCCGTCGAAAAGAACCTCTGAGTGTCTACCGCCATCTCACGGCTGCTGTCAAAAGCGCGATACTTGAGAGCATATTATTATTAGTATTTAATGTATAATATGAATATGTTCCCGTGCGCTATTTTAGTTCAAAAAGGGGTACGAGGAAAGAATTTTCTTCACGTATTAACATAGGTAATTAAGTATATATGACATATTTTCAGATTTTCTAACAGCTCCATCAAATTTTATATGGCAAAACTTTTTATAAAAAAAACCGACTTCTCAGAGACGCGCTTCCTAAAATAATTTATTATTAATGTTGTCTCAGTAGGTCTTCTTTTAACTTTTAAACAAGATTCGTCAATTTTAGTAATTCATGTCTATGAATGATCGAGCTATAAATAGCTTTTTGCTCAAGATGAGCAAACAGTAATACTATCATAGGAAAACTGTTTTTTTTTATAGCTGTGGTCGTTACGCACCCCTCGAAAACAACACCCCGTTGGTTGCACACACTATCACAAAATTGATGGGGAGCATTGGGCTGCTATATTGGGACTGTACATACAACACACAGATCTGTAGATCAGGAAACAATATTGAAGCATTGTGGATGTTATGACCTACATTAGGTAGGATTTGATCAATTTATTTATTTCCTTAAGGAAAACAACAAATATTTATTATGTCTAATTGTCTAAATATAGTTTCCACCTGTGCTGAAAATAAATACATCAGGTTGTGACGAAATAGTTGATACATTCTGCAACCAAAAAAGTGTCTTTATATGAAATTTTGAAAAAAGCTTAATTAAGTAGGTAGTAGTTTGATTAATGCTTCTTTTGGTTTTGTCAAATAAATAATTAATTATTGTGATGTTAAAGTTTGAAGTAAACCTGGAATTTCTGAGTTCACATTATGTAGGTAGTATAAAATGGTATAAAGGAATTCATGCCGGTCTTTTAATTAGAATTTGTCACTTTTCAGCTTTCAGTTTTTTTTAATACTAAAATTGCAAAGCAAACAAAGCTTATCTAAACAATTTGCATTAGTCGGCACATGTAAATCAATAGTTAAAAATCATAGAACCTCAAACTATAATATCGTTATCAAATTCAATTAAGTACTCTTTGACATTCTTAGAATATTTTCTAGATAAGTCGGTATTATGCAATAAATTCAGGCAGGTACAATTTCACGTAGTCGAAGTTAAACTGCAACACAAAACAGCTGACGTTTCGTGAAACTTTGTCCTGCACTCTAAGCGAAATTGTGAAATAACGAGCAAACAGGATTCGACCAGTTGTTCAACGAAATAAAGTTCAAAATTAAAAAATAATAACGTACTAAAATATAATTAAGGAACAGATACAAAGAAGATAACTTTTACCAGAAAGACTTTCTGACCACTAAGGCTCTTGTCATATTTCTCAGAAAGTGAAACAAAGCTAGTTGTTATATCTACGGAAATGAGATAATAATTAATTAATGCGCTGTATGCCGTGGAAGTGGGTGCGAGGGGTATACCAGCGAAATCCCTCTATAACCTGCTTAAAGACCTTGGATTGCCAAGAGCTTCAGTAAGCTCTTTTCTTGAACGAATATCCAAAGCGGCATTGCTAGGCTCACTTCAAATATGGTTAGGTAGAGGGGGTAACACGGCGGACAGTGGAGGTGAGCGTTGACGCGTCGTAAGGAGTGCTCCTTAAACCTAAACCTGGGTCGCAATTCCCAGGCACTGTCAAAGTCGCCCCAAAGTTTGCCCCCATCTATCACGCGATGGACCCGGCACCCGCACGGTGAATCCATGGAACGCTAAGAAATAGGTCTTCCTAGAAGTTATATTCTTGTTGGTAATATTGATAAAGGCTATTTACGTTTTTTGTGTTATCAAAAATACCACTTCCTCAACATATAAACGTACTTATTTTACTTACTTCTATTAAAAATAATAAATAGAACATAACTTGCTTCTATTAAAAACTAGCTGACCCGGCAAACTTCGTACCGCCATATTTACATATCTGTCTCAGCTTCCCACAGACAGTGTACAGTCACGGACAAAAAAATGACTTTTCCCGTTATTTTTTAATATGTCTTGTACACAAACCTTGTCCTAACAATAACGAACACATAATCATAAAAAAAAAAATTTGGTGCAGCCGATCGGAAGTTATGAGCGTACATACATTTTGGGGATTCATTTTTATATACACATATCAAAAGTGTCTAGGGATCAACATATGTGTCTAGGGATCAACATATATTTTTGCAATAACTTTTCTCCTGATTAATATTAATTAAAATTTTCTTTAAGGATTCATGAAATAAAGTGTTTTCGTTTGTCACAGTAACGATAAACCAAGTTACCTTTGCATTAATAAAGAAATTTGCAATTTTCCTAATAAAAGGATTTTTGACATTTGAACCACTAACATTAAAGTTCGAAAAAAAGACTGAAATAACAGTTTTCTTTAAAATTTTATTAGGTAACTTAAACAATTAATAATCCGTGTTTCTACCGCGAACACTAACACAATAACATCGGTTTGGCATACTCAAAATGAGTTCATCCAAATCACGCTGTGGAATGGCCGCCCATGTTCGTTGCAACAACAAAAAAAGGTCTTCTTGCGACTGGATACCCTCCATATTCGGCAGAGCTCTTCTCTGTAGCATATCCCATGCATGCTCAATCGGGTTCAAGTCTGGCGACTGAGCAGGCCAGGGCCAAAGCCACATCTCAATCTCAAGAAATCCGCATAAAAATGCTTGATCCCTAGACACTTTTGATGTGTGTATAAAGATATAATGTACAAGTAAAGAATTTTAAAATAAGCGGTTGCAATTTTTAAGCATGTACTTAATTGTACCTAAATATAAAACAGGAAGTTATTTACCACTCCGCTTCAAGTGTTTCTTTCTAGACGGAAGATTTAAACCTCGAAGCCATTTCCTTGCTACTGCACTTTGTGATAACGTTCACGATACCTCCACTTATGTAATGCCTTTAAACTTATTATATTAGCTTAGTTCTTGTAGTTATTTTCACTATCGGATCATCAAAATCGAGTTTTAGATAAGAGACATTGACGTCACCCCAATAAACAGTAAAAAAAATCAGTCTTAATAATCATTATGAATCAGTAGTCTTTGGTACGTTGTTTTGCTATATATTATGAAAAAAGTGAAGAAACAACAATAGAATATTTTTTAAATATTATCCAGTGTTCATTGTTCGTTTTTATGTTAATTAAGGTACTCCCTCCGGTGTAACTACAGACAATTACATAGTAAACCCTTTGCTGTTCTTATAAGCCCCTAGTTTTGTTTAACATTTCATGCAGGGAACTGTTTTGATTACGCTAGCGCCGCAGCCGCGCCGCTAGCCCCGCAGTATACTAGTATACTACACATTGTAAAGCTAAGCATTCAGACAAGTCTTTCTACAGAACTTCGATATCGCCTGTCTCGACTTAGTTGTCAAGATCTGATGTCAGTCGCTCCACGTGAATACTCGAAGTTCCGACCCCAACCTGATTTGGGAAATAAGGCTCGGAGGAAGAATAGTACTACTATGTTTTTATCTATCGAAAAAAATACCTATATAAATTTCTATAGAGTCAGTTCTTTATTGTATGTAATAAAGTTACTTTTCCAGAATTTTCATTAAACTAATTCGAAAATGAACCTACTCACCCAAAGAATTTAAAAGTCAACCAGTAAGTCAACGGAAATAACCACATCAAACCTTGTTGCGAATAAAATACAAAAAAAAGAAAATGAGTAACACGATATAAGGCGAGACCCAATAACAATGAGGTAAACAAGAATATAAATGTCCCCTTATGTTCGCGGTGGACGTTAGGGACCTCACCTCGTACGAAATGCACGAAACAATTTGCGGAGGGTTCTGCTTAAAGATTCGGGTATGGCCAAGAATTCGATCGGGTATTTATCGTTTAGCAAATAAACAGTTTTTGTATTCAATGTGTCTTCCAGTCAATCAAGAACATGAGAAAAACCAAGACCACTTGTTATTTGGTGCAATTTGTTTTATTTGTACATTGATTTGTAACAATTTGCGAAGTTTTTTAATATACCTACTAAATATTTAGTTACATTTATGGTATAGGCACCCAAAAACACAAAAAAATAACAATGTGTACCTATACCTATTAATGTTAAAAACGGAATATAACAGGATAAATGACTGGATACTCATCACCAGTTAAGTAAAAGTTAAATTCCATTGTACACAGGGGCTGATGAAATTGGAAATTGGACATTGCTGTTATTGGTAACAAAGCAAACTGTCATACATAAAGAATGATTTTCACATACTTTCAATGTAGAAAAGGATGTGGAGGATATCTGACTTTTATTTGAGGTTCGTAAGATATTGAATGATAACACCCGAAGATACAAATTCTTAGTTGAGTTAAACTTCTCTTACAAGTTAGAAGTCGATACGTATGGCCTTGTGGTTTATTCGGTCGCCACGCCGCTTCCTACTTCGCTAAGTGTTGTGAGTTCAAATTCTAAACAAGACAACACTTTGTGTGATACACAAATTGTTGTTCTGAGTTTGGGTGTTTTCGTGTCTGTTACATGTATGTTTGGAAAGTCCCCCGCGACACAGGATTCATTCCTAGTGCGGAAGTTGTCTTTTTTAAAAGAGAAAAAAAAACTAAGAATTAGGTCATAAATATTGATAAAAAATGTTAGCCAAGTATTTAATACTTGCTGATTTGTCGACTGTCGAATTTAATATTATAACTATAATATCTCTTAATAAAATGCAGTCAACCTTTAAGCAAAAAAAGAAGAAAAAATATTAAAATAAAGTCAAATCGTATTCACTTTATTCAACGTTAAAAAATATCATTTCGTAGAAAGTTTAGAGGAAATATAACTTATTAAAATGTAATTTACATCTCTCATGTTCGGTAAGTAGGTTCTTATTACCTCCAAATGGGGCTTGTAGGTGACTAATTAGCGCTCTAGGGTAATAATGTAGCTAGAAAAGCCCTAGGGCGGTAAGTAATAAAAAAAACACTTCTTTCTTTCAAAAAGTTCGCATACATCTAACCATCATACTGGCAATAGACATCGTCATAGACATTGTCATCATGCATTCAGCCCAATGACTAAAGCGGTCGCTTTGCTATTCAGCCTTCGTGTAAGTGTTGTAGTAAGATTGGTAGTAACTAGGGCAACAAATGGTTTATTAGTCATCAATTTTAAATATAGAACGGTGAAGCTCAATTTCGTTCTTGAAAAAAATAATTAAAAAGTTCTTTACTTGATTCTTTTTAATGAAAAAAGGCGGGAATAGAAAACTTTAATAGAATTCTTATAATGCCGGTTTTTTCTACTTACCTCACAATCGAGATGTAAAGCAGAATAGTTAGCTCGGGTGTTAGCACCAATTGCACCCTCGAACTATAGACGCCCTCGCTACGCTCGTGCGCCTAAATATCTCGGGCTGCAATTGATGCCTTACAGCCCTTGCCTACTAATCTACTATTAACATAAATTTAACACAAAACTTAATATGATAAACAATCACGAATACCGTTTTCCATAGTCTTATGGACTGTTTAACTGGACTGTATTTTATTTTAACCATTGGAAAGCATCGTTTTTTAAATATATCTTTCAATGTCCGTTGGCTATGACATTCATATATTTTACGCTACGCATTGGAACGTAGACTGTGCCGCCTACTACCATGGCTACGATCGTTAATACCAATACCATTTAAAGCTTGTTTATTCTATTACAGATCAAATCTTTGATCAGTAAATGAATAAGGTAAATGTAGGGATATGGTAAAGTGCTTATTTGGTTACAATTTCCATTCCAGAGTAAGTGCAAAACGCTTACTTACAATATCAGTTAATGGAAGCCCAGATGCAACTGATGATAATGTTTACGTAGTCAAAGGGCCTAGTATGAGCTAGTTTTAGATCAACTCAATCGTTACGATGACCGCGTTCGAGGTTTCGATTGGCCCGTACTGAAATCTTCACCGATCGCCACGCCCCGAATGCGCTCGCTGCAGAGACCGAGTTGATATGAAATCAACTCACACAGGCCCTCGGATTGAAATGATTTACGTTACGGCTCACCGACCACCGTAACAATATTTTCTCATAATACGTTTAATTAGAATTGTAGGCACTTTAAAATCAAGTCGGCATTTCTTCATGTAAATTACACGATATCTTTGACATTTACAGATCGATTGAAGTAATTTTATGTACTTGAGAATAAGGCCCTAAATGTCACTATACAAAATTTTATATGTAGTAAAAATTTGAGTGATACGTATAATTGCCAACACATAACAATATGTTTATTTAAATATATTGGAATTACCAGAAAACTGTGGTTATGTTACACATTTTAGTGATAACAATAGCGAACAAGTTGCAAAAACCACTTGTCGGTATATGTAGATATTATATAATATACATTTTTCTACAGTTGATAACGCCGCACAATATATATTATCGAGAGTATTATCGTAATATATTCTCTGTTTTGATAACCCAGAGACTGCGTTAAGCAAGCATGGCCGCATTATGGAAGGGAAACTAAGTTAATTCTAATATGTTTACGCTTAGTTTTAATGATTGTTGTAATAATTTTCTTTGGGTAAAGTTAATAAAGTTTGGTAAAGACAAAAAGTCTCCCACTAATAAGATAATCCTGGTTCTTTGTCGTCAGTGTACTCATATTCTATCATATTTTTGTGGACATTAGTTTATAATAAATTTAGTATATCAGAAAACATATTAAAAATGGGTTGTCTAAAAAAATCCTGGACAGAATATTTTTATTTAAAAATAAAAAAATTAATTAAAAATTATGTATAGTTTATAATGAAACTAATAAATATTAATAATAAAATATTAAACAATATTACAAAAATTAAACAAATCAATAAATAAATATATATATGTATTTATTTACTTGTTTAATTGATATTAGGTCTTTACCTATGAAATTGCCGTTCTTCCGTACTGGTCATTTCAAATAAAAAAAAGTTTGTAATGGCTCCGTATTCTAAATTCAAATTAATTTTGTTTTAAAACCATGACATTCTATTTAAAAACTCAGTCTTTTGTTTTTTGATTAGCGTTGTATTTTCATTACATTTGAACATTTTTCGTCATAATGGATACTTTAAAAATTCGTGTAATTATGGAATATGAGTTCCGTCGTGGCACCCAGGGATCGGAAAACCCATGCTTAACGGTATTCGTTATAAACGGTTACCGAATCAACCTGTAACCGTTTCAAAGGGTTACTCATCGATTCGGTTAACAGATTATATATGTTATTGTTTTAACCCAAACAATAAGGGTTAACCCAAATTAAAGGGTTTATGTTTTTGAAATTGTTAACCCAAATGATAGATGTTAACCCAAGATTTCGGTTATTTTACGACGTGACGCGATTCGAAAATTAATCAATTTTACTTGATCTCTTGTGAAAAAAAATTAACTTGTTATCCCCTTTTCCCATTCCACGCAAATAATGAACGTCACCGACGACTGTAACGAAAAATGAATCACGGACCTACAAATATCCAGAAACCTATATCAAATTCGGTTAAGGTTAACCGTAATTATCCTGTATTAGATTATTCCTGTTAACAGTTATAATTCGGTAACACATATTTAGGTTAATCCTAAATTTAGGTTAACCCATTTCCAAAAGGGTTAATAACAGATTATTTCGGTTAGGTTAACCCTAACCGGAATATCCCTGGTGGCACCAACGCGACACAAACGGCACGTAACATCAAAAACGTTTACGGAGAGAACTGTACAAACGAACGCACAACCCGTTATTGGTATTCCCGGTTCCGTTCTGGAAATTTTGACTTGAAAAATGAAGCTCGTGGTCGTCCGGAGACTTTGGTTACCAATAATGAATTAAAGGCGATTGTGGAAGCTGACGAAACTCAATCTACAGCTGAGCTAGCAGCAGCTTTTAATGTAAGCATCAAAACAATATTGATCCATTTGCGACAAATTGGCAAGGTAAAAAAGCTTGATAGATGGGTGCCCCACGATCTTAACGATCGCCAGCGCAACGTACGCGTCGAGAGCTGCCTTGCGCTGCTCAACAGGCAAAGAAATGAAGGAATTTTTAAAAGAATTGTTACGTGCTACGAAAAATGGCTTCTGTTCGACAATCGAAAGCGCTCAGCAAGTTGGTTAGACCCTGGTTCAGCACCAAAGCAATGCCCTAAACCAAAAATGACCCCTAAAAAGGTGATGGTCACTGTTTGGTGGTCTAGTGCGGGTGTGATTCACCACAGCTTTTTACAAAACGGCATGAACATTAATGCAGATGTGTACTGTGAAGACCTGGAGAGAATGATGAGAAGCTTGCACATCTGAAACCAGCTTTGGTCAATTGGTCGTCCCCAGTGCTCCTTCACGACAACGCGCGACCCCATACCGCGCAACAGACAGTCTCCAAGCTGCAAGAGCTGGGGTTGGAAGCTCTCCCTCATCCGCCATACTCACCAGACCTTGCACCTACCGACTATTACTTTTTCCAAAATTTAGACAACTTTTAGTGGGTAAAAAATTCAATTCCCGAGAGGCAGTACAAAATGCCTTTAAAGAGTTTGTTGCCTCCCGTCCAGCTGATTTTTACAAGAAGGGCATCAATAAACTGCCAATGCGTTGGCAAAGATGCGTCGATTGCATGGGTGATTACTTCGAATAACAGAAATAAAAAAGTTTAAAAAATTAGGACTTTCACTTATTGCATTCAAAACGGCAATTTTATAGGTAAAGACCTATTATATATTGACTGCCTCGTTGGTCTCGCGGTTGGCGTGTGCGACTGGTGATCATGAGGTCTCGGGTTCGATTCCCGGGTCGGACCAAATGTTTGTATGATCTACAAATATTTGTTTCGGAGTTTGGGTGTTTTCTATGTATAATATGTATGTATTTACAAAAAAAATGTATATATGTATTTGTATTAGTTGTCTAGTACCCATAACACAAGCTCTGCTTAGCTTGGGACTAGATGGCGTTGTGTTATATGTCCGAAAAAAAAAATTCACAGACAAATTTAAAGAGACTCAGGACTCGACAGGTTAAATTCGAAAAAATGTATTTGGTGTAAATGAAATGTTCATAAGTTTCGAACTGACTTGTGTTCCCGTAATGGTAAATTTAATTAGTCAAAATCAACGTCCTACTAAGGGTTGGCTTCCAAGAAGACGTAACAAATGGTCTATATAATTAAACGATGTTTTTAAAAGATAAAAGAATATAATATCATTAACAAAAACAACGAAGCAAACCTATTATAATATTATTTAAACCGATTACGAGCAAACAAAAAAAACAAAACAATCTAAAAATGAAAAGAAAAGAGGCTTCACACAACTTTCGATTGCCTACATTATTATTTTCTATTCAAACATTACTTTCACCAAAAACAAAGAAACTATAATTAAAGCAAGCAGTAACAAAAGTAATCAAAAGTTGAAACAAACAATTTGTAAATGTAAAAACTGCTGATAGAACAATCACGAAGTGAGTACTTAATTTATTGAAGGCTAAGATCATGTCGCTCATAGTAAATAAAAATTACAGCATTCTTCGACGACTTGACTTCAGTCAGATCAATAGCTAAATAAGCTGATAACGTAAAAATCGATTCCTATTTATCGATTACAAAAGGATGACGGGATGTTCGGCATGTTAAGACCTATTTTAATAAGATTTTATCGCAGAAAATTTTATGCCAATTTCAGTAATAAAGTCTGGAATAACAAAAAGATTAGAAGTAATCAATAACTTTCATTTATGAGAGTCGTTAGACCTGTCAAATTTAGCAGTAATTTTCTATAAATTAAATTCGCAACGACCTTATAGACACCGGTCTCCATAGCACCGACTGTACTCGTAAATGGTATTTTGTGCCAGGGTCGCAATCGATGTTGATGGGCAGCAAAAATGTTTTGTCAACACGAAAGTGAGTTGCTGAATACATATTAGGTATAGCTAGAAATTTATTTCAACCACAGCGACCGACAATTGCTCTCATTTCGTTTTAGAAAGTTTAGATTATGTTAGATTTGGAAGCTAAATTGGTTGCGGTTTACAATGTTTAATATTGCGCGATTTCGGACACGTTCAGTTGTAAAAGGTTTAAACACGAGAGGTGAGCAGTCAAAAATAGCTTTTGTAGTCCACTGTTGTAATAAGAATTATTTAGGTTATAAAAACGGGATTTATTTTGTGTAGCTTAGAGACTAATGATTATGATATCTTCAGAGAGCCATTAAGAGGCAAATGACGATTTGCATTTGGTTTATTTTTTTGACGGGCCTAATGGTCTGTAGTTGAATACGTTGCCACCTGTACGTATATGATATGACCAATTCTAACTAATTTATCTGATTCCTGAATGCTCGACGACTTGTGGTAAAGGCAGGACCTCTTTACCGTAGCAAACAAAGCCACCTTATCAAACAGATAGAGTTTAAATGGGATACATTAATAGACCTGACCATTTACGCTAAAGGGTAATCAGTACATTTGGGCATTTCTTTGATAACAAAGTACTAAAACCAATCCTATCAACATGAATGGATTCCCTAATATATAGTATCCATCAGGATAAAATTGAATTGACATCCATGAAACTGGTTTCTATGTAATATACAAATATTCAACAATAATATCAATACTTGAAACTTGGAATCACACTTGAACATTAATTCTGATGTATAGAAGTATGACATCATCGCGATTATATTATTATCTTGGCAACTACATCAATCATACAATAATGATTGTACATGAATGGATTCCCTATTTATAGTATCCATCAGGAAAAAATTGAATTGACATCCATGAAACTGGTTTCTATGTAATATACAAATATTCAACAATAATATCAATACTTGAAACTTGGAATCACATTTGAACATTAATTCTGATGTATAGAAGTATGACATCATCGCGATTATATTATTATCTTGGCAACTACATCAATCATACAATAATGATTGTAGCTAAACCTGCAGAAATTGTGTGTGCGTGTGTATGTGTGTTATACAAATTTCACTGGAAATAATGTATTTTCATTACGTAATGCATTGAAGATAAAACATACGATACAAAATCAATTGAATCGTTTAAATGAATTCATTGTTATTGACCTTGCCCTGATTACGTCTACTGTATAACTTTATTGAGATAGTAAAAAAAACCACGTGGGACGATAAGATTGTTTTTGATAGTATTTCTTAAAATAAATAGTTTATCAAAAGCCTTGTACATTCATGTATATAATACTTTTGCTCGGTAAACATACAACTGTGCCTTCAAAGGTTAGTAACCTAGTGGTTAATAATTATTAATTTCTACTAGAAAGGTTTCATTACCTGTAATTAATAATAACAAAATTAATCCTACTAATATTATAAACGCGAAAGTTTGTAAATATGGATGGATGTTTGTTACTCTTTCACGCAAAAACTACAGAACGGATTTGGATGAAACTTTACAGTAATATAGCTTATACATCAGAATAACACATAGGTTACTATTTGCAGCGATAACTGACATACACGTGGGCGGAGCCGCGGGCAACAGCTAGTATTACTGACCCACGCAACGTTCGTCGTTTACGTTTCCTATTGCCCGTAACGTAACAATTTTCCCCCGTTTTTTACCCGACTACGGCAAAGCCAAAGGAGGGTTATGATTTTGACAGGCTATGTATGTATGTTTATTTGTTCCCTCATAGCTCCTTAACTACTTATTAGAACTGGGCAAATGAGGTATCATTAGAAGCGTCTTGATCGTCTGCCGGTTATAGGCTATATGAAGTGTCGCTGAATCTGATGTGGCGCCCTCTAGCCGAAATAAAGTAATGAATTAAAAAATTAACTTGAGATAAATATGCCGTGTTTTTTATCATTGGAAAGGTTGTTACTTGTACATTTCAAATATATATATTAATAATGGCACCAAAACATTTTAAATAAAAAAAAAGTAAAAACTAAAACCCAACTACGACAAAAAACGATGCTGAAAAAGTATGAAACAAGTTTGAAAAGCCGTATTCACACGTTACATAGAAACGCACCATAAACACTTTAACAACGACGTCGTTGTTAAAGTGTTTATGGCGCGTTTTTACAGCTATAAAATATTTCAACTGTTTCTTATCACTATTATAATTTACACGCTGAATACATAGCTATCACGAATAAAGGTGTTTCTTGGAAGGTTTATGTTATGTAGCATTGACTGCAGGGTGACTTAATTAAAACTTAAACTTAAAAAAAAGACTTAAAAAAAAAAAAACTGCTACGATAATTTAAATTAATCTAACAATGAACATAAGTTGGAGTTTTTCGAATGTTTCGATACCACGAACTGAAACTTGCACGAAAGAGGTTAAACAACGAAGACTTCAAAGTTTTAGACGGATCGAAACCAATTAATATTTGAAACGATTAACTATGCCAACCTTAAACTACCCACAATTTCAATCTTTACATATTTAAAAGCTACATATTGCCATAAACAATTAAGTAGATTGCATGTTCTAAGTTCAGCACATGTGTTGAGGTGAATGAACTTTACTGTAGGCGTCCCCGAAGCTCACTCGGTGATGTAAACATAACTTATTTGAACTTTACTACATTTTTCCTTTATGAACCAAATAATTTATAGCGTCACATTTTCAGTTTACTTATAACTTTCTCTTTTTTTTTTAATTTCTAAGCATGAAGATGGTACATAACGAACGGTATATATTCATTGAGCACATTGCACCAATATGGTTTCCGAATATACGCGTCGCTTTATATTGTTAATATCCAGTCGATTTTATTAAATTAAGAAAAATAGTGGCATACAATAAGTACTTATACTATTTTCTCTAAAATATACACCCAATACCTTCGATCAAATATATTATAGATGCACAGTTCCATACAAAAGTAAACAAAATACTGTCCACGCTTCTATACGTACTTAGGTATATGTATACCACTTGAGATATAGCGAAAAAAGTCCTGAACTGGTATACACCTTAACCTAATTTTGACTTTAAGCAATTGACGTACGGACGGAAATAAATCCATATTAAATTCACTACATATTACCTTTTAGTTTGATGTCAGGATAGGACAATAAAATTTTATGACTCTTTCAAAAATCAGAAATAAAACAACACATGCCCAAAAACAAGTGTATTGAAAAATTTAACTTAACGTATTACAATAAAGCACATAATAGTACAAAGAATAACGAGAGTTACATTCCACTGACATTAAATAGTGTGTTCGCGTCTTATCGCTTCTATTGGGAACATGGACAAAATGGAGTTGCTTTTTGATTTAAAAAACATACGGTAGTTGGATGGACCAACAAATAATTAATTCTTCACACAATTTTTATTTCTTCTTTTGATTCTGATAGCTAAAAGTTTGAATAGAATTTTATTATAAATTATAATAAGTATTAATTTAATATTGATTATTCCACTCAGATATTAGACCTTCTATACCTACGTGCCTGTATTTATACATATTATATTGCACTATTCCATAAGTTGGACTATACCTAAACTATAATCATCAAATATATTTTATATTCCAACTTAAATGTTTTTCAGATATTTACGAACGGACGGATAATTTTAAATTTTGGTAATCACGTTTAGAATCTGGTATAGACCAACATTTATAAACAGTTTGCAATTTTGTCAAAAATACATACATGCAGATCGAATTAATAACCTCCTTTTTTAAAGTCGGTTAAATATTCTTAGTAGAATATAATACCTACCTGTGAAGTTGGTAAGGCTGTCTTTTTTATTCTGCTGAATATGTAAATTTCAAGAAACTAAAATAAAAACAAATCTTCAATTAACCTCAAACCATTGTAACGGCGACTCCATCATTATCCTACTGACTTTGTTCGCTAGCACTAGGCTTGTCTTTTTTTCTCTTATGAACATCGCGCGTGAGTGTGAAAGGGATGGGTGCGTACATTAGAAGCCGTTCTAAATCACAAATTTTATCAAAATATTAAGAAAATTAGCTTTAAAGCATAACGAAAATACACCAATATGTTAGATTAAAGATAGACTTACTGAAAATATGATATTCCATCCTTCTTTTGCACTTTTAGAGTGTAATTTTTAAAAAAAATTGTGTGTAAACACGAGCACGGCCACCAAGCGAATGAGAGCAAAACAAGGCATATTGTTGTTTTATGCCTTGTTTTACCGGTGCCACTTTTTAAGCGGCAACAGTGCATCTATGATATATTTGATCGAAGCCCAATACTCAACATCTAAATAAATTTTGCTATTTATTAAAAAAAAGACCGCTCAGACAGGGAGAAGCTAAAAATAACCTTATGGAAGCCCATGTAGTATTTTTAGGTTTTATCTTAGAATAATAACGCATAGAAAGATAGTATTCATACAAGCGCCCTGTCAAAAATAAAGCACTGAACCGATTCACATAGGTGTGACGATTACGTAGGTACGCGCGGCGATACGCACACATGCAAACGGGTAATGTTGCAAAACATTTCTATTTTGACCTAATTATTTACAAAATACTGTGAAATATTAAAAACTTACCTGTGAAAAGTGATGTTATTACACTTCTTTTGTTTTTCAGATGCGTTGTGACACAATTTAATTGCACAAACCGTCATAATTGTTTATTTTTTCGCGAGACACGTTCGGCGTACTTTGACCTTGAACACTACGAAGCGGCACGGCGTTTGGAGCCATATATGGCTCCATTTGAGGTGATTCAAAACGGACGCGCTGACTCGGTTTCTATGCGATATTATTCTAAGGGTTTTATACAGTTATACAGTTTTTAACTTATACAAGTGTCTTTATTGTATGGTATATTGACTAGTCTTTCTTAGTCCACATAAAGTGGGAGTATTAAGACTAAGAACATGGAAGTTTGTATTGATAATTTAGTATAAGTTAGTTGTTTAAAACTTTAGTGCATATTGTACCCGTTTCCGTAAAATGGTGATCATATCCTTTGAGGATATAAACAAATAATATAGCTAGTTAAAGTAGTTAGAATAATATTATTGATTAAATAACCAACCAACGAACAATTGTGAGCACAGAACAAAAATTAGTTAACATGTCTGACATTTGTCACTGATTACACTTATTGGCAGTATGTTGATGAGACTAGCAATATAAACGTGCAAATAAATAAAGAATTGTGAGTTATTTACCAATACAGAAAGTAAATGATAGAATGTGTTATCTTTAGACGAAAGGGGGTTACAAATTATTGATGCTTTTAGAACATGGAGAATGTTCATTATTTCACTTCATACCACAGAGCAATACTGTAGAAAGTAGCCATATGCAGGCGTTCTCCTCTGCCTAAAGGCCCAAATGAGCCTATGCACTCAGATCAAATAAAAAAGGTAGATAACGCACGGCCTTGTTCTTGTTGAAGTAGAAGTAGTAGCGTAGTTTCTTAGCATGTGTGTGCGTTAACGCGTATGTATACTTGGAACTACGCTACTTTTTACAAGCTTTCTATTAACTTGCAATGTATGTATGTATGCTTGTATGTTCGGGTGGAATCTTGCAACTCATTTCTGAAACAGATATCTTCAACCGATTTTGCTGAAATTTTGCAAGCATATTATGTATACAGCGTGACAATACAATATTATAATGACATGGAGCTGATCTGATGCTGGAGCTGGAAGGTGGCCATAAGAACTCTGTAAAGAAACGTTGCAACATCATCGAGTTTGGACTCGTTCTATTCGGCTCGAGGCATTCTAGTAAAAGCTTGTTTTTAAAAAGCTTTTTAGTTTAATTTATTTTGCTTCAACAAGAACAAGACCGTGCGTTATTTATCTTTTTTTATTTGATCTGAGCCTATGCATTACACTGTTATGACAGAATGTGTTTATGTGTGTGTGAAATTGTGAATTTTTGTTTTAATTGATATGCCATATGTGTATTCGTTCGTAGTGTCCACATGCAATGTTTTGAAAATATGAAACTTAAAAGCATCATTGTAATTCTCAGAACAGTTAATTTAAGAAATGATACAAGTTTTTGAAGCATAAATGTTCTTGTTGTTGCGTATTATTCGATGTGAAAACGTGTCTCGGTGACACGTGTTTTTTGGCGATGAGATGCGGAAGCATCAGGCAATGTTTTCTCATTTAACTAGACAATGATTTAGTAATGATAAGAGTATAAAACATTGTACATATACACACACAAGTGTCTAGGGATCAACATATATTTTTGCAACAACTTTTCTCCTGATCACTACATAGTATAAAACAAAGTCGCTTTCTCTGTCCCTATGTCCTTTTGTTTGCTTAAATCTTTAAAACTAAACAACGGATTTTGATGCGGGTTTCTTTAATAGATAGAGTGATTCAAGAGGAAGGTTTTTATGTATAATAAATGCATAATATAGTATGGAAACACTGTTAATTTTCGAGGTTTCTAATGTGATGTAGCAAAAAAACAAATTTTTTTGCGCTTACATTGCAAACGCTGGTTGCACCCTACGAGATAGATCAAAATAATGTACTACAGTATTGTACACCTTAAAAAGTACTACAAAAAAAGTCCGCGACGGTATATGTCTATCTCTTAGGGATAACCCACAACAACCATTTTTTAATCCTTTATTTTTACGAGAAATAATGGCTTATTTACGAAGTGATTTTAAGCAATACAGAATGAATCCTTATACAATTAAGTAAATTAAATACATGGTGCATTTAATATAGATCAAAGTGGCCCTTTACAGTATCTAATTTGTATGAATATATTCGAAGATATTACAGATTTAAAATGCACGAATCGTGTCGTCGGCGGGGGCATCTGAAATCCACCCGTGCGAAGCCGGGGCGGGTCGCTAGTTGATATTAATTAAAATTTTCTTTAAGGATTCATCAAATAAAGTGTTTTCGTTTGTCACAGTAACGATAAACCAAGTCACCTTTGCATTAATAAAGAAATTTGCCATTTTCCTAATAAAAGGATTTTTGACATTTGAACCACTAACATTAAAGTTCGAAAAAAAGACTGAAATAACAGTTTTCTTTAAAATTTTATTAGGTAACTTAAACAATTAATAATCCGTGTTTCTACCGCGAACACTAACAACACAAGAACATCGGTTTGGCATACTCAAAATGAGTTCATCCAAATCACGCTGTGGAATGGCCGCCCATGTTCGTTGCAACAACAAAAAAAGCTCTTCTTGCGACAGGATACCCTCCATATTCGGCAGAGCTCTTCTCTGTAGCATATCCCATGCATGCTCAATCGGGTTCAAGTCTGGCGACTGAGCAGGCCAGGGCAGGACATTGATGTTAGCTGCGGCGAGAGTCTGTCTTACAACTCTTGCGGTGTGCGGTCGTGCATTATCATGAATTAACTGAAATAAGGGACCGATTTGCACTTGTAGAGGAACGATGACGTCTGATACAATCGTCTCAGCATAAATTTGAGCGTTGAGGTTGCCTCTGATCCAAATCAACTCAGTTCTTCCGCCGATCCAAATACCCGCCCATACCATGATGGTTCCACCACTATAAGGATGGACTTCCTGGCAGGATTTTAATCGCTGTTGGCGTCCAGGGGTTCTCCAGTGTCGTATACGTCTTGTATCCGGTCTCATACCAAAACGAGACTCATCAGAAAAGCACACGAAACGCCATTGTTCTTCTGCCCAATTTCTGTGTTCAAGAGCCCATTGATATCGAATCCTACGATTGTGCATTGCTATAGGTGGTACCCGTAGCGGTCTTCGGGAATGAAGGTTCACTTCATGCAAGCGGTTTCTGACTGTTTGGTCGCTAATTAAGTTACCTGAAGAGTGATGAAGCCTCACGGCTAACATCATGGCGGTTATTGTTGGAGCTCTTCGAGTTAAGATTTGAATGTATCGGTCTTGTCTCCGTGTGGTGCAGCGATACCGTCCTCCATGGCGCTCAGCCACGGTACCAGTGCTTCGGTAACGTGTCCAAAGTCGACTGATAACACTCAGACTTGTATTCAGAGCTAAAGCCACAGTACGTTGCCGGGAACCAGCTTCTATCATTCCCACGGCTCTGAGCATTTCTTCCCTGCTTAAATGACGTCGCCGCTCCATAATAACGTTGGTTTTAATCAGTAGTAGGGAAACAGTAGCACTAATAATGTCTTCAATGCGTTGTATGTTTTTATAGGGAAAATATTGACAGCTGATTTTCATCTTTTACTCGAATTTGATTGACAGTTCCTGATTCAAATTATGAAATGCACCAAAAAGGATCCATATAAATTTATAAAACCATAAATTTATTACAAAGCCACATCTCAATCTCAAGAAATCCGCATAAAAATGCTTGATCCCTAGACACTTTTGATGTGTGTATTTTGTTTTCTAGATCTCCATTTAGCTGCTTTTACTATTGGTATTTTTTTATCTCTGCCTTTTAAAAATAGTAAGTATGTCATTTATTACATATACTCTTAAACCAAATATGTAAAACTTATTGTAGTATTTATTTCGGTAAATTAATTACGCTTTGTTATGATAATAAGTTACGTGTAGCTACGGTAAGACTATTTAAATATTTATAAAACACTTTCAGATATTTTATGAACCACAATATGAAAGAAAACCATATATCTTATTCTAATTATAGACTGTACAGCAAGAAATACTGAGTTAAACTTTAACATGTAATATATTGTTTGTTTTGTTGTTTTACATAATTACTGTATTATTCATAATCTTCTGAGAATTCTCAAAACACAGTTATGTTTAACACTCTCGAAATGATTAAGTAAATATGTATTCTCCCTTGTAACGATTTTTGTGCTATAGATGTGCTTTATAAGAATTTACTTAAAAAAGACTGAACTCTAGGTTTCATGGTGAATTTACCAAACTAACAACCGAATAGTAACGCTTGAACGAAGGCCACGCAACCTCACGACTCACGTCATTAACTGCAGATGACCCGACTACGTAAACCAGTGATTGTATGAACAGAACTAGGGAGCAGTCTTAATGAAGCCAATGTGGTAAAGATTTATGTTTTTCTCTCCCACTCGCTCGGAATAAATTGGGGCCTGGCTAGAAATTTACGGCATCACACAGTAGGAATACTTTAAAGTACCCTTTAGAAATATCTACGTATAAACTATATTACGAGTAAAAAACTTGACGAGAAGAATTTATATTTATTACTAGCTGTTGCCCGCGGCTCCGCCCGCGTGTATGTCGGTTATCGCTGCAAATGGGCAAATAGTAGTGGTACCTAATGTAAAATTTGCCAATCAATTTACCTCAGAAACCCTTAATGAAATGGAAATTTAATTATTGTCGGTTAAGTCATTATGACGCGTATGCGTAACAAAGAAAGAAAGTCACTTTCGCGTTTATAATGATAGTAAGGAGGACCCTAGTTTTTAACTCTTACAACACATGTTTTTAGAAGGCAATAAAATAACGAATAGTTTAGTATGTGATTTGAATCTGCTTTAATGCTTTGTGTTGCAAATGAGATTCTAATCGCACGTCCAACAGTCAGCAGTATTCTGAAACCGATCACTCCACTTGGTGGGAATAACGTCACTATCTGGTAGAGGTGAAGATCTAAATTCCGACGACAGTTAAAAACAAGCGAGATGGATTAATTACCTACAAGGGCAGATATGCAAAATGCATTTTCAGATGACAATGGTTCGAAATAGAAAGGACTATCAGGGTTGAGTTACGTCAAAGTGTCAATAATATTCTACAGAGGTGGATTCCCGACAGCATATCATCATGCTAAGCACATATAGATATAGTTACATAGTAAGAATACACAATACGAAGTTCTTTATAGGGACAATTATATTCAGTCGATGCCGACATCCCGGATGAGGGGAACCTTTCGCCATTCCCATTCCAATGAGCCTGGTATGACTGTGGTAGGGAGTTTATTGCTGCTGTGTCATAGAATCAATAACAATATAACTGTAGTAATCCTAGGAAAAGTAAAGCTGTAATAGACGTAAAGTTATGTAAACCTCATAATTCCTAATTTTTAAATTCATATTTTCCTCACGCGCCTCCATAACGCTCTTTAAGGATATATTAAAGCTAAGATATATTTGGTTAGCTTTGATAATTATGTTTGTACTTCCGAGGATAGGACAGATAGATGCGATAGATCTTTAAGATAGATGTTAATGTTTTCCACCAACCGAAAATAAAATTCGTTTCATCTAAGTTTAGAACTATATTAAGTAGTTCTTAGAATACATTAATGTATTTTAATGGCTAGAAAAAAAAAAAGATTGAAATAATATTTAACCTTATTTCTATGTTTATAAAGCACAATATTTCAAGAAATTATCTCCGAGCCGCTATTTTATACTATCCCTAAGTTTTGGAGTATTTAACAAAAACATTAAACTTATTAACCGAGATTCAGGCAACATGATATTCTTCCTAGAATTAAGGTTAATTAGGGCTCAGTATAATACGATTTAGTCGAGTAAAGAAAGTGTAGACTAATGAATTTTGATTTATTATTGTGTCGCTGAATAGAATGCCGAAAAAAATCTATATATGTTTACAGAATTTGGTAGTCTGCGAATACGGCCCTAAATATACGTACACTATACATAGTACCTATATACACTTTAGTTGTAACACAGATACATGCCTGCGGGTTGAAAACAAGGTAAGCGGTCGTAGAACAACTGTTCTGTTGCTGCCTCGAATACTAATTGGTTTAACGTGCTGAATAGTTAAGTGCACGTCGCAGACTGTCAGTTAGGCATTTAATCGCCTTTTACAGGATTTTGTTAGAAGTTTCAAAAATTGTACAGGTGTATGTTGAAACAGGGTAGGTGAAATAAATAGATACTATTTGTACAGCCTTCAATTTAATATCCTTCTTAATAGGCAACGCGGTAACCACGATACAACTTGCTTTCTCGATTTTCAGTTTTTTAACAAAGATCAACAAAAATTTTATAAGTCCTTTTTGATCAAAGACTCGTATAAAAAGCTTGCAAAAAATATATCTAAAATTTTTAAAATATTAATACCACTTACAATGGAATCAATGCCCTAATAGTGTTGCTCAATTAAAGATAAAAAGCAACGCAAACCATTTACAGTTATGAGGATACATTATTAAATTCTAGAAAAACACTGCCGATCGGGGACGGGAATCCCGTTTGAATACAACTTTGATATCAAATAATGAATTAAACTTATGTTATGTGGTTGAAACTCGGGAAATCCTGTGTACTATAGATAATACAGAATGTGTTAGGCGTGATATACTTATATAAAATATGCAGTTTTCGTGAAAATACAACTCCTCGCAAGGATGTTAAGGCGTAATTTGTGAGTAATCTAGAAGAAGATTCCTAATTAAAGAGGGTTTGAAAAGTATTAAATGACGATGATAAGAAGGAATGAGTTTTCATCTACACTTTATTAGAAATTAAAGCATAAACCACCCAGTAACGAACTATCTCGACACAAAAAAGAAAATATATTTACCTACACAAGTACTCAAACGACATCATAATATAAACAAAAACATCAAGGTAAATTGATTGTTTTGGTAGCAATTTAAACCAATAGAGGGTTTATTTAACCGACATCGTAAGCCGTTTTATTAAATAATAGTCAAGTAAACACGGTGGCGTGAATGTATATGACAAGCAGCAAACAAGAACAAGTATTACACAAACAATACTAAACTGTGTTGTCAATTATGCACTAAATATCACAAGTTATTATAAATTATAACTCTATGACAGATTCTTAGATAGTTTCCGCACCTTAATTGATAGAAAATTTTTGAATAACATGCAATTGCGCGTGATTTATATATTCATTAACAAATAGGCACAGTAGGTTTACTCGACAACGAGTAGCTATCTAGTAATATAATCAATCCCAAAGATCGTTTAAAAATACACCTTATTAATAGGTAGGAGAATTGAACAAATTTTATACTTTTGGAAGCAACTTTGATGAAATTCTAAGATTGAATGTCAAGCAGGCAGTAGTTTCATTACTGTCTAATAGTATACACATTTTGGTATAAGTAGAAAGTAATGAATAATCTTTACATGTTTCTATTTACGTGAATGTTACATAACCGATATATACTTACATCAACAAGACACCGCCAACACACAGGAACCATTCCACACTGTTGGATAGCTCAACAATCATACACTAGCGTTGATTTTATCTACCGGCACGCACACATAACCTGAAACAATGGAAAATAAGTGTTAAACAATAGTCGTGAAAGCATTCCTTGAAGAGATGAATATGGTTCAGGAGTTTCGAAAATTTAACCTTCAAAACCGATTAAATTTTCGAAGTGTCAGTCTTCCTCCCATAAGTACCCGGCTGAATCCGTGCAGTTTCACATTTTATGAATACGTCTTTTGATACATTGGAATACTTTGTCTGATGGTTCCATCTTTGTATTGTATTAATTTAACGCTCGAACACATAAAACTCAGAATATGTGATCCAGTGTGATGATGTGAATCTAGAGGCGAATAATTAAGAGTTGAGATAATATACGCCTACATCAATATCAGATAACACGATATTTCACGCGAGGAAGCACCTACTCTCTTTTTACCCGACTACGGCAAAGCCAAAGGATGGTTGGTTATGATTTTGACAGGCTATGTATTTCCAATACTATATTTCGTTTAGTTTTTTTGAATTTATATATGTATAATCGAAGTGGGTATAGTTAATAAGAACAACATTTAAAACTGTAGAAGTGGTTTCATTATATATTTATAGAGCAATCAGGTATTGAACGCGGTACCTTTCTGGTCTGGCATTTTTTCAAATTGAGTTACATTAAAATTTACTCTTCCAATGTGTTTGTTGTTTGTAGTACCTACCGTAATTTTAATGAAATATGAAGAAGCAAATGCTCATTACATTTCGGCAGTCGTTGTAAACAGAATGTACTATACATCGTTTCTTTGTCAATACCTCCGTATAATAAGAAACTACAGGTAAAATTTTAATGAAAATGCATTTTTATTATTTTGAATTGTTTTGTAAAAGAACCTAAGAGTTTATTTACTTCATTTATAATTTAAGACTACATTAAGTATTAGTATCGGCTAAGTAGCTAGGGTTGGTTTTTATTTTATGATCTTTTAGAGTTGTGTAATGGCATGCACGGTAAGATATTAAAGGCAATTACTACCATAGTATTCTCGAATCCTTACTGAAATAATCTACTGTACAATATTTAGTAGAAGATGTTTGAAAATACTACCAGTTAAAATGCATATATTCTGTACTTCTGTACCAGTGGACTCATTTTGGTAATTAGTTTCGACGTTGAGAAAATAATTAAAAACTTGAAATACATTTATTGGTGTTAAGTTTGAATTTCAAATAAAAATAATATTAACTTTGGTCGTACTTAATACAGTAAGAACTTTAATATAATAAGTATAATAATTTCACACATCTCACACTAGGCTATCTAGTCTACGAAAACTAGACTAGTGATAAACAGAATTATATATTACCTACTATATATGTATATACATATCACAAATAAGTTATACCCAGAAAAAAAAGAAATGGTTTTCTTCGTCTTGGAGTAGATAGATATATGTACTAGGGTAATTTTGGTTAACAACACGGTCACAAAAACAAACAATGAAACCATTATACTCTAAGTGAGAATCACACTAATATATAAAGGCGAAAGTTTGTGTGTATGTTTGTTACTTCTTCATGCGCAAACGGCTGGACCAATTTGTGTAAAATTTGGTATGCAAGAAGCTGAAACCCTGGATTAACACATAGGCTACTTGAAAAAAAATTTGGAGCGAAAACCGATAAACACGCGGGCGGAGACACGGGCAACAGCTAGTAAACAATAATTGAAACTGCACACAAAGACAAACCATCTTAGTTTAGTCAAAGTTTACTTTCACGCATGCGATCTATTATAATCTGTACTAATGGTCATTCTTTGATTGTTCAAACACGCGGATTTCTATAGTTACGTTAGGAGATAAGAAAGACATTACGCTGATGAGCAGAGCAGAGCGGTCCTAGATGCATTTAACGTGTACATAAATCTACTGTCGTAACTTGAAAAGTACGAGAAATGTGCTTCAAACACGTGAGTTTATGTAAATAAGCTAAAGATTCTGAAATATATAGCAGCATATATACATTTGAAATGTATGTAACATTTACCTAAACTAAATTTATACATGTAGTTAACATAAGAAAGTGTCTATAAGTGCTTAAAGTGAAATGCAAGTTTTACTGTTTATTGTACCACATATTCTGAATAATTCAGGACAGGAACACTTGTGTATCCCTAGACTTCATATGTATATTCTTGATTACATGCTTAGATTTTCATAATATGTCACACTTGGATTATAATTTATTTTCAAGAGTGTGATAATTATGAGCATTTTGCATCGACTTTCAAGTAAATTTTAATTTACTCTTGATTATATTTCACATTTTTTCATATTAATTTTAAAATTATTATTGATATCGTGAAATACACTTACTTAATTTTTTATATCTTCAACATGATATGCAACAAAGCGAAAAGAAACGAATGAAATCTTATTGCTATTATGGACTGTAGCGATGCATGCATAATACAACATTTTAAACAACGCAACGCCTACCTACTGCGTTAGAATTTCAGTGTCGTGTTTTCTAATCCATTTACATAATAATTAAATACATGTCTTAACAGACAGAATACATATAAGTCATCTAACAAATAAAAAGATAAGAAATTTAAAGATCAAAGGTGAGTGTATCTAAATATTGGTAAAAAATGGACATACATAGCTGGTATTATTTATAATCCCTCCAGTTAAGTTTATAAGAGAGAGTTTACGTCGCGTCGGTATTGTTCAGGGTGCAAACAAACCCGCAACCATTTGATCCCAAAGCCAATGCCTTATTCATTGTTTAAAGTAAGTGACTATCATTCTAAATGAAGAGTTTTAAATTACAAGGAATAAGATAAACTAATATTAAATAACGGACTGTCAAGGTCAAGGTTGCCTATACATACCGCTACTTGCTATTGTACGCATTGCTATGTAAACCAAATAACTGAAACCATACTCAGATTTATTATTATGCTTAGGGAAGTTTGTTCAAGTGCTATAAGAAGTCAACACCTTGACAGTGACTAACGCGAATCACCGAAGCCTTGGCAATTTTCCGCATTCCTACTTAAATGTACAGTAAACGGGTAATACTGTTTATGTAGTCTCAATGGCAGAGATAACGATGATGGCATTGTAACAGAAACGGTAAGACAGGGCAGTTACATTAAGCAAAACAAAGAAACATGTAGTGTGATGCTATAATTGGATGCAACAGTCCTAGAGATGTCACCACAAAAATCCCAACTTATTCATCATCTCGAAGGATCTGTGACAAGGAGGTCTTCATGGACAAGTGGCACTACACTGTTTACTATGTCACTAAGTGGTACTCAGGTATATTTGTGTAATCAAAGGTTATTTTTATTGATGAAAGGATTACACTCTAAAAGTCACATGATTGAATAAAATGTCCCAAAATGCGATTTTTTTTTTGTCAATAGAAGTTCAAAAATTTCTTGTAGTTTGCTACCCCTATAGAAACAAAGCTCAAGTGATTAACAATATTAAAAATACAATGTATATAGGTATTTAATTAATACATAACAGCTCAATTAAGAAAGATCGCACTTATTAAAATCGCCTCGAATTCTAATGATATACCTATTTACGTAAAACTGGTTTTGGTACTAAGTCTCTTTAATTTTTTTAAGAGCTTTGTATAAAGCATAGGCTGAATCTGTCATAATGGCGATTGTGATTAATTATTATATTATTAAGTACTTAGAGTAGACGGTGACCTTTTTATAAGCTTTTTATTAACTTGCAATGTACCTATGTATGTTCGGGTGGAATCTTGCAACTCAATTTTGAAGCAGATATCTTCAACCGATTTTACTGAAATTTTGCAAACATATGTATACAGCATGACAATACAATATTATAATGACATGGAGCTGATCTTATGCTGGAGCTGGAAGGTGGCTGTAGGAACTCTGTAAAGAAACGTCGCAACATCATCGAGTTTGGACTCGTTTCGAGGCATTCCAGTAAAAGCTTGTTTTTAAAAAGATTTTTAATTTATTTTTTCATTCTTGAGTAGAACAAAGCTTAGCACACACGGCTATTACTAAAAATCCATAAATTTATAATATTATGTTCCCAGAAATGACTCCAATTGTGTACCCTTAGATCAATAATTTTGTACCAAATATTCGTGGCGTGTCCTCAACCATTTTATAGCAACAGCCATCCTAAATATAGAAACTTTCCCACGATACCACACGATACATTGATCCATGTCAACGACATTTCCAAAACTCGCGGTTTATTATTTTTTCTTTTCTTCCAAATTGTTATTAGATATAAATTTAAGCTCTTTGAGGTTTTAAAATTTGTTTTATAATTGTCTATTTTAGGGTAAGCTGTTAGTGAGATCAAAAAAACCTTTTAAATAGGGCCTGAAATAATCTTATGTTGTTTTCTGATATAACACACAAAACTAATTTTTCAGCCATTCTTTTTGCAGACAAATTACGTTCCGTTGTAATCCACAGTCATAGAACAGGGGCGATGTCCTTTGATGCCCGTAAACCCTAGTTTACCAGCTGCTCGGCAGAAATGACGTAATGATATGTGACACAGTTGCTATCACGTGCTATCATTCCCAACTCTGACAAAGTGTATTCAGACTCATATTTTGCTCATAACAAGTCTATCAACTCAGTGTGCAGTATAAATCAAACAACTCTGACAAAACTTTGCCAATCGTTTTACGAGTTAAAATATTGAGCAAAGATAACAATTTAGCGTGACCCAAAGTCACTAGTTATTTTAGTGAACGGAGTGAACATTAATAAATCTCATAGTTTAATACCATTACGTTCGAGTCGTTGAACTAGCAAATTGAAGCCTATCAAGAAACCAATCTTTATAAAAAACTTAAGTTGGAAGATTTCATGTGAATTTAAGAGAACTTTGTTTATTTAATATGAAATACTTCGGTTAAATGAGTTTGAGGATTCGACGAATGATTTTACGTTTAAAATTCGATAAAATATCGTTTCTAGTATAAGAAAGGAAGTTCGTGTCAATGACCACATACAAATCATGTAATAACTTGTTAAAATACACAAGTGGAGGTCAGTTACTTTATTGGAATGTCGAACTACTGGCTGTACCGGTACAAATAAACTAATCACGTATTATGCTTGAATTATAAAATCAAAACGCATCAACTAAACTGCTACCGACGGTGGCAATTATAAATATACCAGTGAGTAAAAAAAAAATACCTTGAAACGAAAACCAATGTATAATTCTGAGTATCACACAACTTTCCACTTATTTTCACGGTATTCACTGCACATTCTCATGAAATATCACTAAACACAGATTTGTTTGCAGCACTATCCCCTCTCTAGATCTCACTGGTCTGTGAACACGCTGCTAATCTGTGCGCGAGAGCACACCAAGCTTCCGTCCGTAACGAACACCAACCGCACCAAGACTGAACAAAACACGAGCGAGAGAGATAGCGGGCATGAGATGTTGTAACATTGTTGATTGGATGGCCTTGGTTGAAATTGAAGATTGTATTTTAATTGCAATGTTTCTGATGGTTTCAATTACAGAATGTTGTCGTCAAGACGAAAATAAGACAAACAATATATTAGGGCATATCGATGTTATATTTTCACAAAGTTGTCAGTGCACATACATGTGTAATTAACTAATTATATCCCGAACCTGCTCCAAAGTTCAAATTTCTCTCATAATAAATTTGTAAAAGAAAATGTGACAGAATAAGAGAAAAGTAAATATAGGCCAACAGTTGACAAATATCAATTCATTGCAATAAGCTCGCAAGTTTTAGTTAGTTATGTGTTGGTGAGAGTTTCCCAAATTTAGACATGTATTGTGTTTGTGCTGTGGTGTATGCAAATACATACATAATATAATTTGACAAACGAGAGGTTAGCTGGGAGAAATGCTAGATGGCATTTAGGCATTTATAAGTCTACTACTTATATACTTATAGTTAATAAATAATAACAAATTATTGTGATGTATCAGTCACGACGATAATTTTATATAAAGTTTTACTGTAGTCATGAATTCGCGATTATCGAAACGCTTGTTACTTGTAACAAATTCCATTTATCGGTTGCTATCCGCTGTTGTCATACCGTCGCGCATGACAAACGAGACCCAGCGCACACGCATATGTTAGAATTGCCATGCCAATGAAATTATCTTCGCGTAGAGATTGAAATACTTAAGTATGTAGTTTTGTTTGGTACACGATTTAGATAGAGTAAGTAACTTATTATTATTTAGAAAATAAATTTATAATTGCGGACCGGGGCCATTCAGTGTTTGGTTCAGTTTCGATAACAGAGTACAGACACATAGTATTGTTTATTTTCAATTGAAATACTTATTCGATTCGGTAAAACTGACAGTAATGAGCAAAGACTACGCAATCGTAACTTAAAAGTACATATTGATGTTTAGTATTGGACAAAGTTCAAGAGCAAAACCGCAAAATTAATCGATATCGCTAATCGAATATACCTCTCGTTACTTATTCCATTACAAAGAATATTGTAACTGCACTTATAATTCTAGTCTAGATTCGAAGGCAAGGTTTAATCTAGTGTTTTGAAAAATATACTCTCAACATCTTGCTATATACTAACTCCGAGAAGTAATAGTATGTAGTAAGCATATAAGTGTTTACAATTAACTAATACAGGCCCTGAATAAACGTGACTAATCATTGTGTGAACAATTAAAATTGCAGACCTGGTATATTAGGATTTAGCTTTTACGGTTGTGATTGCAATGGTTAATATGTGGTAATTTATGAGTATTCACGGTCATTGTAGCAGCTGATTACCACGTTTAAATGTAATTGCTGGCATAGATCTGCTTTGGACGCGAAACTATGCTTACACCATGTTTATCTATTATCACAATGAACTCCGAAATTATTTTACCGATTTTCACGTTGTTTCTTTTTAAAGGGAATTTTGCTGGCGTGCCTAATATGGGATAGTTAACATCAAGTTTATGAGCCGAGTATGATTGAAAAGAGAAACAGACGAAGTTGCGTAGTTCAGCTAGTATACTAATATTATTATATTCTTCGCACATGTGAAAACAATTATTTAATAACGAAATCGTCGTACTGACTACAAAAACTTATATTTTATTCTAAACAAATCATGTTTCTTATTTTATACAGGGTCAACGATTAGACGGTCACCTCATAGAAAGTGACCATTGTCTTTATTCAAATACTTATACAAAAAGTTACAGTAATTGCTAATGGCACCCAAACTAAGCTACGCTTGTATCTTGGGCTGCCACAAAATACAAAAATAAGCAACAGTGGAATTAGACGCGTACAGAATAATTTTTACAAGTTATAATACATAAGTTGAATTAAGTTAAAAACGCAAAGTAAAGAAACAGAACAGAAAAAACAAAAGAAATTATATAATTAAAAAACAAAATATTGACATAACAATTATATCAGTACTATGTCACCATACCCAGATAATAACCCCTCAGTATCGATGTAATCCAGGCTCAGTAGAAAGTGTGTCAGTTTAGCTTTAGCTGTGCAACGAAAGAATCACTGAACACCGTTTACCTGTTAAACTGCGGTTTTATTCTGGTTATCTCAAAATAATGTCACCAAAGTAGTTTATAAAAATAAACTGTCTATTTTGTCTTATATATGTAGACATAAAACGAAATTAACATTGTCTAATGTTAATAAATTTTGGCCAAGGAGATTGGCTGCAACGTAATCACGAGTTTCTTAATGAGTATGCTTGAACTTGAGCATATGAGCATGTGACTTCAATTAAAGATTAAATGGAGCGTTATAAAACATTGCATAAACACTGAATCCGAATTGTGAAGTTATTGATATATTATACGAACTCGATAAGTAAGGCTTGATAAACAAGGTTAGCGCTAAGCAAGGTTGATCAGTTATGATCATTTTATTAACCCCCGACCAAAAAGATATTATATATATAAAGAGGTGTTATAAGTTTCACGTGTCTGTCTGTCTGTCTGTGGCACCGTAGCTCCCGAACGGATGAAGCGATTTCAATTTAGTTTTTTTGTATGAAAGGTGAGTTCCGTGCGAGTGTTCTTAGACTTGTTTCATGAAAATCAGTTAAGCCGTTTAAAAGTTATGGGGGTGAAAGTGGGGAAGAGTAACCGAATGTCTGCAAAAATATCATCGAGTGGGGTCTCAAATGAAAGCGCATAACGTGTTTTTTACTTTTTAAAGGGAACTCAGGTTTTTATGTCGGGTTTTTTTTAATTTTGAGATTTATACAATTATAATGTAAATACATTCATGTACATTCGTATTGTAAGTAAATGATTAAAGTTTACAAAATTATTCCAAACAAAAATTGAATATGACCACACAATGTCATCGCTTTAAAAGGTCATTATCACTAAGTAATAAAATGACTAATGACACTCAATATTGGCCCTTAAAAGGTCGTTGTCAAGGCCGCTTTTGCATTTACTTAAATGAAACGTACAAATTAATTAAACAGGGGTTATTTATGCCCGTAATGTGAATCTATCCTCTCGGGGATTGCTAGATGTTGATACTAACTAATGTACGAGTTATTTGTAAGTCTACAGAGAATACAAGGTGGAACATGCTTAGGAAGCCACATATGGTGTTGTTGCCAGTTAAACTTAGTAACAGAATGTAATAATAGTCATATAAATTAAATTTATAAACATTGACACATGTAAGCAGTGGTAGCGTAATAGTCAAGGCCTTAGACTTCGGGGCATTAATATCATCCAGCGCAAAATTCAATCCACAACGTGACACTAGTAATAGTATTAGGTACAGTATGTAAAACAGAACTAAATGTAAAATATCATTTAAGGAAAATCGTTGTGAAGCTGAATTTCCTTGTATTATATTTCTAAGCCATTTTTTGTCATTAACGATAACAAATATATTCTGGCCAGCGGTCGCTTCCTGTATATTATACATACAATAATGATAAATATTTTGTTGGCGACATAATTTCACACTGCTGCCAATTCACTCTAATGCCAATTCCTCTTTGTTTACTACTAGTTTTCAGCCGCGGCTTTCTTCATGTTAATGAATATCTTGTAAATTGATGGGATAAAATACCCTATGACCTGCCACAAACACTATTTCTATGCAAAATGTATCCATATTTGTGTTCAGCCATTTTAGCGTAATTGAGTAACATTCATATACTTTTAAAAGTTAATGTACAAACAGACAGACAGACGAACATTTTAAAACAATTTCTTTGATGACGGTACCGTATTTACTCTCACATGCATTTAATCAAACGCTGTTAATTCGAAATCACAAATAGCGACTTCAATTGTATTTATATGTATAGATTGCTGATTGCTAATAAAAGTAAGGCACATTTTTATCTATGATCACCACCAGGCAAGCGAGATCAATTCCTTCGTATGTTAATACGTAGTCATTTAGGTATCGAGTTTGGCTCGAGCACTTCAGATGACATTGATATGCGAGTAGAGATCATAAGGCTCTTAATCCTTTGTTTTGTCTCTGGGCGACGTTTCGTTGTTTCATTCAACTGTGCATTCAAGAGAAAAACTTCAATATTGAAATGCCAGTGACCCAAAGTTGACTAATATCTGGGTGCCTTTGCCTTTTGCGGCTTTTAACTAAGAAAAAGAAAAAAAGATCTTGTTCATTTTACGACTTTCGTCACACATTAACGAGCAAGGTTCAAAAAATACGTGTTATCTAAATATTAAGTGCCTGCACCTTAGTAAGTGCCTACCGTCGGCCGTCTGTAAGTGGATGATGTAATGCTACTTTTTATCTATAATGGCCTATGTTAATTAAATTTAATCAGGTTCATGATAAGTGTATCACCACACTTTAAATTACAAAATGAAACTATGCACTACATTATATAAATACTAGCAACCCGCCCCGGCTTTGCACGGGTTTATTAGGGAAAATATAATATAGCCTATGTTTCTCTGAGATGTGCGGCTTATTTTTTGCCGACGTCTTCAACAAATATCGTTATATTTTAGCCAATAAACAGAAAAATTCAAAAACTAAATACGAAAACCTTCCTAAATAATCACTATCTATAAGTGAAAACCGCATAAAAATCTGTGCAGTAGCTTTTGAGTTTATCGCGAACAGACTGACAGACGCGGCATAAGATTACAATAATTTAATGCTACCGTTTAACAGGAAAACGATTATCATTTTTAAACAGAGCAAGTTGGTCTGCACTTTATTGCATAGTTCCTAAGGTTGTTAATTATTTTAAAGTGCTCAAAGATTATAACCTGCTGTGCGCTACTCTATTCTATGATAATAGCGGATTTTTTTTCAATACAAAAAAATATCTTAGCGTGACTTCCTCCTCAAAGAATTACATGGTGATTAAACATCGAGTCGATCTATTTTTACTAACGGTTTGGTGACGGAAGAAGAATTATAATTTGCGCTGTCATCTGAACAAATTCAGTCACACCCAAATATTAATAGGGTACATTTGTAGGTTATTGAACTTGTTCTTTGCGAGGCTTTACTTATCAGGAAAATGTAACCTCGTTGTTTATTAAATAAATTCCGGACTCAAGCCTACGGGATTACTCGTAGACCTACTTTCGTAGGTGTCTAAAGGCGCGTCTCCACCAAAATTGTTGGCAATTTCAGTGTTTCCAAATGTTTGCAACACTTCAAAAAATCGCCAACTTTTGTTTCCATTGTGTCTACACCGAGTCGCCAACAATTTGAAAAACTTCGAACTAAGCGTCACCTTAAAGTCAATAAATATTTGCAACAAGCCTATTCTTTTGACATTTACCGCCAAAAACGGAAACACTGTTCTCAACATTTGTTAACAATTTTGTTGCCAACACAAGGAAATTACAGAAACTTCGGTGGAGACCCGGCTTAAGCCAAGTCCGAAAATTGCTAAAGTTTGCACTTTATTTAGTTTACATCATAATAAATATTAATGATTAATTCATTTATAATATTGATTGGTACAGCGACAGAACTTGTATAAAAGAAATGACAATTATATGTCACACTAGCTGAACCCCGCGGTGTTACCCGCGGTTATTGTCGTACCGCGGGTAACGCCGCGGGACAAAGCTAGTCTAAGAAAGTAGCCTATGTTACTCCTTAGATTAGGCCTTATTGAAAGTTTAGAGAAACTATAGTCCCAAAATTAAGCATATTAAATTGATTAGTGTTGGAAGAAAACACTGTAACAAACAACTTTCTATACATGCTCAAACTTTTTTAATTGTGGAACCAGACGACACAATAAGGTTTGATGAAACAGACAAAAAAACAGTTATTTGCAAGAAATACAATTTATGCACACCAGTTCACAGATTTTCGAATTTTCTTATATAGCAAAACATATGTTTTTAAGCAAATCGAACAATTCGGTGGTTACGGTAAATGTGGCTGGTTAATTGGCGTCAATTCGCACTTCATTGACCCTGGGTTAGGGACGCATAGTAGAAACGAATGTCGAACACCGATGTCGATCCGGCAGAATGACGTCGATTAATATAGAGGCATCAGGCGACATTACATATGTGTATGTATAAAGTGTCAAAGACAATTCATTATATTGAACTAAAAGCTGTTGCCTTCATACACCAAATGTGGACCATATTGTAGACTAGCTGACCCACGCAACGTCGTTTGCGTCTCCTATTTGCCTGTAGCGTGATAATTTTCCCCCGTTTTTGAAACATTCTTAATTGGTGCTCCGCTCCTATTGGTCTTAGCGTGATGACATATAGCCTTCCTCGATAAATGGACTATCTAACACTGAAATAATTTTTCAAATTGGACTAGTAGTTCCTGAGATTAGCGCGTTCAAACAAACAAACAAACTCTTCAGCTTTATATGTTAGTATATATGTATTTATTATACTCTTCTAAGATCTAATACTCGTAATCAACACATTTATTTGAATTATTTGGATAAAGATTAATATTAGGTATTATGTTGATAAAAACTCTTGGCAAATAACTCATTATTAGGTACCAACTCTTAGCGTCTTATACTCGTGATAACTTCTAAACGAAAGGTCCGATTGGGATGAAACAAAAAGTATTTTACTTCTACATAAATACCCTGGGTGACATAATGCTTAATTTGGATAAGGATTAATATTACGATACACATTTAACGTAGTTTCTTTCTTCAGACGATTTAATAAATTTTTTGAACACAAAATCGGTTATTGTGACTAAACCATGATAGTTAGATATATGCTCTCGCGGACTTTTTTTGTAGATCTTAATGAGACCTACAAACCCGTAATACATTATTTTGTTCTATTGTCAATAGTTTTTGCAGCGCACGCAAAAATAGGTTTTCGATTTCACACCTTGGGTTACGAAATAGCAATTTTCTTACGGATCCCTAATTTTTTTGAAAATAAAATGTAGCCTATAGCCTTCCTCGATAAATGGACTATCCAACACTGAAAGAATTTTTTAAATCGAACCAGTAGTTCCTGAGATTAGCGCGTTCAAACAAACAAACAAACTTTATAATATTAGTATAGATTTCATTGTTGTGGATATCAACATCGATGCGAAATAATGGCAATCATTTTGGCTATTGATAAATGTTCCTCATCTGGTCTGAAATTTGATGTCTGGTCTGAAATCCGTTTTGTCCGGACTGAAACTAGTTTTGTCTGGTCTGAAACTAGTTTTGTCTGGTCTAATATTAGTTTACTATTTCTTTAATCATGTACATTTACAATAGGTACAGGTATGACTGCCTATTATAATACCAAAAAAAAACGTCTTTTTTAACTTTTTTTTTTAGAAAAGTTGTGATTAGATGCATGGTATTGGCACATTCTATGTTATCTTTTTAAATGCACATAAAATCTGTTTTTTTTTACTTTACGGAATAGTTGGGAGAGCTGGAAAACTTCTGGACAATAATACAGCATATATATAGCAATAGTAACAATTTTTTTGTCTTTGCCATTTTGATTGGTACCAATTTTGGCCCTGTTCACTTAGTGAGACTTTCTTTGTCATCCGGAAATGATTTTCTTTTCGGATTAAGGTAACACAATGTCTTTTGCTGTAACATTTACACATGTTTTGACCTCCTTAACCCAACTAATGTCAACTAATGCTTGTTTCGTATGTACACCCAAGTGTGCAGCCGACATTGGATCGGTTAATCACAGGATGTATTTCAATAAGGTTTTTTTTTTCCACCACCACTATTTTCACCAACAGATTGGTACTGTCTAAAAATGATTTAAGTCACGTTAAGGGTTAATATTAGGCACCCAGCCATAAACCCAACCAAAACAAGTATTTAAAATGTTTTTACTGTAACCATTTAATAATTGACTTACTATTTGTTCTGCAATTAATTTATCTAGTATTTTAACAAGGCCCATTAACTAAGATAATAGAACAACATTAATATTGCCTTACTTTAATAAATAATTGACAAAGTAAACCAAATGGGCTAACTTTTAATGAATGAACTGTTGTTTGATGCCTAGAAACTAGGTTAATAAAATATTTCATGATCAGTGTGGTGAGTGATGAAGAATACCAAATGTTAACACCCCTAATCATCCTATGGGGTATAATGAGAGGCGACTTAGGGAGCACACTACATAAGACAACATCATTACAGTGAGAAGGAAAAATTTAACAGACCATGAAACCCTATACCAATTTATCCATCCATGACCATCTAGAGTCTAGATTCTAGACAGTGTGGTATAGTAGGCCAGAACCTTCTTTCTGAGAACATGGTAAGTTTACTGTTGATGATAATACCATTTCATACTGTTACACTTCACTGGTCAGCCATAGTCACCTCATGTTTTCCCAGTCCAAAAATGGTTACACTATTGAATTGATAGGCCTGTTGATTTAGTGGTTAGGGCCCTAACTATGGTTATGGGTTTGATTCGCACAATCAATATTTGTGGGTTTATTTATAAAGACAATTCGTTCTTAGTCAAGTTACAGGTAATTTATCTAGGTGTGTGATGTGTATGTATTTTAAAATAATAAGGCATGTTTATCAGCAGTCTAGTTAGATACCATACTACAAATTCTGCTTTGTTATAGATCAGACAGTCATGTGAAAGATGTAAGAGATTATTATTATTCATTCTAACCTTTTACTAAATACCAGAAAATATTTAAGTAGGTACTTTTATTGATATCAGTCTATTACTTGGGTTATGAGTAGGTATTTTACAATATTTATGCTCATAGTTTCATCAGCAGCATTATTTTAAGAGTAGTCTAACTTGTAAAAAGCAATTACTACATACATGTTGTCTAGTTGTCTGTAAGAAATCGCCATGAGCGATAAGACCGCCAATTGTCACATTTGTAAATTGCAACTCTTTTTTTTTCTATCTGTTATGATGTGTGTACAATAAAGATTAATAAATAAATAAAAAGTTATTTAAAATAGATTTATAACGTTTGGGATAGAAACAATAACTTAGAAAGACAAGTAATGAATTTATATTTAGAACAATATATAGAAAAAGTGTTAATTGAAGGGTTCTGAAATTTGTAGTTTCAATATTATGTTTCTAATTATTATATTGACGAAAACATACTTCAAAAACTTTGAACTAAAGTTACAGAAAATACTTAAAACTATATAAACGTAGTGATACGTGGACAATTTAGTCTATTTAATAAATAAAGATAAAAGCTTGCTCGTAACGTAACAACAGATATTGCTGTGATTCATCGGGCGGGAAGTCGGCACTGTTAACTTCGCTAGTTAGTGGAAAACTGGTTACGGATCTAGACTTAAATTAAAACAAGGTTTAATATCTATTCCCTTAACTTATGAGAATAAATTGAATTAGGGATTTAGATTAGAACCTTGTCGAGGACATCTATTAACTCACAATAAGAAATGTATTGTCATAAATGTCACGTTTTACTGCAAAGGCGGAGTCGAGCCGACCGTCAGCAAGCTTGGGCGATGGCGGTCAAGTAACGGCGGCTTCAGTCACTACTCATCACCGACCGTATTATATTGAATTAACTTCTAAGAGAATCTTATGCCGATAATTGCGAAAGTCTGAGAACTTACCACATGACATCGATAGATTTAAGCAATTTATAACATTCACTCACAACACAAAACACTACGCATCCACGAATCACGATTTAGTTTGACAATGACAGGCGGATCACTCGGTTGGTTCGACACCTTTCGACACTCGACACTAGCGCCACGTAGGTATTGAAACTTAACTCTAGTGAAGTTAGGTGCATAACTAGGCATGTCACATTCATCTGTTCTTTTATCTGCTCTAGGTTCCAGTTCCTAACAATTGGCAAATATTTTGACGGAATACTCTACCAGTCTACCTAGGTCACCTACTCATAACGAGAGTATTTTAGTTTTTTTAATATACGGTAGAAATATATTATAGTACTAGCTGATCCGGCAAACGTTGTTTTGCTTTTTTTTTAGACACAAAAAATTTCATCAAAATCGGTCCAGTCGTTTTTGTGAATCTAAACCATTTCCAGATCCCCTTGAACACACACAAAAAATTTCATCAAAATTGGTCCAGTCGTTTAGGAGGAGTTCAGTCACATACACACGCACACAAGAAATATATATATTAAGATTGTAGAACTTACTGTCGTGATGATTTCTAAATAGTACACAGTTAAGTACTACTTTAAACTACTAAAGAAATATTCTCTTTTAAAGTTTGCCCCTCGGAATGTAACCAAAGTGTCATCGGCGTGACAGATTACGCCCAATCGGGATGGAAAGTCTCCTGGAAGGCTTCAGTCGTACCCTATATTCCACAGGAAGGTGCTCCTCTATATGGTCTGCTACTAGCCACCTCTGGCATTTTTATCTAAACTCACCCCGTGATATGATAGTATTGCCCCTGCCATTCAGATGCATCTATGATGCATCTGAATGGCAGGTTGTTGAGTGCGTAGGCCACGTCCCCGGCATTGTAGTTGGGTATGGTACTGTTGGTCGTAGCTCAGGCAAATGATAAGCGCAGACCTGGGGGTTATACCATTTGCCACCCTAGCAAAAGCAGGCCAGTGTAAATCTTTAGTGTCATGAAAGAGCTATCCTTAAATCGCAGATAACTAGAAATTCGTAGGGGTTCAGGAATTTTATTTGTAGATTACACCTAGTTCTCTAGCTATAAAACTACACACTGTATGTTTTTTCTTAAGTTTTAATCGGTCCCAGTTGAACATAGCCACATCACTGATCTTTCTGAAGAGGCCAACCAGTCCAACCACGGGAACTTGCGTTCCACCTGTCGTAGGAAAAGACCCTTAACAATTTTCTGCAGGAAGCTCAGAGGAGATTCTCCAAAAGATACTTTTACTGATGTACTCGGCTTTTCGATTTCGCGGATTTTTTTATAGTTTACTGGTGGCAATTAAGTGAACCCGCTACTGCACGACTAATAAAATGTGCTTCTGCAATAATACCAACTAATACATCGATAATAACTTCTGGTGGCTAAAAATCAGAGAGGTGGTTCTTTGCGATATATTGAGATTAGTAACGTCATCTTTACAATCTTATAAATTGAACAAGCGTAGCAAGAACATAAAAAAACGTAATAAGTCATACTCATCCTTACGTTCGGTAATCAATATTAGGATTTAATGAATATATTTGAGGAAGTACAAGGTACATTGGTAACACATCCATTGTATTCTATTCTGCCACTCAGAGCATATTATATACATAAAGGGAGTGCTGAACGAGCGTGATCGGAGTAGAGAGAGAGAGACTGAGTTTGGTTAGAGTCTGTCTCTCTCGCGTAAGCTTCTGATTGGTTGATGTATTTTCCACCAAATCAGTCATCATCACATCACCCAATCAGTTTGCATGATAGTAGATGCAGTAAGAGAGACAGACTCTTTAAATTAACTCAGTGTATTTCTCTACTCCGATCACGCTTTCCGCTCGTTGAGCACTCTCTCTCTGTATGTATATTATCTAAGTTTTGCTACGACTGGCTTCAAAAGGCTAGAACCCAAGGCCATAAAATATAGTTTCAAGCTCGAAATACACTATCGGATGCGGCTGACGGACGCGGCTGACAGCCGTAATCTATAGCATGAATTTACATTGAGGTGTGCAAACTATCGGACGTAAGTCGCGGACGTAACCTTTGACTGAGCTTGAGCGTTCGGACGTCCGAAAGGAATCTGGAGCGCTGGATGATTTTGTCGCGTCCGTGTCAGTGTTGCCAGAAGGTTACTTTTGTAAACTTACACAAATGAAAAGTTTACTTTTTAATGACTTTTCGAAAATTGTAGAATTAACTCAATTTTTTTTTTTTTTTTTTTTTTTTTTTTATGTATGGCCCGCCAAAATGACTCTACTCTGCCTGATGGAAAGCATAAGCAGAATCCAAGAGTATTGGTCGCCATACTCACTGCGAATGCAGACAATGCAGTATGGCGACCCACACCATGGCGGCCTAGTGATGCTGCTGCATCTTTTAGTCTAGTCAACAAGTATGGAACTTGTTGACTAGACTATTTGGGCCTCCGGTCTCGCACTCACCAACGAAACACGACAGCACGAACGTGGTCATTTTACGTTGATTTTCTGTGCGAGGGTAGTACCGCCCCGGTCGAGCCGGCCCATTCGTGCTGAAATCAGCGTGGCTCTACTACCTCCTAGATTTCTTACATTGCTCTAATGTGATTATATATTTACTAAAACTAACGACGTGGGACATTACTATAAGGTTCTGGCACTTTACTTTCTGGTTTATTGTTAAACTAGTATCATTAATTTGCCCGGTATTAAGTTTTTAAAATCAACTTCAAATACTTCTGCTGGTATTTTTTCTTCATCTTGATCGATTATCTTTGTGGATGTAGATGTATCCTGATAATTTAAATATTTTCAAATATGTATAAACATAGGAGTCATAGGACCTTACAACAACTTGTTTTTTCGACTATATTTAGGGTTGAAACCTTAAACATTCTTAAATTTGCTGCCAATCTATTGTAACACGACTTGCTGTTGCTAGTTCGACTCTTTAGTAAGTTTATTGTATGTCTAAAGCTACGTTTCAAAACAGGTAATTTGTACTCGGCAAAGCAAAGTGTACATTTTACTAAGCCAAAACATTTATCAAGGCCTTTACCGAAGGGTAAAACGGTTGGAAAATATGTATTTTCTAAATTAATTGAGATACTTTAAATGTACGTACTAAAAGTCATTATATAATTTTTGTGATTTTTCTAGAATATCTCTGTCTAACTCCTAAAATTCATCAAATCTAGTGACAAAATCACTAAGTCAATTACAACAAAGTCATTACATAATTTTTCAGTTTTTTTTTTAGAATATCTCTGTCTAAAATCACTAAAGTGGCAACACTGAAAACGTCCGCAAGCAACGTCCGAAGAGACTGTGCACACTTTTATTTTATGTCGCGGCTGTAAGCCGCGTCCATCAGCCGCGTCCGATAGTTAGTTTGGAGCTTTATTTTCTGCCATTTGCTGTCAAATTCATGTCAAAATTGACAAATTATAGAAGACTTGCTTGATGTTGTTGGTTTATATTTAAAATATTAAAGAACAGGCAAAATGTTAACGAGACACTATGTTAAAATCGCAAGTTATTCAAAAGCCCTTATACGCAATAATATTTTAGTAAATAAAAAATATGATAATGGTCTATGTTTACATAATTTAAGTAGAAATATCCAGTTGACTAGGTGAGGTTAATTTTTATTCGTGTTTTATCTGCTTTACAATACTTTTTCTATACAATATAGATTATACTATTTACAGGACACTTGCCACTGTTCGCAATAAATCTTCAAATAGCACTAAAAATCAAACGTTAGCAAAAACACCACCAGAAAATAAAAGGCCTGGACAAATACCTGTTTTGTCTTCAGAAGAAATTCTTGAAAAATTTATGGGCAGTCTTAACACAGATATATACCAAAAAAATAGAGTTTATAGGAATGATTTTATGCGAGTGCTAGCCAAAGTGAAAGAGTTAAATTTTTGTACTAAGAAACAAGGTTTACTTTTGATCCGATGTTGTGGAGAACTGATGCCTGATGAGAGTCCACCTTCTAGGATGGCTTTGGTGGAACAAGTTTGGACTACAATTACGTAAGCAATTTTTCTTTAGCATTATCAACAATTGGTTTGTTGTTAGAACATTACAGTTAGAAAGAAAATATTTCTTTGTTTTTGTTTGTCCAAGAAACTACATATTATAGTGATGGTTAATTTCTCTTCTGGTATTTTTAGCCCATGTGTCTCTGGGTTCTTTTTGCTATCATTTATTTGATTACCATAGTAAAGGCTTTGCCTAATTTGGGACTAGAGAGTTGAGTGTGAGATCACTGGAGGTATTATTATTATTACAGGATATCTGGTTAGTAAAAGTTTGTATTGCTGCAAAGTGGCTTATTAGTCTGTATTGCTTAAATATACACATGAATAAAACCATATGTCTTTTACAAATATACCAACCACTAAACAAATAGTAGTGTAATAATTAATTGACAGTATGTCTAACTTTTCTCTCTTAGTTTCTTTTCAACTTTTTGAATCAACTACAAGGTTCAATTTTCAAAATCATTCAATGCATGCATGTCCTTGATATTTGAATATTTCGACATGGTTAACAAACAAAAACCCAGTTCTCACAATCTCCTAACATTGATGGTTGTAAATAAAGATGTCACCAAAAAAAAATTACAAAATAATTTTGTAATAACTGTTGCAGGCCCCATACCAAATTTCAAATAGAACATTACAATGAGTTGCTGAAAGTGTACATTGCAAACAATAGGACTTTGACTGCAAGTTCATTCTTGACTAAGATGGCTCCCATTTTACCTACTGATACCACTTATGAACTAATATTGAGAGCTCTTGGAGAGGTAAGGATCATAATTTTTTAAGGATTCTGGTTATTTTATATTACAGTTTTTAAGTACTTACTTTAAAAATGTCACTATCCAATGACATTTTTTTTTTCAAAGGCACTATGCCTAAAAAAATGTTTTTAAGCTATTGTATAGCTTTTTTCGCGGGCTTTGAGCGCGGGGACCGAATCAAGAAATTCCGTAACATAACGAAAATAAAACCTGACATCCGAAGCTCGCACGGATCGAGACGAGCTGCTCCGAATGACGAATCAACGAATATGTCTGTCTCAGAGACAGACAGACAGATTCGTTATAATGCCACACTCACCGCATGTGCGCCCCGTAAGATTACATGTTCAAAAAAGAAAACTGTGAATAAAACAACCCGTTCCCAACCCCAATAGTTAAACCTTTTATAGTATGCTGTGTAACTAAACCATATAGCTACTTAAAAAAAGTGATCAACGCTATTTAGTGACGATGTTGGTACTAATTTAATAGTTTAGTATTTTTCATTCACAATATTAAACCTACATACTGCATAAATAAAAAATAAATAAATAATTATAATTGCAAAAGTTGATAAAATATGCTATGCAATAGCTTTACCGCGGCAGTCCCCGAGTTTTTTATTTCTAGTTAAGCTTTCAGACATCAGTATAAAGTAAGTTGGATAAAAATTGTAAATGATTAAAGGACGAAAATTATCCCACTATTGCCTCAAAATCATAAAACAAATATTTATATGGGAATAATTTTATCTTCATTTATTGCTATACTTTATTAGTAAAGACAAAAATAACCTTTTTTTATTTTAAAATATTGTTTAAAATTTTGTTACAGGCTGGTGATTTGAACCAATCAACTGAAGTAATATCTAATATGAAATCTCAGGGTTTGCCAGCTAGTGAACATGTATTCAACTCCCTTATTATTTGTCAAGGAAAACTTGGGTAAATTACTTAACTTACTCATTAAATTTGTTTCTAATTGTTTTCTCACCACAGAAGAGAGAAAGAGAATTGTATTTATTAACTAGCTGTTGCCCGCGGCTCCGCCCGCGTGTATGTCGGTTATCGCGGCAAACAGTAACCTATGTGTTAATCTGATGTATCTTTTATACTTATAAAATAACATGTCCTGACTGACTGACTGACTGATTCATCATCGCCGAGCGGAAACTATTAAACTTGGGAATACAAAATTTGGTGAGTATGATCGTTTCATTAAGTAGATACCCATTAAGGAAGGAATTTTGGAATTTCTACCCCCAAGGGGGTGAAATAGGGGTTGAAAGTTTGTATGGAAGTCCGTCATTTTTTAAGTTAGAAACATGAAACTTTATTTTTGGGCTACTGATTAAAAATGAGTAAACACGTATTTAAGCGTTTCTAAAAGATAGAGCGGATATTCTACTCCTTAAGGGTGAAATAGGGGTTGACGTTTTGTATGTAGGTTAGTCTGGAAGTCCGTCATTTTTGAAGTTAAAACATGAAAGTTTATTTTAGGGCTATTTAAGAAATATGAAACTTTATTTTTGGATTACTTATAAAAATTTGTAGATATGTATTTCAACGTTTCCTAATATTCCCTAAGGGGGTGAAATAGGGGTTGAACTTTGTTTGGAACTTCGTCATTTTTAAATTAGAAACATGAAACTTTTCTTTTGGTTTGGGCTACTGATTAAAAATGAATAGATACGTATTTAGGCCTTTCTCGATATTCTACGCTGAAGAGATGAAATAGGCGTTGACATTTCGTAAGCGGGTTAGTCTAGAAGTCCGTCAGTTTTGAAGTTAGAAACATGAAAATTTATTTTAGGGCTATTGATAAAAAAATAGGAGATACGTATTTAAGCGTTTCCCAATATTCTACCCGTAAGAGGGTGAAATAGGGGTTGAAACTTTGTATGGAAGTCCGTCTTTTTTAAGTTAGAAACATGAAAAATTATCTTTGGGCTAATAGTTAAAAACGCGTAGATACTGTCTCTGGATATTATATCTACCCCTTTTTTTGTGCGGAAATTCCCTCGGATATCACCAACTGGTGGTTATGTCGGACTCGAACCGACTAAAAACCGCAGACCGTCTCGGGTTCTAGAAACCAGGGAACCAGAGCGCCCTCAAAAGGAAATCCCATAAATGATATTTCTACCCCTAAGGGGTGAATTAGGTGTTGAAATGTCGTAAGTAGATTAGTTTGGAAGTCAGTCATTTTTAATTTAGTAGCCTGAAACTTTGTCCTTAGGCTTTTAAGTACAAATAAATTAATACCTATATCATCATTTATGGGAATTCTATTTCTAAAGGGGTAAAAATAAGGGTTGAACGTTAGTATGAAATCCTTTTTAATGGGCTATTGATTAAAAATAAATAAATAGGTACGTTTAAAAACATTAATAAATTATTCATACATACTTATACAGTTTTAATTAAATATATTGTAAATAATCAACTTCCACGCGAGCAAAGCTGCGGGCAACAGCTAGTAAGCTATATTACTGTAAAGTTTCATCCAATTCCGTCCAGTGCTTTTTGCGTGATGAAGTAACAAACATACACCCTCACAAACATTCGCTTTTATAAATTAAATTAGTGTGATGTGATAAAATCGAATACGAAAAACAATGTTAAATTTATCACTACAGTTAAATGAAAAATAAGACATAACGAATGAAGCTTATTTTCAAAGCGTAAATAAAATTAAATTAATTAAGTATCTACAACTAATTCAACGAAAAAAATGGAAGGTATCTACAACTTACTAAAATAAATTAAAACACCAACAAATAAGGCTAAGTAATTAAATATTTGCAACGAAAAACATCTGCTTACCTATGCCTATACCAATAACCTACCAAAATCCTATAAAAAAGTAAATTATAGGTACCTAGGTACCTATGCTATAACCTTACAAAATTCTAAAAATACCGAGAAAACCAATTAGTATCTACAAAAGACTATTTGCTAATTATTTAGGTACAACAAAAATCGCAAAAAAATTTAAAACTTCGTTTTAAAAAAACTGACTTCAAAAACTAAAAAGTATCAGTTAACTTAATTTGCATGTGCTACCTAGGTTTGAAGTCAGTGCCAAGCCAAATGTAATAGTAGGTATCACACTCGCTACATTTCGAGACGAACGTCAACGACGTCACCGACGCTTCAGTTGTTTTGTACTACGCGAAGAGCAGCTATCCCGCTCAAGGTCACGCGCGGCGAGTGCGGTACCTACTATTACATTTTGGCTTGGCACCGACTTCAAACCTATGAATAGGTAGCACATACAAATTAAGTTATTAGGTACTTTTTAGTTTTTTCGGTTCGGTTTTTTTAAACGAAGTTTTTTTTATTTTTCACTTTTTAGTCTTTCTCAAGTCTCTCGTCATCATTTCACCTAAATAACTTGAAAGAATACGACTAAAGGTAACATACATGCTGTATAAAATCGAAAGGACTTCAGGTATTTTTTTGTAATAAAATCTCAAATGGACTATCTTCTATAGGTTACTATAATTCAAGTGATTTGAGGTAAACTGACTATCTGAGGTTAACTCTGATATCGTTAAGACCCGTTTTATATATTATGAAATTAAATGATGTCTACAGAATATGAAGGCATGCAGACAATTGATTTAAGTTCATTGCAGGCGCTTACATAAATTTGAGGGTTTCCTTCGATTTCCTTAGGATCCCATCATCAGTTCCTGATATGGTGGCCATGGGACCACATGGGGAGCATACCCTTTCGAATACAAAAATAATTTCCAAAATCGGTCCACAAATTGACGGAATAATCCGTGTACATACATAAAAAAAAATATACCGATGAAATTGAGAACCTCATCCTTTTGGCAGTCGGTTAAAAAAAATATACCGATGAAATTGAGAACCTCCTCCTTTTGGAAGTCGGTTAAAAATACAGAAGAAATATTATAATACCAAGTAATATTTATAGTAGGTAGAACAAAAATCAAGTAAATAGTTCCAAAAATAACTTTTTATCCGAATTTACATTCAAGAACTACTACTGAGTTTTTAAGTCGATTTGGGTGCGTGTGTCGCGTAGGGAGCCGACCGACCGCGCGGGTACTGCTTTTTAAACAATTTGGACGTGTTTGGTAACCTACGCAGGGCAGTACTATGTATTAGTTATTCTGTGGCAGGGCGCAGGCCACGCGCCCGCGCTGCCTTTCGGGTACCTATCATAAAGATGTTTTGTATCATTTTCTGGTAAATTATGATGAACTATTATGTTATATGTTCAAGTATTTTAAACTTAAAATAAATATCATAAATATATAGTATATATTCTAGTTTTTGGTTCAGTATCAATAAGAGCATCCTCCCAAAAAAATCTAAATTTCTTTAATGTACAGAATTGATCTTATACACTTTTCTTATGCATTTAAAAGTAATCATATTACGTACCTATTGTAAAGTTAGTTACTTGATTCCAAAAGATGTCGCTGTTTTAAGCACAGTTCGTCAGTGAGCACAGAAACAATTTTCAAGAAAATGTAATTGCTTTAGTATCGATTAGAGAGCCCTCCCAAAAAATCATCTAAATTTCTTTAATGTACAGAACTGAACTGTTACATTTTTATTATACGTTAAAAAGAGTAATCATATTACGTACGTATTGTAAAGTTAGTTACTTGATTCCAAAAGATGTCGCTGTTTTAAGCAAAGACATTTTTCAAGAAAATTTAAAACAACCTTTTCTATGGAAAGAGAGAACAAAAAACAAATACCTACCTATCAAATACTAACTATATACCACATTAATCACAATGCTTGTGCATAAAACGTTCCCACGATTATTTTGAATATTTAAGTCATGCGGGCACAACCAAACCCACAGATTCGACGTCTACAGAGAGATATAGATATTCTTTTTCCTATGGATAGAGAGGTTGCGATAAATCAAATACTTAATGCTACACCGAATTATACGTAATACGTTCTACGATTATTCCACGATATATTAATCAAAGTGTTATTAATTTCGCATGGCTGGCAATAGATGGCAGTACATGTTGTTTTACGTAATGATAAATTCTTTATAATTTTTTTTTCCAATAGATAGAGAGATTGTGATAAATTAAATACTTTATGCTACAATCTTCAGAGTATCTCCTTTCTAACAAAAAAAGAATTATTGCGATCGGACTACTCGTTAATGAATTACAATTAATTACACATTTTGACTTTCATCTCCCCTCCCAAGGAATCCGTCCGGAATTTCGGAATAAAAAGTATCCCATGTCCTACCTCGGAGTATGAACTCAAATCATGCCAAGTTTCATTTGAATCCATTCAGTAGTTTCGGCGTGATGCGCGGCCAAGATACAGACAGACAGACAGACAGACAAAAATGAAAAAAAAAATAGTTTTCGTTTCAGTATCGATAACAGAGTGCGCTCCAAAAAAATTTTCAAAATATCTTCAATGTACAGAATTTGACCTGTTACATTTTTATTATAAGTATAGATGTCTTATTAACGGTTTGAAGGATTTTGAGAGTGAGAATGACACACAATATTAGAACAAAAAAAGGCAGTCAGGTGTTTTGTTCTTTTTTTTAAATTAATTGTGAATGATCTTTATTCTTATTCTTTTTTGTTTTATATCTGAATTATAGGACTAAATGTATCATTTCAGAAACATCCAAAATATTCAAGAAGTGCTATCCATGATGAAATCTCTAAAAATAAATCCTACTGTTGACACATACACGGCAATATCAAGATCATTAGCCTTTAATAAAAAAATTGACGCAATGATCGCTAATATGACTCAAGCTATCAGGCTAGGATTTCAGTTCACTGAGGAACATATTATGGAAATTGTTAAAACTTTATCGGCAGTCACTTGCTATACACCAATATCTCAGGTATGTAAAATTTCTTCATAAACGTTTATTGCCATAGCTACTTCATAAATAGGTTTTGTTTTTTTATTTTTATATTGAATAGGGGCAAACGAGCAGACGTAAGCCTGATGGTAAGCGAATACCGCCGCCCATAGATACCCGCAACACCAGAGGCGTCACAAGTACCTTGCCGGCCTTTTAAGAAGGAGTATGCTCGTTTCTTGAAGGTTTGAAGGTCGTATTGGTCCGGGAATACCGCAGGCGACAGTTTGTTCCACAGTTTTGTTGTGCGAGGCAGAAAATAAAGTATAAATAAATGATGTTTCAATGGAAGGAAGGATTCTTTGTCTATGAAGATTCTTTTAGTAAATAATAATTTTATTTTTCAGGTCCTCAAATTTCTTCCTGCAGAAACCTTACGAACACCATCCATATCACCATACATGCAGAGTGTTACAACTATGTTAGTCTTCCAAAACCATCCAATAGCAGCCCTTGAGATTTACAAGTGTCTACCCTTGCCATCATTTGGGCCCAAGGATGATAGAGGCTTGCATGGCCGGAGTCTTGTCAGGGATTGTGTCAAGGCTGCAATAGTAAGTGGAATTATGTAAAAATAATCTTATTAACACCCTTAAAAAGGCACCACAGTTGAATGTATCCTTGTAGGTACTGTAAAAACTGAACAATGCTCAGAGCTTTGATCTCGAACATGTGTGCTAAGAATGTGAGTGGAAAATACGAGAGTTCTGTTGTTATTTAACGAAAGAGCATAATTGACTAGAAACAAGAATATTATGTGTCTTATAGTCCATTCGTTTTAAGAAAATAGTGACACTTGCATTAACGCCTCCTGACCAATTAGGGTCCAGGAAATTATCGATAAGTACGAAAGTTGAAAGTTTCATTTCATTGTTTTAAACAAGTAAAATTATTTAAAAAAAAACCGATTGTTTTAGATGTTTTACTTTTAATTTTGTTTCTTTTTGTAAATTTTGATGTACCCAGTGTCACTCTCACGACTAAGACACCACTCACATAAAAATACGACAAGCCGTTTAGGCTCTAGGGCGTGCCAAAGAAATATACATACATACCATACACTCTAAAACATAACCCTCCTTCTTTCGCAGTCGGGTAAAAAAAAAAATTTTTCTTTCAGCCTTCCAGCATAATAGGTCTCATCACGCAGGATTTGATGACAACAGGACGAAATCCTATTGCTTTGCAAAACGCAGCTGAAGCTGCTCTCCAGCTTGGAAAGACCCCTCTAGCCTTGGACATGTTAACTAGGATGAAACAGATAGGTTTGCCTGTCAGGCCTCATTATTTTTGGCCCATTTTGCTGCATAACGCTAAGACTTATGGCGAGAAAGGTAATGTAATATTCATTGTTTGTTTTTAAACCTCATTGGTTTCATATCCGTAAAGCCTGAGAAGATCATTTCGTATTTTTAACAACTGAATAGTCGAAGATACAAATATCCGATATTTTTTTACAGTTACATAGTAACACGGGCCACCGAACGGAGTAGAATAGCCATAGCGTCTTTTTTCGATACAGAACAGTCTGTCATTTTTTTTTTGCGGGGGGAAATCACACATATAGACATGTACATTTTAGACGCGCACATAACAACTAAAAGAAAATATTCAGAACTTCACACACACAAATACATTCTGTGTCATAACAGTAACGCGTAGACCCATTTGGATTTATACTAAGTGGAACGCGTATGGCTACTCCCTACTGTGTAGCTCTATACAGGGTTACTGGTTAAGTCTTCCTATTCCCATTAAGGGCGTGTAGTTTACATAGTTTCTGACTGATTTCACTATGAAACACCCTATCCTAAATCTAACCGTTTTTGAGATATTTGCATTAAATAGTTTAAAAAAACGATTTTCGGCTGTCTGCTTAGATATTTTGAAATGTGTAGGTCTTATTATTACTATTATTTGATTTTAACATGTAAAATAAGATACTTTATAACCTTAATAACCAATATTATACGTAGAATGAATAATTAAGTCGTTGTAGACGGTTAAAACTAAAAAATAAAAAAATAAAATACGAAGTTACTTTTTCTTCAATGGATATGCATTGAAGATATCTAAAAAAATCATTATGACGCCTGTTTTGCAGATGTACTTAAAAATATCTACGTTTCAACAGCTATCCAACGAGGTATAAGAATCTAGGGCTTTATCAAAAAATTATAAAAAAAAACTTAGTTGCGAGCCACCAGGTCGCGATTCCAACGATTTATGCACGTGTGAGTGAGAAAAATAGTGTGTATAAAGTAGTTTGTGTACGTTTTGTATTAACTTGTTACTGTTCGTCTGCTTATGTGATTCGTCCGTGGTAGATATGATATTATTTTGGTCTCTGTTTCCTACTGGACTTGGCTGTGTTTTTGGACTGTTTCTTCTGATTTGTGACTGCTGTGCTTGTAAATTGGACTCTGATTTGTGCTTGTGATACGGGACTGTTGAAGATGACGACCTTCACGAATGAGGAATATGCTGACATGTTAATTTGCTACGGATACTGCAATTGTATGTCCGCACATGCTCGTCATGAGTACATAAAATGCTATCCCAGGCTTCAAGTGCCGTATGTAGGAGAATTCGACGGAGTTTATTGAAAACTTCGCAAAACTGGCACCATTTCAAAACGACGTTCAGATTTGGGAAGACCTCTTCAACAGTTCAGTATCACAAGCACAAATCAGAGTCCAGTTTATAAGCACAGCAGTCACAAATCAGAAGAAACGGTTCACAAAAACAGCCAAGTCAAGTAGGAAACAGAGATCAAAATAATATCATATCTACCACGGACGAATCACATAAGCAGACTTAGGGTCTGTTTCACAATGTCCAAGTAAAGTTCTGAATAAGCTACTTGCCACTTAACTGACAAATAAAATCATCGTTGGCGTTTCACAATCTTCAAATAAGCTTAACTGGTAGATAAAGTGCTAAGTAAATTATAGGTTAGATCATCTGCCCAATAACGAAATTATTTGATGGTTAAGTTACTTGACAGATCTTTTTCAAGAAAGGATATCATTTTTGTGTCTTTTGAAATCGAAAAATATATAAAAAATGGATCTATTTAATGCGCTTGACGACGAATTAGATGACTTTTTTGATCGTATAACGGAGCCACGCAGAGATCCAGTGTTTCGACAACGCTCTAATCACATGGATATATGTATTTAATAATGAGGAGTGAGATTTAGATTTTATAAAGAAACAGTATATTATATCCATTCCCTAATTTAGGACAAAATTTCTTCTCCTACAGAAAGGTAATCATGTGTTTTGTGAAACAGACCCTTAGGGTCTGTTTCACAAAGTCTGAGTAAAGTATTGGTTAACTATTTAACAAATAAATTATCTGGCACGTTAAACTCCCTGTTAAAACAGTTTGCGTTTCACAATCGTCTAACCGTTAAGTTTATGTGTCAGTTTGTTACTTGTGAGATAAAACTGGCAACGTCGCATTTTGACATTGAAACAATTACATTTTTACAACTTCCTTTGTTGTAGTTCCCTAAGTTCTCTTTTATTTCGTTTTTTTGTTATTTTTTTGTAATTGATTTGTAGGTAGTGAAATGTCTCTTTACATAGGTAACATGTTATTTCTAATCTAACCAACAAAGATTAGAAATAACATATGTATGGAGACATTTCACTACCTATCCAAGTAATTGACAGAGAATATAACACATGATTACCTTTCTGTAGGAGAAGAAATTTTGTCCTAAATTAGGGAATGGATATAATATACTGTTTCTTTATAAAATCTAAATCTCACTCCTCATTATTAAATACATATATCCATGTGATTAGAGCGTTGTCGAAACACTGGATCTCTGCGTGGCTCCGTTATACGATCAAAAAAGTCATCTAATTCGTCGTCAAGCGCATTAAATAGATCCATTTTTTATATAGTTTTCGATTTCAAAAGACACAAAAATGATATCCTTTCTTGAAAAAGATCTGTCAAGTAACTTAACCATCAAATAATTTCGTTATTGGGCAGATGATCTAACCTATAATTTACTTAGCACTTTATCTACCAGTTAAGCTTATTTGAAGATTGTGAAACGCCAACGATGATTTTATTTGTCAGTTAAGTGGCAAGTAGCTTATTCAGAACTTTACTTGGACATTGTGAAACAGACCCTAACAGTAACAAGTAAATACAAAACGTAGGTACACAAACGTATTATACTCAAATTCCTTTCTGCACACTATTTTTATCCATAATATTTTATCGGTTTTTTTTAAACCGTTAAATTAAAATATCTCAAAAACGGTTAGATTTAGGACAGGGTGTTTCACAGTGAAATTAGTCAGAAACGATGTAAACTACACGCCCTTAACGGGAATAGGTCGACTTAACCAGTAACTCTGTATACAAATGTGACGAAAGAATCGTGATGATAAAATTAACCGACTTCAAAAAGGAAGAAGTTATCAATGTGTAAATTTGTTCTAACATGCGAATTTAGAACTATTGTTATATTTTTGAATATAAATTAAATTACCTTATTTGAACACGTTACAGGTATTATCAGTACCCTTGTCACAATGGTACAAATGGATGTGAGTATCGACTACGAGACGATCATGGAATACACATTGCCTTTCGTGAGTTTTACATCTCCACAAAATTTGATGAAGAAGTTTCTAGAAGCTGGTCTGACTGTGACAACGGTTTTGACCCCTATGATGGTTACGCTATTAGTTACTGGACAAGTTCGAGCAGCGTCGGAGCTATGTGAGTTATTTCTTAATTTATTGTAAGAAACCATGCATTAATTACGTCATACAATTGGTCGACAAAGTATGACATTGTATGGCACGGGTTTGAAAGGTCTTAATTGTCGTAATGTCATATTTCAAAATCTAAATTTCAATTATTAACACTAATATAACTTACCACTGACCTTTTTATAAAGTTTCATTTGATTTTATTTGAAAGTAGTTTTAATTTAAACAAAATTAATCTTAGAATTGTGAAGTTGCAAAAAATGTGACATCTCACTATGGGGTCGTAGAAAGTGACCAGCTGTGACAGAGAGAATATAAAAAAATTATGTAATATTATTATTATTCTAATTAAATTATCTAATTTATATTTAACAATAGAGAGAATATTTGTGTGCCCTAATTTATGGATGACCCCTATTCATTAAAAGTATTATTTGACTTTTACATAGCTCAAAGCGACCCCTAAAAAGTAGAAGTCTTAGATATAATAAGAAATAGCTTTACTAATTTTTTTTAAACCTCTTAGGTGAGTTATTCCAAGGCAAAGTCGACGCTGAAAAAATCTTACAACCTCTTCTGAAGGGCTACCTGATCAGTGCTGATGTGAAGTCAACTGTACACACATTAGAAGATATCAGTGCAAAAGCTTCAGACAAGAACAAAGACTGGGTTGGTCGGTTCCTCTGCAAGTTCATGGAGCATAAAAAGATTAAAGAGGATATTAGTGACATTCTGAATCTTATGGAGGTAATTTCGATGATTAACGGCCAAGACCTCCTAACTGATCGAGAATAAAACACTTATTTAGGAGGTCTTGGTAGTTATTCATCCATTGTTGATAATGATAAATCGATGCCTTCAATAACCCACTATTAATGCGCGTATCCACCGAAAAAAAGGTTTCAACTTTTGTGTTGCCAACACGTGTTGGTGATAAAAGTTTCTGTAAAGCCTAGTCTCCACCGAACAAAAGTTGATAAATTTTGTGTTGTCAACCTTTTTTTTGTTGTCAAATTTCGGTGGAGACGCTCCCATGGTGGAGCAGGTGTCCATGGGCGGCGGTAATCGCTTACCATCAGGCGATACGTCTGCTCGTTTGCCCGCCTATTCCATAAAAAAAAATTATGCGCGACACGTCATTCTACAATAAAGAAAATAATATATTTATCAATGTTTTTTCTCTCATGACTATTTTTTTTTTATATTTCCAGAGATTATCAAAAACATCATTAAGAATATCGACCGTTGCAGCTGACTATTGTATATATCGCTTGCCAGACAAATATAGTGAAAAAACTGTGTCAAAGTTTAGAGACCATGTTATGGGTCTTACTGATGATCGTGTCATTGATGATGGTGATATGTTTGATCAACAAATTGCTGTCCATCCGGTGAGTACAGTAACCATAAGTTAAACTTACGGAATGTTTATTGTATTGAATGTAAATATCAGTAATAAATAATCCATACTTAATCTTTGCTGACATTGTACATTCGAAAGTAACTCTGTCTGTCTGTCACGGCTAAACCACTTAACCGATTTAATCTTGGAAAATATGTAGATCATGAATCTAAAATATTCCATTTTATAATTTAACTAGCTGACCCGACGAACTTCGTACCGCGTCGTACCTTTGTTTCAAACAAAAAAATCGCCGTCCATCTTTGATTTTCTTATATTCAAACCTTGTCCTAATAATAACGAACATATAGAAGAAAGAATTATGCAATTTGGTGAAGGCGATCGGAAGTTACGCGCGTACATACATTTCGTGGAATCATTTTTATATATAGGTATAGATATATCTGAGACACGCAACTTCGGTTTGCGTGTCCAAAAGCGTAAATGTTTATGCAAAATTTTTCATTGATGCTCGCTACCTGTTGGTCGTAAGGTTATATACTATGTAGCCTATAGGCGTATTCGATATTCAAAAGTAAAATATATTCAACGTTTAACCAAATACACCTCAGCTTTATACTTTTAGTAACTTGTCAGTTTAGGAGACAGCATCAGTTGAACTGAATATAAAAATGTGCTAAATATTATTTCAGAAACAAATGAATGAAGAATCCCTCCGTGCCCATCTTGTGGAACTGGAAGCCAAGGGAATGAATACCAGAGGGGTGCTGAGAAAGTTGTTACAACAGTACTGTAGGGATGGTAACCTTAAAGCTGCAAGAGATATTGCTACGAAGTGTCAAAACGAAGGGGTAAGTCAGTGTTACAGTACTACGAAAATTACTAGCTTTAAATCTATAGTCCATTCGCATTTAGAAAATAGTGACAAATCGATCAAGCTCCGCCCACTGTCCAATCAGGTTCCAAGAAATACTCTCCACTGAGGAAGCCCTTTATATTAAGGTTACGCAAACCGCGTTACATTAATTCCTGTTACACGTACATACATGTAATTTGTAATGGAATATTCTAGACTTGGCAGACGTAATATTGTCTAAGAATTCTTAAGAATATCAAAAAAAGGTAAAGGTTGACTGGTAGAAAATGCCATCTGGCATTAAGTCCGCCTCATGCAAATGTAATGCAGGAAGTATTAATAAATAAATATCAATTTTCACACGACTACGGAAAAGCTAAAAGGGAGGGTAATGATTTTGGTATGGCTATGTACTATCGACAAACTTGAAACATGGCCCACTTTTTTTTTTTTATGTATCATATACATATCAAAATGATTCTACTCTGCCTGATGGAAAGCATAAGCAGAATCCAAGAGTATTGGTCGCCATACTCACTGCGAATGCAGACAATGCAGTATGGCGACCCACACCATGGCGGCCTAGTGATGCTGCTGCATCTTTTAGTCTAGTCAACAAGTTTGGAACTTGTTGACTAGACTATTTGGGCCTCCGGTCTCGCACTCACCAACGAAACACGACAGCACGAACGTGGTCATTTTACGTTGATTTTCTGTGCGGTCGAGCCGGCCCATTCCTGCTGAAATCATCAATCTACTACCTCTTTGCCGATAAATAATTTTAAACCGTGAAAACAACAAATATTTCCCTCCTTTACAGTGCATGCCGCACTTAGGACGTTTTGAATATTAAGCAAGCTACGTCAATACTGGTCGGAAATCTAAGCAATGTCACATTTCTCATCACTGCAGTAGATAATAATATTTTATAAAACAGTAATAATCAGATTTTGAAACCATGCTGCATGCACAACACGACGAATTACGAAAAATATCTCACATATCACTGCAACAGATAATTATCTGTGTAATTAAATGACAGATAATAAGGCTGTTACCATGGAAATACATATTAACGCGAATGTCGACCTAATTGTATTTGAATGTCTGTAAGAAAGTAAGATTAGGTGGGTCATGATTCAAATTTGTCGATAGTACATTTTATTAAAAGTTTTTGCGTGGTCGGGCTATAGCTTTTGAAACTTTTTCTTTTTTTAACCGACTTCCAAAAGGAGGAGGTACTCAATTTCATCGGTATTTTTTATTTATTTTTATTATTAAGATGTTACGGTGTTTATAACTTTTACTTTACAGAAATATCTAAAAAGTACTAACATTATTTTTATTTTTTTTCAATATTGCATCCGTCTTTTACCTATATTTCATACTCTAAAAGCTATATAGCTTAAACGGCGCTAGTTGTTGTAGTTCAAACTTCATCAAAACCTTTTTATAATTATTACAGATGTTTCTCTCAGCTGGCATGAAAGCCGCCATCTTCGATCTTCACGTCAAACTCGGCGAGCTGGACTTGGCAGAGCTAATGATAGCCGACCTCAACAAGACATCACCCAACTTTAATTTGGACGAGTTCAAAGTTATTGACTTTGCAACATTGATGGTGTATAAGAAACATATCCCGAAGGCCTACAACCTAATTCATGAGCAGTCTAAACAACGGTCAGTTATGTTTTATTTGGGAAATAAGGGGACAAATGAGCAAATTGATCACCACTTTGAACCCAATCACATACCAATTGGAACCACGGTGGTGTCGGTGGTAGGTGACTGTCTACAGCCACCTATAGATATCTGCTACTTAAGTTATTCGAGTCGTTCTGCTGAATCGGAGGAGGAAGGGCTCTAATGCAAGATTAATAACACAAAAGCTGACAACTTTTGTTCGGTGGAGACTCGGTTTTACAGAAACTTTTATCACCAACATGTGTTGACAACATAAAAGTTGTCAACTTTTGTTTGGTGGAGGCTTGGCTTTAGACAGCCATAGGTCTACTCATGGCTGGCCAGTCTGATATGACTTGCAGCCATGACAAATATTTCTGTGATGTACAATGAACAACCTGTATCATTCTCTTAAATCTGTAACTTATAATATGATGTTTATGTTAGTTATGTCTATACACGTAAAGCAAAAACTTTGTACCCCTTCTGACGAAAATTATGCGAACGGACGAGTATGCAATTTGTCACAATTAAAGTTTATATGTAAACCGATTTTGTATATTTGTTACCGTAAGATTGTCAAAACCGTTAGAATCTATCTCGCGAGATTGCAAACAGTCGAAAGATTGGTAGAACAGCATATGTCCCGCGCCGCCATATTTGTTTATTAATTCGTCTTTGTTGCCGAATGTAAAGTATTTATGGAATTTTAATTAATTTCATGCTGAAAACATCTCACAGCTTTAGAATTAGTTATATAAAATTGTTGTGACAGTAAAATTAATTTATGATTAATTAAAGAAGTTCTAACCTAATCTAAGTCTATGGCCATTGAAATGCCTACTGTAAAACCGACCAATCAAGAACAGTTGACAATATGACGCCCGTAAGCAGTATATCACAGTTGACAATCTATCGATAGTTTGCAATCTTGCTAGGTAGATTATAATCTAACGGGTTTTATAATCTTACGGTGACATAATATATATTGTTGATGTTCTTAAAATGATAAATAAATAGTATGGAGAAGTGCAGAAAGCTAGTAAATTAAAATTTAATGAATTATGGTCGAATTACGACTAGTTTTTATTTTGAAACCATGATAATAGACCCTGTATAGTTTGGTATCGGACTTTCGTGTGTGATATGAGACAAGTTATATGCTACTATTAACCAATCCAATTCATTAAATTATGATGGCCTGTAGATAATGTGTGACTCCATCTTTAAGTTTTGTTTGTCATTGATAGGTATAATAAGATTGTTATTTTTATCCCTATTTACAGGAAGATAAAAGGTGGGCGAAACATAACAATGAATTGCTGGCGATTGCTCGACGCTATAGCGGCCCAGGGGACAGAAAGAGACATTCGCGATATGTTCGACTTGCTTATAAAATATAACTACTGTAAACCCAGCAATGTCTTGCTTGGACCTCTTGTTAGAGTACATTTGAAAAGGTAAGACTTTTACAGGAATTCTGAGGAAGGAGGTCTTTTATTGTTTTGACCACGTGACTTAACGTTAAAATGACGTCATTTCTATACATCTAATAACGTTTGCGTTTGTGCAATACCAACTTAACTAAACCACTAAAATAGAATCAATATTGCATTTGTAATAGATTTTGCTTTCAAATATGTGTATTAAAAAAAACATTGAGGTCTGTTTTGGCACCCATTTTCTTAATTTGTTTTTCTCTTAATGAGAAATGTTATATGTAATCTGCGTTTTAGAAAATATATATGTTAGTCTCATGGGTGGCTATACTGACTGTTTAGTCTGAGATTATGGGTTTGTTTCCCACCCAGAACATATGACGGGCCAATAGTCCCGTCCATAGATCATAGACCAATAGGTCTTGTGGTAGTAAACCAGTTATCCAACGGTCATAAGGTGGGTTCGACTCCCGCTACTTATGCCATTGTGCTTTACATTGTATATAAATATATATTATTCCTATTTTTCTATTCTTTGCAGTGGGAATCTCGAAGAGGCTGTAGATAAATTTGAGCAATTGGCCGAAGAATACAGCAAGACGCCATTAAAACATGAACTTTTATGTAAAATCCTACAGAGCATGGGCGATGGGTACTCTGAGGATGTCTTCATAAATCTAGAAAAGGCAGATGGAAAGTACAAGAGGCTGGTACAGAGAGTTTTAGAAATAGATAGGAGAGTCCACGGGCCGGGAGATGTACAGGTGCAATTACATTCATTGCTATACTAGTTGTACATATGTTTAACCGACTTTAAAAAAGGAGGTGGTTATCAATTCGACAGTTTTTTTAAAAATAATATTTGTTGCTTCATAACTTTCGACTGGGTCAACCGATTTTTATGATTCTTTTTTTTATTTAAAAAGCTGGTGCTTCCCGTGTGGCCCATTTCAATTTGGTCCAGATTGAAGTCGGTTGTTTTTTGTTAAAATTTGTGATTATTGGTTGACTACTCTACTAACCACTAGTAGCATGATAATGACTGCACTGTTGGCCTAGTAGTTTAAGCAGACGCCTACTAGCGATGAGTGTTGTGGGTTTAAACTTAAATTGTTGTTCTGAGTCTGGGTGTTCTTTGTGCCCGCTTCATGCACATGTATGTTTGTAAAGTCCCCCGCGACACAGGATTCTTATTTGTAATCAAGGAGCTGTCTTTATAAATAAAGTGACTAGACCAACAGTCCTTTGGCTTTGGTTAGTTGTAGTCGCTTGACTGTTGAGCCGAAGATCATAGTGTAAATGAATACAATAATTTTGCATCATCATTGAAAAGGTCATTTGTAACAAGACTACAAAGGGTAGGTACATTTTTAAACAAATTGTGAGTGGATTATACGATGACGTAAAGTTAAAATTTATTTTTTGAGAGTCTAATCTTCAGTTATAAATTAATCAATGTATAAATTAACCAAAAGAGGAAATAGAGACTTAATAATTAAAATCATCATCATCAGCCAGTCCATTGCTCGACATATAGACCTCTCTCATTGCACATGTGGCGACTTCCACATACAGCAAAACAAGAAAACATATGACAGCGCCATCTACCGAAGAAACGTCGAACTACGGAGTAACGAAGGAAACTAAGAATCTACCAATCCTGAATCGCGCAATGAAAGTTCTCGCGCCAAATAATATATATACGACATCCCAACATCTACCGTTGGGTAGTTGGCCCGCCAGGCATGATCACCTCGCCTGGTCGTAGGATCCTCCCTTTGTGTTGGTGGGACATGACACCCGTTCCCTCCACAGTGGTGACCCCGACGTGATTGGAAGCAGCCTTCGAAGCAGCATCAGCTCGCCACCATCATGTTCACTCCCACAGCAAGTCTCACAGCCAGCCCGCAACCTCGGCCTCAACAGGATTACACCACACGCAGGAAGCGACTGCTCCAGCCTGGTTACCCCTACGGCCTCAACAGCGTCTAGGCACAGCACACTGCAGCTACGGTTCATGTGAGCAGGGCATATCTCTCCCGTCTACGCAGCAGCCAGCCACTACGCAGCAGCCGCCCCGACTCACTAGGGATCTCACCGCAGCACCGCGCACCGCCTGCCATCCCGACTCACTGGGATCAGCGGACTTCAGTCCCGACTCACTGGGACTAGCGGCATTCAGTTCCGACTCACTGGAACTTGCGGCACTCAGTTCCGACTCACTGGAACTACTCACTCCTGGAACTGGCAAGCTTCGCAACAGAGCACAGACAGCCGACTCATCATGTATCGACCTCCGGTCTTGGAGGGGAGTGATGTGGTGGCCTCCACATACAGCGCAACAACAACATAACATACTACAGCGTCATCTACCGAAGATACATCGAACTACGGAGTAACGAAGGAAACTAAGAAACTACCAATCCTGAATCGCGCAATGATAGTTCTCGCGCCAAATAACATATATACGACATCCCAACATCTACCGTTGGGCAGTTGGCCCGCCAGGCATGATCACCTCGCCTGGTCGGAGGATCCTCCCTTTGTGTTGGTGGGACATGACACCCGTTCCCTCCACACACATTACTGATCGAGTTCAGGCTTCTCGAATCCAGCTCCTGCCCACCATCTTGCGTATTTCATCACTCCACATGGCGTGTGAATGATAATTAAGTTGTTTTAACGCATATTTAAAACACTTGATATTATCTTCTACTATATAAAAATAAGTCGGGTTTTCCTTCCTGACGCTATAACTCCAGAACGCGCAAACCGATTTCCACGGTTTTGCATTCGTTGGAAAGGTCTCAGGCTCCGTGAGATTTATAGCAAAGAAAATTCAGGAAAATTTTCAACAGAAAAGCGGGAAAGTGTGACATAAAACGAAGCCATCTGGTGGCGAAACGGAGTTCGCCGGGTTTGCTAGTTCCTATATAATACTTTTGGAGCTTTTTCTAAAAATATGACAAACAAAACACAAACAATTCAGATAAAAAAAAATGGTATTAACTTATTTCGTGATTTTATGTCCTTTCCAGTTAACGTTAATAGCAGCATTAGCCGATGTAAATTACAAGAAAACTCTTCGCAAAATGTTCCTCGACCCCAGCTTGAAGTTCCACCCTGACGCGCTGAAGCGTCGATGTGAACGGTTCGCTGATGAGAAGAAAACTCAAGCGCTTGAAAACATCGCTGAATGCGCTCGGGACCTTAGACATATTGATGTCGAAGAGATTTATGAATTGATGTTGGACGTTCACAGTACGTAGCTATTGTTATTTTATCTTTTTATAAAATTAGCCAGGAAGGAAGCAATTGTGCTCTAGACCTACTGATTTGAAATTTTTATGTGTTATGTCGGTTAAAATTAACGGTGGAGTATCTATCTATCGGTATTTCTTTTACATATAATGTGTCCCAAAATTCAACGATAAGCGGGCGCCAAAAGGTAGACCTGCTCATGAGTACATAAGGAAAAAAAATAAAAAAAATATATACCTAGTTTTTTTTTTAGTTACAAGAAAAATTTAGAATTTCTTTGAAAATTTACACCCTTCATGATATTTTGAACGACCACGATGACAATTTTTGGGTAACGTTTTTTGTGTAAAAACTGCGGGCAATTTGGTGTTTTTAAGAGTTGTGGTGAATAGTAGCACTATTTAGGTACAAGATAAATTTTCAAAGAAATTCTAAATTTTTCTTGTAACTAAAAAAAAAACTAGGTATATATTTTTTTTATTTTTCCTTATGTACTCATTAGCAGGTCTACCTTTAGGCGCCCGCTTATCGTTGAATTTTGGGACAGCCTGTATATAGAGGAATTCGGTCCCTCACCGAATCGGAGGTTAGCTGTCATCACGCAACGGGTTTCAACAACATTATTAAGAGATGTAACGCCTCAATGATATCTTTTCACCAGGTGTGATTGTTTTGCGACTTGCTGGCTATATAGTCCGGGATCCCCGGAACAAATTTTACAAGTTATTACTATCAAGCTAATTTTTCGTGAGTGGCTTTCAAAATATTCGATTGTGGGAACTAACAGCTAGCAGGGCAAAAAAACTTTTGAGCGAAGGTCTGTGATAACGTATCACGCAATTTGTAGGACAATGTGGCTGTCAAATTATCTAATTGATAGTAATAACTTGTAAAATTTGTTCCGGGGATCCCGGACTAATACCTATGGGCCCGTATGGCTAGCAAGGGTTCCACGGGAACGCAACGCCTGGTGATCGGATTCAAAAACATTATTAGTTTTTCTTCAATATTTGTAATGTACTGAAATCAACGTCCTACAATTGTATTGTATGTATGTATTCATCCGAGAGTTGCATAAGTTTATGTTGCCTGTTGCTCACTAATCGAGATTATTCTATTTTATTTATTAGTACGTAACGACGACTACACATCTGCAAAATCGCTATGGATTCGTATGCAAGAGGCCGACATCACTCCTTCCAAGAAGTTTGTGGACAACCTGTGCGGATGGTACAAGTCTAGCAATAAGGAAATACCTCCAGAACTTGCTGTTCTAATTAGCAAACAGGTGAAGAAAGTTACTAAGGGTTAAATGGTATATGAACATATTTTAGTTTGTTATAAACAAATACGTGACTTTTAGCTTTTTTAAGAACAATTAGGTATGTTTTGTTCCAATAAAACTGTTTCGTTGTTTTGTTTGTCTTAATATTTGTTTTTTAATATTATCTAAATGCAAAAATATCCGTGCAGAGAAATAAAAATTAAATATATCTTGCAGATAATAAATAAATTATTCGATTTTATTTATTATTTATATAAGGGGTAATTTATGATAAACACTTGAAGTAAATTCTAAATCTAAGTAAAATATGTGTTTGAAATTGTAAATCTACATTGTGAAATTAAAAAAAATTGTTTACTTTTCAAACATGACGGAATAGAATAGCAATGTCTGTGATATTAAATTATTGACGTAATAAAGAAAATGAACAACGCTTGTTTTTCATTTAATATTGGTCTGTGGTTTGAGTCCTATTGGGATCGTGCGAAGTGTATGGTGGGGGTATAGGAAACGATCGCAGGCAGAAATGTACAAAAATAAGGGCTTAGTGAAACTTGTCAATTGACAATTGTTTTAAAAATGGGTCGTTAATGTTGTTGTATTGTAAACTGCAAAAATACAGCAAAATAGTGTAAATTTTATGTTTTTCCTAAAGCGGCCTGGAAATAAGATCAGAGATTTAAATGGATAATAAAGCACAGATATATTAAAGCAGCTACATGTTTGCACTAGCCGCTCTGGTTATGGCAGTGGTCCGACCGCCAGCGAGAATACGACTAACTATCGGCGATTTTCTCTCTCAAGTAACACACAATAAATATACATTCCGTGTAAAAGAAAGAGATGCATCATATAGTAATAGTTGCTCTCTGACTGTTTACACTGCCGGCATCTTCACTACATATTAAAAAACAAAGTCCTCCGCCGCATCTGTCTGTCTGTTCGCGATAAACTCAAAAGCTGCTGCACGGATTTTGATACGGTTTTTACCAATAGATAGAGTGATTCTTGAGGAAGGTTTTCGTGTATAATTTGTTAAATGTTGGAGTATATTGGCTAAAATATAACGATATTTGTGGAAAACGTCGGAAAAAATTAAGCCGCACATCTTCTCGGGGTAACATAGGTTATTATGTATATCACATCACATTAATCACACTAATATATAAAGGCGAAAGTTTGTGTGTATGTTAGTTACTTCTTCACGCAAAAACTACTGAACGGATTTGGATGAAACTTTACAGTAATATAGCTTATACATCAGAATAACACATAGGCTATTATTTGCAGCGATAACCGACATACACGTGGGCGGAGCCGCGGGCAACAGCTAGTGTATTATATTTTCCGTAAAGAGCCCGTGCGAAGCCGGGGCAGGTTGCTATAGCTAGTTCAAAGATAAACTCGCTCAGCGATGCTCGCTCGCTTGATCATTCATCATCAACAAAAGAAAATAATTTTTCAATATTTTCACTAGATTTACCGTTGATACTCTGATCCTGTTGATCGTAGCGTGATACTATAAAATAACCTATATACTTACTCGATAATTGGGCCATCTAACAAAATATAACTGTTGAAATTGATCTAGCCGTTAACACGTGATGTGTCGTGTCAAGGGACTTTATCTGGCTGCGTTTAAAACACAAAAGCAAATAAAAAAAAGTATAGTTTGTCGTACGTGGCGGGAACGCTGATCAGGGTTACAGCTACGGCTGCCAATTTTCATCCCATCATGCTTGAGGTATCGGGTTCGATTCCCGGGTCGGACCAAATGTTTGCATGATCTGCAAATATTTGTTTTGGAGTTTGGGTGTTTTCTGTGTATAATATATATGTATGTATTTACAAAAAAAGCCTATAAATGTATTTATATCAGTTGTCTAGTACCCATAACACAAGCTCTGCTCAGCTTGAGACTAGATGCGTTGTGTTAGATGTCGGAAATATTTATTTATTTATCTATCATGGAAACTATATTCATTTCTTAGGTTTTTTTTTGTGAAGTCAATTGCTCATTAAATGCCAAAACCGGGAATTCAAGGGAAAGAAAGAAATGTTAACTAACAGTATATTTTGTTTTACATAAATGTAGTGTATGTTTAATGTGTGTGACTGGAGGCATGTCACTACGGGAAAGAATAATTTAAACAAATACTTATTTCACACTTTAAAACTATAATTGACAACTAAAAATTAAATAAACTAATACGACTTGATATTATTCAAGTCCTCAATTATCCTTTTATTTAACAAAGCCAGTTCATCCATAGCCTGTTTCTTTAAAGGCTCGTAGTCAGCTTTCATAGTGATAGACGCTATGTCTTCCTCTAACACGGTCTTTCGGGTCTCTAACTGTGCGAGTTGGTCTTCCAGAGCATTTAACTTGGCGTACATCTCGTTGCCGTCCAGACTCACCTGAAAAAAACCATATATTTGGTGTTTACGATGTTTCTAAACTTAATAAAATTTGATTTCTAGACAAATTGCCGCTTGCCGCCATTTGTTTGACAAAAAAAAACTTTTAGATTTAAAAGGAGCATAACGGTCGCTTGTTTCTCACAAAAACCTGTATCTGCTACCAATTTAGTATGTTTTACTAGAAATAAAGATATTTAAATGAGTTTTACTGATTATATTGTGTCGTCAATAGACATAATTTAGATTCAACAAAGCATAAAATCATATTTCGTTTTGTAAACGTAAAAAAGGTGAGTCAGAAACTTAATAAAATATCGATTTTTGACTTCATATTTTCCTGTTGTCAACATTTTGAAAAAAGATAATGTTTTTGAGTTATTTAGTGGTAATTTTTAATTCTCAACCATTAATTATTCATATCTGATTCTTTACACAAACCTGTAGTTTTTTGAGCTTGTTATTAGCCTCCTGTACGGCACTTTCAGTTGGCGCTAATTTCTCTCTTAACTGACGTAGTTCAGTCTCCAGCACTTTTTTCTGTTCTTCACCTGGAACGAACCAAAAATTTTAGTCACAGCAGTTTCACTTATGTATATTACCTTACGGCCTACACGTGGCCGGAGGTGGGAATATAAGGCATAACGATTTATTCGAATTTTACACCTACAAAGGGAATTTACGCATCTTTGGCGTGTATTTTAGTGGACGTGTTCATTGAATGTATGCATGAATGATTCTATTAGTTCCCTTGATTGGCTTTATTTCTTGTTTGTTACAGTATTTTTACTGTTCGTAGCTTATCTATAAGTACTTGTGTTGGATCTTGTATGAGAGTAATAGTGTAGGTTACCTATGCATAGACTTACGCTGCTGATTGCAAATGTACAGAGTGCTTTGGCTGTGACAGTCAGTCAATACATATAAAGGAGTTTGTACGTACCGGTTATGTCTTAAGGCTACCCCTTATTACCAATAGGTACATATAGCTGTAATACCCGTAAGCACCGTGAGTCACGGTGCTGTGATGCATAAAGTAGTATATGATTACATAGCCATGTCAGTCATTAGATAACAAACCGTTTTCACGAAGCTTTTCCAGATCAGAAAGTGTCACAAGTTCTTCTTTCATGACCTTGGTTTTCTCTGGCAATGTTTGTAGTTCAGTTGCTAATCGCTCTCTTGTAGCTTCTGCCTAAAAATATTAAATATATAAGAAGAAATATGTGTCTATCTATATATATCTTATAAATAAAATTCTCGTATCACAATGTTAGTTATCATACTCCTCTGAAACGGCTGGACTGATTTTTATGAAATTTGGTGTGCATATCGGGTAGGTCTGAGAATCGACCAACATCTATTTTTATACCCCAATTTTTTATTTTTTTTATGGCAAACCAACGTTTGCCGGATCAGCTAGTTATTATATAATTATATATTATTAAATTACTAAATATATTATTTTCTACAGAAGGCTGTAATTCAAATATAACTTTTGTTTAATTATTATTTTAGATCTGTCTGTCAAAAAATACAATAAAAAATATAGATGATAATATTTATGTACGCATCTAAAAATGACGGCATATATTAATATCTCTTATTAAATAACGAACCTTTTTCAAATTACCCTGGAATCGCTCATAGTCCTTAGTCAAAGCATCAATAGACTTCTTACTATCGTCATACTGTGAGGTATAGCCCTCTTTTTGTTTCAGCGAATCTATTTCACTCAAATCCAAATCTATGTTAGAGCTGCTATGCTCTAAAGAAAAAACGATATCTTTTTCTAATTGTTCTATTTTATCTTTCTCTTTTTTGAGGTTTTCCTCGTACGTTGACATGAAAGCGTCAATTGTTTCTTCCCTTTTCTTTAACTCGCGATATTTTTGGTGACGATCAGAATTACCTTCTTCGAGATCCTATAACAATAATTTATAGACCATTGGTGTGTTTCCATAATTTAACATCGTCTGCTGTTGCTTTTATGATTAAAAACTCAACTAAATGTATTTAGTAGACTTTAAAAGAACATGCTTCTAGATATGTTATTCCAAAGTCACACACGCATATTTTTGCATTAAGTCACCATTACTGAATAAGTACCTACAACTTGTTTACTTACTTGTTCAGCCTGCTCTATTAACTCCTGTACTTTCTTTATTTGCTCTTTCAAGTTTGCTGCATTACTGTCTAAAGCTGCAATGGCAGTATTATCTTCACGAACCTTTAAACAGCATAATACATTTCAATGAATATTGGATATCGATTTACTGTGTAGATATGGATTAAATGGCAGTTAAACTGGCGATGCTCTTTTAGTTACCTGAAGTAATAATTTTTCTCTTTCTTCTTGCGGATCCAAGCGATTGTTCATTTCATTTTTTATGTTATCGCGTTTTTCTTCACTTGCCGCCAGTCTGCGATGTAGCTCCAGAAGATGGACTTTAATCTGTTACTCGAAATTAGTTTTATTTGATATATCATTCTCAGTATTTTGTAATATTAACCATTGCCGCCAAGTCCTTGCTTCAAAGCGGGTCAACTTTTCCAATAAGCGAAAAAGTTTGCGTTAATGAGAAGGGCTTCATAGTATAGGAATGGGTTTACTACACTACTACTATGCACTACTCTTGAATTCGGCTCATATATTTAGAATTATTTTTATGGTATTTAAAAAAAATACCAATCAAATTGAGAACCTCCTCCTTTTGGAAGTCGTTTAAAAAATAGTGTAATTTTTCGCTGTTTCCTCAACGTCTCTAATGCCTGCTTAATTTTTTACATGATGTGCTATTATTCAAAATTTAATTTATTAAGTTAGATATAAATTTGGATATACTTCTATTAATAATAGAAAAAGTAAGAATTATTTTTTCTACTGTTACCTGAGATCCAGAAATTTCTTTGCTGAATTCTTCTTTTTCTCTATTCAGATGATCTATTTGGTTCCTTGCTTGTTCCACCTCTTCCCTTAACGCAGCAGATGTGGCTTCTAGTTCATTGTATTGATCTTTTTGCTCTTGTGTCATTTCAGCAAGAAGTTTAGTTATTGTTGATTGCTCCTAGAAAATTAAGCTTTTCGTTTGTATTTGGGTTTTGGTAAGTTAATTTTTTTTCCATAAGTTTAGTACTCCGGCTCTTATAAGGATAAAGATAGTTTTTTTAGAATGTGGCATCTTTTAACATTGCGAATTCCTTTTTGTGTATTTAGGTTCAAAAACTGCACACGAGTATGTTTAAAATATAGTTTTTGTGACTATGATTATGAAAGCAGGATACCTATACCTAAGGGAAAATCCAAAATCTCCTTAACCGCCTACAAAAATTCAATCTAAAGAGTAAATTCTACAACCTTATCCATTTGTTCCCTCAGTTGTCTTAATTGATTTTCTTTCCTCTGTTTCTCCATAAATACTTGCTCCACCTCTTCTTGCATTTTTAAATTACTAGCTTCAAGGTCTCTGGTCTGTTCTTCTACTGATTGTTTTGTAGCCTCGCCATTGGCGATACGAATTGCAGTATTGTAGTCTGCTAGACGTCCTTGTAAGTCTAGAGAAAATATTTTTAATGTAAGTTTTAATTTTTATGTTCTATTGTAAAAAATTCAAATAATAAAAAAAACGTATACATTACAAAATTAGTTGTGACCGATTACCGATTTGCTATAAGGCTATAACAATATATTTCTAATCTACCTTAGGAATTTGCAATATTAAAAAAAAAACATATTTCCTTTTGTTACTAAATAACTTTTGTAAGTGCTTCCACTTGTGTATAATAAGTAATTTTCTGGACGAAAGATACCCCGAATCCTTTCCAACGTATGAAGAATTCCCCTCATTTATTAATATACTTTACAAACATTGAAAACCCTAATATTATTTTGCTTGACAAACCTGTTAGTTCTTGCGCTAGTTCTCTAACTCTCTTTTCATAATGTTTTTTCGCGGACTTTTCTCTCTCACCAGCCTCCGCCTGCTCAGTCAACCTAGCTATCTCTGCCTTCATTTCTCGTACTTTCACCTGCATAAGTTCTTCCCAATAACGTTTGTCTTGCAGCTGTCTGGTTCGAAACCCTCTCGCTGTGCCGGTACGTAATCCGGATATACCTTGTTGGGTTATAGGTCTGTCAATCTATAGCAATTACGAAATATTTGTAGTATTAATCAATTTTTTATACACACAGATTCTAAAATTATAATAGACAAGTTTATGTATGTTAATATGCCAACATTAGAGGACAAAAATAAAGTTTTAAGTTTAATTTCGTATGCACTTTTTTCTACAAAATGCGAAGCTTACCAACCTGCCAGGAATTAATGCAAGGGAATTGAAATTGTTTTTTTGGCAAAAAAGTTTTATGGAGTAAACGAGCAGACGTACCGCCTGATGGTAAGCGATTACACCATGGACACCCGCAACACCAGAGGCGTTACAAGTGGGAAATGGGCCTCCGGTATCCTCACTCATTCGGTAAAGACAGCGCAAGCGCTATTTCACACCGGTTTTCTGTGAGGCCGTGGTATCACTCCGGTCGAGCCGGCCCATGCATGCCGAAGCGGGGCTCTCCCACGGATTGTTGAAAACTCACTAGTCTTCATATATTCAATCTACTTATATACAATTACATACACTGAGTCGTCGACGTCGCGTCGTCTGCTCGATTGCCCCCTATTCTATAAAAAATAAATTAAATCTTTTTAAAATCAACAATACATGAAATGTGTCGGTGCTATAAAATAAATGGTTCTTACCATAGAGAATCCTGTCATAGCAGTAGGTTGTCTGCCGGCTGTCGGTGGAGCTGGTCCAAATCCAGCTGTTGATAGCCGCGATGCTGTGTTAACTCGGTAAGCTGAAGAAGGTCTCATTATGCTGCTTCTAAAAACGATTCATTTAGATTGTTTTTATCTGGACTGCCTCCGATCCGGTATGTTAAAAATGATCGAATTTCCGTCCGACGGTTCAAAGTATTGAATAGCCTTATATTAGCATTATCGCTCTAACATGATAACCAAGCACACGACAAACTTTAACACTGAACTAACTAGTACCCACTCTTAAAAAATATAAAAATCATGGTAGACTTTTCTTATTCAATTTAAACTTTAATAAAAATATACTAGCATTTTCTATTCCTCCATTCCAGTTCCTCAATTCTTTTATAAAATTAAAAAGTCGTGTGATACAACACGTTTTAAGGTGTCATAAGATAGCTCATCACTTAATTTGGTTTGTCAATGGACGTTAATTCTCCAGCGCGAAGCTACTCATACTTAGATCTTACATATTTCAAAGTATTGCCTAGACAGGATATTTCACTACTTTACTCATTAACTTAACAGACGCAAATTTATTTTAGACTGTATTACGACGCAGTTTAAGTATTCAAAGTTTGTAAGTTACCTTACCTTGAAGTGCCCGACCCTATATTAGAATGTTCTCTATGCCCCCGTCTGGATACAGGTCGTGACGCGTCGGCTCTCCTCACCCCTGCACTGCCGTCCGAGTAATCCATAAATTATGCCAAGTAATTATTTTTTACATTAAAACCGGGTCAAGTGTGGTTAACTGTCGACCGGCGCAATACATTTGTTTGTGATTCTTGTTGCTATGGAAACCATATGCGAAGTGTCACTTATTGACTTTTAATTTGAGGATGCACCTATTCCATTGTTCCTCTTTTTATGAAAAATCTATACTTAATAAATAAAATTGGACTGTCTGTTTGCAATATTAAAATAACCGCTTTTTACTAAATGCATACCTATGCATGTATACACGGTAAATATACCAAAATGTAGTTTTTTAACATTTTTGTCTGTCTGTATAAATCTCTGGAACGGCTGGACCGATTTTGACGGGACTTTCACTGGCAGATAGCTGATATAGTAAGGAGTAACTTAGGCTAGCTTTACCTCCCGGTGTTAACCGCACGTAACACCGCAGGGGAATCAGCTAGTCTGATATAAAGATTAGTTTGTGCATATACAGGAATTTTTAAATAGTAGGTAAACATTATATAATATATCTATTTTAGGTAGGTATATGAAAATTAAAGTGTAAAAGGCTAAAACTTTTATCCAAATGCACCTTTTTTCGGATACGATGACTTTTTCCCACACTAGACCGGCGTCGGTTTTAGGTGAACTACGACACGGCTAAACTTAAACTTTTTCATAGTGCTTGCCATCTGATTTGATGGTTTTCACTCCGATAGTACCTACTTGTAGTAGACGATATTTATGTTCTGTATAATTATCATCATCAACAACCCATAACGTCCCACTGCTGGGTTCGGGTCTCCTCTCAAGAGAGGGTTAAGGCCCCACGCTGGCCAAGTGGGGGTTGGGGACTGGCAACGCAACATTGTGGCAACGACGACGCGGTCAGTACCTAGATGGGTGACCGTTAGTGGCATGTTACCATGAGCGTCTCCGTGATTAACGGTCACGTTAAGCAGTCGGTCCCGGTTATTATCGTAGGATAACAGTCGTGAAGCTTAGTTGGAGGCCTTTGGGCGGCTTAAAAACATCCAACGGCAACATTACGTTCTGTATATAAAGAATGTTAATTTCTTGAAATATGAGTATGTATTATAATTATGAATTTATACTTAGTTATGTAGAGTTACAGTTCCTATAGTACTTAGGTACAGACTTGTATTAAGTAACTCAGTTATCTTAAATGCGTCAATCGTTTTCATATCTATGCTAATCGATACAGTAACGTTTTAATTTCAGTAAAACATGCAATGCCTACGTTATCTTTCATATTGCAGGTATTTAGCTACTGTACCCGCATGACATGCTGTAAAATGCTAATGGCATCTAAGGGAGAGGAATCTTTATTGGCAACAACTGGTAGTAATAGCTTAATCTTCATTTAAGCTTTTTATTTATTTTATCCATATTACTTACATGGTTCACTTTAGATGGTGCTGTATTGTTCGAATTATTTCTTCATTTAGTACGCTTTAGTTCATCGGTATAAACAATATACCGTTCAATCATTATCTTTATTTCTTACCTACTTTTTCGTATTTAGTGCTTGGTTTCAAGGGCGCAAATCATAGTGGGCAAAATAAGAGCATTTGTAACACTCACTATCTCTTCAAAGTTATATCTAAGTAATTACGCAGAAACTGAACTGTATAGAAACAGTTTATTATATTACTGAACGAAATTGCTATCAAGCAACTGTCTTATAATAAATAAATGAAATAATATACTCATGTCATTGTTAATTTGCCGCTATTGACATCACATACTTTAAAATACATACCTACAAAGTATCTAATACCCAAAATAGTATTTCAATGCAGAATTCAATGCTAGATTTAGAGTAGTAGCCCATTTAACCCCATCTTACCTAATCACCAATATCAAAAAAACATTTAGTGTGAACGTGTTGTTTCATCATTCATCCAGTATTGTTTCATCATTTACCTACTTCAGAAACCAGACGTCATGAATTTAGTTCAAATAGGTATATTTGTAATAGTTTTTGTTAATTCGACGAACGCTCTAGGGTTTTACAGACTCGGAAACATTTACAAAAACCTTTTCAAAGAAAAGAATTACACTCATGAAGTTAACGATGCGCTTTCATTTTCAACGGCTTGGATTCAACAGCCTTTTGATCATTTCGATGAAAAAGAAAACCGTACGTGGAAAATGAGGTACTTTAAAAGCCTTAACTTTTGGAAACCTGGCGGTCCCCTATATATTTATCTGAATGGTGAATGGGAAGGGACTGAAGCTGTATTTAACAGTGGACTATTACATGAATTGACAAAGGAAACTAATGGTGCGATATATGCTACAGAGCACAGATATTATGGGAACAGTCGACCATTCAAAGAGTTGAGTACGAAGAATTTGGCATATCTTAGTTCGAGACAAGCCCTTGCTGACGTTGCTACATTAATAAAAGAAATAAGAAAGTCATCACGATACAAGTCTTTAAAAGTTGTTACGATTGGAGGTTCATATGCTGGAAACTTAGCTGCATGGATGAGGTTTCTATATCCTGAGTTAGTAGATGCAGCTATTGCTAGTAGTGCACCATTATTAGTGAAAAAAGACTTTTATGAATACTTAGAAAGTGTTAGTGATGGTTTTGAGCACTATGGTACTCCTGGGTGTTACACTGCGATCAGAAACATGTTCAGGAGATACGAACAATTATTTCAGTCTAATGCAGGCATTGACAGGTTGAAACGGGAAGAAGAAATATGCGATATTACGGATATGTCAAAACCAGAAAATAAGCAGATTTTTTTTTTTGATAAAGTTATACAATTTATGTATGAAGTACAATATGGAAATCCAGACAGTATTAAAGTTTTCTGTGAAAATATGAGATACCCACGTAAGGTAAATCAATCTGCTAAAGATGATGAGTTTAGTTTATGGAGTAAAACTAAAAACTGTTACAACTATGACTTCGATAATATGATTGAGAGTATGAAGCAAGTAGATTGGGTAACAGCGTGGACATATCAAATTTGTACGGAATTTGGTTATTTTACTAGCTCATCGTCTAAAAAACATCCGTTTACAAACAACATTCCCATTGAACTATTTTATCGTGTGTGCTCAAAAATGTATGGGTCAGAATTTGATGAAGAAAGAGTCGACAAAGGCATTACAACTACCAATGAGCTGTATGGGAGCTTAAAATCTAATATATCATGTGTGGTATTTATAAATGGAGAACTAGACCCATGGGCCAGACTAGGTATAGTAGAAGACATTTCGTACTACGCGCCTGCAAAAATAATACCACGGTCATCGCATTGCAGCGATCTGTTCTCGGATTCAGTGCAGGATCCTGACGAATTAATTGAAGCTAAAACTTATGTAAAATATTTAATAAAAGAATGGATTAGTAGATAGGAATAAACTCTATCTTAAAATGAATTTTATTTTTCCTATTAAGTCAGCTATAATAATAAGAAAGTCAGTTAATTAGTTTTAACTTTTTCTTTCTTTTTATTCATCAATGAATAGATGGTTAGCTGATGGAAGCTGACATTCAAAATGAAAGTATTCGCCTATCCAATCAAATTCCATTATGTCTTGAATGCCTCACGACTGTTATTTTCTAAAAAAATATACCCGTAGTGAAATATCTTAAGTGAAAAAGGAGTGTCAATCAAAACGTGTAGTCTGTCAATTAATATAAGATTTTAGTGTTTCAGATGCTTAGATTCACTTTTTGGTGAAACTGTAGAACTTATCGTAGTTCATTCGAGCGTATTTGGCGTAGCCCTTATCCTGTAAGGTCCAGTTACGTAGTGTTTGCTACATAGGCGTCTCATGTGCGTCACTCGTTCGTGAGTCTGCTTGTGTATGAACCTTCCTTTTTAAACGTAGTATGTCATACCGTATTTTAATAGTTTTAGAAGGTTGGATTCCTACACACTGGTCCTTCAAAATCTCTAGCGCTGTATCGGAGAAGGTTTCTATACACAAAATAAATATAATAAAACCCAAATACGACAAAAAACGACGCTGAAAAAGTATGAAACAAGTTTCAAAAGCCGTAGTCACAGGTTACGTAGAAATGTACCATAACACATATGAGGGAACAAATGAACATACATACGCTATGTACGAAAAGAGCGTGACCGGCAAAATATAAAAATCTTAGAAATATTAAACGATAAATTGTAATCAATTAAGTCTTTTATTGCTGTTTGGTGCTGTATATTAATACGGCGTCCAATCTCCATTATTGTCCATAATCGCTTGGCATCTTCGCGGCATACTTTTCACGCATTTTTCAGCATAGCTGCGAGGTCTTTACACCTCCACGAGTAAGGTCAGCGACGGTCACTACATTTTTTGCCCTTAGTTTAAGCTTCATCCTCGCCCAAACATTTTCAATTGGATTGGCATCAGGGAACTGTGAGGGCCAATCCAATACGTAAATACCATGTTCAGCTTTCCAAGTGGTGCAGAGCCGACTTCGGTGTTTAGGATCATTATCCTCTTGCAGAATTCTGAAATCATTTTGGTGTGGAAACATCTTCGAGCCGACGGCAATAATGCTTTTTCGTAAATTTTCGTCATCTTCTCAGCATCCAAAGTACCGGTCAACAAGTGCAAATTTCCGAAACCCTTCTTGAGAAGCATTCCCAAACATGTACCTTTAAAGGGTGTTTCACGGTACGTACCATTAGTCTATTGTCAGACGTAGTCCAAGTTCGAGTAAAGTAACCGGTTGCTCAAAATGAAGCTTCATCAGAAAAAATGATCGTGTCCCAATCACGGTCTTTGTCTTTGCACGCCCAATGCAGCCTTTTTTCAATATGCGTTTCGGAACGGAGAGGTTTCTTCACAGTGCTTCGATTTTTCACGCCATTTACAACTAAACGTCTTTTGATGGTGTCAAATGATATGATTAAACCCTTTTTCTTCAACTTTTCTTGCCCAGAGCGAAGTGATAATAAAGGATTCCTGGCAAACAGCTGCACAATCCGTTTATTCTCTGCAACAGACGTATTTTTCGATTTGCCACGATCTGGTAAGTCATCGACGGTTTTTGTTTCTGAATATCTCTTCACCCACTTGCTCACGAAGGCCTTGGACTTTTTCATATAATGGGTGGCCTGTTTGCGGGACATTTTGGGTCCTTTCGGATTAATAGGTACAGAGAAACACAACTTCAAATCGGGAAGCGTACGCGGCACTCATTGTAAAAAATAATATTTTTAACAAGGAAAACTGGATGGAAAACTTATGTTTTTTACAATGTATATTAGGCAAAGGATCGTTCTATTCAGCCTAATATTTATTTTTATAAATTGCATTCCAAAATTTAAAAATATGCCGGTCAAGTTCTTATAACATTTTATTTCAATAAACTAGTATTGGGTATGAAGTCCATTAGGGGAGAAAGTTAGAGAAATATTGAAATTAAAACCAATGAACATTATAGATAATTGTATATTTTAATCATAAACGGTCTTCCTTATGATAGGTTACTTGATAGCCAACACCCTTTTTACACAATACAAGTGGATGTTGTTACAATACTTAATTAAATTCGTAATAACTGCAACAATTGCATATTTTGTAGCTAAGTTGAAACATACTGTATTATTATTGTGTAATGAGTCTCAATTAGTTCAAATAACGCATCTGATCAAAATATATATGCAATAGTGTATATATGGTTAACTTGTTTTCATACTTTTGCAACTTTTATCTATAATTCATCCACTAAATGAAACAGGTGAGCGGCTGCATTCAATATATTTAAGGATTTGAAAAATAGGTTGTATCGTCAGGAAAATATAAATATTTCTCCTTATATGTACTTCCATTACCGCTATTAAACCTGGATTTAGACGTAATAAATTGTAAACAATCTCATTTAATTTGCTGCCCTTTTAATAATGACAGTTAGGTGACGAGACGATATATGTCAAAGCAAAAGTGTTGCAAGGTAGTTCATAATTGTTTGTCATGAACTACAAGATATTAAAATAATTATCTACAATAATGAATAACATGGTAACCTGCTTAGCACCTCCTAATAGTGAAGATACATATCAGTTTCGTAAGTATTTATATATAAAATAAACAACATATAAAAATAATCTATGGTGACTACACTAATATAGTTATGTCAAACATTTTATTCTGCAGTACGCAAAATTATTACCAGTTATAAAAATAAATCTAAAAATTCTACATCTAAAATATTATCTTCTGTTAAAAAACTTACAGTAATTGTGACAGACAATTGCATGATTATAAACATAGTTGTACAAAATTAGATATAATATTGAGTATTTGAAAGATATAAGTATTATATGCGTACGATACTAGAATAACAGATATAAAAGAAATATTTACAAAAGATAGCTAAAAAATAGTTCCTACTTCTAGCTATAACTAACATTAAAACATATTGTGATTATATTTCACATCTTTAAAAGGTGCCTACTTAATAACAAATACTATCATTGTATTATAAAAGGCAGTAATAGGTACAATGACTTTACCTTTCTTTGATAGATATTATGTTTTTTTCAAATAAATATTTTGCCTCCTTAAACTCTAAGGATAATGGGGAATAGTATTAATAATTTTGAAAACAATACAGGCTAGGATAAAAATACTTATATCTTTAACTGTAATGAATGCGATACGGGTTGTGCTCATAGGCTGGCTGTGATAACGATCGCACTCTGATCGAAATGACGGGCAGATCAAAGGATAGCTATTTATATATGTATATGTATGTACATAATCTTAGCGGTTATATTAAACGCGTAAGTTGAAGGGGACAGTAATAGAATTATGATAATCAATAAATCGATTGAAATTTTCCCAACCCTGTTTTGACTAGGATTGACACTTAAAGAAAAAAAAAATACAATACTTTACAACAAGACAATTGTGATTTTGTTGAACACTCAGATCTCTAAGTACGTTGGCAGTGATAGTTAACTTATTGGTTCAATTAACTTATTTTTTTTACAATATTTAGTATAATTTTAAATACCATAGAGCTAAAATGTTGGGAAACTTGAGTAAGTTACTATTTAAGAAGTTGAATTACTTAAATATACTATGATTACACAAGTTACACAGTTGATCATATACCTACTATGAAATTTCGATAATTCGTAATGCAAGCAGCAAAAAAACGCTATGTGATAATTTTATCGATGTCAATAAAATTCTATATTACAAATCTGTAAATATTTACAACTTAGTATAAAAATTACGATTTTTAAGATACCGTTACATCGAGTTCAAATTATTATTTTTATTTTGCGCGAAGTATTTTTGCTATTCACAAAAATATGATCATTTTAAAATATTTGTATGTTATAAAACTTGTTTCAATAATTTTGTTTATCGATGTGACGGTATCTGTTTATATATTTAAGCAGCCAGGTGAGAAATTATTCGCACTCTAGTCCCATTCTCCAATGAACATATGACGCGCGTGAGGTGCTGGTGGAGGGGGGAAGCCACGTCCAGGCATGGGCAGGCGACCGTACAGCGCGTACGGATCATAGTGGTCTCCGTCTGCAAGCAATATTATATTCTACGTTTTAGGCCACGACGTGGTCGACTCCTACAAAATATTATGATAAACATAAAATTTATCCTAATATTTTAAATTAAGTATTTTTAAGCAAGGTTAGTGGAGATGTTACACACATAAAGGATCAAGCATCAGGTAACCTAACACACATTTCAAAATTGTACGCCTTGGATAGGTATTTTTTTGGAATTTTATTTTAGTCATGAGTTTTATTACTTGAAAATTGGTCCTAGTTTTAATACGACAACAATTTAGTGTATATTTATAGGTGATAGCAAAGCTTGCGAGATGGAAATGTTCTGTATCGAGAAAAAGATAACAACAGACACAAATTGGCAAAATGAAACAGAGTGTAGAGAGAAATACGACGTGCATTTTTAACTTGATTGATGAGTTTGGAGCATGAACTCAAGAAAGATGAGCGCAGGAACGAAGCTAAGGTACTAGGCGAGTAGTGCTATCAAGCGAAGCTGTCGAATATAACGGAAAGTTTTAATACCAAGATTTGAGCGAAGAGTCCGCAGTGGCGGTGGAATTAAAGTGCGGGGTTAGTTTCTACAATACACTAGCGAGGCTGCTGAATCACGAGTGGTCGCAGCCGTTTCTCCTTGTTCGGATAGAATTGAAACATGAGCTTCTCTTTTCTGTGGAGACGTTCGTACGCACCGATTCCGCTCTCGTATGAGCGTGCATGCCACAATGCCTGTGGCGGCATCGGGGCATGTGCAAACGGTGGCATATGTGGCGGGAACGGACCAGGGTGGGCGTGGGCTACGCTGTAACGCTTGCTGGGCACCGGCGCCTCCTTCAGAGTAAGTCGCTCGGCCATGGCTGGTAGAACTTTGGCCCCGTTAGTCTTCACGAAGTTCGGAACGCGTGCACGTAGACCGCAGTAGTAGGGATCGTCTGAAAACAAATAACACATTAGATGTTGAAAATCTATTACAAGTTGAACAAACACGCACAGCATGGTTTTAGTTCACCTATTCCTATGTTTGAAACGGCGAACATGTTCACTAATAAAACGGAACGCTTGTACGTTCAGTCCCATGTTCCGCATCCTACGCCTGACTCGATCCAAATACCGTCGATTTAAATATCAAGGATACGCCGAAATGCCAGCCGACGGTTGCGACACACTGAGGCATTGTCTGTTCATAACCTCTGTTCTGAACTCTTCTTAAACAAATATTGATGGTATCACAATGAAAGCAATTGAAAAATGAATGTCAGATTCAACTAATTGCTTTGGTATAGATCAAGTTTGCAGAGTGAATATATTATGTTTATTACTTTGTGAGAATGATAAACTCTTTAATATTTTAATAGTATCTACTCCTTTTAAGATAGTGTTGATGTTTGAGTAAGTGTCCCCTTGTAATCTTTGATATATGGCCTAACTCTTGCTATACAACCTTAGTCACTGTCTCGTAAACTACCAAATACGATTTCAAAACATGATATTTTTTACAGTATATGAAGTTTAATTTATTAATACAAATAGCATGTGAAGAATTCGGTAAATACATTTTTGACTATTTTTTAGGTTCCTGAAAAGAAAAAAAACGGAACCCTTGTAGGATCACTTTGTTGTCCGTCTGTCTGTCAAGACCCTTTTTCTCAGGAACGCGTGAAGGTATCATATCATATACTCAAGTCTAGTGTCCCTTTGAGCTGTGAAAAAATCAAACTTCTAAGCCAACGCAATCAAAAGATACAGCCGTTTATGCTGCAAATTTTCGACATTCGCAAGGGAATCAAAACCTACAGGGTACTTCTCGTGAGCTCAGAATCTTGAAATTTGGTACGAAGCAGCGTCTCATAGCACACAAATAAAGGAAAATTGCGAAAAGAATATTTTTTTAGTTACATCATATAATACACCTACAGGTTTGTGCGGAACCCTCGGTGTGCGAGTCCGAGTCGCGTTATAACTTTTGCTACTACCATATTACTTTTTTACGAATTTATATTCCTAAATTCAATATCTTATGAAATGCTTCTACTGGTTCGCTGTCCTTAAATGAGGTTTAATTTCAGGCAACACGAAATAAATGCTTTTGAGTGGTTTTTGTATAGCGCAGTCTTTAAATTTATTGAAACTGAGTTCATTGTGCCTAGCACCTTAAGTACGTATCCCATATTTTATAAATATTGTTGTAAATCACAAGACGCGTGGACATGGTTTTATAAATGATGATCTGACTAGAGATGTTGATATAAAGGTTCACACTTGAAACGTCGTTGTATAAATTGCACCTCGGATTCATAAATCCATTGCATTGTCAACTGAATCGTGTACCGAATGGACACTTGTGGACGGTACGAAAGGATAGTGATTGCTCGACTAATATTGTAGTGGTAAATAATTCTATTGTGATTCGACAGTTGGAATCCAGTAATGAATCGACAATGTTCATTTCCAGTAAATTTTAATCTGCGAATCGAGTATTATTAGTACTGTAATTTCAATTGAAAATCGAAACTACATATTATTACTCAAATATAGGCTATAGATAGCAGATATAAGTATAATTTGTATAACTCTGACTAGAGAACCTCTTTCAAGTTCACACAAAAGTTGATGACAAAAAATAAAAGAACATTTAAAAGTTCAATCTATAAAACCTTTGCTTATTCTGTTGGTTTTTAAGTAAAATGATTGGCTTCATTTATTGAATGTCCGTGTGTACCTATATCGTGATTACACAGAAGTTTTAATTGAAAAGATAGTCAGTCATCACAAAAGAAGTATAGAATAAATCATCGTCGGCAACCAAATCACTAAGTGTTACAAATAAATTATGTCCAGAGTAATGACCAAATACGGTGAGCAATCCGCCGGCCACTCTCAGTGTAGGCGCCGTGAAGAACTTTGACTTTTAAATACTGTTATTACCCATTCAGCAAGACAGAACATCGTGATACTACCAGAAGAATGTATACTGTCCAGGTAATTAACGGTGGATTTTTTGTACTTACCTTTTTGATCCCCTTTGTTGCTCAAGAATGGAAAAGTTAATTGAAGTGAGCTTAAATTATGAGGCGGAGGGCGGAATGTAATTAGGGACTTGTAATCTGGAGGGACAGATTTAGTCACTGAATAGATTACAGCTGAAGTAAACGTGAACGCGTCGTCTTAAGCGAAGTGTTTTATTTTGTTCGTTTTGTTATTTTGAGAATACGTGCTTTGCCCATATGGTTTTATTTCTTTAATTTAAGACTTTATTCAGATGAAGAGCGTTGGCCCCGCGATGAACGCCCATTAGATTTTTTTAAAGTATTAAAATGGCAATCCTACCTTTATTGTTATTTCTATTCGTGTTCGATTTATTTATTGTGAATATGCATTAAAACCAAAAATTAAATCATTTCCATTTCTCTATTATTTCGCGTCCTCACTCATAATAATGAAAATACGGCACCAAAAAACCAATACTCTCAAAGCGCGCGTCAATGCGATAGACGTTGGCGCCGCATATAACGCGCATCGGATTATATCGCACCAACTTACAATTTATATGATAACTTACCATATTTCTTATTGTCTTTGCCTTTATCTGATTTTCCCCTCGGGAACTGTGACGGCATGCGTCCCTCACCTTCATTGATGTCATCGTAATCAGGCTGTGAATGAAACATTGAAATATTTAAATAATAACTTAAATAAAAAATGCTGTGTTCGTATAAAGCATAATTTTAGCTATCTTATTACATACTGGCTGACCCGGCGAACTTCGTACCGCCATATTTACATTTCTGTCTCAGCTTCCCACAGGCAGTGTACAGTCGCGGACAAAAAAAACATTTTTCCCGGTTATCTGTTATTTTTTTCTTTCTAGCAAAAAAAGAATGAATGAAATCGGACTATGTGTTATTGAATTACAACTAAGTACATATTTTGACTTTCATCCCCCGTCTCCAGGAAACCGTGCTGAATTTCGGGATAAAAAGTATCCTATGTCCTACCTCGTAGTATGAACTCAAATCATGCCAAGTTTCATTTGAATCCGTTCAGTAGTTTCGGCGTGATGCGCGGCCAAGATACAGACAGACAGACGGACAGACAGACAGACAAAAATTACAGTTTTGGCTTCAGTATCGATTATAAAGAGCACGCCAAAAAAAATTTTCGAAATATCTTCAATGTACAGAATTTGACCTGTTACATTTTTATTATAAGTATATATAGATTTGTAAGGAAATCAACGTTTGGTAAATGAGGAATAGGATTAAGGTAATTTCTGGACTCAAATAGATACTATTTTCATGTAAACATTGTAGATCTCCTTAATATATCATCATTATAATATATGTTCACTACAGTATATACGTAAATACACACATCAAAAGTGTCTAGGGATCAAGCATTTTTATGCGGATTTCTTGAGATTGAGATGTGGCTTTGGTCCTGGCCTGCTCAATCGCCAGACTTGAACCCGATTGAGCATGCATGGGATATGCTACAGAGAAGAGCTCTGCCGAATATGGAGGGTATCCAGTCGCAAGAAGACCTTTTTTTGTTGTTGCAACGAACATGGGCGGCCATTCCACAGCGTGATTTGGATGAACTCATTTTGAGTATGCCAAACCGATGTTCTTGTGTTAGTGTTCGCGGTAGAAACACGGATTATTAATTGTTTAAGTTACCTAATAAAATTTTAAAGAAAACTGTTATTTCAGTCTTTTTTTCGAACTTTAATGTTAGTGGTTCAAATGTCAAAAATCCTTTTATTAGGAAAATGGCAAATTTCTTTATTAATACAAAGGTGACTTGGTTTATCGTTACTGTGACAAACGAAAACACTTTATTTGATGAATCCTTAAAGAAAATTTTAATTAATATCAATCAGGAGAAAAGTTATTGCAAAAATATATGTTGATCCCTAGACACATATGTTGATCCCTAGACACTTTTGATGTGTGTATATTGTTTTTCCTCAATCCAGATCCACATTCACGAAATCAGATTATTATACTTACGGTGAGCACCTCTTTACCCTTTTTATTCGTTAACCTAATATTAGTAAAAAAATTAAAACATCGAATGACTTTTAGAGTCATTCGATGTTTTAATTTTTTTGCAAGAACACCCAGTTTGCAATTACAATGTAATATGTCTACGAAACAACACACTTGTGCCTAAGAACATGTAAAAGCATGCCATTCGTGAATAAAACACGAGGTAAAAATCAGATGTAATAGTATGAATGTGTGGGCGCCATACAATCTTTTACCTTGTAACGAACCAGAGATGGCATCAAAAAACAAAGAAATGTGAAATATAAAAGTCATACCATCAGGATCTTATCAAATAAAGGTTATGGAAACCACTTCGACGAAATAAAATATCGTTACAAGTAATATATTTTCTTAATAAACACCTAGCAGAGACAAAAGTGAAGCTTAACAGACACACAAAGGACATTGTTCATTTGTATGGTGTCAGAAGCTGGACTAGGTAAACTAATAAAAGACTAAAAGCCGACTCGGGTGGACTCGATATCATTTATCTTTGGAAGCGATGAGATGTGAGATATGTCAGCGTTATCTACCCTGCTGCGTGGTCCATTGTCCTCTACGTACGGTTGCGATAGTGCATGTCTACAATTATCTGACAAGAAGTCGGAACTGACAGGCGTTAATCGGATTGAACTTTCACCCGCGTTCAATGTTTATAAGTTATTCTTTACAATCGATATTCGAGACAATATTACGTAATGATAGATGAATACATTATGTAGATGAAGAATAAATTAACGACGTCAAAAGATGTTCGAACATGTAATTTTAGCTCTTACTGGCCTCATTTTATGATGATGAATGGAAAACATTATAAAAGCCATTTTAGGTATAGTGTAAAATAGTTATTGAATTATTTTTACTCTGAACAATCAAACGAAAAATAAAAAGTGCACAAACAATATTTCCCATTACGATTAAATATAAAATAACTAATTCTTAATAATATTTAAGAACGTAGGAGTTGAATTCCAAACACGGAAGGTTGAAGAACCAGGTGTCATTATGGTCTAAATTGGGAAAGTATAAATGACAATAATGAAAGAAGAGATTTAAAGATTAACAATGATTGGAATTTAAAAAGGGGCTGGCGATTTCGGCATACTAATTGGACATACTCCTAAGCTGACACGAGATGCACACAATCTTGGATTTGACTTGATCCGGACAGTTCCATATTTAACTTGATAGCTTACTTACTGCAGTCAAAATTATTATCACAAACCTATATCATACCTTAAATCGACGAAGTTTTTTTGGCGTAAGGTAGTGTTTCAATTTCATTATTTAGTTGTGGTTGAAGGTTTAGTTGGTGTTGAGACGTTGAAAGTTTTTTTATATTTCAGTTTTGAATAGAATTGGTTTGCTATCTCTCCATATTATTCTGTGACAATTACTAAAAAAATATTTTTTTCATCCCACCATCTCGGAAAGAGTATTTTTGCTATTTGATATCTGAGTGCAAAAGCCGTTTTTATTCGCTAGAGGAAAAAGTAAAATTGAATTTAGAACATCGTGTGCACTTAGTTTCTGAATTCAAAACATCATTAAACCTATTTACTTCTATCTCCATGGTGCCGAATTAATCATACAACCTTCTTGGTATACTTTTTTTTTTATTTGCCTTGCCCACACCATTTTCTTTTTACGTCATATTGTTATGATCTTTTACATTTAGTCATTTCCTCGCTGAGGTGGGATGAAAAGTTACGTGTTGCACTCGAGTCGAATGCAAAGATTTTTCACCTTGTGCTCTTTTGATTCCCTCGCTAGCGCTCAGGATTCTAATTTTTAGAATCCTTCTCTTGCTCGGTCATCAAAATTGAGCACGCGGTTAAAAAGCAACTTTGCGAATGCAAAGTGTGATTAGTATTTTATTTGTTATACAAGAGTTTGTATAACAAATAAAATACTAATCATTAAGTTTCAAATAATCTAGCTGACAATGGAAATAAAAATTATCTATCTAAGTATCTTCCAAAAATACCTAGTCTTTATTTGCCAACTAACAATGCAGGTCAGAATAATCAACGACAAAATAAACAAAAATAACACTACAGTATACAAAAGTCGGAATGTTTAATAAAGGACGAGGAACAATAAAAGTAACTTGGAAATCATAGTAATAAAAGAGCTATGCTATCTCAAAAAGTACTCGGATGCACTGCTTTTACATTGAAAAAATATTCGCAATGCAATTTTCACTTTGAAGATTACTTTGTCGATTTGAAACCGCATTTTATTTATTATATAAAAAGAGCCTAGAGAATTCAAGATTTCATTATTCAATAATAAATCTGTGGGCCTATAATAGTAAATCATGGCTTATTAAATTAATTCACGAATGGCAATTTTTTCGATTGAATGAGTGAATTGAATTACAGCTTGACTGGCTACCGACAATCTAAATGACTTACAAATGTATTTTGATCATTGCTGCTTCTTCGAATAAGTAAACTAATTATATAAAAGATTCAAAACAGTATTATAGATGTATGAAATACTATGTTATATTAGTAAAAATAAACTTTAACGGTTAACATACATGAGTGACATTTAATTCTAGGCTATTGACTTCGAACAGAAATCATGTAATATTGCCCTATAGTCTGTTTTATGAGAAAACTATCGTCTTTAGACATTTGTTTAGAAATAATCGTCAGCTTATCACGAACCTTTGGAATATCAGCAGGCAGATATCCATTTTCTCTGGGTGGCAGCTTCGGAGGTTTGTCACCTCTCCTTTGTCCCATTTGCATCATAAGCTGTTCCCTGGTGGCGGCCACTACTCCGTGCCCATTGTTATGCCCGTAGCCTCCAGAGCTACCGCTGGATCCAGATCCGTTGTTGTTCGAGCTGGCGATGCTGTAAGGGTCCTCGTCAGGGATCGGAATGCGAGGCCGGTTCTTGATGTCCATCGGTCGTTGTACTGGGGACAAGACTAAGGAAGGTTATATGAGTGGTGTGGTAGTTATATAAAACTGAAATCCAATTCAAATTACATAACTTTTATTATAGGACTTCAATTTTTATGGCAAGCGATCTTCATTTCTATGCACTTGCAAAGTAAAGATTTAGTTCTAAATTACAATGCGCTTTGAATCATCATACTGAATTCAAAAGAAGTATTTATAATGCAGTCTAACAACAAGTTTCTTATAGATTATCCAATACTCCGTACATATACTTAACAATTGAAAACATTTAGCGACGTTTACGCAACCTGAAACACGAATCGTGATATTCAGATCCAATGGCAATCACTCCTATTCACGACTCCGTACAACCTACGATTATTAATGCGACGCTAAAGGTCTAGTGTCTTCATTGCACTTCGGTTCACTGTATACACCTACCTAATCACAAAAATAAGTAAACGTCTATGATGACCCAAGTTTCCATTAAACTGCAAGGTCGAAAGCGTTATAATCTTCAAACAATACATATAAATTCAAAGGAATATGGCTCTTTTTAGTTTAGAAACAGTGAATTTGACATCAGGCAAAATAACTATGGGCTTCAAATAAGTACAGTTAACGTATCTTTTATTGTCGTTCAAGACTTTTAGAGCCTTGGAGTTGATTTAAAAACCATTAAGAATTAAGGAAACACATTAGTCAATTGTTTGTAAGTTGTTTAGAAAAATAATAGACTGCCTATTATTATTGTAATTACAGTTTCAAACTTTTATTAAATATAACAATCGAGATTGTCTTTAAAAGCTTTTAACTCTAATGTGAAAATAGGTAGTTTATTTATATTAATTTATATTTTACCGCAAATATCAAGTTACGTTGATGTTATTTAAGCGATAAGCCTTTGTTTCGCACATAATCATAGTTTAAAAGATACATGTGTCTGGAAATAACGTAGACGCCATGCCGCAACGGGATTAGAATCCAGATTAGTTCAGCCACTGATCTGAATACTAAACGACGTGTTACATATACCAACTGTTTTTTTTTATTTTGAAAGCATAACATTCCATACAATGAGGTCCATATAATGCCTGTTCAGTCATATATAAATTGAAATGTATATATTTACAGAAATGTAAATATGAACACAGTTATTAACAATTTATCATCATTGTATCTACTCAACGCGATTACAGAATATACTGCTTATAGCCAATGCAGTTTCTTATTTCTAGTTCTTGCAATTATGCTCCATTAAACATATCATTATGACTTTCGATTTTAAAATTTTATAAAAGACGATGAACGCCAGTTGAAAGCGATTTGCTTAGATCACTTTCAAACGGCATTTGTCATCAAATCAGTTTTGCATATCATCAGTCACGATTTGCATCTGCTCAAGATTTTAACGATTCAATTGGTGTTCCTTATAATTTCAAAGTGAATTTAATGGGTTATGGGCAATCATTGCTTATTGTGATCTAGTTTTAAGATATGGCGACCTTCGTTATGAAATTATGTGTGTAATATGAACAATAATGTCTTATCGTGCACGATTGGTATTCAGGTAGGTCAAATTTAGAGTCAGAAAGGATTTATGTATACAAAGAACAATCAATTGTGATAAGATATTAATTTTATTATAAGGAAGTTAATTATAATAATCAAAGACATAACTGTTTATGTTGAAGATACAAAGTTCACAAATTTGATTGTATATCTGCAAAAGTAGCCGGTCCCCACGTTTAAGTGTCACGACTTCCACACAGAAAACATTAGCTACGTTACTCAATAGATTTATTTGAGTTCCTTAACAGATAAATAGTGGCTAGACCGCGAAACCACTGCAGAAAATCTATGAACGCATCTTATCCGTGTTGGAAAATCACGGGAATCTCGCGGTGCGGTTTCTTTCCCATAGATCCACGATGATTTGTGCAAAAACCAATATTAGATGTTGAATTGTTGTTAACTTGCCAATATAGATGGGATTAGTTAGAAATTTGCAGTATGGTTTGAGTGAAATGAGGTGCAATACATCATAAGATGAATATAAGATTGCATTGTTGCTCAACAATAAGCAGCTACTGAGAACTAAAACATAGTCGATGCGGTTGCGTGCTGCTATGGGAACTAAATCAGATTTGAAAATTATGTATAATACTTCGCTTTACACTTGTTTTCACGGCTTATTTGCAAGGACGTGCAAATGACTATACACTATTTATATTTCCTGCTCATAAGTATGTTTTGTTCCTGTTCAGGATTCTAATTTTCTCGTTGTAACTAATACAGCGAGAAAATCAGAACATATTGGTTTTCGCTCCATACTAAAAATATTATTTTGAAGGTACTCGCTGAGAGTTATTGGCAATTCTCTTTTTTAGTTTGAATTGTCCTATATAAAGCTGATTTTGGCACCCAACTTTTCGCACTAGTAATTTTTTTTTCTTCTTCTCAAATTTTGAACACAAGGTCAACACAAATTTGGTTAAACGTTCGTGGCGGCGCGTGAGAATATTATTGTGCATTATAAATTTAATTTGTATATTCGTCGGTTAATGATAAGTGTAGAGGTCGTCCCATTGTTCCATAATACCTCCGCTGCAATACCGGAGGTCTAAGACAAGGTAAGTGTAACATTGTCCGATCTTTTGGTGTCTCTAGTAATCTATGTATCTAAATTTTTATTTTATAGTAATTATTTATAGGATAAGTTGTGTTCGGTAGGTGTTTTTGACATAGCAAAACCAAGCAAATATCGCGAAGATCAAACGTATGTTTGTTTTGCTAATGACAAGTTTATGGATGAAGTGAACTTCAGTGACATATAGATTGTAGATCAAGCACCCACGCAACACGGATTTGATAAATATTGTCCTCAATGGGCTATTGTAATAGGTTGTTTTTATGTTGTAAGATAGAAGAGTTCAAGTTGACTCTTCATTGGGCCCATGTGTCTCTGTCTCTGATATCGGTGTTAGGCAATTTATTTGCTATGACACGTATTGTGCCCTCTGTTCCTTTAATGTTGCGTTTGCAATTTTTCTGTTGATTTTACTCGTTTTATTCGCTATTGTTGTGAGCAGCGTCAAATCATTTGCTCCTTCTGTAAACCTTAACGATGTCTGACGAATCCATTATGGTTTAGGTCCAGTTGCATAGTATCTATATTTATAACATGAACTTTACAACGATTAAGGTTGGGGCATTGACCAAGAAATGATACCAATGGCTAAAATCATGTCATGTAGGTTTAAATTGTTTGTTTCATTTTGGTATATGTGGGCGATACTTTTCTTTCTAAGGCAAATTTGAAATTGTTTATGAAGCTATAAGACCAGTTGTATGGATCGCATAATTATCTAAATATGCGGAAAATTAAGCGCTCATGTTTGTTAAGCACTTAATTGGTTTTGTGACCAATTTATAACTTATATAGAAGTGTTCTGTAGTCACGTCAATGTGGCATCGACTGAATCATTTCCTGATTAGGTTTTTGCAATAATAGATCTTTGATCGTATTAGTAATTATGAGATCGTTGATAGATGTATCGCATTCGATTTTTATCTTGTTTCTTTACGAGGATATGTCTACATGCTTAGTATTGACTAGATATCTATATAAAAATGAATCGTCGAAATCTATGTACGCGCGAAATATAACGGGAAAAGTATTTTTTTTTGTCCGCGACTACACTGCCTGTGGGAAGCTGAGACAGATATGAATCTGGCGGTACGATGTTTGCCGGGTCAGCTAGTATTATTATATTAATATTTTACGCTTATATTTAAAAATATGTTAAAAATATATCCACAAAATTTGCAGATTTGCGTCCCTGACCTTTCCAATAATCTTTTCTTTTATTAATTTTCTCACTTAACTACTTTTCCTTTCGTTATTTAATCTAATCGAATCTCTTATTTCCAAAGTACCTAGTTAAGGTTAAGAGAATTGCCTCTGTGACCCGACAGGATAAACTCAAATAAATAAATATAAAAAGGTTGTTATTAATTGTTTCTACAATACCGGTATCGAAAGATCTACTTTAACTCTAAAAAATCTCATATGTATGTATCATCCGCCCACCTTGACCATGCTTTAGTTAATGAAGCCTATATTAAAAAAAAAGGTACAAAAACGATGAGTCTATCGTCAATTCTTTAGTTTCGTGGCTAGTCTTAGACTGACTCGAGTGATGATTCGCTATGTTTTTAGTACGGAAGTATTTTCAATGTGACGTAATAATTGTAAAAAATATTTTTCGCTTAAATATTTCGAGGGTATTGCTTCTAGGAATGTTGTAATGCATAAAGTGTTGGATGTTTTTCAACGTCTTTTGTTAACAACCATTTTGTTCCAAATGCACTGTTTTTATAAGAATACATGTACATAATAATTAATTCGGTTTTTGTAATTTACTTAACTATATATATAAGTAGTATTTGATTCTTGGATTGAGATATAATTATTCGTTAGTACGAGTATAGCAGAAAATAACGGTATTTTAAAAGTATAGCAAAAACATCTTCGGTGATTACGTCTTATTTAAATTAAAAATTACCTGTAACACTGTATGTAATTAATTAAATTGAATGATTGTGATAAGACAACGGTAATTCTATGTGGACTTTGAAATACCACAACATTGAAATAGAATCGAGTATTAATCAAGGAAAATATTTGTACACATGAATTCATTGGAATATTCTGCATTTTTTTGGGCATGTCTATTTAAGTACTTACAGAAATAATTTAGTGCATTTATTAATCGAAGTTATATAAAAAAAAAGTAAAAGATGGTTAAACTAGAGCGCACCAAAACCGCGGTAAAGTTGGTGGTGACGGCAATTAGCGTTATCATCATACACCATTAGAAGACACTGTACAATAAATTAGAAAAATATTTTCATTAATATTTAATTAATAAATTAAGTAGTTCTTTTTCAAATACGTTGTCAAAGGATGAACATCTATTACTTTTTATAATTATATAGTTCAATATCATCGTTTTAGACCGTTATTATAATGATTTTTTTATGGAATAGGCGGTATCCTCACTCACACGGTGAAACACAGCGCAAGCACTATTTCACACCGGTTTTCTGTGAGGCCGTGGTATCACTCCGGTCGAGCCAGCCCATTCATGCCGAAGCGTGGCTCTCCTACGGTGAGAGATTTTAAACAGCTAACCAACTACACACATCAAAAGTGTCTAGGGATCAAGCATTTTTATGCGGATTTCTTGAGATTGAGATGTGGCTTTGGCCCTGGCCTGCGCAGTCGCCAGACTTGAACCCGATTGAGCATGCATGGGATATGCTACAGAGAAGAGCTCTGCCGAATATGGAGGGTATCCAGTCGCAAGAAGACCTTTTTTTGTTGTTGCAACGAACATGGGCGGCCATTCCACAGCGTGTTTGGATGAACTCATTTTGAGTATGCCAAACCGATGTTCTTGTGTTGTTAGTGTTCGCGGTAGAAACACGGATTATTAATTGTTTAAGTTACCTAATAAAATTTTAAAGAAAACTGTTATTTCAGTCTTTTTTCGAACTTTAATGTTAGTGGTTCAAATGTCAAAAATCCCTTTATTAGGAAAATGGCAAATTTCTTTATTAATGCAAAGGTGACTTGGTTTATCGTTACTGTGACAAACGAAAACACTTTATTTGATGAATCCTTAAAGAAAATTTTAATTAATATCAATCAGGAGAAAAGTTATTGCAAAAATATATGTTGATCCCTAGACACATATGTTGATCCCTAGACACTTTTGATGTGTGTAGTTTAGACTTATAAGCGTGTTACGAGACGTGTTTATTTTTAAATAATGTGAATTGAAAAGCCTAAGGTTATAGGTTAATCTTGCGTAACTACTAATAGTTACATAACTTTAGAGTATAATTCTCACGCTTATGTCATCATATAAAGGTTTGTTGTCCTGTTCTTAAGTGAAATAAGAAGACCTTCAAATAATGATGACGATGCAAGGCCTAAGTCTCTTTGAAAAGAAAAAACGATGTTTTATGTATCTGGTTTTAACAGCATACCTGGCGGTGTGATTCACAGATATATTTTAATTAAAAGAACTAAGATGTGTTTTTCCTTCTTCGTATTTATTATATCGATAACTTGTGTGGTGTGTTAGTGCCACACAAGTTATCACTACCACGCAACACTAGGGGTTGTTGATTCGCTCAGTGTAAATATTTGTATAGCGTATGGTGGACCATGGGCGGCGGTAATCGCTTACCATCAGGTAAGTCTGCTTTTTTATGGAGTAGGTGGGTATACCCGCCTATTCCATGAAAAAAATTGTTTGAATAATGTATCTATTTGGATTAGTTACGCTTGTGTTCTATAGTAACTATGAAAAAGTATTTTTTTCACCATTAGGTGAAAAGGTAGGGGGTATATTTAAATCATTTAACGTCTCTGTCGTAAGAATTGCCTTTCAAAACTCGATCTATTTTTCTAAAAATAATTATAATTTAAATTTTCATTGGTATTTCAAGATTTGTAGTGCAATTTAGCCTATTTTTCGGGTATATATCACTATTTACTACAACATCCCAGACAACGTCATGATCACGGATAGATACCTACACGCCACGTCTCATCATCACCCCCGGTACTTGTAATCTGTTATGACTTCACTCAAGAGCAGAGCTTACGATCTCGGTGACCCTGAACATTTAGAACGGGAGCTAGAACATGTTCAGGAGGTACTCAAAGGTAACGGATATCAAGTGAATGGAGGACGGAAGCAACCGAAAATAAGACGCAAGTATCCAGAAGTGAAGAGGCAACCAGCCTATATGCCTTATGTCAAGGGAGTTACGGATAAGATCGGGTCCGTGTTAAAGAAATACTCCATTCCAACAGTATACACACCAGGCATAAAGGTTCACAACATCGTCAGCACACCGAAGGATATATTGCCATTTCAAACTCCGTGTTACAAAAAATAGACTGCAGCTGCGGAAGTTCCTACATAGGCCAAACGAAGCGGACTATTGCTGAAAGGGTCATAGAGCATATCGCTGCTGTGAAGAACCGACAGACGAGCAAATCGGCGATTGCAGAACATGCACTCGATGCAGGCATCAACCACTGGATTGAATTTCACCGCACGCAAGTCCTCTCCACCGAACGTCACTTTTATTCAAGAGTTGTACGTGAAGCGATTGAGATTAAAAAGCATAAAACTTTTAATCGGGAAGATGGTTTTAAATTATCTACAGCGTGGAATCCAGTGTTAAAAAACATACCACCTCGCTTTTCTGCGCAGTCGGATGAACACCAGAATAGGAACACATCGGTTTGCTTACAGAATAGGGACCCTGTTAGTGTGGTATGTAACGGTACATGGCGAAACAATTTTATCAATAATATCGAAAATGTGCGGGTGGATGAAGAACCTTCTACTTCACGGATTCGACGACGGAGGGCGTGCGTCGCTGAGCCAGTCAGCCTGTGACAACGGCCAGTGCAACTTGGTCGAAACGTCAGGCAAAAAAGAGGTATGTAATACCTTGAAATAAGTGATCGCGTTAATTCCCGTAAAAATAATTATTATTATAACGTCATGATCATTATTGCAAACATGTAATCCACCATACTATCTTTGTATAAGTTAATGGATTTATACATAAGTATTGTGATTATAAATGGCGTAAAATACATTGTACCTATTGGAAGCAGAAAGTGATAGTAAACAATATGCTGACAAGGTCAACAGCTAAAGTATCAACCGGATCCAAGCTGTTGTCAATGAAAGAGATAAAGGCATTGTGAATAAAGGGACGGAAAGAAGAGAGGACATTAAAAAAACTAATTAAAGACTCGGCAAAAGACTGTCCCATAACTTTTCATAAACTGTCGGACAGCGTTAATTAAGTTTTTCTTTTGAAATTTTTGACCTAAGATAGATGTAAACATTGAAAGATGCAATAAAAGTAAAACCACTTATGATTGCTTTATCAGAACTGTTAATAGGTTAATATGCCGTTTTCATTAGAGCCATCTTTTCAACTTATGTTTCTTTTATTTCTTTATCAAATATATTTATTAGTGGTTATTATTTTAAAACAAATATAACAATAACCATTTACCAATAAGATGATAATTTACTTGGTTTTGTTAAGACTTTTAACAAAATAATTGACTTTTTGCCCTCTCAATGTGATTCACTGAAGTGCATATAATCGCTTATCCTAAAACCTGAGATGTTTTTGTTTCTTTTACCTTCGATATAAAATATTTTAGGACTGTAAAAACGTGCGAACCGCAATAAAAAGGTTTTGGCATCCATGTAAAATATATTTAGACTGTAGATTGCATGTATTTAGAACGGTTTGTTGTTATGAGTTTGAAGCATGTTTTTCCCAAATTCTCTACATCGTGAAGCTAACAAAAGTACTTTAACTTCGAATAAATGTTTAGTCAGCGAAAAATGTATTCATCTTATTTTGTCGCTCCATACATTGTATTATACATTAGTATTCTAATATATTATTCAAAATAAGTATTTGACATTGTTTATCCTATTGGCACTGTTCACTGCAAAAGGCTCAGATAAGCGCGGAGAGCCTACTGATCAAGTTATATCTATGTATTTATTGAAGTTATTTCTATAAATAGTTCACGAAGTAAAACTTCCTGGTCTTCGTAAGCTAAGATTTTAATAACTATAGCTGTTTTATTACTTCACTAAGAATGTACGTATTAAGGGGTATAACCCCTTAAGGTTAATCTTTGCTCTGAAAATACTTGAGCTCTCTCCGGAGAATCGTTAATAAAATAAATGATTTTGTAAACTTACCAGGGGGAAGTTTAGATTTTAGCATGTCCATAGCCACGACGTTAATGATGAGTACCCAAATGGGGCAGTCGAGAAGATCAGAGTCCGATTTGACGAAGGCGATGGCGCTGAGGCACTGCGTCTCTAACCGCCTGCGATCAGGGTACGCACGTCGCAGTTCACGGTTAACGTTTGATTGGAATTTCTTCATGTCAAATAACTGTAACAAAGTTCAAATTTTATAAATAATTGTAGGAGAATCAAGTTATATTTAAAAATGAATAAATAAAGGGTACAAGAAAAAAACAAACCCTGCATAAAAAGATGTAACAATAATTAATTTCTCAAGCAAGCTAACCCAAACAACATGCAGACAGTATTTTTATCTTAATTAAGATGTGTGTTGATCTAAAACAAATTGTCCGATGCGGTTGAATCAATGGTTCTATGTTAGATCTTATCATAGTAATATTACATAACAAGCCTTCAGCTGCTAATAAAAAGACAATCGCTCGATTAAACAAGAGTCGTACCTCCCACGCGGGAGCGCGTCTCTAAAACGAAGATGTCAAGCGTGAACGCTATTTAAATTAAATTGTTCTTTAATAAAATAGACTCCTGCTTATTCAAACACTATAATAGATTCAACATATTTTTTACCTAAGCGCAAGTAGTTAACACAATCGTTGTTTTACCGAATACGTTATAAATGACAATCCGTGACGATGTTTGGTCATCTTCAGTTTTAGGGTTTGTGAATTCTATACTTTATTATTTTGTGATTTTATCTGTAGTAATAAATATTTAAACCACAAAGCCCAAAGTCCCAGCGCTATGTGATATGAATTTATCAAATCTATCTTAAATATTCTCAGACGCTTTCGGGCGAGGAACTCCGACTGCAACGAAATTGCCGAGTCAGATGCATCGATGAAATTGATTGAGGCTATGAAGTTGTTACATAATCAATGCAAGTAGTTTTTGAGACAGCCGTACGCTGGTCTATATAGATAGTATCTGTAAAAAGCTTTGCCGCCGTTAACCATAAAATTTCGGACATCGACTGATATAAGCGTCATACAAATTGTTATATTGATGATGTTTTGAGATTTCTAATTATGACTGGAACATTCCATTGTTGTTGTACAGACTCGTCTAGTTAATTGGTTGTATCTCTGTAGTGATAAATTGTTTTACGCAATTTTTATAATGCAATGGGAGTTTTAACTTAACTGATATTTGAGAATACAATATACTGGATTATTTTAAAATATCTATACTTAATATTATAAAGCTGAAGAGTTTGTTTGTTTGTTTGGACGCGCTAATCTCAGGAACAGTTGGTTCGATTTGAAAATTATTTTAGCGTTGGATAGCCCATTTATCGAGAAAGGCTATAGAATATATATTATCTCGCTAAGATCAATAGGAGCGGAGCACCAATAAAGAATGTTCAAAAAAACGGGGGAAAATTATCACGCTACGGGCAAAAGGAGACGCAAAAGAGGTTGCGTGGGTCAGCTAGTTATAAATAAAAAAAAATAGTTTAGGTTCTTAGCAGTATTCTAACTATACATTTTTTTAAGAATTAGTCTCAGTATTGTCAAGTTATAATTTCACAACTTTTAAAAGATCTAAAGTCATTTAGAGCTATTTAAAAACTCTAGTTGACACCACTGATAGTATTGTTTCTTATTAATTTAGTCACGAGGGAATTGTATGTGGGAAACAAAACAGATCGCACAGAAAAAATCTCAGAGATCAACCAGTTTCAACACTTGACGGTATTGTTTCGAGGAAATAGGTGTTTTTAATGAAGAAGTACATTGTAGAGCAATGGGTCAATGTGCATCTATGAGCATAATTATCTGAAATAAATAATATTGTTATTTGAATGGCTTTATGGATTAGTCTCACGTATGTAATAAACGTTTTGCAAGATATCGCGTCAATATATTATTATAGTTGCTGATGAACAATCTAAAAAGGTGTAATAATTCTCACTACAACTATTAATTGAAACATCACATTGTTACGGTAGTGTGATAGCCACGGACAATGGCTTACTCTCTGTAAATTCGCTTTCGTTACTCCCAAGGAAATAGAATAACATCCAAACAAATATGTGAGGCAATGACCATCCTTTCCCTTACTTAATGGTACATTCTCTCATTGTTTGCCTCAGGCTTACGTAAAACTGTGTAGGTAATGGTGTATGAATTGGTAATGAATCTTTTGGATGCTAGGAAGTGATGTAGGAGTTCTCCATTGTCTTGTACTTATAAATGCTAATATCTTTGAAAGTGTGTTGGTTACCTGAATAAATATAGGATTACACTTACATAGTTTTATAATACTTCAATTTATTTTTATTTAAAACTACTTGTTGCCCGCGGTTCCGCCCGCGTATATGTCGGTTATCGCGGCAAATAGTGGCCTATGTGTATTCTGATGTTAAAGCTATATTACTGTAAAGTTTCATCCAAATCCGTTCAGTGGTTTTTGAGTGAAAGAGTAACAAACATCCATCCATCCATCCATTCATTCATACTTACAAACTTTCACGTTTATAATATTAGTATAGATATAGATTACTAATAAATATTACTATCTCATGTCAACTTTTAGTAAAAAAATGCCCACTTTCTTAATGAAAACCTAAACAAAACTGTAATATCAAAACACTAGACACTATTTAGGGCAATGTCAAACTAAATACAAAATGCATTAACAAATTGAACTATATTAAGAACCTTTTTGAAATAGACTTCACGTTGCGTAACAATAACACTTTAATAAAATGTAGTAATGTGGCAATGTCATGGTCAAAGTGAGTCGTGCTCGGACACAATTTGTGCAGTCGTGATGCGCCACAAATGACTGATGCACAACGCAATGGGCATTAGAGTATTGCGTCCGTCCCTTATTTTTTCTTACATTAATTAAATTATTGTCTTTAAACATGATGACCAAAAGAAAATTACTGATCGAATAGAAAAATAGAAACAGAGATCACAGACTCAAAACGTGTCGTGACGAACGTCTAGAGGTGATTTTAGTAAGAAATTTTTAGCCACTTTTAAATCTCACAAAATAAAATTCCAGTTTGGATTACAAAACAGGTAATTTCAATCAAACATTAAGACGGTGATCATCGAATAAGCAATTTAGATCATTATGTGGGCAACCATGAAATTAATAGGTAAATGTTGTTACGACATTTTATTTCATAAACGCATCCATCTTGACGGAAATATTTACTGACGCCCGCGTGCCTGTTCGACGTATTCACAACGAACCAGTTTACCTTGCTTAACCATAATTTAGAATTTTAATTTCGTATTTCAAGAGGTATAGAGGCTAGAATACAGCTGTTACTTTGTTGCATGATAAGTTTGTAAAGAACGCATTAAATGCAAGAGGAAGGATAGGTTTGTAACGTCTAATTAGATGCACCTACTGGATTGAAGTAAATTACGGTTCTGCGGGGAAACTTATTCATAAAAATCGTACTATCATTATTACGTTCATTATATACATAATTTTAAAATGGATGAAAAATACACAGTTACAAGAAAATGTTTCGACGTGCAATTGTAGTTAGGCATATAGCATTATTTGTTTATCTTCCTTCCAGTATATCATAAACTAGCTGACCCACACAACCTCGTTTACGTCTACTATTGCCCGTGGCGTAATAATGTTCCCCTGTTTTTGTAACATTATTCATTGGTGCTCCGCTCCCAATGGTCTTAGCGTCATGATATATAGCCTATAGCCTTCCTCGATAAATGGGCTATCTAACACTAAAAGAATTTTTCAAATCGCACCAGAAGTTCATGAGATTAGCGCGTTCAAACAAAGAAACAAACTCTTCAGCTTTATATATTAGTATAGATAGAAAAGTAGAGATGTTTCCTAGTAAACACAAAAGAAAAAGGTTTGAATATCTATGCCTTAGTCCTGTGTGTACTCATACTTTATTCTGAAGAATCAGAGATGTCTCCATTCGCCCAATAGGTTTCAGTTTACTTGCATATTACTATTTTTTTTAGAGACCGCTAATTTCTTTTTTTAATAAAGATATTAATCTATATATATAAAAGCGAAATACCACTCACTTATTAATCACGAAATCTCAGAAACTATAACACCTACAAACTTGAAATTTGGTAGGTAGGTTCCTTATAGGGTGTAGACACCCGCTAAGAACGGATTTTACTAAACTCCACCCCTAAGGGGATAAATCATGGGATGAAAGTCTGTGTGAGCGAAGCTGCGTGCAAAAGCTAGTAAATAATATAATTATAGTGTCTCCGATGACGTTGACAGTATTTCTAGGTACCGGAAACTATTTATGTATGTGTACTTGTTTGACAACTTATTTGTTAAAAAGAATTAAGCGACTACTTTATACAGATACACATTAAAATAATAACAACATGCCTGTGATTTTTTATATCAACATTGATGTTTTTTAATATAGTTGTAACGCGTTGTTTGTAGCTCTTTAAGTAATTACGCCAATAACGTTTTTACATTCCTCGATGAACGATTTTGTTTAAAACCGTATGTATGGTAATTTATTTATTGTTTTTGTTCCTTGTTTAATTTGTTTATAGCATTTATAGCGTTATACTACTAAGTACTTTACTATACACTAACGCTCTAATAGCAAAAATAAATATAGACTATAGAGTCGAGAGAAACCTACCTAACTATAGTATATAGTGTAACAAATAAAGGCATATTGTCTGACAAAACGTTGAAAATCGTTTAAAACCAATACAAGGTCAGAATTATACAACGTATTGTAGCTCGGTGATAAAAGACCCTTGTAAATCTCGAAATGTACATGTATATAAACTTCGTTCCTTTTTGAAAATCTTTTTCAAGAAATTGTAATTACCTTAAATATTTTTTCTTGTTCCAGTGAGTATCCAGGTAGTTTGACTACGTCTTGTCCAATAGCCGTCTCTTCGTTACTTGTAGCCGCTGTACTCTTCACAAACACGCTACTTTTGGAGTAGCGCCTGATGAGTATGTTACCAGCATCGTCCATTTTGATTTTAACACCCTGTTAACAAACAAATATAAAATTAACATTAGCAGATCGTAACGAATCTTAACTTTAATATTATAAATATGCATTTTGTTAGCCACATTGTCCTACAAATTGCGTGGTACGCTATCCTGGCCCTATGCTCAAAAGTTTTTAGGGTATCGTGCCAAAGGCAAAAAACGGAACCCTTATACATTCGTCATGTCTGTCTGTCTGTCCGTCCGTATGTCACAGCCACTTTATTCTGAAACTATAAGCACTATACTGTTGAAACTTGGTAAGTAGATGTATTCTGTGAACCGCATTAAGATTAGATTAGACACACAAAAATAAAAATAAAAAACAATACATTTTGGGGGTCCCCATACTTAGAACTGAAACTCAAAAAAATTCATCAAACCCATACGTGTGGGGTTGGCGGTGGCTGGCGGTCCGCGAGCAAAAGCTAGTATTTCACAGATTAAACATAACCGTTTTATGTATATCTTTATAGTAAGTTATGATCACCGTGAGACTATTACTAATGATGTAGACACAGATTACACTGATTTACACATATCTGATGAATGCTGACACACATACTAAAAACTTTGATGAGTTCACGACCGAACAAGCAAATATAGAAACAACTTCGCAATTTATGCCTAACGAATCAGACGTGTTAGCAAACAAATAGAATGACGTAATTGCAAGAGGTGAGAATGGTCTGCTCACCTCTGCCAATAACGACTACAGTTACTTTAAGGAGCCTTTATGAATACCGATACCAGAAAAAAAGTTGGCAGTCATGAGGACTGCCGATAGAAGTGAAAACTTTTAACTTAGAAATTTATTTGTTAAATTTTATTAATGTGTAAAATTAGAGATTTCATAATGTTTAAATTAAAATTATCCGTTCCGTGTCAAAGGCAAAAAACGGAACCCTTATAGTTTCGTCATGTCTGTCTGTCTGTCTGTCCGTCCGTATGTCACAGCCACTTTTTTTCGAAACTATAAGACCTAAAATGTTGAAACTTGGTAAGTAGATGTATTCTGTGAACCGCATTAATATTAGATTAGACACACAAAAATAAAAATAAATAACAATAAATTTTGGGGGTCCCCATACTTAGAACTGAAACTCAACATTTTTTTTTTCATCAAACCTATACGTGTAGGGTATCTACGGATAGGTCTTCAAAAATGATATTGAGGTTTCTAAAATCATTTTTTTCTAAACTGAATAGTTTGCGCGAGAGACACTTCCAAAGTGGTAAAATGTGTGTGTCCCCCCTGTAACTTCTAAAATAAGAGAATGATAAAAATAAAAAAAATATATGATGTACATTACCATGGAAACTTCCACAGAAAATTGGTTTGAACGAGATCTAGTAAGTGGTTTTTTTTAATACGTCATATATCGTGAACCGCAATTTATCGATCAAAGTTACAACGAACTACAAGAATATTAGGTCTTTACCTATGAAATTGCCTTTCTTCAGTACTGGTCATTTCAAATAAAAAAAAGTTTGTAATGGCTCTGTATTCTAAATTCAAATTAATTTTGTTTTAAAACCATGGCATTCTATTTACAAACTCAGTCTTTTGTTTTTTGATTAGCGTTGTATTTTCATTACATTTGAACATTTTTCGTCATAATGGATACTTTAAAAAATCGTGTAATTATGGAATATGAGTTCCGTCGTGGCACCAACGCGAAACAAACGGCACGTAACATCAAAAACGTTTACGGAGAGAACTGTACAAACGAAAGCACGACCCGTTATTAGTTTTCTCGGTTCCGTTCTGGAAATTTTGACTTGGAAAATGAAGCTCGTGGTCGTCCGGAGACTTTGGTTAACAATAATGAATTAAAGGCGATTGTGGAAGCTGACGAAACTCAATCTACAGCTGAGCTAGCAGCAGCTTTTAATGTAAGCATCAAAAGAATATTGATCCATTTGCCACAAATTGGCAAGGTAAAAAAGCTTGATAGATGGGTGCCCCACGACCTTAATGATCGCCAGCGCAAAGTACGCGTCGAGACCTGCCTTGCGCTGCTCAACAGGCAAAGAAATGAAGGAATTTTGAAACGAATTGTTACGTGCGACGAAAAATGGATTCTGTTCGACAATCGAAAGCGCTCAGCAAGTTGGTTAGACCCTGGTTCAGCACCAAAGCAATGCCCTAAGCCAAAAATGACCCCTAAAAAGGTGATGGTCACTGTTTGGTGGTCTAGTGAGGGTGTGATTCACCACAGCTTTTTACAAAACGGCATGAGCATTAATGCAGATGTATACTGTGAAGAACTGGAGAGAATGATGGAGAAGCTTGCACATCTGCAACCAGCTTTGGTCAATCGGTCGTCCCCACTGCTCCTTCACGACAACGCGCGACCCCATACTGCGCAACAGACAGTCTCCAAGCTGCAAGAGCTGGGGTTGGAAGCTCTCCCTCATCCGCCATACTCACCAGACCTACCGACTATTACTTTTTCCAAAATTTTGACAACTTTTTAGTGGGTTATAAATTCAATTCCCGAGAGGCAGTACAAAATGCCTTTGAAAAGTTTGTTGCCTCCCTTCCAGCTGATTTTTACAAGAAGGGCATCAATAAACTGCCAATGCATTGGCAAAGATGCGTCGATTGCATGTGTGATTACTTAGAATAACAGAAATAAAAAAGTTTGAAAAAATAAGTATTTTCACTTATTTCATACAAAACGGCAATTTCATAGGTAAAGACCTATTATTATGTTTCTTGCTGCTTCGGAACTCTTCATGGGCGAGTCCGACTCGCACTTGGCGGCTTTTTCCCTGCTAGTCCTGTTAGCTATCACAATCGAAAATTTTTGTAAGCTGAAAGGTGGGCCCCTCATCAAAATCAAACCACTCACAAAAAAATCGCTTGATAATAATAACTCGTAAAATTTGTTTAGGGGACCCCGGACTAACACTAAACTTCCTTTCTAAGAAGAGGCCTATGTTCAGTAGGGTACTGGTAAATGCTGTTGGTTATGATAACTATGCTAGTGAAGACTTGCGCAAAAGCTTGAAGCTTGCTTGCTCTAAATATGAGAACATAAGTTATTCAACTGTTTGTCATACTTTCCGACTTTAATTTAAAAATGTAATACCTTTCCGAGAGATGCATTCCCTGTTTGAAAAACACAATCTACAATAACGGGCGAGAAAGGCAGGAACTACATCGTTCATAAAATTACGTCTTTAATCTCAATTTCGACAAAAAAACATTCTGAGTAACCCTCTCAGATATAATCAGAACACCTCGCTTCATTAATTTGACATTATATCTACCACAAAAAACCACAGATGTTGCAATAGAATCTTTCAATTCAAAATGACAGGTCTTAAAATTCTGTTGTACGTAAATTATCATTTATGACATTTTAATGGAACGGTAGCAAGGTTTCAACGTGATGATCATTAAAATATCATAGTATGGTTTACTTTTGTGGTGTATTTGCCAAAACAGACTGTGAGAACACCTAAGTAGGTAGGTGCCAATACAAACTAGAGCAAGCTTGTTCCTTAATAAGTTTAAATAAATATTCTTTTTAAGCTTCAAACTTTTAGACCAAATTATGAAAGACAATAATAGTCATCTGGAAGATGGAAATATTCTCTGGAAGACAGATGCACTATCTTGAAGACAGTAATATTTGTCTTGGAGTGGCTCTGTTGTGTGTTTACATGTTGATAAATAAAACACCGTGGAAGAGCCACGCTTTGGCATGAATGGGCCGGCTCGACAGCAGTGATACCACGGCCTCACAGAAAACCAGTGTGAAACAGCGCTTGCGCTAGGTTTCACCGTGTGAGTGAGGATACCGGAGGCCCATACCCCAACCCCTCCCCTATCCCCCAAAGGCCGGCAACGCATTTGTGACACCTCTAGTGTTGCGGGTTTACATTAGCGGCGGTATTTGCTTACCATCAGGCGATACCTCTGCTCGTGTGCCCGTAAACGGGGGACCAGATAGCCATCAAAAACGAAAAACACTATAACTTGTACAGTGTTCTGTTCAGGTGGTTTTGTATATTTGAATTGCTCTCCTATAGGCTATACATGTTTGCTAATGAGGTCATAGTATTTGTGAATACCGTTTCTATTATACACACAAAAAAGTTATCGAAGGTGATCTTCTTATTGAATCATTTTGCATAATGAACTATAAACATGCGTGTGTACAACAATGTCTTTATTAACATAAATTATCTTCTTATAACTCTTCTTATATCACCCACGAGACCTTTGAAGACGGATATTACTCTGTGAGTGACATAAAAAGATTATATCTACAGGATGTTTAAAAAATTACAGTTCAGAAATGTGTAGCAGAAATGACTAATCAAGAAAACCAAGACTAAAAGGCAAGAAGTCAAAACTTTAACTTCTATAGAAAACATATCAATGGATTAATGTCGACATAAAAAAATGAGAAGGAATTTACTCTGTCCTTGATCTTTCAGTTTCGGTCTCATTTTCTCTTCAGAGACTTGGGTATTTCTTATCTTAAATTTCACCCTGTTAGTTTTCTTTTCTTCTTTGTCTCATCTTAAAACAGTTGCATTCTTAGAAAGAATTAGCATCAGACAGTCGACCACGAGAGAAACCAGCCTTTTAAATTCCATTAATTTCTAACACTAAGCTGATTCCAAGTAAAATTTTAAAATTAAAATTTTAAAAATTACCGTGGTAGAGCCACGCTTCTGCATAAATGGGCTGGTTCGACCGGAGTGATCCCACGGCCTCACAGAAAACCGGTGTGAAATAGTGCTTGCGCTGTGTTTCACCGAGTGAGTGAGGATACCGGAGGCCCATACCCCAATCCCCTACCCCTACCCCCCCATCCCCAAAAGACCGGCAACGCACTTGTGACGGTGTTGCAGGTGTCCATGGGCGGCGGTAATCGCTTACCATCAGGTGATACGTCTGCTCGTTTGCCCGCTTATTCCATGAAAAAAAAATAGGAGAAGAGCAGGAATATGACTATGATGGATAATTTGTAAGCCGTGCCGTAACTATTGACAGCTGAAACTCAATCATTCAATCAAAAGTCTATATATATTTTTACTCGGTTTACATCACAACCTATGCCCTTATCTAAATCAACAAGACTAATACAGTCGAACGTTATAGTTTCTACATCAACAGACAAACTATTATGATTTATGACAAGACAGAGGTGTTCGACCGTTCGTGTTGGTTCCGTTCTGACCTATGACATCACAACCTCACCTGTAGCTCATGTCATACCATTGTATATTTTCGTATTAATCAAATACACGGAAGACAAAACGAATTTGACTGTAATATATTTTACCTATATTCATTGTTTGACCTGGAGTGTGAGAATATTGAGATGCTACAAGGTATTTCAATAGCTGTATTACATTAACAAAAACAAAATTCATTCATCTATGTCTTGATGATGAGATACGCTAGAATATCCTGGGAAATATACCAATGTGTGCTACACGACTCTATCTAGACCCAATCAAAGGAAAGCTTGGGACACGGGTTATGCGGGAAAAAATTATAGCCATACATTACATGCATATTACAGTACATACCAGCATTCAGTGAGATTCAAACCTGAGATTAAACGAATCTAAACACTATCGCCAATCTACATAGTTCTTAATAGAATGGCACATTCTATTAAGGTAGGTAGGTAGGTAGTAGAGCCACGCTGATTTCAGCACGAACGGGCCGGCTCGACCGGGGCGGTACTACCCTCGCACAGAAAATCAACGTAAAATGACAGCGTGCTGTCGTGTTTCGTTGGTGAGTGCGAGACCGGAGGCCCAATTAGTCTAGTCAACAAGTTCCAAACTTGTTGACTAGACTAAAAGATGCAGCAGCATCACTAGGCCGCCATGGTGTGGGTCACCATGCTGCATTGTCTGCATTCGCAGTGAGCATGGTGACCACCACTCTTGGATTCTGCTTATGCTTTCCATCAGGCAGAGTAGAGTCATTTTGGCGGGCCAAACATAAAAAAAAAAAAAAAAAAAAAAAAAAACAGGTTTTTTCTCTGGTAGTAAATATTTTTGTTACTTGACGGTGTCCATAGTTTTAAAATGTATGTGATTTAATTGACCAGACTACATAAAAGACTATTGATTTGTTGATACATAATTTTCAGTCACCTTTTGGAAACTAAACTGAAAATAATAAGGGCCTGATAAAATATTGTTTTCTAACGTAAGGCAGTTTTTAAACAACCTTGTTATTTAGACCGCAACTGTTCTACACGGATCAGTGTCACATTGGAACGACAAGATCTTATGGAATATGCAATGAGTTACTAGCTTCCTTGTCTACTGAAGTTATTTATTTAAAAATACTCTTATTTGACGAATGTAATTTAAGTTTTAATGTTTCCTTAACATTTATATGACAAGTGTAACGACGATGTCATTTTATTTCCGTTGCTATGCTGACTTTACGGTTGACAACTATTGGTCCTTTGGCAAGTGAAAACATAAATGTTGATTGCTATTAAAAGGTTTTTCGTAATTGCGATCGATTAATTTATTAAGATGGCTCTGTTTAAATTAAGAATTTCTGCCCTAGTACCTCTTTACTTTAAATATAATACATTCAATAACACATTATAACACTACATTATAATTGCAGTTTCATCTATTACATGAAGCAACGCAAGCTCATTTCCTTATTGTCTAACATGTTTCTTTCATCCACATAGTACGCAAAGGCGTATACTAACACCTCATTAGCAATTTAGTAGTAGAAAATCGGTAGTGGAAGTTGCATGTAGTTTGCTTGAATGCATGTATAATTGTCGCATGTTGGAATTAATTCCATCGGTTTCTTCGATAATTTATTCTCATAGCTGACTAAAAAAAACAAATCAATTACGGTCAAGTATGTTCTAAAAGTAGGGTAAACTTGAGGACCAAATTAAGGACAATTATTATTTTAGTTTACATCACATTATAACTATCTTTTATTATGCGTGCCAAAGTAACTCTACCTCTCTGATGGAAAGCATAAGCAGAATCTAAGAGCAGTGTTCATAGACATAATATCCTGCATTTAAAGGCAATTTCCCATGAAACGGCTGTTTCATATTTAACTGGGTTCCAATATAGTATATTTTAAGGCGTTTGTATGTATTGACAATAAGCCTCTCAGTTGGGTTAATAAATATTTTCATGATGTACTTAGGTCATTTCTCATTCTTTTGACATCCGGACATTGATTTGACATTACAAAAAATATTAACTTAATTAAAAAAATAACTTATACAAAACAATAAACTAGAATTATCTTATCCTTATCGTTAAGCCACATGTTTGCTTTAAATAACATAGTTTTATCATAATAAGCAACAGAGTAGGCCATTCACCACCCAACCAAGACACAGTGTAACGAATTCATGCTTGATTGGAAGCTATATTAGGCCGGATACTCACAGATCGGAGTCTGACCTCACAGAAACGAATTATTTGTTTCAAGAACATGTTAGATATGGATAATAAAGTTGCTGATCATTTTTCTCATTAAGCTCCTGGCCTTACTCATGTTTATTACATTCCACGCTGTGTGTATAATCAATCGGAATAAAGACAATCACTGTTATTATTTCGAGTTCAATTTTATTGCAATACCTTGTAGTTGTGCAAATAAATAATATTGTATTTATTCTGGAGTTTAGATAGGTATTGGATTCAAAGAGCTAATGGCATATAAGTATCATTGAAATATTTCATTTTGCTATATATTTTCCATGTTCAAAAAACTAGGCTATGCCTTACAGAGTAAATGGTTATTAAATCCTTAGGTTGAAACCTAAATGTAGATCTATTTTTCCAACCTGTATTTTGATGACAATCGAACGCATCTAGTTTACGCGTCTACGTCATGGATGGCGTAGTTTAAGTGGTCACCTCGCCCTTTTCTATTTTCTGGGTTCAAATCCCACATGGGACAACACTTTGTGTGATTCACAAATTGTTGCTCTGAGCCTGGGTGATCTTTGTGTCCGTTTCATGTATTTTTGTAAAGTCCCCCGTGACACAAGATATATTCCTACTGCGGAAGTAGTAATAAAAAGTTGTATATATCAACATAATACTCGTAATTAGGATTACTATAGTTCCACATAGTTCGAGATCAGATGACACATATCTGAGATATCTGAAGTTATTAAGGTTATTATAAAATATAACGAACGCAATAGGCAAAAGTGTGCAATGTATCACTGTTCATATATCACATATTCATATTTTTTACAAATATAATGGTTCTGTATTTGGAGTTCAGTTTTAGAGATAGACATCAAAAAACTAAATCTTCCGTTTGAACATCTTGGCATTAGCCTTGTGTTTGACAGCTTATATCGCATCTCATTAACATTTAAAAGTTTTCAATCCTATTGTTCTGTTATTTTTTATTTTTCATCACGGTTTTGGCGAGTACATATTGAATTTGATGTTACATTCTTGTACAATAACACTTCCTTTATTATGTTTCACGTATTGTGTCAATTTGATTCACGATTGATTTTTTGTTTGATTATAATTCCAATTTGAAAGGCTGATGTTTTGAATGTGATACAGATTTTCAGTTATGAGTAGGTTACGTGTCCCTATATTGACGAAATAGCTGACCCACGCAACCTCGTTTACGTCTCCTGTTGCCCGTAGCGTAAAATTTTCCCCGTTTTTGTGACATTCTTCATTAATGCTCCGCTCCTATTGACTTTAGCGTAATGATATATAGCCTATAGCCTTCCTCGATAAATGGGCTATCTAATACTGAAAGAATTTTTCAAATCGGACCAGCGGTTCCTGAGATTAGCGCATTCAAATAAACAAACTCCTCAGCTTTAAAATATTAAAATAACTAGCTGACCCACGCAACGTCGTTTACGTCTCCCATTGCCCGTAGCGTAATAATTTTCCCCCGTTTTTGTAACATTCTTCATTGATGCGCCTATTGGTCTTAGCGTGATGTTATATAGCCTTCCTCGATAAATGGGATATCTAACACTGAAATCATTTTACAAACAAACTCTTTAGCTGTATAATATCACACAAATATTAGGTCTTTACCTATGAAATTGCCGTTCTTCAGTACTGGTCATCTTATATATAAAAATCAATTGCTGTTCGTTTGTCTCGCTAAAACTGGAGAACGGCTGGGCCGATTTAGCTGATTTTGGTTTTGAAATGTTCATCGTAGTCCAGAGAAGGTTTAAACGGTGAAAAAAAAAACCAAATGTCACGTGTACGAAGTAGCGGGCACAGCTAGTTTCAAATAAAAAAAAGTTTGTAATGGCTCTGTATTCTAAATTCAAATTAATTTTGTTTTAAAACCATGACATTCTATTTACAAACTCAGTCTTTTGTTTTTTGATTACCATTGTATTTTCAATACATTTGAGCATTCTTCGTCATAATGGATACTTTAAAAATTCGTGTAATTATGGAATATGAGTTCCGTCGTGGCACCAACGCGATACAAACGGCACGTAACATCAAAAACGTTTACGGAGAGAACTGTACAAACGAACGCACAACCCGTTATTAGTTTTCCCGGTTCCGTTCTGGAAATTTTGACTTGAAAAATGAAGCTCGTGATCGTCCGGAGACTTTGGTTAACAATAATGGATTAAAGGCAATTGTGGAAGCTGACGAAACTCAATCTACAGCTGAGTTAGCAGCAGCTTTTAATGTAAGCATCAAAACAATATTGATCCATTTGCGACAAATTGGCAAGGTAAAAAAGCTTGATAGATGGGTGCCCCACGACCTTAACGATCGCCAGCAAAAGGTACGCGTCGAGACCTGCCTTGCGCTGCTCAACAGGCAAAGAAATGAAGGATTTTTGAAACGAATTGTTACGTGCGACGTAAAATGGATTCTGTTCGACAATCGAAAGCGCTCAGCAAGTTGGTTAGACCCTGGTTCAGCACCAAAGCAATGCCCTAAACCAAAAATGACCCCTAAAAAGGTGATGGTCACTGTTTGGTGGTCTAGTGCGGGTGTGATTAACCACAGCTTTTTACAAAACGGCATGAGCATTAATGCAGATGTGTACTGTGAAGAACTGGAGAGAATGATGGAGAAGCTTGCACATCTGCAACCAGCTTTAGTCAATCGGTCGTCCCCACTACTCCTTCACGACAACGCGCGACCCCATACTGCGCAACAGGCAGTCTCCAAGCTGCAAGAGCTGGGGTTGGAAGCTCTCCCTCATCCGCCATACTCACCAGACCTTGCACCTACCGACTATTACTTTTTCCAAAATTTAGACAACTTTTTAGTGGGTAAAAAATTCAATTCCCGAGAGGCAGTACAAAATGCCTTTGAAGAGTTTGTTGCCTCCCGTCCAGCTGATTTTTACAAGAAGGGCATCAATAAACTGCCAATGCGTTGGCAAAGATGCGTCGATTGCATGGGTGATTACTTCGAATAACAGAAATAAAAAAGTTTGAAAAAATAAGTACTTTCACTTATTGCATACAAAACGGCAATTTCATATTATATAAAGGCATAAGTTTGTGTGTATGTTTGTTACTTCTTCACGCAAAAACTACTGAACGGATTTGCATGAAACTTTACAGTAATATAGCTTATACATCAGAATAACAGATAGGCTACTATTTGCAGCGATAACCGACATACACGCGGGCGGAGACGCGGGCAACAGCTAGTTAATAATATATAGTATAGATTCAGAATACGGACTGCCACCATCACTATTAATCCCGCGGGTGTCGTAAGAGCCGACTAACAGAGCAAACTACGCACATAGTCTGTGCTACGAAGGACAACAGCACTGTAAAGAGTAGGAAAACTAAACACAAACCCTATACGAACCCGTCTGGCCAGCGTGCTAATAGTACATAAAAAACACTAAAAAGCGTAAAATAAACTGGCTCTTCATAAATTGCTATGTGCCAATTCTTGTATATACCTAATTCTTTATTCATTTAAATAGTAGTATTATTATGTGTACCTAAAGGTACCTAAAATCTGTTTGAAGTCGGCGCCAAGCCAAAATGTAACAGGAGATACCGCACTCGCCGCTGCCGGATAGCTGCTCCTCGTGTAGCACAAAACAACCCAAGCGGGCAGACACGCGCGGGCTGACGCGACGTCATTGATGGTCGTCTCGAAATATAGCGAGTGTGGTCACTGGTAACTAATATTACATTTGGCTTGGCACCGACTTCAAACAGATTTTAGGTACCTAGTACACATAATAATACTACTATTTAAATGAATAAATAATTAGGTATATACAAGAATTGGCACATAGCAATTTATGAAGAGCCAGTTTATTTTACGCTTTTAAGTGTTTTTTGGCAGAGAGTTTTCGTTGGATGGTTTTTGGAAGTCGGTTTTTTTTTTATAAAAAGTTTTTATTTTTCAGGACGAGCCTATGCACAGCAGAGGATTATTAGATGATAATGAGTAGTTTTGACAAAAAGGGCCAAGTGCGAGTCGGACTCGCCCATGAAGGGTTCCGCAGCAGCAAGTAACATAATAATTTATATTTTTACATTTGTGTTGATTAAATGAAAGGTAAATTGCAGTTTACGATTTATGACGTATTAAAAAAACTACTTACTAGATTTCGTTTACGACAAAAACTTTATGAGTTTCAGTTTTAAGTATGGGCACCCCCAAAATTTATTGTTTTTTTTTTATTTTTGTGTGAAAATCTTAATGCGGTTCACAGAATACATCTACTTACCAAGTTTCAACATTTTAGGTCTTATAGTTTCGGAAAAATGTGGCTGTGACATACGGACGGACGGACAGACATGACGAAACTATAAGGGTTCCGTTTTTTGCCTTTGGCATGGAACCCTAAAAATTATTGTTTTTGAAGTGAAAACTTATTTAGATTTTCAGGTAGGAGAAAATCTTATGAGTTAGCATCACCGACATGCTGACATGTCATTTTCGAAGTGAAAATTCCGCGTTGAGCACTTTTTGGCAGGGGAAAATCTTATGGGGCGTTGAGCACTTTTTGATAGGGGAAAATCTTATGGGTCACGTCACCGACGAGCTAATGTTTGATGTTGATAATTTTAATTTAAACATTATGAAATTTCTTATTTAACACATTAATAAAATTTAACATATAACATTCTAAGTTAAAAGTTTTCACTTCTATCGGCAGTCCTCATGACAGCCAACTTTTTTTCTGGTATCGGTATTTATAAAGTCTCCTTAAAGTAACTGTAGTCGTTATTGGCAGAGGTGAGCTGACCATTCTCACCTCTTGCAATTACGTCATTCTATTTGTTTGCTAACACGTCTGATTCGTTAGGCATAAATTGCGAAGTTGTTTCTATATTTGCTTGTTCGGTCGTGAACTCATCAAAGTTTTTAGTATGTGTGTCAGCATTCATCAGATATGTGTATATCAGTGTAATCTGTGTCTACATCATTAGTAATAGTCTCACGGTGATCATAACTTACTATAAAGATATACATAAAACGGTTATGTTTTATCTGTGAAATACTAGCTTTTGCTCGCGGACCGCCAGCGTGTATTTCGGTTATTCTCTCATCATTTTTCAAACATATGGCCTAGAATTCATCTATTGACAAAACTACAAAACTTAACTTACTTGTCCTATATGCCTTCTGACTTCCTCTGTCTTCTGATCTCGGTGTGGGTTATCAAATCCACAAAGACCAATTCTGAAAAGAAAAAAATACATCGTTAGTAAACTCCATTACAACAACAGTTTAATTTATATGACAGTAATGAATAGAGTCTTCTAAGAGTTTAACAACGCAATTTTTCACTGTCTTCTTCTAACACCAGAAATCAAGAATAAGGAATAGCAGTTGAGAAAACGTGATGATGGAATTAAAATAAAATATAAAGAAAAATAATTATTATTTACTATTTTTGAATTTGAGCTGACATGAATGCACAAAACCAATGATTTAACTTCTTAGTGCAAAGTGAAACAATTTGTATTCAGAAGACGTAGACCATATTTTTTGTTGTGATGATTTTTGCATAGTTGGAAATTTGCCAATCGTAGTTAGAATAACGTAGAATGTGAAAAACACAAACGGTAATAAACAACACTGCAATGTTTATCAGCTCTGGTGACCACAAGCAATTTACATGTTTTAATATCGTAATTCATTGTGGTTTTGCTACGTTAGTTTGGAGGAACTTTTAGATTGCCTATTTAAAAAAGTTATTTTATATTGTTTGAATATCATCTCTTCTATTTGTATTATCGTTGTCTCTTAGTACTCGCAGTTTGTATTCCAAATTGAAATTGAAGCTATATAATACCAAAACTAGAATATGAGAGTTGGTTGTGTCTGATTGTGCCAAATTTAAAACAACGATGAGTTAATAATGTGTCTGTTTGTTCTTGATTTTAAAATCTAGTTCATTGTCCAACCAAAAGTTCTCATGTATCGTATTGTATAATGACGACGTAGGAATTTGTACTTCATTTGTATTTCGGTAACGTTGTATCGGAATATCGTTTTCTCAAAACCGTTTGTTGGTATTGCCCTGAGAATGCCCACATTGGTCATTCATTGGTATTCAACTAACTCGTCAAGGTCTGGCTTTGTTTACTGATTGAGAATTTCTATTTGATCCTTTTGGTACTTTGTATATATTATATTCGATTCAATGGGAGAAACTATTAAGTTTGAAGGTAGTTTGAATGATAGTGACGAAAGTATTTGCATCAAGAATTTGTATTCTGTTATTTGACGTGGAAAGTGAAAGATGGCGATGTCTTTGACCGCTTCTGCATATGGCTGCTAAAGAAATAATTTGAACCTTGCCTCGTTGGTTTGGTATATTGAGTTGGTTACTTTAATACTTTTATAATATACACTGCGTGCATGAAGTCACGATTTATTATACTTTTTATTAATTTATTGTTATGGTTTTTTAACTTATGTTTTTTTATATTCACGGTCTTTGTAGTGACATTGTGTACAATGACTAAGTGATAATGGCCATAAAATGACAGGCAACGTACTATAATGTTATAGAATTATTCAATGAACTTATACTTTATTTGACCTTTGCAGTAGTGCGTGGTTTGAGGAAAGCTATGTGGGTCAAGTTATATTGCAAAGTGTTATTAGGTGCCTTAGAAATATTATTACATTTATATTATTATTAATAATATGGGAGAAGGTTTCCTTGTACCCATATTTAGGTGCCAGACTGGGGCGTGTAGGTTGAAATACTTAAAAAATTTAAATTCTTGTACGGGAAATTTAAAATCCAAACAACAATAGAAATCCAGCTTAGGGTCCGTTCACATAGACCGGCTCGGAGAGGAGAGCAAATTTTTATCACATTGGAAACAGAGGTTTGAGTAATTGTAGTAAGGTTTATGTTTGCATGTGCCCTTCTTTCGTCATCAAGAATGCTTGAACGCACTTAGTGTGAAATAATAAGAGGAGCCGACCGGCTACGATTGCGTGCTCTTTCTCGCTTGCGCAGCCGATCGGCTCTGATTATCTTCCACAGCCTGTCTATGTGAAATAGTTGGCGGCTCCGCTCCGGCTAATTCCAAGCGTATACGATCCGGTCTGTGTGCAAAGAAAAAAGCGAGCCGATGCTCTCCGATCCGGTCTGTGTGAACGGACCCTTAGGTTATTTTTATATTGTCAAGTATTTATTATGGTATAGATTTCAAGAGTTAGATTTCAGACAGTTTAATTACTAGGAATTCATCAGCCAGGATATCGTACTGTTACTTATTCCATGAATATGGAATTTTACTTCTTAATTCATCTTGGATATGTGATGGGTCTAATAATATTGGAATTTGGTAAGTTTATACCACAATAATTATGTAAATGTATAGAAACACTATCTATTTCTTAATAACCTGTTAGAATCTTGTAATAATATGATTCATTACTTTTCATTTTACTATATTATCAAATTCTGAGTATTTAATAAACTTGATACTTTAAAGTTCCCCGTGTTCCATTGAACCTTATTTTTCTCTAAATAAGGCACACACTAAGTACAGTGTATTTCATAAAAAGATTTTCAATTACAAGTCGCTAACTGTGTCTAATAACAAATCGGTCGTCGAACCAGTCCCGTAGTGAGTTGTTGAGCGGTGAGCGGCGACCTTGCGCTTACGCGTGCCCAATCACCGACTTCTGTGTCATTTCTCGCGCATGCGTGCCGCCCTACCTTTTGATTGGTGTTTTGCATTCGCGTTCTAAACCCGTACATCTTACTTGATAAGTTTAGATAGTCTATCTTTGGATCGACTTCTTCTACTTCTACACTTACACCATGACGTTGAAAACAATTCTTATAACTTTGAAATATATAATACCTTCAAAGATTCATTTTTTACTGATTCTTTCTTTAATTTTTATTTGTGTAACAGTTAAACGTTAGGAAATACTAGAATACATTAAATCCTCGCCTACATAAGCTTGGCTCTAGAGGAGTTCTCTGTACCTATAACTTTTGAAATGCATCAAGTAGGTTCTGGGGAAATTGGTTTTATTTTAGAATGTATACCGAATTTATTGTTCCCAAAAAGAATACCTAATAAACAAGTAAGATTTTAACAAAATAAAAACCGACTTCAAGATTCGACTCAATTTCTCTTGGATGCCATCATTAGATCTTAGTGTCCTTATCATGGTAGGTACTACCGTTGGGATATCTCCTTTCCATTAAATAAGGAATCATTAAAACCGGTTCATAAAAGACGAAGTTATCCGCGAACACACATAAAAAAAAAACATAATATACCTATACGGTCGAATTGAGAACCTCCTCCTTTTTTGAAGTCGGTTAAAAAAACATATATACGGTTGAATTGAGAACCTTCTCCTTTTTTAAATCGGTTAAAAAGGGTTTATATGAATTACCTATATTCTAATTTGAGTCTGTAATCTTCTATAGCAACATCGTTTAGTATATCATCGTTTCTGACTAAGTTTGTCTTATTACCTGATTTTCTACATTACATAGATAAGACTCAAGTCGACCTGTTATTAGATTCTCTTCACAGCTATGGTTACAGACCACACATTAGATCCAGTAATAAGGACATTCGTGACTGAAGTCAAGGGCATGTCAATTGTTTTAATGAAATGGTGTGTACCCACTGATATTGTTCCTTCATCTAATTCAATTATGTATTATTGCAACAGTCACGAATAATTTCAATTAGAATTTTGTACTTTGAGAGATTTTTTGGCAGGTACATTATAAACAATAAATAAATATTTCATACATTTAACACACAACGCCATCTAGTCCCAAGCTAAGCAGAACTTGTGTTATGGGTACTGATAACTGATATAAATGCATACATACATTTGTTTAGATTTTTTAAAAGAATCAAAGTTATAATAATACATTTCGCGTACAATCAAATTCAATGACAATGTATAAAGGCATGCTAAAGGTAGAATTTAACGAAACCGTGTTAAATTGGTATAAAATTGTAAAGTTTAATGTGTTTTTTGTTGGAATCAGATCACCACGAATAGGTCAATGGAATATACGGAAAGGACATTATAAGACTAGGAAGTGAAATCCTAGTGAGAATCTCAAGAATGTCTGAAATTGTTGTTTATAATAAGTTTTAACGCAAAATGGAGGGATGCAAAACCTTTAATCTATGTATCTTTGGATCTGTGTCATCTCTTTGTTATATCATAGCTCCATAACTGATAAACCAATTGCGATTTTATTTGTCTAGTTACTCTGATAGGTGACTTGAACTTGACTTGATGAGAAATTGTTTAACGGTGCTGGAATTATCAGTTCTTTTGTGACTGTTGTGTGATTCAATGAGATTGAGCATTTTGTGTGTTTTCCTTAAGCAGTAAAAACGTGATATATTATAAAATGTTTCAATGAACTCTGTTACCGTGAATTTTGTAAAACAAACTAAATACTCTAAATGCTCTCTTACTTCAGAAATATTACAAATATTCCTTCATTACGTGGAAATGTAATTAAGAATTGAAAACAATAAAAATATATCATTTTTATATTGATACATTTAGACATGAATGTATGACATGGTAAATCTATACTAATATTATAAACGCGAAAGTTTGTAAGTATGGATGGATGGATGTTTGTTTGGATGTTTGTTACTCTTTCACGCAAAAACTACTGAACGGATTTGGATCAAACTTTACAGTAATGTAGCTTATACATCAGAATAACACATAGGCTACTATTTGCCGCGATAACCGAAATATACGCAGGCAGAGCCGCGGGCACCAACTAGTGAGTTTATAAAATTGTAGGATAAGACTAGCCAATGAAATTAAACGAGGAATTCAACCCGTCACACACCCCCCTCCCCCTTTTTAGTTAGGTTTAGATTCGACACTTATTTCTACAAATATGTTGAATAGTCTCAGTTTAAAATGTATTGATTTGATACCTTAATAATAGATACACGTCTAATTAGATTCTACAAAAATAATGACAATAACAAGAAAAATTATAGTTTAAAATATTAAAAAACACGTTTTAATAGCAATCGAACTAAATAGTAGAAAATAATTTTATTGTAAAAAGCGTGGGGTGCTTTCTGAAAATATTTCAATAATGTCGCCCCACGCTTTTTACATTAAAATTATTTCCTACTTTTTAGTTCGATTGCCATTAAAGCTTTTTAAACTATAATTTATTTTCTACTTTTTAGTTTGGTAAATTTACAAAAGCGTATTTGTTTATTTTTTTTAAATATTACTATATTTATTTAGGAAAAAAACTATTTGTTTTTTTAGGTTTTGTTTTTTACATTATTGTATTGTCATCGGCCCTTGACCCCTGTGCAAATTTTCAAGTTAATCAGACTCCTAGAAGTAGATGAAAATGAAGTTAAAAGATTTTGTTACATACATACATACAGGTCAAGCGTTAGCGTGTTAATAAAAAGTCTAAAAAGCTATAATCTGATAAAATATATATAGCCTATATCACACGCGCCATTATTACGAATCTATTGACACCTCATTCATTAATATCAGTTCAGTCTATGAATAAGTGTGACCTAATTATTTTTCTCCGAAACAATGCTATTGAGAAAGTTGATCATGGTGATCAGGTTCATGGTGCAAGGTCTGACACGACGGAATTCTGCTTCAATACTCCATGAAATTTATAGAAAGTCTATTGTTTGGTTACAATACAGTTCAAACTAACCTTACACTTTAATAATGCGTAAAATTAATACTGGAAAATTTATTGAGAACGTCACTGAGCTGTGTCCTTGAGATTATCTCGGTGTTTCTTTGACTGTGAAGTATTACGTCTACGCACTAAGGTAGCTTTGGGACTAGGTTTGATATAATAATATATACGTTAGGGTCTGGGGGTAACATGGTCTGGATGATAATATTGAATATTGTGCCCGGTCTCCTTGTATGTCAGGCATAGGCATAGTATAGAATACCATATGGTTTTTTTCGGTTTAATTCTATTACCTAAAACTCCAGTAGAGTTGAGACCTGATTGAGTTATCATACACAAAAAAAAAACTAAACTTTAACTTAGCAATATTAAGAAAAATACTGAGTTTTGGTACAAGAGATATTAAATTAAATAAATCAACCACATACCTGCGGGTATATGGTTGATTACGTTTTCTATCAATCCAATAATAAACCTTAATGCCAGTGAAATATTTAACGCAACTCCGGTTATTATTAAGGCCCTGAGCGCACTAGTGACTTTTGTCACCGTGACAATAAATTCTTTGTCACTGTCACGTCACCACATTTTCGTGACTGCGCGCACCTACGGTTACAGTGACGAAACTTTTTTGCATTCAATTCGATTACGCGGAAGACGACTAAAGTAAGGTTGCTACTGACATCCTTCGCTGACAAAAAGTCACCCGATTGACACGTATCCAAATGCGCACCTTCATTGTGGGTGATGTACACGGTGACTGTCACGCAACGCAACAGTGACGGTGACAAAAATCACTAGTGCGCGCCCTGTCTTACACTGCCTCATATGGTATGAGTAAATATCGGGTATTTAAAGAAGAAAGTTTCACAGTCATTGATCACCGTATGCTATAATAAACGAACTAGTGACGTGACGACACTTTAATTGCAAAAAAATATATCGACAACCAAAACTGATACTCAAATGGTGCAATTAAATATTGGTGTAAAAATATCGATACGAAAACAAAGCAAATAAGTTATAAAAAGTTAGGATTTAGCGTATCATAAGCTTGTTTATAGCATTTTTTTCTAACTGGCAACTTAGTTTTTTTGAAAGTAAACGCGGAACTGTATTAGATTTAACAAAAAATATCGTGATCAATTATTTATAGAAAAGGTTTTCGATAATATCGATGGCGTCGGTTTTTGTGTGTAAAAACCATAGTTACCCAGCAGACAATAAAATATTGGGTTTGATATAACCTCTTATTACATGGAATCTGTCTACTGTTTTTTGCAGCGATTTTAATGTGATAAGTGAACACATATAAATTAATATGGCATATTAATAACATGGTTCATCAGTACACTTAGGGGCCCATAGATGGCATGTGTATCAAATTAGTTTTTGTTATATTATATCGATATCGATATTTTTTTTTTGCTAGTATCAGAGCACTTTCATTTGCGGAAGCGTTGCGAGCGCTGTTTCATTGAAAGTAAAAGCTGATTTGTTAATACCGGATTTACCTACTCGTATGAACATAGTTTATATTCAATTTGTAAACGAGAGGTTACCGGTATACTACTTTCTTTTGGGTTAGCTCTAACATGTTTCATTTATGGAAAACGAAGGTTTTGCTTAAAAATACCTTCAATACAAGCGAAGTCGTCACTTTTGTTAAAGTTATTTTTCTATCATGATGAAAGGCAAGTACGCATAACTTCATGACGTTACGTTAACTAGTTAAACCTTGAAAGCGTAACGCATTTATAATGAGTATTTGTTAGTATTTAAATATCGAACACCCTACAGTAAAATAAAATAATTTACTTTGTAATAAAGCTAATTAAGTTATTTTCCCAACTATAAATAAAAACTAATCACCGATATGTATGTCATAATGTTTTTTTTTGTGTTGGTTGGTACAAAAATAAATAAAAGAAAAATAAATATTTTTACTACATTCAGATTTTTTTGATCTCATGATATGGTACCAAGTTCATCCGGTCGGCTAGTAATAAATAAAAAAAATCATGTAATAGAATCAGAGTAGGTACATTTGTTAAGTTGCTACTGTGAAAAAAAAAAGTTAAAACTAAAACCCAAACACGTTGTTAAAGTGTTATGGTGCGTTTCTATGTAACGTGTGACTACGGCTTTTCAAACTTGTTTTATTCTTTTTCAGCTTCGTTTTTTTGTCGTAGTTGGGTTTTAGTTTTTACTTTTTTTTTATTTAAAATGTTTTGGTGCAGTTATTAATATATAATATATATATATATTTGAAATGTACAAGTAACGCTCTTTCCAGTGATATCAAACACGGCATATTTATCTCAAATTATTTTTTTAATACAGTACTTTATGTCGGCTAGAGGGCGCCACATTAGATTCAGTGACACGTCATATAGCCTATAACCAGAAGACGATCAAGACGATATAACGATACGTCATTTGTCCAGTTCTAATAAGTAGTTAAGGAGCTATGAGGGAACAAATGAACATACATACATATGATACATACATACATAGCCTGTCAAAATCATAACCCTCCTTTGGATTTGCCGTAGTCGGGTAAAAACTGTAATTGCCTTTGTGTGTGTTTTGTGCAAATGAATAGTAGGTATTAGCTAAGTTAACTTGGTGTCTAGATAGGTATCTAATATGTATTATAATATTTTGATTGTATTCTTTAGTTAGTCATAAATTATAACTTAAAAAAAGCAGTAAAAAAAGATGTCTCCAAATCCTTGACCTTTATTTTGAGCTTTACGACTAATTATATTTAAAATACTAGTTGTACGATCTATTATATCTTTATTTTTAAAGACAAAAGGTCATATCCACTCACTTGTTCATCCAAATATGGATTGAATCTTAATATGACTTAAAAGTTTATGTTAATTACAGTACTTTATAGTAATGTATTAAAAAAGTGACGTACATTCAAATAAATTGAGCCTTAATAGACTTGAGTATGTATTTGTATTTACGTCGTGGTTGGGATGTGTTTTGCTTGCTTCAAAAAAGGCTTGTTATTATAACTGTTAGTCAACTTAGTTTATTTGGTAAAAAAAAACTTTACTACAATATTGTCGACCTTTTTTTGGATGAAAGATTGAGCTTGGTTTTTGGAACGAAGTTCCTTATGGGGCGTTGCAGACCCTAGCCGGCAAAAAACGTCCACAACGTAAGATTGACGCCTCGGTGTCAAAATGGTAGCGTATGAGAATGATGTGAGGTCTCGGGATCGAATCTCGTGTAGGATCAAATATTTTTTTTGATTTGCAAAAATTTGTTTTTTGGGAGTTTGGATGTTTTGTATAGATAATATGTATTATTTACAAAAAAATGTGCGAAATATTTATTTATTTATTTCGTAAACGAAAAATTTATATAATCTGTAAGTTGCATGTAACAAGTACGGAGTTACTCTAGACAGAACTTGTTTCAGTAGAGATTACTAGGTGGCAGCACAAGTTTAGTTATAATTTTTATTTTTATCGTTAAAAAAATCATAATAAAAATGTATAATCTTAATATATATATAAATCTCGTGTCACAATGTTTGTCCTCAATGGACTCCTAAACCACTTAACCGATTATAATAAAATTTGCACACCATGTGCAGTTCGATCCAACTTAAAAGATAGGATAGTTTTTGTCCGCGACTGTACACTGCCTGTGGGAAGCTGAGACAGATATGTAAATATGGCGGTACGAAGTTCGCCGGGTCAGCTAGTATAATGTATGTAAGAAAATAACTATTCTTTATTTTCTTTATATCTTGAATAGAACTTGAAATAAATATTTTAATGATAAGGAACTTCGTTCCTATCTGGTGTCGCACGACACCACACGACTTTTTTTTTATTTGAAATTGAACTTACGACCACGGCCTTAGTGGTCAGGATCACTAACCACAAGTCCAACAGGCAAGTCAACATAACATACCCTACATACGGCAACTAACATACAATTATCATAGTCTGTTTATGGCGAGGTTTACCGAAAACCACTAACCGATTAGTTCCGCCAGGGACCATATTGACTCAAAGCGTGACATGTTGAGCTCATTTTAAATGAAAAGCAACTTATAAACACGGTGACACGTTTGTAAATATGTCTTCGCATAATCTCTATCATGAAAAAATACATTTTCATTTTGAAATACAGAATTCCATGGCCAAGTCTCTTCTACACTCAACAGTACCTACGGTTCAAGCTGTCCTGCACACTGCTTAGGACGGGAACAGGTGGCGAGCTGTAACTCTCAGAATACTTCCAAATAGAGGTAACGACCCTCAGAATTGATGACAGCGACACAAGGAGGAGATTTATCATAGTGATAGTGGCTGGTATACTTATATGTATGTAGTACGTGTGTAGCTTTATGTAGCCGTTATCACAACCTTTCCAGTTTCCAGATATAATACAGAAATTGATAAAAAAAACTGATACTTTTACCAACTAAAAATTTCAAATCCGTGTATGGAAGTGGCTATAAAAATATCTTGAAATAATAATAATATATTGGACATCTAATACACAACGCCATCTAGTCTTAAATTAGGCATAGCTTGTACTATGGGTACTAGACGACTGATACAAATGCATTTATACTTTTTTTCTAAATACGTACATATATAGAAATTACGCAAACTCAAAAAAATAATTAGCAGATCATGCAAACATTTGGTCCGACCCGGGAATCGAACCCAACACCACAAACACGACAGTTACATATGCTACCACAGCGCCACTGAGGCAGTCAAATACTTCTTTATAATATTCTTGTTAAACACTTTGGTTAAGCTAATATCAAAAGCGAGTTTGACACAAGCACTTTAACTATAAGTGCATATAAGTTTTGTATATACAATCAAGTAAAAAAACGTTTGTATGGAAAATAAGCGATTCGCCATGAATGGTAATATCAATAGCTATTCTATATTCTCATGTAAACCCCTTGTTTGCGGCTTGTCTTATTCACGTGCCGCCATTCTATGGCTGTTTGTAGCACTGCCCTTTCATGGTGTCTGCTAGAAAATTATGCTCGTTGATTTAGATGCAAAATCTTTTAAACGATGCCGCGATTATGTTAAATGTAGTGTACATTACTGTGAATTGAGATATAAAAATAATATAGATAAGTATATGTAGCAGTATTTAGGGATGTATACTGTATGGAAATGTCACAAGTTTTAGGAACAAATTAGGAGAATATATTTTATCTTTTTGCCAGTGACTTGCTTTATATAGGTACTTTTTATTGTGTAGGAAAAAAGATTTTCTCTACTATAATATTTTACATATGAACCTTTCTCTTGAATCGCTCTATCTATTGCGGATAACTGCATTAAAATCCTTTAATTAGTTTAAAAGATCTCAACAAACAGACAGCGGAATCGACTTCATTTTATTGTGCTATGAAAACATTTATTGTCAATATTTTATTGATAAAGCTAAGGGTGCTTTAAGTGTTGACTGATTATTGCATCATTTTATATTTGCAATAGTGTGTCCTTTAATGTATTCATTTTCAACAAATACCTTAGTATTGGTTATTAACATTCTATACCATTCTTTGCCCTCCACCAATCCACTCTTACGCATCATAAAGATGTTCGTTGTAGGTCAACATTGTCTATTAAACAACAATAGGCCCTGTGATGTGATCCATGGAGTGTATTCGTTCTGTGCCAAGGACTAAGACGATCGGATGCGCCAGCGCCGTTCTGTCACCTTGCTCGAAATCGGGTCAATTGAAGCGATCGTTATAGACACGAATGTTTTTGATATTCTAGTTAAGTATGTGAAGTGTAAGAAAATACTACAGAAAAATCAGCTATGCCATATCTTAATATATATATTTCTTGTGTGCGTGTGTATGTGACTGAACTCCTCCTAAACGACTGGACCAATTTTGATGAAATTTTTTGTGTGTGTTCAAGGGGATCTGGGAATGGTTTAGATTCACAAAAACGACTGGACCGATTTTGATGAAATTTTTTGTGTGTGTTCAAGGGGATCTGGGAATGGTTTAGATTCACAAAAACGTAAACGATGTTACGTGGGTCATAAATATGGCGGTACGAAGTTCGCCGGATCAGCTAGTGTCTAATAAAAGTTGCATATACTAAAATAAATTAAAAATGCATTTATTTCCCCCCGATATTTATTTGTTACCGCATTAAAAAGTCTAGGTATGGCTTTCCATTAGTGAAATAATTTTTTAAATCGATTTATTGATTTCGTTGTGAAAGCGTTACAAACAAGCTCATATTCGCACATAAGTTACAATTTACTATTTCTCAGTAGAGTAAAGACTTTTATATTTGTGTCACTCATTATTTTCTAAATCAATAAATTGACTCCTTCAAAAATGCATCTCAAAGTATATACAATAGTGTTTAGAATCGCCTATATCAATGAACAATATACTCATTTACCATAAAAGCATCCGGTGTAAAGTTTTCCGTATTATTTTAGTATCGATAATGGATTATACGTCAGGCGTAAAATCGATTAATTACGCCGCAAATCACTTTCTCTTTACATAATTCGCAGCATTAAGAATGCTCTAATTATTATCTGTTACAGTTTGATCGAGAGCAATGTCAATATTTCTACTTTCTTTTAATTAATTTAAATTAGTTTGGTGGTAATGGCGTTTAGTTCATTTGAGGGTTCCGTAGTAACGAAACGTCCATCTGTCTGCTCTCTCTCTCTGTATGCGATTTTGCGATAGCTATACGTACAGTGTACTTTTTATTTGAAAAAAAAAAAGTAAAATTCCTTAGGATATTCTGCCCCTTGAGGACTTGGGAGCCAGGAGTATGTGGTGATTCCACTACAGCCGGCCTCAGGCGACCTACTCTGGAGGACCTGGATCATGTTATTTCAGGTCCTACCAACTTTTTTACATTGTCATCGAATCTGGTCATTCCATCAACCTCTAACTTCAATTTCAAAATAACATTCGTCTACAGTTTTTAATAGTCAACTGCTGGACAGACTTCTCTGTAGATACGATTGACAATAACATTGTTCTATTATGAATCAAGATTTAATTAAATTTGTTTACACGACTCTAAGAATGAACAGAAATTTCTGTAAGAGGCTTTATTAATCAAGAACTCAGTTAATACGACTATTTTAATACTAAAACACGCTTTCGTCTTACAAAATAACGTTATTTATTACGAGTAGATAGGTTGTTTTATAACAGAACTGATCTAGTGCAAATAGCTAAACTGTTGCGAGCGTGCCACGAATTATTGCCCAATCACCTTGGGTCGTACACATACCTTCCTGTTTAAGGTTTCACAGAGAAATACTTTTACTTGCAACTAACCACCAAGGTTTATTATATTAATGCGTAACCTACGTATTTAATATAATAATAGCAATAAAATAAGACACCACACACACAGCTGCCTTATGTGTATGTGTATGTACACACACATGTGTAAGTACGCTTCATATACGCAGTGAAAGTTATACTGCAGGTATTATTAATGAAATGATAAATGTCAGTTTTTTTTTTTTTTTTTTTTTTTTTTTATGATTGGCCCGCCAAAATGACTCTACTCTGCCTGATGGAAAGCATAAGCAGAATCCAAGAGTGGTGGTCACCATGCTCACTGCGAATGCAGACAATGCAGCATGGTGACCCACACCATGGCGGCCTAGTGATGCTGCTGCATCTTTTAGTCTAGTCAACAAGTTTGGAACTTGTTGACTAGACTAATTGGGCCTCCGGTCTCGCACTCACCAACGAAACACGACAGCACGCTGTCATTTTACGTTGAGTTTCTTTAATTTAAGTTTTTCATTTATTTTGATACTTTTAATAAGTTATTATATTTTTTAATCCTCTGTCTTTTGAAGAAGTGAAGTGAAGATTGTTAACAAACCAGCTTTTGCTGTAATTTAAAATCGGTGATTAAACAGGTCTAATTATATTATTATTGAAATAAAGAGTTGATTGTCCTTGGTTTTGCGAGTATGGTAGGAAAGTAGGAAGTATTAATAGCTCAAAGCAAACGTGACTACACCTTGGCTATTTAACTGCACTAAACCGGTAAATTACAGCTTATAATTTTCATAGGAACTTATTCCTTATAAGGTCACAACTTATTACCTCAGAGTTTACAACTAAACAACAAAATAACAATTCACAAACTACATTGTGAAATCTAGGTGTTTGAAGAACTTAATCTTATTCATCAATCTCATAGTTGACATTAACCAAGATTATTCCGTGAGTAATGCTTCAATAACTCATTGTTTCGTACAAAACAGTCAGCGATCTAGTATTTGGAATGGCTCGGTACCAAAGTTCAGGACAGGCATAAATTATGTTTACTGCACCCAGTTATTTCATGATTTACCGTATCTGGGAGATTTGACGAAGTAAATGGTGTTTGCCGCCTTCCTACTGTGGTAGGGGTCGGAGATTCGAATCATGATAAATGTTTGAAGACTATAGAATGTACATATTTATTCCTGGGTTCTTTGTTTGTACTTGTATATAGGACCTATGCATGTGCGGTGTTTATAAACCGAAGGGTCGGATGTGTTTTAAGAATGAATAATAATAATATTTTTATAATATTTTTGGAACATCTGACACACAACGTCATTCAATCCAAGATTCGAAATAATAAATGTTTGCAGATCATATAAACATTTGGTCCGACTCGGGAATCCAACCCGAGACCTTAAGCACAGCGGTCTGTTACATCCCTATTATATATGGGACAGCCCTACAATATATTGTATGGGACAGCCCTGACGTTATGCACCGCCAGCATATTGCCAGCAGACGGTTGCCTCTAAGAATTCAACTACTTACTCACTCTTGTTCCAACCTCAGCTAAGGTCACTTGTTCTTTATAATTCATATACTGTAAATTCTATTCATAATTAAAAGACCTTCAGCTAATTCAAATAATATATTTTATTAAAAAGATCACCCAGAATCCTATATATAACAGGTCGCATACCTTATCACTTTGGTGCACTATTCTATTACAATTTACTTTATGATACAAATAAAAATTCAATAATATATTACTCTTGACATTTTAGAAAATAATGAAATATCAAAAGTTTTTGCTAAAGTCAGAAAAGTTTAGAAAAATGTACGACTTTAGTCATAATAAAATCTAAATATTGCATTATGTGAACATTAACTATTGGGACATGACTATTTGGTATTTAATTTATAGACTGAATCTATAAATCCTTTAGATGTTTATCCATCGTAATTTAGATCGATTTTTTTCTCAATTACTTACTGCAAAGAGATATAATATTTATAAAACAGTGGAAGTTCTTAAGTTGACGGCCTTCGTCGCGCCTACTAAGCCAGTGGAAGCAGGATATTTAGCGGGCAACATTTTTGATTGCTATTTGCATTAATTTGTTTACTAAATAGCTCTCAACACGACTATATAATACTTACATACTTATCTATATGTATGAATTTGCGTATTTATATGTGTGTGAGCAATAAGTTGGCCTATTGGTTTAGGCGGGCGCCACGCCGCTTGCCAATTCGCCAAGTGTTGTGGGTTCAAATCCTACACGGGACAACACTTTGTGTGATCCACAAATTGTTGTTCTGAGTTTGGGTGTTAATTGTGTCCGTTTCATGTATGTCTGTAAAGTCCCCCGCGACACAGGATGTTTATTCCTAATGTTCTGAACTTTACAGTAATATAGCTTATACATCAGAATAACACATAGGCTACTATTTGCCGCGATAACCGATATAAACGCGGGCGGAGCCGCGGGCAACAACTAGGGAGAGCCACGCTTCGGCATGAATGGGCCGGCTCGACCGGAGTGATACCACGGCCTCACAGAAAACCGGTGTGAAATAGTGCTTGCGCTGTGTTTCACCGAGTGAGTGAGGATACCGGAGGCTCATACCCCAACCCCTCCCCCTATCTCCCCCCCCATCCCCCAAAGGCCGGTAACGCACTTGTGACGCCTCTGGTGTTGCGGGTGTCCATGGGCGGCGGTAATCGCTTACCATCAGGCGATACGTCTGCTCGTTTGCCGGTCTATTCCATAAAAAAAAAAAAGTATATTCTATAAAATCTTTTGTATCTGGTTAATATATAAAAAAAAAATTGGCGGATAAAAAAATAGATGTTGGTCGATTCTCAGACCTACCCGATATGCACACCAAATTTCATAAAAATTGGTGCAGCCGTTTCAGAGGAGTATGATAACTAACATTGTGACACGAGAATTTTTTTTATTTTTTATTTTTTTATTTTCTTTATTTGGCTCACCAACAATTGATTACACTGATACAATAAAAAAAAACACATTCAAGGAACTTATAGCCTAGTGTAACAATTTCTTAAAGGTAAGCACATCATGCACTACTTATTTGTTAACATAATTCAAAATTGTCACCCGGAGTTGAAGATCCCTATCAGATCCGAACGTAAAAAAAAGAAACATTGTTGACTGTTAATTGAGAATTGGTGACGATGCCGCAACCAGCGATGGTTAAAATACGGACGCTTTTACAAGGTCTTATAAATAGCACTTGTGAACCTACCAAGTGAGTCAGAGTGCACATCAACGAGATCACTGCAGCTGTTTAACAGTTTGGAGAGGCGGGGGATGGGAGAATTGGCACCAAGGACGGTTCTGCGAAGAAGGAGGATGTAAAGGAGTTATAGGGGTTCTTGGGTATTTTGTAGGTACACGGATTTTTATTCTGCTCAGTAGCTGGGGACAGTCAATTTTGTATCTTAGAATTTTGAACAGAAAAACGGAATCCACTATATCTCTCCTCTTTTGTAGGGATATCATATTGAAATGTGAGAGTCTATCCTTGTACGATGGCTTCTTTTTAGCTATCCCAGAAGAATATGCCAAATGCCACATAAGTCGCTTCTGTACCCTCTCCAATCTTAGTGTGTGGGTGGCGTAGTGAGGTCTCCATACAGTGCTACAATATTCGAGTGAGCTACGGACCAAACAATTATAAATTAAAATTTTAGTCTTGCTATGACGGAAATGAGTTATATTCCTGATAACAAACCCAAGCATTCTTGAAGCCTTTTTAACCACATTCTCGATATGTGGGATGAAGGTTAACTTCCTATCGAATAAAACTCCTAAATCCCTTATCTGTTCCACTTCTTGTATCGGGCTGCGACAAATATAATAAGTGGACGATTTAAATTTTATTTTTCTAGTAAATTTTACGTGATAACACTTGCTGGTATTTAGACTCATGTCATTATCATCACACCACTGCACCAAAAGGTCGATATCTTTCTGCAGCAAATCAACATCAAGATCCGATTCAATTGCTCTGCAAAATTTTAAATCATCGGCATACATGAAACACTCAGAGTATTTTAACCTGCTGGGGAGATCGTTAATAAAGAAATTAAATAACACTGGGCCAACGTGTGATCCCTGGGGAACGCCCGAAGTGACAATATAAGAGTTGGAATGGAATCCATTGAGGGCAACAAAGAAGGAACGATCGACAAGGTAGGACTTTAACCAATTAAAAAGAGAGCCAGTGATGCCGTAGGCGGTCAATTTATGTAAAAGTATATTATGCGAGACACGATCAAAGGCTCTGCTAAAGTCAGTGTATATTACATCGACTTGTTTCCCAGAGTCTATGGCGCAAGTTAGTGTCTCCGTGAATGTTACTAAGTTTGTGCAAGATGCTGAGATTCACTAATGAAAAGTTTTAAATGAGACTGTATGTATGGGCAAATTAAGGATGCCAAGATCTTGCCAAAGGTAGATAAAATTGAAATTGGCCTATAATTACTTACGTGATCACGATTGCTGCATTTATGAATCGGTACAACTTTTGCCACCTTCCAAATATCCGGAAATACTCCTGAGGTCAGAGATCGATTGTATATTTGCAACAGCGGAAATGTTAAGGAAGAAGCGCACGCAGAAATAAATTAAGGAGGGATTCCATCAGGTCCGGCTCCTTTTCGATGATCCAAAGATTTTAGTTTATTTAGCAGGGTATCAAATTCAAGCACTGGCATAGACAAAGGCAAACTATTAGCTAACATGTCCTGCAAGTACTCTGAGAAAGGTGGATGATCTGTAACATTTCGCTGACCGTACATAGAAGCAAAGTGAGCAGCGAACATTTCCGAGACATCATTGCCATCTGAAGATGATGAGATGCCATCAGTCATTAATAGTGGATAGGTACTGGTACCCCCTCGCTTCTCCTTTATGTAAGACCAAAATCGTTTCGGATCTTTAGTTATAACTGTCTCTAGATCAGCAACATATTTGTTGTAGCAAGCGGCTGCCATAACGGAACACCGCTTACTCAGTAGCCTCAATTCAAGTTCATCCATGGGGTTTTTATAAATTTTGAATCGATTCCGTTTCTTTTCCTTTTCTCTTAAGGTTCTAATTAAATTCCCATCGAACCAAGGTGGATATGTTCTACGGACATGTGTGATTGGTGGGTTTGTTTTTTCTATTATGTTCTTGATTTTCTGATAAAATATGCCGACCATTTCGTTAATATCACGAGTAGGATCAAATAACAGGTTCCAATCAGTCTCATTTAAGTGTTTACGAATACCATCATAATCCAATCTATAAAAGTTCAATCGTTTGTTACAATTGTATGGAAGTCGCTTGTCTTTACATGCCTTTAAGCTTATTTCTATTGGGGGATGCAAGGGGTCAATTATGCTTAGAGGACTCTGAGCAGAGCATACAGTACCCGAAGTTAAATCAGTCAACACAAGGTCCAATATGCGACCGGATCCATTTAATATATTGTTAAGCTGAAATAACTTGTTCACGTGACTGAAATCAGTCAGTAAGTGTCCTATACCTGGTGCAATATAACCACTATCCGACTCACTCACTAAGTTCCAATTAATATTACTTAAATTAAAATCGCCCATTATACATGACTTCAAGCTTGACTGTTCAAATATTTTATTACAAGAGTCGAGGAAATGTTCCAAACCTGAACGAAGTACAGGTGGGGGCATATATACTGCGCACAGGGCCACTTGACGAACAGACTTTGCAATCGCTACGTCAACGATAACCCACAAATCCTCACAATTACTTTCCCACTGACACATGCGTTTAGAGTTTATCTTCTTAAGTACAGCAATCAAAACACCTCCTCCGAATTTTTTCCCGTTATTTCTATCTCGTCTATAGACTACATATCTGCTATCAAACAGCTCTGAGCTCATTACAGAATCATTCAACCATGTTTCAGTTAATATTATTACATCATAGGTTTCACAAGCAACTTGACGATAAAAATTATGACATTTAGTTCGTAAACCTCTAGTATTTTGATAATATATTTTTAATTCGAAGAATGATTTTAAGTATAATATACCGATACTCTGACAAAAAGAACAAAAACTAAGCTAATTAGAGAGAAAAATATTTAAACTAAATTATTTAAAGTGTCCTTGTTTCCAATTAAAACGTGTTCTGTTTCCGGTTTCTTCCGCATGAATATCCGACCACTACGCACCCAGACAAACTGATAACCCAGCTCCTTAGCTCTGATTCTAGCCGCAGCGTGAAGTGCCTTATTAGTAGTGGATAGATGTTCTACGATATAGATTGAGGATTTAGGGCCCGAGTATCCTAGATGTGTAGTATTTAGTCTGTTATCCGGATTTGATCTATTAAATTTAATAGTAGCTGCAAGAAATTGGTCACGGGTACGAGGGGAAGCTAGTTGTACTACTATGGCACGCGGACGAGAAGTTCCAGCATTTTGTTTGGCGACTCTTGTGCAATGCTTGATGTCTTTGTCTTCAATACCGCTTCCCACTACTTTAGATAATTGTGACACAATATCTAATAAGTTTTCATGTTTCTTTTCTGGCAAGCACTGTATTTCAACATTGTTTGCACGGGTCTGCTGCTCTAATTGATCCATACGTAAGGTCAAATCCTTAATACACTGTTTCATCTCCAAGTTTTCTTTTCGTAAAACATTCATATTCTCCTTGGAAGTTGCGTATTCCTTCAAAAGATCTTGGTACTGCGAGTTCATGAATGCCATAGACTTTTCCATATTTTCCATTTGCTCTCTAACAGGTTTCAGTTGGTTATTTAAGGTTATGTTCATATTTTCCACAAACTTAGTCAACATCTCCGCTTGTCCCTGTTTCACTGCCTCCTGCATGAGTAGACAAATGTCGGGTGATGATAAAACTTCAGCAGTCGCCCGCGGTGGAGAACCGACTGCTTGTCTCTTATTGCTTTTAGTAGCTGAGGCTTTACGCAGAGGCGTGCTGTCGGATTTTGAAAGTTTCGGGCCCGAGTTTAGGCATTCAGGACACTGCCACCCGACAGACACCTTGTGTTCGTCAGCTAAAGATAGACATGCATAATGATATCTCTTACCACATTTTAGGCAAACAGCATGTTTTTGGCTGTCAGTTTTTTATATAGGATATATATAGAATAATGGATACGTGACAATAAGTTCGACTTCATGCCTTGTTTACTGAGATAAGCATAAGTGAGAGGACATGTTGCTCAGTGACTACCTATATCAAAAATACTTAATTAGCGCAGAATACCAGCAACGTCTTTCTATTTACTTTGAAGTTTATTTATTCCGTCAATAACATTTTTTTTCGACATCTAACACACACAGCGCCATCTAGTCCCAAACTAAGTAGGTAGATCTTGTATTATGGGTACTAGTACTAGACAACAGATAAAATCTCCTGAAAACTTTAGATCTTGTATTATGAGTACTAGACAACAGATAAAAATGCATGAACACTTTTTTTTGTACATACATATTATACATAGAAAACACCCAAACTACGAAACAAATATTTGCAGATCATACAAATATTTTTAGTCCGACCCGCGAGTCACGAGACCTAAAGCCTTAAGCAATCGCATAAGCTACCACTGAGCCACTGAGGTAGTCAAATATCTATACTAATATTATAAACGCGAAAGTTTGTAAGTATGGATGGATGGATGATGTTACTCTTTCACGCAAAAACTACTGAGTGGATTTGGATGAAACTTTACAGTAATATAGCTTATACATCAGAATAACACATAGGCTACTATTTGCCGAGATAACCGACATATACGCGGGCGGAGCCGCGGGCAACCACGAGTAACAAATAAAGTTATATTTACGTATTAAAACAAGGCATAAACAGGGTTAAGTTTGATGATGTAAACTGTTTTTAATATTTCATATATAATAATAGTAGAATGTAGATAGATATTAACCAGATACAAAAGATTTTATAGAATATATTAGTTGTTGCCCGCGGCTCCGCCCGCGTATATATCGGTTATCGCGGCAAATAGTAGCCTATGTGTTATTCTGATGTATAAGCTAAATTACTGTAAAGTTTCATCCAAATCCGTTCAGTAGTTTTTGCGTGAAAGAGTAACAACTGTGAAAGAGAAACCATCCATGCATCCATACTTACAAACTTTCGCGTTTATAATCTTATATATAAAATTCTCGTGTCACAATGTTAGTTACCATACTCCTCTGAAACGGTTGGACCAATTTTTATGAAATTTGGTGTGCATATCGGGTAGGTCTGAGAATCGACCAACATCTATTTTGTACACCCTAATTTTTTTTATAGCAAAACAACTTTTTCCGGTTCAGCTAGTATTAGTATAAATATAGATACAAAAACGTAGATAGGTACATAACATGGGTGAATAATGTCTAAATATCCTCTTAGACATTTTATTTTTAAAAGTTGTAGGTAATTGCAGTATTTTTTATAATCTTAATAGATTAAAATAAAATAGGTACCTACTAGTTTTACTTCCACAACTTAATTAGATTTTACATACGTGATTAGATGCCACTGGAATAATAAATGCTTACCTGCAAAAAATAAAAAATAAAACATTAATTTCTTGCTATCATAATGTGTGACATTTAATAACTTGTTTATTTAAAATCCAGTTCTACAACCATAATCATAACCAAATCACATGCAAGTATATAAAATACTCTTAATAAAACAAATAAAAATTAAAACTTGTTCTATTGCAAGAAATAGGCAGGTATTAATATCCTCTTTATTTATATACATTTCTCACTTCTCTCCCATTTAATATACATTTACAAGTAAAATTTTAACAAAAACAAAAACCGACTTCAAGGTTCGACTCGATTTCTCTTGGATGCCATCATCAGATCTTAGTGTCCTTATTATGGTACCACCGTTGGGACATCTCCTTTCCATAAAAAAAAGAATCATCAAAATCGGTTCATAAACGACGAAGTTATCCGCAAACACAAATAAAAAACATATATACGGTCGAATTGAGAACCTCCTCCTTTTTTGAAGTCGGTTAAAAAAGTGTTTATTACCAAACTCCTCCGAAACGGATAGACCGATTTTTATGGAAATGATAAGGGTGACCCACCCCTAAATATTTTATATTTATGGCAAAACAATGTTGCCGGGTCAGCCAGTTATTAAATATAATTAGAAATGCATGAAACATTCGAAGTTAAGCATAGTACGTAAAAGTATTTTTAAATGGATTACTTACGTGTGCAAGAAAGGAATAGCAATAATAGTACTGAAAGTACTTATTTCGTATACAAAATTGCACCTCCACCAGTTGTAATCTCATGGTACAGACGCCGTCTAGTGGTGAGATGTATGGACATATTATTATTTTTATAATCGCATTAATAAGCTCAACCGGTGAGTACTGGAAAGTGTAGATTTCGATAACAGATATTGGTTAATAAAAATAGCCATTTTATACCGTGTTAACGCATTACCACACCTTCATAGTTCAGCTATGCTGTTGATTACCCAAACACGGCCTTAGGCAAGTTCCTTAGTACAGTTCGTTTTCTTTAAATAAATTTTTGAGAAATCTACTTCCAAAAGTTACGTAAATGTAGGTTTCTAATATAGTTAAGTTATTAGACTTATCAGACTATCAAGCCTAAGTAATAAATTAGTCTGATAAGATATAAAAGCCGATTTTCTTTACTTTTGCAGCTTGACTAATCATTAAAACGTCGGTGTAAATTTCATAACCTTGATCTATTTCGTTGCCCCGTCATTTAGACGACAGTCAGTATCATTTACCTCACGATACACACACAGTCATACTCACATACATACACAGACACACACACTCACAACAATACATTGTTGCTTTAGTGGTGGACGGTTTTCTTTATCAAAATGCTTCCTATGTCCGGCTATTGACAGCTACAAAAAGCGCTACAACTCAATGTTAATTTATTTAATTAGACTGCAAATATGGAGTGGCGGTTTAAACAGTCGTCAGTGCTGACTGTTGTGGATTCGATCCCCATACGAGATAAAACTTTGTGTGATCCACAAATTGTTATTCTATGTCTGGGTGTTCTTTGTGTCTGTTCTATAAATGTTTTTGAAATCCCCGCGACGCGAGATATATTCTTAGTTCGTAAGTTACTTTTCATTAAGAAATCAAAAAAGAGAAAAAACATCATGGTAGTAATACCTTGTCTTGAATTCACTTGTTAAAGGAACATATCGATAATATACTAAAATAAGTATAATAAAAGTAAATACTTACCTAGAATTTAGACGAGAAAATTCTTTGTAATTTTATTATTGAGTTTCTAGAGTCCTCTTAACATTTAGATGGCAATTAGCTCTTAATTTAAAGACTAGCATCCTGCAATAGGCCAAGCCAATGAACTTCGAGTATTTGGTTAAAAGGTCGTGGAATTTAGTGGGTACGAGACGATTACGTTACGATGCCGATTGATGATGTATGTTACATTAAAGTTTTACGTTCTAAAATAATTGTACGAATTAAATGTAGATTGAAATATTTGCTAGTCCCATTTTGGGTATTTTATCGTTCTTTCGATCTTATAAAATCTGTATATATTTTTGAAATACATTGGAAAAGTTTAGAGGTGCATTTATAGTAATATAAAGCAATATGATGATAATGAAAAGAATATACATAGTAAATAGTTTTTGACGTGACAACGTCTTATAATTCGATGGAGCCAGCTGCACGCACGATAAAAAGACTCATGCGGCGTTATCTCGCTCTGAGGCGTTCCATTTAAGGCTTGAAGTGCAAGCGAGAGATAGATGCGGCGCAAAAGCCTTAATTGGAAGCGAGCTCATCATTTCATCAATGTTTCGTTATGACGTTGTCACGTTAAACTATCGTCCGTAAACAGACTTTACAGACAACCATTTTTTAGTTGTCAAATAATCACAAAACTTCTTAATTGTGTTGTAAAAAGAGGCTGTGTAATTTCCATGTTGATATCATAGCACCGAATGGATAAAGGTAAATATAGTTAATAGATGTACTCAAATAAAGATGAAATTCCTGTTTGCAATCAAAACATCGTGAATAGTAATTAACATGTAGTAGACACTAGGACAACTTGATTTTACATTGTCATAACTAAATGCATCTCAAGGCAAGTGGGTATACGTTTAAAAATATTAATTTGATTTTTACTTTATATTTTTGAGAATATAATTTATATTCTAATCTATTAATGAAGTGTTAATGAAACATATTTTAAATGGGCGGAACATAGATAATTGGAACGTGATAAAAAATAGTGCTTCTTGAGATGTGATTACTGAAATATAATTATAATCAATTATGATTGGATAATTCATATTATTCACTAGAATCTGTATAATAGTAAGCTTCTAGTTTTATAAAATAAAAATACGTTTGGTTCTTCAATTAACAGAACTATGTAATTTCAAGTGCAATAAATCTTAAATGTGAATTAAATATCTACAAGGCATCTGTGAGCATAAAGTCCACGTAGCGCGTTAAAGGTAGAGGTTTCGTGGGTCGCAACAGTTGCGTAAACCGCGCGACAGACAAGTTTATGCGACGGTTTTAACAGCCATATATATTTTGATATTCTTTTGTACAGGTAAAAAATTTATAATGTTTTAAGGATGTATTTTAGACCAGTTATTTTTTGTTACATTTTTCTTCCACGAATGTAAAAAAAGATTAGATACCTTTGCGAAAAGATTAAATATCGTTGCGTTTAAAAGAGCTTTGGATGTTCAAACGCAATGGTTGGAGGGAGAGATATATTTATTATTTTCAAATACTTTTAATCAATTGCCGAGCGATACATTTATAAATGGTTCTAAAAAAGCATGGTAATAATTTTAAGTGTAACCATTAAGATTACACTTAAAATTATTTTTATGTGCGTGTACAAACTAAGTAAATAAAATAAAATACGTAAAAAATATCATTTTAAAATGAACTTTTTTCCGATGATTTTAGAACATACAATCGCTTCGATCACATCGCGATACACTTCCGTGGGTTGCAATAGCGGAAGTCCTCTTTATAGTTGAAACTTTTTGGTAGTGCTACGAGGTAACGTTGCTATTGGACAAGATTATTATTAGTGCCAAAATGAATTGATTTATATACATAAAACATAATTTTCGTTGAAACAAATTCAAGCATAGGTTTAGTGCAATAGCATAGAGTCATTATTTGAATTAGTTTATATTTTCTTCAACTATACGAGTGTCAAAAACATTACCTTTATTTTTTACAAGATAGAGATAACTAACAAGGTTCTAAAGCATCCTTAATATTGTGTTGAATCAAAACATTATATAATCATCTGTTGTACACCAAATTGATTATATTTTTTTAAATCGCTAATCGCTTTGCTTGTATAATGTATACATGAGTCATATTGAAGGTCGTACAAGGCCTCCATTTATTTAGAAAAGTTTGCTGTTGGCCCGCGGCTTTATCTAGCGTGATATTGTAACATCTTAGTACAAGTTTCATTATAAAATAAATCACCAAATCATTATTTCTATGCTCAACTAATTGTTGTGCGTGTTTCGTAATATTTTTAACCGACTTCCAAAAGGAGGAGGTTCTCAATTTCATCGGTATGTTTTTTTTTTTTTTTTTATGTATGTACATTGATTACTCCGTCAATTGTGGACCGATTTTGATTTTTTTTTGTATTCGAAAGGGTATGCTCCCCATGTGGTCCCATGGCCACCATATCAGGATCTGATGATGGGATCCCAAGGAAATCGAAAGAAACCCTCAAATTTACGTGAGCGCCTGCAATGAAGTTAAGAGCAATTGTCTGCATGCCTTCATATTCTGTAGACATAATTAAATTTTAAATGAAATGATGATGAGACTTGAGAAAGACTAAAAGCGAAAAATAAAAAAAACTTCGTTTAAAAAAACCGACTTCAAAAACTAAAAAGTATAAAATAACCTAATTTGTATGTGCTACCTATTCATAGGTTTGAAGTCGGTGCCAAGCCAAAATGTAATAGTAGGTACCGCACTTGCCGCGCGTGATCTTGAGCGGGATAGCTGCTCTTCGCGTTGAACAAAACAACCGAAGCGTCGGTGACGTTATTGACGTTCGTCTCGAAATATAGCGAGTGTGGTACCTACTATTACATTTGGCTTGGCACTGACTTCAAACCTATGAATAGGTAGCACATACAAATTAGGTTATTTTATAGTTTTTAGTTTTTGAAGTCGGTTTTTTTAAACGAATTTTTTTTTTATTATATATTTGTTAACACATATATGAACATATAATATGTTTATTATATTTTTTTTGTTTCACTTTTAATTGTTAATTGATTTTTAAAATTTGTTTTGTCATTACATGTTATGAGTTTTAAGTTATAGATTGTTCATTTAATATTGAAATGAACTAATCTTTTGAACAGATAAATATTAAGAATAGTAAATGTTTTAAGTGGCAGTTGTGAGGTAGTTTAGTCCCATGTTTTTTCTCAATTTATTTGTTTTAATTTGGTTGAAATTAGTTCTTTAAGTAATGGCTGTAATGGCAATCAAATATAGAATAATTAACTGCAACTTTACCAGGGCCTACAACAGAGTTTCAATTATGTTTTGCTGTTATATAATACATAATTTGCCCCGGCAAACGTTGTTTTGCCATAAAAATAAAAAATAAAAATGTAGGAGTAACCTTATCATTTAGGGGGTGTGAAAAATAGATGTTGCCCGATTCTCTACCCGATATGCACACAAAATTTCATAAAAATCGATCCAGCCGTTTCGGAGAAGTTTGGTAAGAAACATCGCAAAGTTTTTTTATATTCAGTGAAAAAAATAGATGATCAGTAAAATTAATGATTATTACTTTGACACATTTCCCAGATTGATTTATTCGTTATTGACAATCAGACCTCTGATAAATGTACCTAAATATTTCTAGACACATTCATATTACAAATAAATTATCGAATAGAATAAACTTTATTGTACACCAATTAATACAGTTTACATTACGGAGTATATCAATTTCCAAATCAACACCCATACAGAACAATAGAATTGAACCCACAACCTTCCACTCAGCAATCAGGATCAATAACCAGCAAATTTACATATAACATTAGCGAATAATATGATTAATTGCTAATGTGAACCATTATTATCAAAGGTCAGAGTAATTTGAGATCTATAGTGCCTAACATATCGATTTTATCGACTGTCAGAAACAATCGATTGTCTGATGAACTTAATTGATGTAGGTCAGAATCGAATGTTTTCGATCGTGATTATTTATAATCTAAATGATATTGTGTTGTTAATGTGGTTACATATATGTAATTTAAGATACATAGAAATAGATCCAGGTCAGTTGCGAAAGTTTTCAACTTACCTACTGCCTATATAACACACTAATAAAAATTTGTTTCTTAGTTTGAAAATGTTGACCTTCGATTCAACCTTTCATCCCTTATTTCAATTCTAAGTGGGTGTGTACAGCATAAAAAACTATCAACAGCCAACGGGTGTTTGACGGTTACCTCGGTAAATAGTAGCATAAAGCTATGTTACTGTAAAGTTTCCTCTAAATCCGTTCAGTATTTATTGCTTAAAAGCGTAATAAACATCCATACATCCATAAAAACATTCGCATTTATCTAGTAAGATATAGATAGTGTGTTGTAGGGGCCGCAATTATCGCTTAAGATATGAGATGGCGGGATTACATTGTCGCTGTAGGGCCACTTTCACTTCGCCATTTTCACATTGACGCTGTGCAGGTTATGATGTATTAGTACCATGAGTTATGCTAGTGTAAGATTAATTAGCAACTTTTTATTTGTTGAGTTAATACACTGCTGTTATGATTTAGAAAGTTTTAATTGATCGATGTTTCTTAGTCAATCACACCAGAATGGTTAAATGGCTTGAAATGAAATTAACTTAGAAATAGATTAGAGTTTGGAATTAATCATAGACTACTTTTAAACTTGAAAGAATCTATCTATAGTCTAGTCTAGTCGACAAGTTCCACTTGTTGACTAGACTAAAAGATGCAGCAGCATCACTAGGCCGCCATGGTGTGGGTCGCCATACTGCATTGTCTGCATCCGCAGTGAGTATGGTGACCGCCACTCTTGGATTCTGCTTATGCTTTCCATCAGGCAGAGTAGAGTCATTTTGGCGGGCCATACATAAAAAAAAAATACTAATAAAAGTGAAGCAGAAAAAATGTATGTATGCGCATAATTTTCGATCGATTGCATTAAATTCAATAAAAAAAATATGTGATTGTTATTTTCACGATAAGGTTTCATAGAAGAAAAAAAACTGGAGGTGGTATATGTTCTTAGTCTGCTTATTCACTGCAGCCCTGCGGGAAGTTGAGGCGGGTTTTTCGTTACGAAGTTTTTCGGTAATTTAGAAAATATTCAGCTATATTTATATATTTATAGTAAATTCTTACAAAGGGATTTTAAATTTGTATTAAATATCAACTTCAAATTCAAAGCGTTTTGCTTTATAATGTTTCCAGTTTCATAAAACAAAACAGTTACATAATACACCAACAAATGTGACAGCTGTAGCTCATTTAAAATTCCTGTTGTCGAGCGCGAAATTCCCATAAAATAGCCGAGTTAAACAAAAGCATGTGACATTCATCTCTAAACAAGAAGTGAACAACTAGAAACACCAGATGACGCCGAGATGATTGCACATTTAAATAGTTGTTTGACTTTCATTTGGTATGTTCGCAACTAGAAGTATTTTATCACATCTGTCGGTAAAGAACCTGGCGAAATTTCCATTTTAAGATTATTGTTGTTGTCAATTGTTCTATAAACTGGTTAATAAAAGAAAGACTAAAAAAAGGAATCTGCCAGACACTTATTAAATTAGTGACGTAATTCTTCTTAAGTCTGTCAAACTGGAAACTCTTTTTATAGGATGAATAGATGTTTGTCTTATAACTTTTAAGTTACAGATCCCAAATTTAATATATATACGTTTAATTCCGACGTGTCTGCAAAAGAATTAGGTACTTACAAAATCATTCTCACTTATTTAGGCACACAATATTTTAAGGATTCATTTTCGAAATTATTCATTTTCAAATTTTCGTTTTGTTCAATAAGGCTCATAATTATGTCACTTTACCTATGCCTGCCTATGTAGTTGTAAAATATTACAAATCATTAGAGCACATTGAAATGTTCTCTGAATATTTTTTAATATTTTTTTATGCTATGACATTATAATCTAAAAGGAAAACTAATAGGAACAGCCCTTACTCCTAATACAACACAAACTTGTTCAGTTGTACTAGTGTAACTATCTTATTCAGGAACACGAAACGCGGTACCGTGGGCCGAATCACCACCACTAATCTTCTATTAAACGACAGAAGCAACTTAAACTAACCCACGTGCGCCCGAGCATCAGATATCCCCTATATTTGCATATATTGACGGTTTAGATCAGCTCACAAATGTCAGAGAAGGAGTACATACGTCAAACTGATTTGTTATTCGAATTTAGTCGTTAACTTAATGTGGTAAGTACTTTTTGCTCGTATAATCTAAATGGTTATCAACTTTTTTTATTAACTTGCGGTACTATGAGTAGTCTATAGTATAAATTGATGAGACATATTTTCAATAATGAACTCAATATCTGTCATAAACCGTCAAGTTGGTATTTGACTTTTAATTCAGATGTTTCAAAATGGGATCGGGGGTTTCCCCAAGATATGTTACGATTGTGTTCGGTTTATAAATTGTAGTGAAGTAATTCTAAAACGAATATGTTCCCACCAAGGGTTTTCTTCATATTTGACAAAAATAAAGATTAGGGAATGCAATGAAATCTCTGCTAATCTTATAAATGGGAAAGTGTCTCTGTCTGTGACGCGGCCACGCTAAACTACTGAACCGATTTTAATGAAATTTGACAGGGGATACTTCGATTCTTAAGGTAAGTAATAATCGACATACGAACCACAGTAATTAAAATTTAGTTTAGTGTCGTTTAGTCGCAAGTGATTAGTGCGCCGAATAGGTGAGTTTCATCGTATATCACTCGAGTACTTATACTTAAAAACAAATTAGGCAGAATACAACAGCAAGGGAATTACGAATGTGAAAGTAGTTTGAGTGATAGTCGTTTTAATTAGTGTAAAGCAGTAATTAACACCTAGTTACGGAGATGACTTTCGTAATTAGTATTTTGATAACAGTACGAGTATGAAACATTAATAAGTATACTTATATTTTCAGTTTATTGGATAATTTTTAGTCACATTTTCTTAGCCTTGCAAATAGCTATGTTTCGGTGCAGCAGTTTGGCCCTGAAAGCGTAACTGACTACACACAAACAGGGTTACTTTCAAATTTATACTACTGGTATGAATTATGAATGGAGTATGTTTAACAATGACCCCTTTGCCTCTTATGACATCTATGAGGTAAATAGGGGTAATGACACCTTGTGTTCCTCATCCGTCACTACACAGACATCACAAATTTTGAGTAGTGCATGTTAATCATGATAATCTAACTCAGTAGCTACTTATGCTTTGAAAATAATTAACATAGCCACCGATCTCGTGCTATCCGACACTTGAAACACTATCTTAACTTTTTAACTAAAAGCGGCATGTCTAGTATATATTTACTTAATCGACGTTAGGCGTCACGAAAGCGTCTCACGCGCAAGTTTAAAATCTTAATTGAGCTTTTACGAGTTGTTAGAATTGGAATTGCTTGTGGCCATTTTTGTAAATTAGATCTAGCACGCGACTGCGATTTAAGTAAGTGAAGTGCATTTAAATTGTTTAAGGTCGATTAAAGAAAGCGAATGTTTGCCTACAACTTTGTTGTTATCTTTAGATTGCTTTTGTAAAGAGTGGGTTTTGATATGTAACACCAATAATTATTATTTAAACTTTCACGAGCGACGAAAAATTGTAAACATTTTACTGTTTTTTAATTTGCTTAATTCTTTACTTTATGCTTTTTTATATGTGGCCCTGCCAAAATGACTCTAGTCTGCCTATTGGAAAGAAGAAGCAGAATCGAAGAGTGGTGGTCTGGTACTCATTGCGAATGCAGACAATGCAACATTGCCGCATGGTATTCCACGGCAGCCTAGTGATGCTTATGAATCATTGGACATTGCATGCTTCGTTTCATTAATTATTATTATTAATTTATGAATCAGCTAGAGGCAAATGCATTAATTTGTCCCAATGATCATCGGCAGTGACAGTTATAGTGTTGGCCATGGTGAATAGGTCGATTAGAAAACTGTATTTATTGAATCTGTATGCATACATGGTATTTACTAACATATAAATAGCATTCCAACCCTATTTCGGAACAATTGAATAGTATATAATAAACACCATATAAAACTGGTGTTCCGGTTTAAACAAGTGACCTTAATGTTTATTTACATTATTATAATTAATTGAAGTCCTTTATTAGTCAGTTTTACGTACAATAATATTTTCCATAAGCCTTATAATTATAGTATTAACAAACCAAGTAAAAGACCGACCGATGATTGTCGTTATCTACACCTAAGACGGCATTTTTTTAGGGCTAAAAGTTAAAACCTAAGTGAATTTTTATTACCACATCAGCAATTTCTTTCCCATATCTTATTTGAATATACTTAACTGCATCTCAGTGTGGCAAATGAGACACTTACCGAACTTCATAGCGCTAACTCATCTGTAACAAGTTTGTCATCTCATCTGACACAGCAAATAACAGCCGAAATTGACACCATTTACTCTTCTACTTTAAGTTATTAAGTCATGGGAGAGTGTTGATTGAATGATGTCAATTCTTTTTTTTTATGTATGGGTCTGCCAAAATGACTATACTCTGCCTGATGGAAAGCATAAGCAGAAACCAAGAGTGGTGGCCACCATACTCATTGCGAATGCAGACAATGCAACAATGCAGAATGGTGACCCACAACCTGGAGGCCTAGTGATGCTTCTGCATCATTGGGCCTTCGGTCTCGCACTCACCAAGGAAACACGACAGCACAAATGTTGTCATTTTATGTTGATCTTCTGTGCGAGGGTAGTACTGCCTCGGTTCCCGTTCGTGCTGAAATCAGCATGGCTCTACTACCATATTTTTTATAAACAAGATTTTTCAGTTTCTGAGTAGTGAGATACTTTGCCTCCTATAAAAAAAGAATTTTTCCTTTTAGAACTTATTGACGATTTTATGTTTCACTTCTCCTAGGATAATTAAACACTTGTGAAACATGCCTACAGTTTTTCTAACATGACTATAAATTTTAATTCTATTAATTTGGCATTTACAACAGCCTTTACGTGCATCTTGACGTTGTAACATTTGCACACCTTTGCAACATCGTACAATTAGAAAGTGATATTCAATTTGTAAAATCATAACCGCGCAGTTGTTTGCGTAACATCTGAAACAAATTCATTGACACTGACCAACGCGATCTCTTACAAAAGCCTACCTCAATGCCGCCCTACTTTCCAAATGTATCTATAGACACAATTATGTTGACAATATAGCAAATAAACAATTATATCACATACTAGAACAAGTTACAATTAGCTTACGATTATACTAAAAGCCTCCTTAACAACACTTATTAAAGTTCAAAATAGATATCAAGTTTAATAAGTAGCTAAACAGTTGTTGCTATCAACGAAGACAATAGAAACGAGGACATTAAGTTGACTCGAATTGTTTCTGGAATAGCTCAAATCGCGGTCAAGAACATTTTAATTTAGATCTTATTTTGATGGAAGCTAGGTTCAAAATCATTTGCGGTAATAAAGAATCAGGATATAGGAGCAGTCGGCGCCACATTATACTTTTGGTAGTTTGTATTATGAGAACAATTACGAAACTTTAGTTTGTGGGCGTTGGATCTGCGATCTAGATTTCTGAGTACAACAATTCAAGTGAATGTTAGTGGACTGTAGTAAATTATAAAATACTGGTTTACAGTTACAAAATTGTACTTAATTTAGATTTGTAACACGTATTATCTGCTACTATATATTTATAATTGCAATGAATTATTAGGTTGCGGTAATTAATTTTCTGGTTTGTGATATAACTACGTAAGTATGATGACCATTGCGTTAAACTAAGATAATAGTGTTCCTTCTGAGTTGATTAATTACATATCTGATGTTAATTTATAACCGTTTCTAGTCTTGGCAACTGTGTGAACAAGCCTAAGAATAGACTTGGCTAGATGTTACTTATGGGGGATGGTCAACAACACCTTTTGTCTAACAACCAACTAAAACATAGAATATCAATATTATACGTGGACACTACCTCGTTGGTCTAGCGGTTAGCGTGTGCGACTGTCGATAAAGCGGTCTTAGGTTCGATTCCTGGGTCAGGCTAAAAGTGTTATTGGATTTTTCTTACAAAAAATCTTAATACCAGCCGGGAGTATAGCCGGTTGTCATTCACAATCTTTGGAAATCTAGATTGGGAAGTCACTATCCTCAAATATACTGACAACTAGTTCAGCCATCGAATTCAGTTCGCCTTCAGGGTTGTGGAGGTACAATGATGCTCCGTGAAAAAAAAAATTCGGGTAAAACTGGTTGAACTAGTAGCCGAGCTTTAATTATCTTGGCAGTAATCAAATCTAAGAAGAAGATTGAGAATAAGTTTTAGACATTATAAATTTCTATTATTGGCCTCCAGTGCGTTAGTAATCGTGATATGGGCTAAGGAATTTGCAGTTGGCAGTTTGTCAATTATGCTATTGACAATAATATCTCTGTCAAACTCAGATCAAATAAAAAAGTAGATAACGCACGGCCTTGTTCTTGTTGAAGCAAAAAAAGTAGCGTAGTTCCAAGTAAACACACGCGTTAATGCACTAACTATGCTATAAACTACGCTACTTTTCGTCAGTATCGTAAAAGTATCGACAACTTATGTTATATTGTTGACGAAAAGTAGCGTAGTTTCTTAGCATGTGTGTGCATTATCTACCTTTTTTTATTTGATCTGAGCTGTCAAAATTCACATCTGCTGTTCTTTCGAAACTTAACAATATAAAACGGTGAACTTAAACTATTATGTGCATACGCTATTGTCAAAAACCTGTTGGTTTTATGAATATTTTTAGTAAGGAATAACTTCGTATGTGAATACCGTTATTTAAATGTTTCCAACGAATTGACCTGTACTTTGATCTGTGAACTGCAATTAAGTTGTGCCGGGACTTCTGAGCATAAAACTTTTGTGTTATGGCAGAAGCCCTGTCGTTACTGATTGCTTGGATGAAAGTGTTTGTCAATTTTAATGATCATCGTCTCAACTATGAATTGTTTACATCTGGGCAACATAAGACAGGTAAAAAGACCAGGATCCAAGAGACTTTTACAAAAAATAATTACTTAACTAATATGTTTAATTTCATATCTGTATATTCCGATTCAATGTATGAATAGACTACTACTATACTATGACTAGAATTCAACGAGACCTACCCAAAACTATAACTCTGCAAAAAGCAAGGTTTTCCTGCAACCTATTGTACACTGACACACTGGTTCCGCACAAAGAACGTATCGATAAGAACACAATAAACAATAACGTTCGTGTATTACGAAACAGTTATGCGACTTACGATTGTAGGATTGTATGGACTTGCGACTAAGGTCCACTATGGCGACTTTTTTCTGTAAAATGCATTCCTTCATGAGAATATAACGGTAGGTGGACATATTGTTATTAAATGAACTTTGTTATGGACAAAGTCGGTCCAAATTTATAATCAGTATCATTTAAAGTTATTACCTAAACTTTTCGCTAGATAGGATAAAGTTGTAAACTAATTTGAATCGTTGGGAATGCGTTAGATTTTTTTTAAATGAAGCAGTTTCTTAGCTTGCCAAACAATATTAATACTTCGCCTATGTACGCCTAAGCATTATATAGTGAGCACACGAAATATGACAATGTAGTGCAAATTACGATAGCAATCGTCGCGTGGGCTGATCTATGTGACTGCTTTATTGATGGAGCGGCGTTAACTGGGTCAAAGTGGCAGTTGAGACCAAACTTGATGTAATTCGAATTTTAAAGGAATGATATATTACTTATGGTTTTTTATGCACACAAATATATCACCTCATCATTATACCGAGTTGCCAAAAAATGGCTATGGAAAGCTGGTTGTCAATTAAAAAAGTGTGCTTTCCTTCATTTGATTATTTTGATGTCATTTTCAGAAAACAACAGGAAATTTTAAAATAACCCCTTATTTTTCATCTATGTTATTTATTAGATATCCCGAGTAATTGTCACTCTCTGTTGAATAAATACATAATATTAAGATGATAGGCGAGGGGCGCGTGCCGATGTGATCGGCGCGCGCAGAGCCCGCTCGCCGTAATAATAAGGAAGTCAGTCGTACCGTAGATCATAGCATTTGTGTTGGCATGGCACTTGCAATGTTTAGAAATGAAGAATTTTATGAAGTTTTGGATACGAAATCTTTTTTTTTTTAGGCTTCTATAAAAAATACTGAAATAATATGAAGCTAGGAATTCGATTTTACTACAGTTAAATCTGTAAAAGACTGAATTTCCATTTTTAAATATAATTTATATCAGTTAAATATACGTCAATAAAAATATTAAAATCATTTGCATAACTTCACTTTCAGGCTAATTTATAACCTTCATTTATTTTAGTTTAGGTACACAGCTTTATCTTGCGTAAATAAAGCACGTAAATCCAACTTGTCGATTCCGGAACATTTCCCTTTAATTTCTACAACTAATTTTTCCCTACTAAACATAAACATTAAACTGAAACTACGCTACTCTAGGATTTATTTAAACCAAGACTTGCACCTCGTTTTTACACAGATTCACACACACGAAAATCGCCGTTTTAATGAAACCGAGCCGAGCTAACATTTAATTAGTCCAGATCGAATGTACCCAGAGGTACAGTGAACAATAAAGATCGAACATTCCCTCTAATAATTAGGAGTCTAAGACTAGATAGTGAAGCAGCTTCTAATTTTATGTGAATTAATTGGAGCTATCTTGTAGGAAATGGACTGCAGACTACTGGCTCCACAGAATGCAAATAGTATTCTTGTTATCTGGTTTATTATTTTTATTACGTGTTAAACCTTTACTACCAGAAGCCGTGTTTAGCTTAAATTAAACACAGTTGGTTTGCTTTATAATAATAAGCGGTCATCCATAAACACGTTACTTGAGGATGGTTATTTTCTGACTGTACAACAAATGTAATACGAACAAAGAGAGAGGGGAAGGTTATGTTACATTAATAATATCAATTATTAATGTAACATAACATATGAAAGATAAATAGCAATTTCAAGAACAGCTTTATTTTTATATCGGTAACTACTTATGTAACTTATGAGTTTTACAAAGGCAGCGGAAATATTTTTTAAAGGGCTCAGTTGTATTTCTATGCCAGTTTGGCGGCGGAGTTAGACAACGATTGACTGATTTTGACAAAAGAAAGTCCATAAAATTGTGCTATAAATTGTTGCAAAACAATAATATACTTTCACCAAAGCGATAGTTGCAAAAACTATTCATTTTGTCAAAACCGTACCAATTCAAATATTCAATAAAACGAAACAAATTATCAAAAATAAAAGAGCCAAAAAAAGGTTTTTAACCACATTTGTAGTTACCAAAGATGGTTGGTTAGTATTTCAAGTAGAAGAACAAATATAAGTAACAGCTAAATTTAAGCTGACCTTATAACCTCGTGTCCTACGACTGGTGTGAACAGTTTGATATTTAGTTTAATTTATTATTACATCGTTATTGAAACGACCTTTGTAATAGATATTTCTATACCCTGAAACTTTATTCATACTTTATCATCATTATGTTGTGATCTTTATCTTTTCAGTTCTAATTTATTACTATAAAATAAAATTGAACTGCCTCTTTGCGATTTTTACTTCATTTTTAACCAACTTCAAAAAAGGAGGAGGTTCTCAATTCGACCGTATACCTATATGTTTATTTTTTATGTGTGTTCGCGGATAACTTCGTCGTTTATGAACCGATTTTAATGTTTTTTTTAATGGAAAGGAGATATATCAGTGGTATCATGATAAGAAAACTAAGAACCTTGAAGTTGGTTTTTATTTTATTATCTTCTTTAAATACTTCTACGACTAGCAAAGAGTGGCAGTCAGTTCTATGTATTTTTACTTCTTTTTCTAGAGGAGAAAGAGATCGGCTGCTCTCTGGAACTCCGTCGTTCGAATAAAAGCTTACTTGTTTCAAATTTTGTACTCATGGCGATGTAAATTTTATCCGGGCCAGAACAAACGAATAAAACTACATTGAAGCGCACTTATAATAGTATCAAGGATTAATTTTTTTGATGCTTAATCGGTTTTAATCAAATGTTAATATTCTTGTAACCTTAATATACATATGTAAGCCAGTCCGTTGAGCAACTGTTTGCCATGATCAAAACGTCATAGACGTTAACACGCGCCGGGTTGCCTAACACTATGATATAGCTATAAGGGATAGATTGTGACACAAGTTATTACAAGCGATAATGGTTAAGTACTATACAAATTATCGCTAGGAGGCCTACTGATAAGTTGAAATTAGGACCCTCTCATCGCGGTCAAGTACTTAACACACTCAAAATTATTAAGTGCTATCTTATTATGGTTAATAAAATTGTAAATATAATTCTATGAGCTACGAAATTTAATTATATATAATCAAAGCTAGACAAAGTCGGCATCGGTGACGACGGTTTGGCTGATAATATTGGCTACAGTTTCATTCATAAAGCAAAACCAAAACATTAAGTCATTCTCATTCTTGTAATTTTTTTATAATCATTAGTATAAATTGCTAATCCGACACTAAGCCATGGTTAAAGAATGCGAAACTTTCACTATCACACGTGCTGACACGAATCATGATCTTGATAAATAAATATACTCTTTTAAAACAGGTGAAACTACAGTTACGATCGTTGGAGTAACCTTGGTTGGTCCACGCTTCGTTGGCTCAGTGTCTTTTATTAACGCTTACTTTTCTGTCTATATATATATTTCACACCATTCATTGGCTTTAAAACTCTATAACATTAATACATAGCCTATAAAAAAAAATTGGCGTATTTTAACCCCCGATGCAAAAAGAGGGGTGTATAAGTTTAACTTCGAGTAAGAGTATTAGCTATTTTTCAAAATGATGTGAGGCATTTTTGGCGTATGATTACTCGATAAAGTGCTTCACGCGTGCCAGTATCATCGTTAAACCGCAATTAATTGATAACTTCCATTGATGTTGAGTGGGGGGTTTTAAAATTTTTAATTTATGAATATTTTTAGAGGTATTAAAAAAGCTACTTTCGAATTATTATATTAGGTATGGATTATTTAAAGAGAAGTAAAGAAGGCTACTGAAGTCTTGAAACAGATTTCAAAACTTCTTAAGTATTTTTTAAATTGATTCCTCTCTTGAATTGTTTTGTTAAAATGCTTTAGTTTAGACTCTTCTAAGTATTAAATAGCTTACATTATTCTGAAAGATTTATGTCCCAAGTTATTGATCACAAATAGATATAAAAAAAATAGGTAAGAAAGAAAATCTAAGCTATTTAAATGCAAAATATGATATAATCTTGACTGTCTTTAATAAATTATAAATTATTAATCAATGATTCATTCAACTAAGTACTTTTCAAATAATATCAACAAAGGACTTTGGGTATGTGTAATAGAAAATAACAAGGTCTCGTTTTAATCGTTTAAGCGTATCACGACAACGTGACTATAGCAGGTTCAAATGTAACAGAACCAGAAATGGTTGCACAATTAAATTGAGAAATAGTTATAAATTGTTCGCAATGATAGTGATTGATAATAATTAAGAATGCAAACTATTTGTCTATACAAATAAATTAAATTGAAGTGTCTGTTTGAAATTTCAAATTATTAGCTTTTCATTAAATGCATATGAAAGTATATACGTTTGTTTTTTTCCTGCTAATCATTGGAACGACTGGACCGATTTTGACGGGACTTTCACTCTCAGATAGCTGATGATATAAGGAGTAACTTAGGTTACTGTTTTTAGACTAGCTTCGTCCCGCGGCGTCAACCATGGATGTTGTGTTGTGTAAAGGTTCAACAACAAATTTAAGTGTTTGCGGAACATAATAAGACTGACAATGTTACGGAAGGTCAAACTTTACGGTATGCATGAGTTTAAATTTCATTTTACTCTATACACCATTAATGCCCATGACATTTTGACAATAGTCCTTACTTAGCTATGCAAAATTATATGTTGTATGCTCCATTGACAGTTTAATCATGTTTAGTCAGTTTAATCAGAATTATATTTCTGTAAACAGAGAAAAACGCGATCAACATCGGTTTATTACCATATCAAGATATATAGGGACCTATTTTGTATACTTTGTATTACTTACTACGCCCCGCGGTATTATCTGCGGGTTTTGTTGATTTTGAATCGATTATGTTCATTATTTCATTGGTTTACATTTTGTTTTCAAATATTTTTTGTTTTTAAAATAAAAGCCTAAGTCTCTCCATATAACATCAGATATCTACCAGTGAAAGTCGCACCAAAATTGGTCTAACCGTTCCAGACATTAGCAGGAACAAAGAGACAGAAAATTTAAAAAAATAGTATTTTTGATGCAGGCACGGTATAATTATGTACTTCCATATGTGTTTAGTGAAAAGTTATTAATATGAAATTACAAATATATAAATTAATTTTATTTATTAGTATAGTTTTTTAATGGAATTGGCGGGCAAACGAGCAGACATATCGCCTGATGGTAAGCGATTACCGCCGCCCATTGACACCTGCAATATCAGAAGCGTCATAAGTGCGTTGCCGGCCTTTTGGGGATGGGGGGTGGAAGTAGTGGTAGGGGATTGGGGTATTGGCCTCCGGTATCCTCATTCACTCGGTGAAACACAGCACAAGCACTATTTCACACCGGTTTTCTGTGAGGCCGCGGTATAACTCCGGTCGAGCCGGCCCATTCATGCCGAAGCGTGGCTCTCCCACGATTTTTCCCAGATTTTTAAGATAACTTTGTATAAGACTGTTTAGTATTTAGAGCAGCCACGTGCTTGTTTTATCAGACTCCACATGGAATAATGCAGACATTGCGCAATTTAGTATCGGATTAGTTTCAAGTTGATTTAATTGAAACTGGGAGTGTTTGTTGTCTAGATTGAGAAACAGATATAGACTGACTTCAAATGTTTGGTTATACAGTCTTGGAATCAAATAGGAAATGAGCTAAATAGATTAGATAGAGTTCTGATTAGGGTTAAATTTGGTTCGTACAAATTAATCTTGGCCGTAACGAAATAACATTTATTTGATTTACAGTGAATAGAAATGTTTGAGCAATATTATATTCCTTATAATTTTAATGTAAGTACTCATGAAGATGAATATTTCTTAAACATACACACGCATACACACACACACACAAACACACACACACAAATACACACATACGAATACATTTGTCTTTTATCCCCTAATCGATAGTCAGTCGTTTTGAGGGTAAATTTCGGCTTATATACATAAGCCGAATTTTACAACTATGTAGTTAGAATTATAGTATTACCTCATGCCGTCAAATCCATCATCTGAGCCGTTGATAGTGAGTACGGGGGCTCGCGCGTAAGCTTTGGCCACGCGACGATTCCTCTCGAACACTATCACCTTCGCCCAGATCTCATCGTCGATCTGTGTCCATTTATCCAACACTTCCTGTATGTGTTCCTGTTGACAAAAATAATGGGTGTTAGTTCATCTTCGTCAGTGATATGATCATATAATAAGGCAGAATACACTGAATTTTTATTAAATTTATTTAATATGCAGTAAAACAAACAGTATCACAATCGTTTATCACAAAACCTGGTTGATGGTTTGATTAGTTGATATATGAGTGTGTTATCCTAATCGTATGTAATAGACATACTAGTTGTTAAATCTCAGCAGATCGGACGGTAAAAGGCCGGACGGGCTGACTCTGGTGCCCTGGAAGAACGGCAGGTGCTTGATCTAGGACGCTACTTGTGTCAGCACTGTTGCCGCCAGCCATCTAAGTCGCACCATCCGCTCCCCGTCGGCCGCAGAGGATGCTTGTTACAAGAAGAGGCAGAAATATGCGGCCTTAGAGCAGCTGTATTATTTCGTGGCCCGAGCCCTCGACCATATGTCGGACCGCCTCAGGGAAGTGTTGGACGCTAGCCTGGCGTCCGGACGCTTCCCTGAGTGCTGGAAATGCGGGAAGCTGGTCCTGTTGAGGAAGCCGGGACGGCCTGCCGATTCGGTCGCGGCCTATAGGCCCATCGTGTTGCTGGACGAGGCGGGTAAACTTTTTGAGAGGATACTCTCTGCCCGCATCGTCCGGCACCTCTGCGAGGTGGGGCCCGACCTGTCGGACGCCCAATTCGGATTCCGAGAGGGGCGTTCGACGGTCGATGCCGTGATGCGCCTTAGGGCCGTGACCGAAGAGGCAGTGAGCTGTGGCGGCGTGGTGTTGGCGGTGTCCTTGGACATCGCCAACGCCTTCAATAGTCTGCCATTTAGCTGCATCAGGGAAGCACTCCACTATCACGGGGTGCCAGAGTACCTGAGGCGGCTAGTGGCAGACTATCTAGAGGAGCGTACCGTCGTGTACGAGGACCGAGAGGGCGTCTTGAGACGGCGACCCATGTCGTGCGGCGTTCCGCAGGGGTCTGTCCTTGGACCACTCCTGTGGAACGTGGGGTACGACTGGGTCCTTCGAAGTCGTCTGCCCCCCGGGCTGGGCGTAATTTGTTACGCCGATGACACATTGGTCACAGCCCGGGGAGCGAACTTCCAAGAGGCGGCGTGCCTGGCCACCAGGGGAGTTTCTCTGGTGGTCGGGCGCATCGAGGCGCTGGGCTTACGGGTGGCCCTGGACAAGACGGAGGCCCTATTGTTCCATGGGCCCCGTCGTGGTCCACCCGCCGGCGCCTCCATAGAGGTCAACTCGGTCCTCGTACCGGTTCGGGCCCAGATGAGGTATCTGGGCCTGATACTCGACGGTAGGTGGCTCTTCGACGAGCACTTCCGACAGCTTGGTCCGAAGCTGGTCGGCGCTGCCTCCGCCCTTGGGCGACTTTTGCCCAATTTGGGTGGAGCCAGCGTCGCAACGCGACTCCTGTACACGGGGGTTGTCCGGTCGATGGCGCTGTATGGTGCACCGGTGTGGGTGGCGGCTCTGACTGCCCTAAATAAGGCCCGCCTCTGGCGGCCTCAGAGGGTATTGGCAGTCAGAGCCATACGCGGATACCGCACGGTGTCGACCGAGGCGGCGTGCGCCCTGGCCGGAACACCCCCGTGGGATTTGGAGGCGGAAGTGCTCGCCGAAGTTTATCGACGGGTGGCTGAATATCGGGCGGAGTATGGCTATCGCCCTCCGCCCGAAGTGGTACGCGAGTGGCGTGAAGCCGCCCGTCGAGCCACGATGGCTCGCTGGTCGTTCCGGCTGGAGACTCCACGCGCTGGCTTTGCCGCCGTGGAGGCTCTCCAGCCGGTCATCCTCGAGTGGGCAGGGCGGCAGCACGGGACCCTTTCCTTCCGACTGACGCAGGTCCTTTCCGGGCATGGTTGCTTCGGGAAGTACCTGCACTCGGTCGCTAGGAGGGAATTGAGTCCCGCCTGCCACCACTGCGACTGCAGTGAGGACTCGGCCCAGCATACGCTGGCGATCTGCCCTGCATGGGCGTCGCAGCGCCGGGCCCTCACTGCAGTCATCGGAGGAGATCTCTCGCTACCGGCCGTCATACGCTCCATGGCCGGTAGCGATAGCAGTTTTACCGCGGTCGCAACCTTCTGCGAAGATGTAATCTCGCAGAAGGAGGTGGCGGAGAAGGCCCGGGAGGACGATGTCCACTCGGACCCAATCCGCCGCCGGCGAACCGGGCGGCGGAGGCGCGCCTATCAGCGCCTCATGCCGCCCTGAGTGTGGCCGCGGATGGTCGGGACGGGCTTTCCCCTCCATCCGCTCTAGTGGCCTCCCGCGAGGGGGCGACGTACGCGTGTGCCGTACGTCGCCTTATTGAGAGGATACCAGCAGACGGTGCCCGCTTCTGTGCGGGCAGGCGCTGGGAGGGGTCCGGATGTGTTAATAACTGCAGTTCCCGGACTCCTCCCTTCACAGGCGCAGAGTGGCACACCGTGTGGTTTTAGTCGGTTCGAGTCCGACACACCGCCCCGCCGCAAGCCCCGGTGGGGTGACGGTCCGAGGGGATTTCCACACGTTAAAAAAAAAAAAAAAAAAAAAAAAAAAAAAAAAAAAAAAAAAAAAAGCTGTATTATTTCGTTCCGGTGGCAGTGGAGACCATGGGCAGCTGGGCCGCGGATACTCTGAGGTTTGTGGGGGAACTGGGCCGTAGACTTGCGGAGCTTAAGGGTGACTCCCGTTCCGGCTCGTTCCTGGTGCAAAGGTTGGCCATTGCCATTCAACGCGGCAATGCCGCAAGTCTAATGGACACCTTTCCACCGGAAGCGATCGGGAATGGGTTAAGTGACCCATAAATATTTGTGCTACTCTTTTTGTTTTATTTTTATTTTCTTTAAAAAAAAAAAGTTGTTAAATATATTTTAAATAAGAATGACAGACGAAAAAAAAATGGCGAAAAGTTAATCTATCCGTGCAACAAAATATGAGTAGTATGAGTAGAATAAAGAAACACATTTAATTCATAACTTTAATGTATGTTTTTGTCATTTTTTTCATTTCCACAACCTTCAATTAAATATACCACAACTAGTTATGGTTTCATTAAATGGTTTTACCACCGCACCGTCGTTAAATTATCGTTACACACTCAAGTCGACAGTTTCATTAAAAATTTGGTAAAGCGTTTTCATTCAGTATTCTTTCAAAACACGGCACTTTAAGAACGTCCTTGCCTTCTTTACTTTTGTGAGTTGTTATTACTGAAGTTTAGATATTAATCCTAAGGTTGCAATGTTGTCGCAACTAGACGACATCGGCGCCCGCGCAACAGTTCCGCTCTACTAACTGACACGGGTTTTCTTCCAGTGCGGTTTACATATGCTCATATTGAGCTCGTATACTCTGTCTTGGTTTATTAATTTATAAACAAGTTGTTTACATCAATGTCGTCATAATATATTTAAGAGGTAGTTGCGATATACTAGATATCGTGTTTAAACTGTAATGTGGAATTTTAAAAACATTCGTTCATTTTCGCACTCAAGATTTTAGAATGATGGGAACGATATCAGCAGTGTATAAAGTACGAATAAATAAAAGTTACTCTTTGTGTATTAAATTATGAAAAAAAATTGTATGAAAATTCGCTAGTTATAAGATTAAGCGGCCTAAAATAAATCAATAAAAAAAAGCACTCGGGGACTGCCGCGGTAGAGCTGACAGAGACAGACAGATTCGTTGACTCGTCGTTCGGAGCAGCTTGTCTCGATCCGTGCGAGCTTTGGGTGTCAGGTTTCATTTACGTTACGTTACGTTACGGAATTTCTTTATTCGGTTGCCGCGCTGAAAGGCCTCAAAGCGCACGATAAAAGCTATGCAATAGCTTAAAAAACTTAATCAATCGGTATGACGACCGAGTGATGACGGATTTTTTTTTTTTTTTTTTTTTTTTTTTTTTTTTTTTTTTTTTTTTTTTTTTATGATATAGGGGGCAAACGAGCAGACGTATCGCCTGATGGTAAGCGATTACCGCCGCCCATGGCATGCATTGCGATGACACCCGCAACACCAGAGGCATCACAAGTGCGTTGCCGGCCTTTTAAGAAGGAGTACGCTCTTTTCTTGAAGGTTTGAAGGTCGTATTGGTCCGGGAATACCGCAGGCGACAGCTCATTCCACAGTTTTGTTGTGCGAGGCAGAAAGTTCCTGGAAAAGCGCACAGTTGAGGACTGCCAACCATCTAAATGATGGGGATGAAACTTCTGTCGCGTAGGACGATGGCGGAAAGAGGCGGCAGGAATCAGTCCGAACAATTCCTCGGAGCACTCCCCATGATAAATGCGGTAGAAGATGCACAGCGAAGCTACATCTCTACGCAGCGCCAAAGAGTCTAGCCGAATTGAAAGTTCTTGGCAATCGACGACTCGGGTCGCTCTCCGTTGAATGCGGTCCAAAGGGAGGAGCTGGTATTGGGGTGCCCCCGCCCAAAGATGGGGACAGTATTCCATGTGAGGCCGAACCTGGGCCTTATAAAGTATAAGGCGGTGGGCCGGAGTGAAATACTGTCTCGATCTGTTGAGCACACCAAGCTTTTTCGAGGCCAATTTGGCCTTACCCTCCAGGTGGCCACGAAACTGGACTTCGCTCGACATGTCGACACCAAGAATTCCAATATTGGCTGAGGCAGATAGTGGAGTGCCTTCGAAACGAGGACATACGACCCACGGAAGTTTTTTAGTGGTGAACGCGCAAATTTGTGTCTTTGTGGGGTTAAATTGGACTAAATTAAGTCTACCCCAATCTGAGACCTTATCCAAAGAAGTCTCGACTTCAGACACAAGTTTGTTTCGACTCTCAATAACGTTTTCCCGAGAAATATTGGCGCGGCCGGTGTAAAAAGCATCGCCGGTGCTGTCATCCGCATAACAATGAATGCCGCAATTTTGCAGCATGTCATTGATATGGAGGAGGAACAAAGTAGGCGATAGCACACAGCCTTGCGGGACACCAGCATTCACAGATATGGAATCAGAGCATTCACCGTCGACTACGACCTTAATGCTTCTATCTGCTAGAAAGCTAGTGACCCAATCGCATAATTTCTCGAGAAGCCCATAGGAAGGGAGCTTCGAAAGAAGCGCTTTGTGCCAGACCCGATCGAAGGCCTTCGCGATGTCCAAACTAACTGCCAAGGCTTCCCCCTTAGTCTCAATCGCCTGTGCCCAGCGATGTGTCAGGTATACCAGAAGATCACCAGCCGATCGACCCTTACGGAAGCCGTACTGCTGGTCGCTAAGCAGATGATGATCTTCTAGATACCGTAGGAGTTGATAGTTGATGATGGACTCCATTATTTTCGAGAAGAGGGAAGTAATGGCTATCGGCCTGTAGTTGGACGGATTAGAGCGATCGCCTTTTTTTGGGATCGGGTGGACTAATGCTGCCTTCCATGTTGTCGGGACTACGCCAGAAGAGTAGGAGAGCCGAAAAAGACGCGTTAAGACCGGTGCCAACTCTGGAGCGCACATCTTCAACACTATAGGGGGAATTCCATCCGGGCCACTCGACTTATGGATATCCAGGGATAAAAGTGCTATACGCACTGAGCGTTGGTGAAACTGTATATCCAGCATACGGCTCTCGCAACGCGGTATGGTAGGCGGCTCCTGTTCCCCGTCATCCAAGGTCGAGTTGGACGCAAAGTGTTTTGCCAGGAGATCGGCTTTCTCCTTTGCGTCATAGGCCAACGGATTATTTCCCAAGTGCAAAGGTGGAAGGGATGGCTTACAGAAATTCCCTTCGATAGCCTTGGCAAGAGACCAGAATGCTCGAGTCCCCGAAGGAAGACGCTCAAGCCTCTCGCCAATCCCAGCAATGTGCGCCGACTTCGCCCTAGCTATGTCTCTTTTGAAGGACCTGGAGGCAAAGTTGTACTCCTTTTTTTTGTTTTTTTTTTTTTAAATACATTTGTTTAAAAATTTGTTTAAATACTTGCAATTATACGTATATCTCATAAAACTAAACACAAAAGCGCCGATGATGTAATATTCGATTATTTTGTCGATGATTTATGATAAAAATGACGTATCACTAAAAGTGTATAACAAGGAAGTATAACAATAATGTATAATATATTAAAAAAAATCTAGCAATTTTCTACTTTGGTTCCATACGTTTAAGTTTGGTATTCGTGTTACTAATTTTTTAATTGTTTCTAAAACAATTTGAGCGGGCATCAGCCTGTGTAAAAGTTTCTTAGCATTCGTTTTTTAATGATATTTGTCTAAAACAACAATTAAAACTGTCTTTATAAAAAATTGTTTATAAACATAGTTAAAAGAAATCGAAAGCGCAGAAACAACGGTTTGACCAAGAGCCCACGACAGCCAGACCTTCGTTATTTTATAAAGGCTGATAGTTTTTCTGTGCATGACCCCTAAATAAGTAAGAACGACCAGCGACTATAGAGTTTGGGTTGTGGTTACTTTGGCAGATAACAGGTAGTAAAGGTGTACAAAATAGTACCTAATTTTCGTTAAAGTATAAAGCTCAATTTTTTCATATTTTCTTTGGGATAACTTTAGAAATCTCGTCATCCATTGCCGGACACTTATGACAGTTGCTACCCCCTGCCAGACACCCCTAAACTTTAATAAATTATAGTTTTACTTTCGTTATAGTTTAAAATAGTAATTTTTAACCGACTTCCAAAAAGGAGGAGGTTCTATGTTCCAATGTATGTACTTTTTATAATTTTTTTATAAAATATCGAAGGTCTGTCCGTCGTGGGCTCTTGCTCTAAGGCGTTGTTTTAATAGATTTTTTAATGAAATTAATGTCTACTATTGGATAATAAAAAGCTATTGTATAAAACCAATTAGCTATTAAACAAAAATGTGGGAATGAAGACACTTTATTCTCATGTTTCATTACATAAATATTACATACGGTAATGTAGTGGTTACGATAAAACGGCCGCGGGATTGTTATAAACAAAGCTATGTCTTTTGAAAACTAATTTAAAATATTTGGATACAATATTATTTAATCTACTATCAATAACAATGACCTTCCTAATTTAGTTTTTAACTCCCGACGCAAAAAGAGGGGTGTTATAAGTTTGACGTCGATGTCTGTCTGTATGTGTGTCTGTCTGTGGCATCGTAGCTCTCAAATGGATGGACCGATTTCGATGTGGTTTTTTTCATTTGAAAGCCAGTTTTGTTGTGGTGGTTCTTAGCTATGTTTGGCTTATATCGGTTCAGCAGTGTAAGAGTATCAGCTCTTTTCCAGAATGATGTAAGGAATTTTTGGTGTATGATTACTCGAATCAAGGGCTTGAGTAAGGGGTTTTTAAAACTTTTTAAATTTAAGCTTGTCTATAGTTTTGTTTGGTCAAAAGGTTATCTGCAAGAAAGAGGTCTTTGTAACAAAAAACTTAAGACATTTTAGCCGTATACAATGCTGCATGTACACACATCAAAAGTGTCTAGGGATCAAGCATTTTTATGCGGATTTCTTGAGATTGAGATGTGGCTTTGGCCCTGGCCTGCTCAGTCGCCAGACTTGAACCCGATTGAGCATGCATGGGATATGCTACAGAGGGTATCCAGTCGCAAGAAGACCTTTTTTTGTTGTTGCAACGAACATGGGCGGCCATTCCACAGCGTGATTTGGATGAACTCATTTTGAGTATGCCAAACCGATGTTCTTGTGTTAGTGTTCGCGGTAGAAACACGGATTATTAATTGTTTAAGTTACCTAATAAAATTTTAAAGAAAACTGTTATTTCAGTCTTTTTTTCGAACTTTAATGTTAGTGGTTCAAATGTCAAAAATCCTTTTATTAGGAAAATGGCAAATTTCTTTATTAATGCAAAGGTGACTTGGTTTATCGTTACTGTGACAAACGAAAACACTTTATTTGATGAATCCTTAAAGAAAATTTTAATTAATATCAATCAGGAGAAAAGTTATTGCAAAAATATATGTTGATCCCTAGACACATATGTTGATCCCTAGACACTTTTGATGTGTGTAGTAATTCCTTTGCATTCACATTTATCACATAATCTCTATATAAAGCTCTGTTCTTCAGAAAATATTTTCATTAGGGCAAATTACTAAAACGTCTTAATTCTTCAAAGAAGCGACCTAATGATTCACACACTGCACTAAACCAAATTGCACTTTCTCTTCACCGCTTCCTTTGATGCTAATCAGAATCAATCACAGTACAATATCGATGGGACCTTTGTCGTAAACTCTTTCAGATACTGCAACATAACATGTCTCCTACATGCATCGTCAATAGTGCAATCGCAACGTCATCTTTCTCATAATCTAGCCTTATATTATCGAATCCAGTTTGTTATTTGCACTGAATAGTGTTCGTTAGTGCAGTCTTGTATTTATACGCAACTGGACAGTCAGTCATGCTAAATCATTCGTCAGACTCATAGTTGTAATTGAAGATAGCATATTGTTGCAATCTGATATAAGGTTGCAGTGATGGTTAAACGTTGCAGATGACGTAACACAAGATATTCTTGGCATAATGATCGAATGAGTGATTGAATGTGGCTGTGTAAATAGAAAAAGCCCGAGTGAAGTAATTTAGGGTTATAAATTCGTAATAAAATTTCGTAGCAAAAATAATTTTCAATAGGTTCAGCAACTTTGATTACTCTGTGAAAATATTTAAAAAAAATTGTATGGCCAAGACAAGTGTCTAAGTATCTCAAAAACCAGAAAGTACATTTTCCCTAATGACAATAGATAAAGTTCCCAAAAAATGCTTCGTCGGTTTTAATATCAAAGTGATACTTGGATTTTTTACCTCGGCAGGCTCCAATTGTAGCATCAGTAAATGCTATACTAACCTTGGTTTTACAAAGCAGAGTATCAATAATACAGAAGTTCAAGTTCAGTAAAAGGCGAGAGATTTATGCATTATGAAGAGAAATCTGAGTTTACCATATCGCGACTCAAAAAAATGGTAGCACGCCATCTATCGAGATAAGAGGAAGTTGTATACTTACATTATTGTTAGTTCAATTTTAATAGGAATTAATTACCTATAGCCTGTTACTACTACTAACTATTAAAGTTATTGTTATTAAAGTTTTAATGATTAAATGATCAAACAACAGTTTCTATTTTTTATTTATTTTAGAAATAAAATTCCAGGAGATATCAGGTTTACGACACTTTTTCCTTAAATATGGAAGACGTTGACCTCAAAAATGTTTTTATTGCTCACCAGGACACTTTCGGTGACAGTAAATTATCAAAAGGACCGGCATTGAATGATGCATACTTAATAATTTGATTAAATATTTCTAAAACTTTCGTTTTCGGGTCTATGGTATAGTAATTTTTTTCACCACGGGAGAGCCACGCTTCGGTATGAATTGGCCGGCTTGACCGGAGTGATACCACACAGAAAACCGGTGTGAAATAGTGCTTGCGCTGTGTTTCACCGAGTGAGTGAGGATACCGGAGGCCTATGGGCCTCCGGTATCCCATCCCCCAAAGGCCAGCAACGCACTTGTGACGCTTCTGGTGTTGCAGGTGGTGTCCATGGGCGGCGGTAATCGCTTACCATCAGGCAATACGAATGCTCGTTTGCCCGCCTATTCCATAAAAAAATAATTGACATTCTTATTTGATAAGCTGGACTGTTAACGATCTCCATTCCAGTCAGATACCACGGAAAAATATAAAAATGTATGCCGATTCCAAAATAAAAAGGGCAAAAAAAATTAGACGGCCTAAATTTAGCGAAGGTTAGTTAGATCATCGGTAAAATTGGAATCCGTAACCTGTTAAGAATGTTAATATTGGCGTTAGTCACTAAATAGGTTTTTTTTTTTTTTTTTTTATGTTTCGTCCGCCAAAATGACTCTACTCTGCCTGATGGAAAGCATAAGCAGAATCCAAGAGTGGTGGTCACCATGCTCACTGCGAATGCAGACAATGCAGCATGGCGACCCACACCATGGCGGCTTAGTGATGCTACTGCATCTTTTAGTCTAGTCAACAAGTATGGAACTTGTTGACTAGACTAATTGGGCCCCCGGTCTCGCACTCACCAACGAAACACGACAGCATGCTGTCATTTTACGTTGATTTTCTGTGCGAGGGTAGTACCGCCCCGGTCGAGCCGGCCCGTTCGTGCTGAAATCAGCGTGGCTCTACTACCTACTATTCTTCTATATATATATACTATAATTCTAATATAATAACCATAAGGCAGTAAATATTAAGACTAAAACCAAGAACTTAAAAGAGAATCGTCGTTGTGTTAGATTGGCTGATCGAATAACTTGTCGGTCAATCTGTTTAAAGCCAAAAAAGTTTAACTTTGATTCTCTTTCAATTCATTATGTTTTTTGTTTTCGGTTTCTATAAAGTATTTTGCTTATTAGCCATTTTGCAAATTGTTGTTATAATCATGCTCGTAGATAAAATACGAGGCATACCTTTTAAGTTTTGCACGAAACCTTAAAAATTATTGCACGAACATTTTTCAGATTCATTTTCGTACTGGACCAAGAGCTACTGAACCTTTCGACCAACGGTGTGTCTTTAAAGCTAGAAACTCTTGTAGTGATGAGTCATAACGTGCTAAGTACGTAACCATCGCCTGGCAGGCCTCAGCCCTGCACATCATCATCTTTCATGGTTTTGAAAGTGTCAAAAAGATGAGAAAAAAAACTTGTTCGTGTAAGGCTGAAATTTTTATAGGATTTAGTTCATTCATTAAGAAGTTCAAAAACAAAATGACAGGCGAATTAAGTAAGAATTTCAAACATTTATATATATGTACATTTGTATATATATATGTCATACGCACAATAGTGTGGGCAATGCTTTATTTTTGTTCATAAAAAATCATATATATCGATTAGTTGAAATATATGCATTGATTTAGATGTTTCCGACGATTTAATGTTATTTATGACTAATAATGAGAAGTTTTCGTGTTAGGACCGAAAAAGTGTTCTCAGGCACATTTTTACTTGCACTCCTATCTTTTTCCTCACCTGTCAAGGAAATATGCTAGCTTGCACCGCCGGTCATTGTTCCTACCTTCTTTAAATCGCTCAGATAAACATATATATGAATTACAAATTTACAGAATAAAATTCATTTACATTGATGGTGTAATTGAAGAAAGGTGCGTCTTTCTGTTCGCCTGGCAGGTACTAGTGCTCATCGGAATCGCCTATCATTTTGTTTTTGAACTTCTTAATGAATGAACTAAATCCTATAAAAAAATCATATTTTTTTTCTAGTTTTTTTTACACTTACAAAACCATGAAAGATGATGATGTGCAGGGCTGAGGCCTGCCAGGCGATGGTTACGTACTTATCACGATATGACTCATCACTACAAGAGTTTCTAGCCTTACAGACAAACCGTTGGTCGAAAGGTTCAGTAGCTCTCTTACTATACGTAACCTGACCGATTCTAATCGACGCTGTGACTAAACAATAGCATTAATCCTAATACTTTCAACTGTTTTGAGATTCAAAATTTAAACATATTCGAATATAGAACAGTTCCAAATTCAAAATTGTCGGGAAATATGGAAACGACAGAACTTAAAAGGCTTATAGTATAGACCAAAAGTTAAAAGAGAATACTAGATGGGATAGGAACGTGACCGTACGCAACTGCTACGATTTTGTTTGCATAACAAAAGAATGTATTAAGCCAATTATCGAACATTTTACCACGAATTATTAGGCAATCTGTATCGCATAACTATATTGCTGTGTTGCATAGAGCGTGTTCGTCGGGCCATAAACGACCACTCGTAACTATCGGTATCAACGCCTTGTGAAGGCTACCACTCTGACTTAGATGGCGATATGCTTCGCCCTTGATAACTAACCACTACTTATATATGTATTACAAGCCTCCTTACGACGGCCTACTTCTGTACTATGATATTGTTTACTTGGCTTACTTAATAGTAAAAGACAATTAAATTAAAAAGTACAAGTATGACGGAAGAATGGGAGGAATGAAGAAAGATTATAGTCACACTTAAAAATAATACAATAATCTGTAGGCTCTGTTCAGTTATGTAATTAATAAAATATATAATAAAATAACCAAATATATAACATTGTTCATCTACTTTATTTGAATTTACAGTACACCGACCTAGAAAGTGAACAAAAATAAGAATATGTTTACGAAACTACCCATTATATGTGTTACAACATTCATGTCATATCATACATTCCGCATGCCGTTTTAAAAGTACTTAAACCACTCTGGAATTTAGCGTTACGGCGCTAAACAATTCAGTTTGTATCATATCGGTTTGACATTGATTAAAATACAAAAGTAACAGTTCCACGGCTGTGCAGGGTCAAGTTTTCTGCATTCTTGAATAGACATTTGTTAGTGACAGGGTAAATATATATCTAATGAATGACGAAATAGATTAATAAGTCGTTTACAACTTAAAATCTTTGTTGATAGATTTATTAAGGCCAGTTTACTCTTAAATTGAGAATTTTACAAACATTACTATGACAGTAAAAGAAGATTGTAATATATGTTATAAGATAAGTATTTTGACAGTTGTTATCTCTGCCAATCCTAAAAGAAAAAGTATTTAGCTGATATATGCGTTAACAAATCTATTTATTGGAAATAAAACTATTCAAATCAAAGGTCAAGAAATCAAAAATCAACAAATGTTCAGCTTTAATATGGGCATTGATGAACTCTTGTGTATGGGTGTTAATAAGTGCGTCAAGAGCCGAAATAACAAGTGAAATATGTTTCGGTAACTAACAAGCTGAACATGTAATCACAACCCGAAGCCAAATTTAATTTCCAAATTGATGCTCATTAAATTTGGCATATTACATCTGCACAACTTGGTGATTTATTGATTTAAATCCCAACAAATTTATTTATTTCATTGTTGATATATTTTCTACAAGTCAGATACTTTATGTAAAGCACATTTAACGCAGAGCGTTTTTCGTTTTTTTTTAAATTTGGGATATGTGAAGAATGACTTATTTCATTTTCGATTATTAATCTTTTAGTCTGACATGCATGTCTTTGAAATTATTATCATTAATATTACTTACCATTTAAGGGTCAAAATTCAATTTTGTATTTTGGTTTGGCTCACAGTTTGAATCATTAATATTTTGCGGGAGTAGCTCTTTGAAACCTTAATTAATACGCCTCTCTTGGAGCTAAGAGGTTTTTGGTCGGGTTTTATTGCTTTCGTTTTGGGATTTCAAACAAAACTTCTTGTATAAAATATCTTAATATATTTCAAAAAATTTATCTCTCGAAGTTTTAGGGCCACAGGTAATATTGGTCAATTTATATAAATATTTAGTAAAGGTACGTTATTATGGCAAACTTTTAGCACAGTACATAAGCACAACGTTACTGAAATACACTTGATTAATCTAAACTTAGTGCTATAATATTCTTTGAAACTTGTTTTCAGCACAGTTAAGTAAGACTACAAATGTGAAAATAGTTATATCGTTTTAAATGAAATATTACATCATACTGCTTAGCATTATATTATTTATGACAACATCCATCAAGTCCTACACATCATAACAGGCTTAGATAAGACGCTTTGAATTAAACATAAATAATAATGTCGCTCATTTAATTGCGCTGATCTGATTATATCAATACCTACAGTTACATGGAATCCTTGGCCATCTCTTGGTGACCTTTACGAGTATTCTGTAAGGTAGCGGATGGTTTTGTTATAGCTTTTATAAGTAAATAATAACTATTCTTTGTTGGCAAGATTGTTTATGTTAGTGGATTGTACGCAAAGTATATCTTTATTTTATTTATTTGTTTAATTGCAGGCCTTTAAAATGAGGTAATGAGGTAAAAACATGTACTATGTAAAGGCATGTGTGTAAATAAAATATAACTCATTATTTGCTTTACAATTTTATATATGCAAATATATAAAAAGCTCGTGTCACAGTGTTTGTAACCAAACTCTTCTGTATGATTTATTCGGTAGGTCTGAAAATAAGTAATAAGGGTGACTTCTCCTCTCCTCTCTTTTTTTTTTTTTTTTTTTTTTGAATAAGTATAACATAAAACATTTGGGTAACACGATTGATTTCCACTCTTCTACAATCAACCTTGATTTTAGATATAATTTATTTGACAAAAAAAACGTTTGCCGGGTCAGCGAGTTTTCCTATAAAATCTTTCTGATTTTTAGGGTTCCGTGCCAAAGGCAAAAAACGGAACCCTTATAGATTCGTCATGTTTGTCTGTCTGTCTGTCCGTCCGTAGGTCACAAGCCACTTTTTTCCAAAACTATAAGACCTATAATGTTGAAACTTGGTAAGTAGATGTATTCTGTGAACCGCATTAAGATTTTCACACAAAAATAGAAAAAAAAACAATAAATTTTGGGGGTCCCCCAAACATAAAACTGAAACTCAAAAATTTTTTTTTCTTCAAACCCATACGTGTCTATGGGTCCCCCATAGATGGGGGGAAACCCATCTATGGATAGGTCTTCAAAAATGATATTGAGATTTCTAATATCATTTTTTTCTAAATTGAATAGTTTGCGCGAGAGACACTTCCAAAGTGGTAAAATTTGTCCCCCCCCCTGTAACTTCTAAAATAAGAGAATGATAAAAGTAAAAAAAAATGATGGACATTACCATGCAAACTTCCAACGAAAATTAGTTTGAACGAAATCTGGTAAGTAGTTTTTTTTAATACGTCATAAATCGTAAAGTGCAATTTACCTTTCATTCAATCAATACAAATATAAAAATAAAATAAAATAAATTATATAATGTTATTTGCTGCGGAACCCTTCATGGGCGAGTCCGACTCGCACTTGGCCGGTTTTTTTGTTTGAATTATATTTGAATGGAATGTGATAATAAAATGAAATATGTATTTCAATGAAAATTAAGCTATGTTTAGTAAATGCCATTAGTATCTTCTCCTATATAAAGTGGCCATATTTATAGGTGTAATTATTCATCCCTAACAGATCCATCATAATTTCCAAGCATTCTTACAAAACTTTAATTACTTAGCAAAATGCTACTTCGCTTACGAAACAGCGCATGCGTTCAGTGAAGATTGATGAACATGTTAATAGTTCTTCGGATAAAAAATGGAAACAAAGACAGATCTACGCAACCAAAGTCATTGGCTAAAACTAGTTTTGAACAAGCCTAGTTTATTAACCTGTATAATCCCATTCTAATCCAGTTATGATTTTATGGACCATACGCAGGTCGATTTAATGGCATAGTCTGACCTTTATTCGAGTCAAGTCACGAATTCGCAAACGCAATAAGTAGTTTTGATTGAATCGTTAGTTCATTGAAAGTGAACGTTATGCGGGTTTTAGTTTTACCGTTCGAATATTGAGAAGAATCTACAAATAAAAGTGTATCAGGTACGGTTTTTGATCTAGTTAGTTTTAAGGTTAATAAATTCTTCAATGTATTACTAAGTTGTAAATTACATTTATTTTAATAAGGGCATAGAATTATTTATTTGTATGTCTTTTTAAGCTGTCGTGAGCAAAATAATGTGAAACTAGAAATGTTTTCAATTTTATTAAGTTCAGATAGAGTTGCTTTCGTATTTTTAATAATAGTATGGATTAATAATTGTAATCACCTGAGAATATGCAGTTTTGTAATTAACACTATCAGTTATATAACAGTGCAATGTTTCTAGTATGTTCTATAAGAATATTAGCTTAGAAAAAATATATTTGCTCAATTTGTATGTTATTTAATTTGCATAAATGTGAAGACTATTGCGTTGATTTATTTCTGTGTCATTATATATGGGTTATTGTGTAATTATTTTTATTAACGGTATCGGTAACATGAACATCAGTTTTTTTTGTATTTTTATGTAATATATTGATTATAAATACAATATTTATTCAATTCGTAAAAGTAATTATCATCATTGTTGTGCTTTTTAAACGACTGCAAAAAAGGAGGTGGTTATCAATTCAATTTTTATGTTTGTTACCTCATAACTTTCGACTGGGTGAACCTATTTAGAAGATTCTTTTTTTATTTGAAAGCTGGTGCTTCCAATTTCAATTTGGTCCAGATTAGTCGTTTTTTTGTTGTTAAAATTTGTGATTATTTCTTCAGATTTTATTTGATTTCGGTACAGCGATCTGCCCATAATTTTTTTGTCCTTCTGCCCACCCGAAATAAAGTCTCCTTGGGAAGTTAATTAGATTCTAACAAGAAAAAAGAAGAAAGGAAAAAACGGATAGGGCAAAGGCGCTTAGAGTAACGGGATACCCCTTACTCTCAAGTCTTAGATGGGAAATGGGACTAAGGTAAATTAAATTGTTTAAAAACTAGCTGACCCGGCGAACTTCGTTCTGCTTTATGTTTTCATTGGTATTGTTTATTAATCATCATATTTATACTTATAATCCTATTCCGGACTAAGACAAATCCAAAGACACAAAAATCATAAAAAGTTCAGCCGTTCCTGAGTTATAATTAATATAACTAACATGACTTTGTGTTACATAGACGTATGTAGAGTTACGGTCAATGACCTACTCACACTTACAGAGTTAGCCAATAATTATGTTTCGGTCAATTGTTTAAAACTAAATTACTGTACATATTAGATTGGCTAATATCAAATGTAACAATTTCATACTTATGTAAGAAATTAAATTGAAGATTGGTTTATTGTAGTTAAATAATTATTTACGATTACAAAAAAATATAATGGGCGCCTACATCCCCATAAAACTGTTTAAATTGTATTAAAGTAGCTTACTTTTTTTATGGAATATGGGGCAAACGAGCAGACGTATCGCCTGGTGGTAAGCGATTACCGCCGCCCATGGACCCTCGCAACACCAAAGACGTCACAAGTGCGTTGCCGGCCTTTGGGGGGTGGGAAAGGGGATGGGAGGAGGGGTCTCCGGTATCCTCACTCACTCGGTGAAACACTGCGCAAGCACTGTTTCACTCCGATCGAGCCGGCCTATGCATGCCGAAGCGTGGCTCTCCCACGGAGATTTTGACAGTTTCTTTAGTAACCCTCGATCTCAGTATTTTCTTTGTGGATAAAGTTACCCTATATCCTACTATTTACTTCTTACTTTTAAATCCACTAATAGCCATACATTGCAGATGTACGTACATTTTCATATATTGTTAATAACGTTCTTTTGTAAAACTGATATTCAGGCAAAACCGGTTGAACTAGCAGCCAACCCCAAATAATTATTGGGAATAATAAAGGTTAGGGAGAAGAAGACCTTTTAGTAAAGTTTCTTTCATTTGAAATACTAAATGTTTTGGGAAATAGTCAAAATATTTTTGTAAATGACTTTGGACTCAGATTGTTTTGCTTCTGAAATTGCCCAAACATATGAAAATGTTTTTAATTTAAAAAAGAAGCGGCCACGTGCGAGTCGAACTCGCCCATGAAGGGTTCCGAAGCAACAAGTAACATAATATAAAAGTACTTGTAGTTCGTTGTAACTTTGATCGATGTTTTATTAATAGTGTTTTTTTTTTCGGTTTACGATTTATGACGTATTAAAAAAAACTACTAACTAGGTCTCATTCAAACCAATTTTCGGTGGAAGTTTACATGGTTTACATCGGTTTTATCATTCTCTTATTTTAGAAGTTACAGGGGCGGGGCACACACATTTGACCACTTTGGAAGTGTCTCTCGCGCAAACTATTCAGTTTAGAAAAAAATGATAATAGATACCTCAATATCATTTTCGAAGACCTATCCATAGTCGTATGGGTTCGATGAAAAAAAATTTTTGAGTTTCAGTTCTAAGTTTCAGTTCTAAGACCCCCAAAATATATTGTTTTTTTTATTTTGTGTGAAAATCTTAATGCGGTTCACAGAATACATCTACTTACAGAGTTTCAACATTATACTTCTTATAATTTCGGAGAAAAGTGGCTGTGACATACGAACGGACAGACAGACAGACCAGACAGACATGACGAATCTATAAGAGTTCCGTTTTTTTCCTTTGGCGGAACCCTAAAAAACCATGTAAATAAATAAGTGAAAAATATGTACACACACAAAACGATAAATCTAGTTGTACCTAGCAATGCTGCCACCCAGTTTTTATGTTACAGATGTAAATTATGTTAATAAACATATCCACTATATTGCTTTAGTGGAGTCAGCAGAATACAAAGCAGTAAGCACACACGGGTTTCATAGGTAATGTTCGATCGATTAAATGTTTTACTTATTTCTACATATTCTACTTATTTCTTATTTCTTCTTACCTAGTTGTTGCCCGCGGCTCCGCCCGCGGGAATGTCAGTTATCGCTGCAAATAGTAGCCTATGTGTTATTCTGATGTATAAGCTATATTACTGTAAAGTTTCATCCAAATCCGTTCAGTAGTTTTTGTGTCAAAGAGTAACAAACATCCATCTATCCATCCATCCATCCATACTTACAAACTTTCGCGTTTATAACATTATAGTATAGTATAGTTTATAGTATAGTATAGAAGTATAGAAATAATGCAAAATGTTGAAATGTTGTTAAAGAAAACTTTGTTTGAATGAACAATAATTTACACGTTACAATTAAAAATGGTTTTAATTGGTCTGCCTGACTTCTGGTTTCTGCAGAGTGTACCTACTTCACGGTGCGAGAGACTGAGTACTTTGCCACTACTGAAGAGGATTCCCAGATCTTCATTTAGCTAACTATATAATATTTATTGTTTTCACTATTATACATAATTATACCACATGCAAGACATTCACCTCTCCTTCCTGACGAGTTAATGCACTCTTGCATAATTGTTAGTGTGTAGTCTAAGAATCGTTTGCCCAAATCCAATGGACTTGGCAACAAGTGTTCCTGTCAAAATAGACCACAGAACTGATTGATTACTCTGAATAGACTTGCGGTAACTTGACAAATGTTTGACAGATGTTGACAGACACGTGTTTTAAAGTGATTGTTACGAAATATGTAAGCATATGGAAAACAGTCCAGAAGAGTTGATTTTTAACCGCCTAAAACAGATTCTCAGTTTTTTTGAAGTGAATACTTCTTTAGCCACGTTGAGCACTTTTTGGTAGGGGAAAATCTTATGAGTTCGCATCACCGCGTCACCGACATGATGATTTAATTTAAATATTATGTTTTTTTTTATTTTACACATTAATTTTACAAATAACATTCTAAGTTTTTAATTTTTTCACTTCTATCGGCAGTCCTTATGACTGCCAATATTTTTTTTGAGGTTAAAATTCTTTGAGTACCTGCCCTCCTAGCCAAAATGCAAGTGTTTAGCGAGCAATCTCTTTCTACAGTCGCTCACACCTCTATTATTTTGTATCATTGCCTAATATTTTGTTTTTTTCACGTTACTTAACGTTGAGATGACGTCATTCCCATACATTTGTAAGTTTTCTATATAGTTTACTACCCATACATTTGTAACTTGGCAAGGAGGCCGATTTGTAAAAGTACAGTAGAACTGATATTATGTTAAGGCGCGTCGCCACCGAAATTTAACAACACAAAAAAGGTTGACAACACGAAAGTTTGCAAATTTTGTTCGGTGGAGACTCGGTTTTACTGAAACTTTTATCACCAACACGTGTTGACAACACAAAAGCTGCCAACTTTAGTTCGGTGGAGGCTCGGCTTTACAATCTGATGATTTTATCTTAGAGAAATTGTCGATATTTTAAGGGTGATGCGATTATCTGTGTCGATGTTAGGCAGTAAATTAAGTAAAGTTGTAATCATTCAGAATACTCCGAAATATACACTAGTTCAAAATCATTTATGCCATATAAATATGTATACAACTCACGTAAGTTTTTACCCAGGCCATTATTACGAATCTTTTGAAACCTAATTCATTAAAATTGGTTGAGTAGTTTAAACACTACGGTGAAACATACAAACATACATTGACTACCAATATTACCCTTTTTTTTGGCTTCGCCGTATTCGCGTTGAGCAAAATTTTCTAATCTACAGTAATCAACTAAAATTACTAAACGCAATTTTCAAATTTTCACATAGTTTGTTCTATAAATTGGGATGTGTTAAAATGAGTTGGGCGATTTTGTTACTGACTGTACATTACTCAATATTTGAAATAGCCCAATTTAACAGGAACATTCACAGACTGACACTGCTCTACACAGAATAATATTATCTAAAAAGTTTACCGACATAACAGCATCGTGTGAAAATCTCCGCGCACATTATACGCACGCACAGTCGTGAGCGAAAGCTAATGGAAAGACTTACGTAAAATTTAAGGTTTATTATTATTTAAATATCTAACCCCGTCAAAAGTATGATTGATGAAGTAAAGTTCCTATAATTAGTGAAGGTTTAAATTTATATGAAGCAATAAAACAACTCTTGCGTTAACATCTGTAGACTGTAATAGTATACTTAATACCATAATGATGACGAACCACTCTATTCATAAAAACTAAGCTAAATAATTAAGACGAAATAACAAATGTTATTCGAGATTACTGCCATCATCTGACCTAAATTTTATTGATATAAAATCAACTTTAAATTGTTAAAACAGAGTTGACAATCGTTTGAAACAAAAACTGCATATAAAAGCTGCAGGACAAGACAGGTGCGTGAAAACGAAAGTTGTTCTCTTCCTGATCACTCGTTCGCCTCGACTTGAAACCAGGTATGGATAATAACTATTTGCTGTTTGATACGCAAGGCCGATGCAGAAATGCTATAAGAGATGAAATGTTTTTATAACACATTGCTAATGATTATAAGTGAAGCATTTTTTTCTATGTATGCACTCATTTCCGCATGCAGCTGCTAAACAATAATAATTTACAGATGAAAGAAATGGCGCTTTTAGAGAAAAGATCTCTTATTCTACTGGAAACCAATAATAAACTTTTTTAACTGACGTATTATCATATGATTTAATCCTTTATTTTTAACCATTTTATGGTTTAAATTAAATGATTAAATCTTTATCTGTCTACTTGAAGCAAAAACGAATCATGCTCAAATTACGACCACTGGGTGACCACTAGTTTACCTAAATGTAAATAAAATAAACATGAAACAAAACTGCCGATGCGTATGTACTAAAAACAGTTATTTATATTCTAAAACAGATCCAAAAGAGTAATAACCTTAATAATTAAGAATAATAACGTATTGTGATCAAACAGTAGCTTATATCAATAAAGCGGAACATTTACTGACAGGCAATTTAATGATTTTATTATACATCACAAGCCAGATGAAAGGAAGAGTTGGGAGCTTGAATCAACTGTACTTTCACTGCGCAGACGCTAAAAAGTGAAACTGGAATCGGCGTAGGCAACGGAATGCCGGCTAACAGTGATTATGATGACGTAAAGATTTATAAAGAATAGTTAATATGTGTGATGGAAAGTTTTGTTGTGAGTAGAAGATCATACATAATTTACTTCTATATAAGACAATAGTAAAAGCTAAGGAAAGCATAACCTGCTTATGAAGATGGGTGAGGTGGTGAAGTGTAAACTTAATATGAGTTTATTGGTTTCATTAGTATTCTAACATTAGTTTGTTTGAATATGAACTTGGCTAAAGATCATGCAAATTGGTTTGATTTTTGTGTAATTTAGTTGTTATTTAAAATGTTAAATAGTACTGCAGTTAATGTTGCACCTTCATTAGAACTATTTGAAGTTGTTAACTATAATGAAGCAGATGTTGACGAGAAGTTTGGAGGTCGTCCAGTTAACATAATGAGGGAAAGGGAAGGACGTAAGGATATAATTATAGACCATCATGTAATTGGTGAACCTCGTTTTGAAAACCAAGTTACTATTTACCAATACACAAATACTATAATAAGCAATTTAGCTGTTAAAGATAAAATCTTTTGCATTACGAATTTAGTCCACGAATTCGATATAAAAGAGACCGTTATTACAGATATCCCAATTTGAGAATTACCTTAAATTCCAGAACTTTCTACATTCAGTGAAGTACAGAATCCAGATTCTGTACTTCACTGAATGGAGAACGAAAAGAAAAGTGGAATTACTGCAGTGTGCGTTGTGAGCACTACTTATGCAAGATTTCCGTGAGATTGATATTTATCAAAAAGTAGCTAACTATATTAAACTAACTGACCCACGCAACGTCATTTACGTCTCCTTTTGCCCGTAGCGTAAAAAAAATCCCCCGTTTTTGTAACATTTTTCATTGGTGCTCCGCTCCTATTGATCTTGGTGTGATGATATATAGCTTATTGCCTTCCTCGATAAAGGTACTAACCGACACTGAAAGAGTTTTTCAAATCGGACCAGCGGTTCCTGAGATTAGGGCGTTCAAATAAACAAACTCTTCAGCTTTATAATATTAGTATAGATGTACCTAAGCTCATAATTTTCAATTACAGTAAAATAAGGTAGGTTGAGAATGCGAGTCACGACTGTTGTGTAAACAGACGTTGGTAGAACTATAAGAGCAAAACATTTTGACTTTCCTTTGAATTCAGTCGTCTTTATCATATTTAAAATCACGTCGATCATATGCATCTTATACAATACTTTCAGTCTCCTTTTAAAGATGAACTAGTTGTTGCATATTGTAATCAGTGACATTCATTTTCAGACTATCATTTATAACATCTATTTCATCTGACCATGTGGTATTACTCAGCGTTGTGATACAATACGATTTGAAATTAATCATGACTTTATTGCAAATAAGCAGACAGTCCGAGGAATAAAGGTACATTGACGAGATAAGGATTTGATCGTAAAAATGCACATCATTCAAAAGGTCAACGCCCTTGAAAAAGGTTTGTAAGTAATAAAACTTAGGTATTCAGAACATTTTTTACATCGGTTTAAAGGAAAATGCTATTTTTTTTATTATTGCATTACATTATAGTGTCTGTCTTTTACTTTATGATCTGAATTTACTTAATGTCTCGTATATTTGCGAAATAATGTCGGTTAGCCGGATGTGGGGTACCTTCAAGTTCTTGATGTCTACGTTTTCAAGGGCAACCCGAATACCAACTGTTTCAATGTTCGTAGGGTATCAGAATCCCCACTTTTTATGCCTTTCTGCGTGTGTATAAATTATTGCAAGTACTTGGTAACTGTTTATTTTTGTAATACTATTTGAATTAGAATATAGCTTTTATTTAAACAAATAGCTTATATTTTTTTTAATATACTTTATAATATAATTCCTCACATACCGTCATCATCAATTTGGGAAAAGGGCTGTAAAACGATGAAACCAACAAAAGTGCTTAAGTTTAATTTTGGGTCTATGCTATCCAGTAATAACTGTATCTAGAATACATTGATATTAAAAAATAAACTTGACTGTAAAGTTTTAGAAAAAAGTAAAATAATATCTTTATTACCCGACTGCGAAAGGAGGGAAAAAAATAAATTTAAGGATTTTTGGCGCCAAAAAATAATATAAAAAAATCTGTTTTCAAAATACATCGAGTGTGGTATCAAAATAAAGCCGGTGATTACGAATATATATAAAACTTATATATTTTTATTGTTAAATATTGACGCAGTCGGGGTTTTTTTTTTAATAATTTGTACTTGTTTTGCCTACTGTAATTAGTAACACCGGATAGCTGAACACTATTTTCTTCAAAGGAGGTCAATTCTAGAGAGCGTTGGTGCAAACAGGCAATTAAACAAAGAAAAACAAAATTAGTTAACCATAGAGGTTGCGTAAAACACAAATACATAGGCCAACATATTATGCTAAGATGCTACCAGTATAATCCTAGTGCAAGCCGTAAAATATTCATTCATTATTATCTCCAAACGATAATCTAATCTGCAATTACTACTTCAAGTGACCTTTGCTAGAAGCAATTATATTACACGCAACTAAATATCAAACGTGTGCAAGTGACAACTGTATATTTCGTAAGACATCTTCTTACTGTTATGTCATTACACATTTGGTCGTCTTCTTTAAATGCCAAATATTGACCCATGACATGAACATTGCCACTTGTATTATCCGTCGAAATTATGGAGGTCATTGTTTCTTTGACTTCGATAAGACCGCGATGATTTTGAAAATGATAGTAGTTAATTAATTCTGAATAGAATTTAATTTGATATTTTTGAAGTCACTGCCAATTACCTTCAATGATCGGTTGCATTAGGTCTGAACTACTATATGAAATTAAAAACCTTATATAAGTGTAATTCTTTCAGTATATGTATCTAAGTAGTGCATTGACTGACATATTATTATATGATAAAAACGTTTCAAGGAAACTGTAGTTTGTGTTCTTTAGTGTCTTTAAAACCTGCACTTTGACTAACGAAAACAATGTATTTATTACTACTACTATTATTAATGTATGTATATACAACGACTGCCTCGTTGGTCTCGCGGTTGGCGTGTGCGACTGTTGATCATGAGGTCTCGGGTTCGATTCCCGGGTCGGACCAAATGTTTGTATGATCTACAAATATTTGTTTAGGAGTTTGGGTGTTTTCTATATATAATATGTATAGATTTACAAAAAAATATATATACGTATTTATATCAGTTGTCTAATACCCATAACACAAGCTCTGCTTAGCTTGGAACTAGATGGCGTTGTGTGTTAGATGTCAGAAATATTTATTTATTTAAAACAGTAACAGTGACTGATGATATAGCTGTTTATATAAAACGAATTTGTATAAAGAAAATACAAAGAAATAAAGAGAATAAAAAATCATAAACATGGAAATCATCAAGACACGGATTAAAGGTTTAAAATAAACTTAACATAAATAAAGTAAAACTTTGAGATCATAGAGATAACAAAGCAAAAATGGAATAGCTTTAAAGCGGCATATTATGAAAAGTAGATCAATCAAATTCAGACACACCAGAGAGAATGCAAAAAATTATTTTGCTTCAGAATCGCTGGACAGACAGGTGAATATTGACCAATAACAGGTGTCAAGTATGCTTGCAACACTCAAGCGACTTGTGCAGCAATAAGGACATAGTTGTATCATTGGACATACAATCGGTGACTAATAAGACCGCACAGTTAGAGATCAGTAAAGTTGATACTTTACAAAAGTTATTAGATTTGTTTTTGGTTACTACTAAAACAGACCCTGACAAACTTTGACGCAACGTCAATAAAAGAGCCATGGAAAATATTAAGCCATATTATGCGAGTATATGTGTTGAAACATGAATAAAATGATTTCCATCAAACACGTACAAAATAAAAGACTATTTTTAATATCTGTGAAAGAAACGCACAAAACAGAATAACAATGACCTTGGTCTACTTTGTATTGCATTCATTTCTTAATTTCGGTACGAATTTTGGAAGCCTTGATATTAAAAGTAAAGTTTCGAGTCTGTGGAATTTGTTACTTTGTTGTAATGCACTCTTAAATGTTAAGACCTGGGACTAGCCACTAGAACTTCAAAGAGATCAGGACAAAAAAATGGAATTTGATTCCCTACTATTTGCGTGTATTCCACACGCAAATAATAATACGCGAAAAATAGGAAATTAAATTTCTGCACCAATATTCAACTTAATTAGAAGAGAATAGAACATTATCTAAAAATGTATAATCAACTCAACATTCTGCAGCATCATTACAACATTAATTTCTTAAATGTTAAGAATTGGAACAGGTTCAATAAAGTGATTTGCCGAACTGAACTTGTTAAGGTCAAACCCCTCTGTCAAACCGTCACGTCAATGCCCTCCAAGATTTATATAGGGTGAAAATCATATTTCTTACAATAGCTTTATAATGATCCGAACTGATGACATTACAGTTTTGGTTTCAGTAATGGATTGTCGTAAAGATTTACTTTATTTTTATCATGTCATGACAGAAGGACATGATAATAATAATATGTAAGAAATAACAGCAACGATAAAATATGTAAAAGCATCGACAGTTAATAAAATATGTAGTGTCATCCTTTACAGTTTTTTAAATTATTTGCGGATGTTTTTACTTCCACTTCTATAAAAATCATAAAAGAACGCTATTAACTTACCACTTCCTATATTCAGATCTCGTAGGGGCCAAGACAGACTTTGTGAAATTTCAATCGATATGACATTGAAACATTTACGCGACCAGGTGTTTTCCGGACAATTTACAATGCCGTAACTCAGATTATTCTCAGTCATCAGTCACGATCGCGATCGACGGGTCAGAGTTGACGATCAGTTTTAAATGTCAAGTAAGAAAATGTTGCAAAAAGTAGCCTTGTTTATTAACATTATTAAAAAAGTATAAACTGTCGTTATGAAATACACCCAGGCATTGCTAGTATGGTAAAAATATTATAAGTACTTAATTATATTTCGTAAAACTTATAAGGAATGAAGTTTTGTACAGATACTACTTGCGGTTCATTTTAATTTAATGTTACATAATAAGTTTTCCGTGTTATTAGAGAAGCAACAAAGACTTTTGAAGTATATTTCATTTATTCCAGCAATGGATAGGTACACCTTGTAACAAGTAGCAGTGCTGAACAAGATATCAGTCAAATACCTAATATTATTGAAAAGAAAATGGCAAAAGTTTTTTAACCACAACCACAAGTATCAATGAAAAAGTCAATTTGGATTAACAGTAGCATTCATATTTCAAGATTTCACCACCAACCGCAGATATTATATCCGTGAAAGCCTTTGTAAAAACGCTAAAAGTGTCTATCGAACAACTATCTAACAGATTCATTGGCATTCTATTATAATTTCGTAATTCAGTAAAATGTTAAATTTCATTACAATATATAGCTACATTGTGGATACAACTAGTTCTGTTTGAGTTGTCAATGTAAATCGAAATAGCGATGGTAACGATAATATTGTTAAAACTTAATAAAACATGGTGAGTCTTAGTCTAGCTATACAGTGCAGCATTTTCTCACGTCCTTAATAACTGTAAGCAGTCGGAAACGATTACAAAAACGTAACTACAGACAAAGGAAAGGAAAACGTAATATGCACTCGGAACAACTATGGGAGACAGTAGTGTTTAGATTGCAAATTAGTTTAATTAATTTCAATTTGTACTGCTTGCGTAATATTAAACTATATTTCAACTTTAATAGCAAGAACTAGTCAAAAAAGTAGAGAACATGATTTAGTACTTGAAAAACTTTTGAGATGGTGTTTGATTTTTCATACGATGGTATTTTCATTTGTATTTCTTTTAAGAAAATATTAAGTCACAATTTGTGGAAATGTACGTATTTGCTATCGTAGTAGTTTCTCCTATGGTCTATCATTTATTGTGTTATTAAAGCAGTGACTGTGTGAACTGAGCCGTGAACGTTACTTACATCGGCTCGACGACCTCGTGATTGATGTATAGAAAGTTTAAATATCGATTTAGGTATTGTTCACTGCTGAGACTTGATTACCTGTTCATTAATCTTTGATACATAAACAAAATTGAGTGCAGATGCTGATTCACGTGTAGATGTAGTATGACATAGACTCGTGTATTGAAATGCATAAAATTTATACTCATTCGTAACTTAGTTAGTAACGTAGCTAGATTGTAGTAATTACTCATTCTTTCTGTCCATTTATTTCACAACGTAAGTCTGTGAGAATACACATAAAAATTTAATAGGATGCAAAATCACGGATTAGAATATTATAATAAGTAATATATACAGAAATCACCGTTTTACTAAAAAATGTTTTATTAGACAAAATTTGGGCAAAATAAATGTTGCAAGTGATGTTATGATAATATAAATAATGATTCATTAATTGATACAAAAAAACGGAAGAGAAAAAGTCCTTGTGACAACCTCAAACGAATTTGGGAAAAGACAAGAAAATGAGGATATTGATATTTTATGGGAAGCAGAACAAATGAGAGAGACACAAATTATACAAGATAATACATCAAACGCTGTTTATAGTATTTAAGGGTATTTTTACAAACCTTGTAAAGTTTATCTTTTTGGTACCATACATCTTCCTCTTCTTCAACAGAAGCTGCAAACGCCTGTGTCAGATCATCGCGAGAACGCGAAAGTATTCGACGCCGTGACACCATTTCACTGCCCGCTGCCGCCTCGAACGGGCCTAGGCTGTAACAATGGACAAATAACAGATCAGTATACACGACTAAATATTAACCTACATAGAATAAACTGTACCAAAATGTCTTAGGTGGATACGAAAGCCAATTTAAATACTGAATGTTCTTCTGCTAAGCTTGTCTTAGTATTTTTGTCCGATACATGTAAGTTTTACATGACACATTCTTGAATGAAACGCCACACGTATACTGTTTTTGGTATTCTATCAAGTTCATTTTTTCAAATTCTCTTTCTAGCATTACATCAATTATTACTTATATTAAATAAAAAACAAGCAAATTAACAGTATTTTTTACTAGGACAGAGACTTGTATATTCCATGCTTTTAATGTATAGAAAATTATTTATTTAGAGCAAGTTATACAATATCACTGTTTTAGGCTTCACGATCGTGTCGATACATAATGATCTGATTGTGATCCTTTAAATTGAGATTAAACTTATACATAACAGTGTTGTTATGAAACAATAGGTGCGTTAGAAATTTTAGCTGTGTCTACCTTTGTATCGACCTCTATTATATGTATTTTGTTCTTCTTAGGTTACTATTCATCATTGATGATGCTCTTTTGATTCTCTAAATGTCTGCTTATAAGCGAATGTATTGAAATAACTCTTATGTAACTCTGTTTGTTGTAGATTGTTGACGTTTATAGAAATGGATTTTGTTTCTTTGTAAGCTTAAGAGATAAGGGTATTTTGTTACTGAGGTGGGTGTGTGTAATTATTGGTGTAAAAATAAAGACAGTGGTTGGAAACAATTTATACTTTTTTTGGTTAGACTATAAGCACTATACAAGATATAAAAGTTGTATTTAAGATGTAAATTATCTTCATTTCTCTACTCCTACACCATGTATAGTTCTAACAGTACCAACAAAGTACGGTTCGCTTCGCTTCCTTCCGACAACTAACAATGTGTGGCATTGGATTCGACATTGGGGCTCGCGTTGCGTGTCTAACGATCGCCTCCGTCTGTTCCTCCCATTCATTTGATACCCACCACTGTTTACTTTGAGTTTTTAATTTTGGAACGTCTTGATACTTCTTTTAGAATTATTTTTTAATCCACCCAAAACCACCATAGAGGATATAATAAAAATGTTTCGTTTTCATTTTTTTCTACCAATTTATAAAATCTACATTCCATATTTGTAATTAAAAAAAAACACACGTCATGATGTTTATAGCTATGTGTATTTGCAAAATATGCCTAGTAATAAAGCAAATAAATTTGACTGTAAATAGTCTTTAATTAGTTTGATATTTAAATAATTTACCTCATTAAGAATTTAAATATCAATATGCAAAATATATAATTTATAGAGGTCTAAACTGTCATTTAAAAATAAAAATATTTCGTATTCATTTTTCTCCAATCAAATATTTATATATTTCTAAATGATTAGATTTTGTATTTTTAGTTAAATAAACTCAATCAAGCTATATTTTCTTTTTTTAGAAGAACTAACATCCTTTATTCCTAAAACTCTTCAAAGTTTCATATACATGTAACATGTCAAGCTATAGCTATTACAAGAGTGATAAAAAGCATTCCAATTTATAGTATAATGGTTCAAAGCATGGACCAAACAAGCCGCAGCGTATCCAGAGCTCATTAACATCAACCGTTGGAAAGTTGAAAGTACCATTCTTGGTGCAATTTTCTTGAAAGCAAAACTTATCGAGCGGTTTTCTTGGTTAGAACAATAATAGTAGACATTCATCTTTTCATATTAAACGTTAGAAATACTAGCTAACGTCATCGATTGAGTAGAAGTTATTTTGTTAAAGCATGAAAGTTTCCTGTGCCTATCGCCACATGTACCTATGCCAAGTTTCGTTATCATTAGTCGAGAAGATAAGACGCAAAAGCGTAAAAAATACATATTATTTAGGTAGTATTTACAGAAAATTCGTATGTTTTTAACCGACTTCAAAAAAGGAGGAGGTTCTCAATTCGACTGTTTTTTTAATGTTTGTTACCTCACACCTTTGGACTGGGTGAACTGATTTTGTTGATTCTTTTTTTATTTGAAAGCTAGTGCTTCCCGTGTGGGCCCATTTCAATTTGATCCAGATTAAAGTCGTTTTTTTTTTGTTAAAATTAGTGTTTTTTTTTTGTAGGTAATCTATTGTTACATGTATAATGTATGTATGTATGTAATGTATCTTTACATTGATTATGTTTCATACAAAGTATATATCTAATTCGAGATGACAAGCATAGAGTTCTTCTATTAAGATGTGTTTTTAAGGTACACACAACTGACAGACATGGTAAGCTTTTCATGTATGCTTCGCATTAGCATGCAAATAACAGATACTATTCAAACACTTTCTTCTTTCAGTGACACTTTATTTGCAAAATAAATGTCTTTGTTAAGATAGCAAAGGCGCAAGACATCGAATAACCAGTTATAGGTAAGAGCTCAGTAGGTCAGTACTTTCACAGTTGAATTACTTTGCTCTAAATAGTGCTTGTTACAGCATAAGATCGAGATAGGTTTGTTGGAAACAGGCTGATTCTACGATATGGTTTATATACGCAATGACTGAGTACTATAGTCACTATACTTAAAACTATACTAATACATATTATAAATTCGAAAGCAACTCTGTGTATTTGTCTGTCTGTCTCTCTGCCTGTTACGCTTTCAATGCTACCCCGCAGCAGAGATTTAAATGAAATTCGGCATGGAGATACTTTGGTGGTTGAGGAAAGACATAGCTAACATAAGTTAGTGTGAATATGAAAAAAGTATTAGAAACGAAGTCTTCTGCGGAAGTTTTAATCAAGAATATACAATAAAGTTAATATAATAGAGTTATTTGATGATCTATGATTGAATCCATAAAACAACTAGAAAAAGATTTAATCCAATTACAGAACAACACCCTAAATGAAAACAAAAGGTGGGCAGCCAATCACACGCGTGATTGTAACTCAATATGTTAGCCGTTGTTATTGAAACTTTTATACTCAACTATTTTCAAAGAATCAAATTATTGCTGTAAAGTTTTTGTTTAAAAAAATCCACCTAGACGTCGATCAAAGATGTAGGTTACTTTATTGTCAATAGTTAGGAGTTTGAACACTGCTGACATCTTTGTGACATTTTAAGACATCCATTACTTTGTTATAATGCTTTATCTTCCCATATCAAGCAGTTATCTGCTTCATTAAAGAAGTTAAAATGTTTCAGAAGGAGGCGATCACTCTAAATTATTTTTAACCGACTTCAAAAAGGAGGAGGTTCTCAATTCGACTGTATTTTTTTTTTTATGTTTGTTACCTCATAACTTTCGACTGGGTGAAGCGATTTTGGTGATTCTTTTTTTTTTAAAGCTAGCGCTTCCCATGTGGTCCCATTTCAATTTGGTCCAGTTCTGAAATGTCATCCATGAGAAAACCATATAAGTCTTCAATTTGCATTAAGTATGTGCGCGACAAATTGACGAATAACTCAATATCACGCTAACCGGTTTCGATGATTCTTTTTTTATTTCAAAGCTGGTGCTTCCCGTGTGGTCCCATTTAAATTTGGTCCAGCTTGAAGTCGGTTATTTTTTTGTTAAAATTTGTGATTATAGTTAACAAATTGAACACCAATTTTATCTCTCCGCTGGAACCCCTCTGTTGTGTGACAAAAAAAATAGAACTACTTTTCAAATGTATTGACGTATCATAGGTAAATAGTTTATCATAAATCTGAGTTAGAAATATTTCGAACTCTCAGGAGGTCAGGATCTGTTTGAACCAACACCTACTCTATAATTATAAACAAATGTCCTCTTTAAAAGTTCAATAAAAAATTAAAACAACTTTCTTTCACAACAGTGTGACGTAATACCACATTTATGACGCCATATTTACGCACCAATTACAATATATTGCTCACGTAAGGTAAGTTAAAATGAACCTGCAAAGGACAGTCGTAAAACGCACTTACGATCGACGTCACAGGACCCGTTTAAAACACGTTGACCCATATAGAGAGGTGAACGATTCAAAGACCGAGCTAGAGAAGGGCTCCAATTTAAATCGATATTTAAATGTAGGTAGTAGAGCCACGCTGATTTCAGCACGAACGGGCCGGCTCGACCGGGGCGGTACCACCCTCGCACAGAACGTAAAATAAATAAATTTAAAAGCTTTTAAAAACAAGCTTTTACTGGAATGTCTCGAGACGAATCAAACGAGTCCAAACTCGATGATTTTGCGACGTTTTTTTACAGAGTTCCTATGGCCACCTTCCAACTCCAGCATCAGATCAGCTTCGTTTTATTATAATATTGTCTTGTCAAGCTGTACACATATGCTTGCAAAATTTCAGCAAAATCGGTTGAAGATATCTGCTTCGAAATTAAGTTGCAAGATTCCACCCGAACATAGAAGCATACATACATACATTGCAAGATAATAAAAAGCTTGTAATAACAGCGTCCGTGCGGTCGTGTTTCGTTGATGAGCAGAAGCATCACTAGGCCACCATGGTTTGACTCGCCACCATGGTTAGGCTCACCATGCTGCAATGTTGTATTGTCTTCATTCGCAATGAGTATGGTGACCGCCACTCTTGGATTATGCTTATGCTTTCCATCAGGCAGAGTAGAGTCATTTTGGCAGAGCCATACATAAAAAAATAACAAAAACCGACTTCAAGGTTCGACTCAATTTCTCTTGGATGCCATCATCAGATCTTAGTGTCCTTTGTATCGCCGTTGGGATATCTCCTTTCTATTAAAAAAAGAACCATCAAAATCGGTTCATAAACGACGAAGTTATCCGCGAACACAAATAAAAAAAAAGCATATATACGGTCGAATTGAGAACCTCCTCCTTTTTTGAAGTCGGTTAAACAATTCGTAAGTAATTTAATGATTAGATTTTAATTCTTTCGAGAAATTATAACTATTAAGAAGCATATTAAATAGAGAGATGCTTATTTGAGGACCGTTGCTGTAGAAAAATTGTCAAACAGATAGGGTACAAAAATATTATTGCTAAATGCAAACTTTGCCTAGCAGGAAAGCAGGTAATAATTACAAAAGTTTTGAAATGAGTTTTCTGTAATAATTTGATAACAAGTTATATAACTTTAAATGTACATACTATACGTACGAGTATACATTTAAGTGTTATTTAAGTGTAAACGGAAAGTTTAGATTACATGTTTTTTTTTCAAAGGATAGTGTTTTGAACATGCAATGATATTGTGTTTCAACAGTGTCATAAGATAAGTGGTATTAATACTATGGCAAATCCATTAGTTGCAGAATTGAAATAATTCAATTCATAAACAATTCTTTAAATTTAAGAGAACGAAATAATAATTATACAGTTTATGTAGCGAAGTTGTTAAAAATACCTACCGTGGGAGAGCCACACTTCGGCATGAATGGGCCGGCTCGACCGGAGTGATACCACGGCCTCACAGAAAATCGGTGTGAAATAGTGCTTGCGCTGTATTTCACCGAGTGAGTGAGGATACCAGAGGCCCATACCCCAATCCCCTACCCCTACCTCCCACCCATCCCCAAAAGGCCAGCAACGCACTTGTGACGCTTGTGGTGTTGCAAGTGTCCATGGGCGGCGGTAATCGCTTACCATCAGGCGATACGTCTGCTCATTTGCCCGCCTATTCCATAAAAAAAATGTACAGAAAAGGGGTATGAAAAGTACCACTTGTTGACTAGACTAAAAGATGCAGCAGCATCGCTAGGCCGCCATGGTGTGGGTTGCCATACTGCATTGTCTGCATTCGCAGTGAGTATGGTGACCGCCACTCTTGGATTCTACTTATGCTTTCCATCAGGCAGAGTAGAGTCATTTTGGCGGGCCATACATAAAAAAATAAAAAATAAATAAAAATATAGGTCAAAAGTAATATCCAAGAATAACAAACAAACAATATTTAGGCAGTCGCCTGGTTTAATTAAAGCTGAATTTACGTAACATCTCACCTCACTAACACCCTTTATTAACTTTTCCATTTTTATCGAGCAAATATTATCCTATCGACACCTATTTATAAAAATAGCTATCGACTATCGATGACGGTGTAGATCACGCTTCTCTAGTACTAGTCATTACGGGAGTCTTAGCGGAACAGGTTTACACTTTTATTTTCTTTTTACATACGTGAAGGCATCCCCGAGCGGCACAATTACTACGGTACTTATAGGGTTGTGCTTTGTCCGAGTGTTCCAGAAATAAAACATTAATAGTATTTCGAAAAATTAATTGTTATTAACCGACTTCAAAAAAGGAGCAGGTTCTCAATTCGACCGTATTTTTTATGTGTGTTCGCGGATAACTTCGTCGTTTATGAACCGATTTTGATGATTCTTTTTTTAGTGGAAAGGAGATATCCCAACGGTGGTACCAAATAAGGACACTTTTAATTTGCGAAAGATAAGTATGCCTTTGTATATAAAATCTTTGTTTCTTTTTAGATAAAAGAAGAGACGAAAATCATAACAGATTTTCTGATTTTATTCACAGGGTTAGGTGTATATTGTACTGGAGCATCGGTCTTTTGGAATGCCTTTTGTCCATTATAAAAATTATAATCAAATTGCGATGCTTAAAAGAAAACTTGAAATGCAAAACAACACCGAACATTTTTTATCAACCGACTTCAAAAAAGAGGAGGTTCTCAATTCGACTGTATTTTTTTTTTTTTTATGTTTGTTACCTCATAACTTTGGACTGGGTGAACCGATTTTGATGATTCTTTTTTTATTTGAAAGCTGGTGCTGCCCGAATAGTCCCATTTAAATTGGTTCAGATTGAAGTCGGTTTTTTTTTGTTAAAACTTGTAATTATTTAAAAAATGAAATGTAATTATCTTCATACTCATCTGAGGGAAATTGAAGCTGACAATAAACTTGTAATATGTGTATTGAGCTTGTATTGAGCATATGCAAGAAAAAAATATTTGCTCTTAATCGTCCTAGGAAATAAATAAGTGAAAATGCGAAAATAATCAATTAGTCATGACATAATTTTTTCAAGTATTTTGATGAAGTTATTTAGGAAAATGATATGACAAGTCAAATTTGTTTCAGGTAGATTCCATCTCAAAGAATTATTTTCACACATGGCAACCCTGGCGATTGCACCTGGATAGCACGCGCCGTGATGTAATCATTTGATAGTTTGTTGACTCGCAACCGTTCTGTAATTGTTGTTTATGAGACAAATGCTGCGGGATAGTACGTCTTATTGATTGTGGCAAAGAAGCGCGCATGTCGAGCTTTGATGTTACAGAAAAAAATAGACTGTTAAAGTATTTTATTAAGCTCGGCAAGTACCATCATCATTTGATTGCTTCGATGTATTTTAAATTGATAGATTATGTAGAAGAGTTATAAATTACTTCGTTTGCCAAGACGCAATATTTGAACGAATAATATGCATTTGTTATTACTGTTTGCTTTTTTTCAACAGTCAGGTCTTTGTACCCCATAAATAATGTAATAAAACGTAAGGATAATATTATAATTACTTTAACAATAATCGCTGAATCCTAAAGGCAAATTAAGACCTTAATAAATTAACAAGTATAAGTTAGATGTCAATGGATGTGCTTTAACACAGATTAAGAAACGCCTAAGAAAAATATAGAGCTATTAATAAACGAAGTTTCTAGTTTCAAAATAATAAACAGAGCAACATTATAAAATAAATGTAAAAACGGTACTAAAAATAAAATGTTTATCTACTACTAGCTGAGCCCCGCGATGTTACCCGCTGTTATTTGTGTAGAGGTATAACAAAAACCGTGGGTAACGTCACAGGGCGAAGCTAGTGTAAAAAAGCATAAGTTACTCTTTATATTGTTAGCAATCTGTCAGTAAAAGCTCCGTCAAAATCGGTCCAGCCGGTCCGGAGATTAGCTGGAACAAGCAGACAGATGGACAGACAGGCAGACAAAAAAAAAATAACGATTTTATGATTTAAGTACCCTATATTATACTTTCATATATTACTGGGTGTTTTCTATGAATAATATGTACTTATTTACGAAAAAAAGTATATATGTGTTTCTATCAGTTGTTTAGTACCAATAATACAAGCTCTGCTTAGTTTGGGGCTAGATGGCGTTCTGCGTTAGATGTCCGAAATATTTATTTTATTTTATTTCATACGCATTTGTTAAAAAGCTGTCAATTTCACATTACAAACAGATACTTAAATTGTATTTATATGTATAGATTTTTGTACTAAAGTTGACCTATTAGGTACAGTTACTATGTCATTACGAAATAAACTGTTAAAAATTCAGTTGAAATTGTATGTAAGCATTCTTCTAGGCTATTTTCCAAGTCAAATGACAACGTGGTCGCGATTCTAATTGCATGTGACTATTATTCGTTTGTGTTAAGACAAAAAGGCTCATCTCAGCAACAAATATGTGTTTATCCATTTTAACACTTATGTGTTGCCAACTTGAGTTGATTTTGTATTGAACTTTTAGGTTGACACTTTCATCACAGATTTTAAAAGTTCTATTGACGATTGGATCCGTTCCATTTTTCGAAAATTTTTTTGTTTGACAAAACGTGTTTTCGCAATCATACTTTTGAGAATGTGATAGTTATAACTTTACATCAGGTGACCTAAATTATCAACATTACCTTTTTACCTTTTCTATGTAAAACGAGTTTCTGAAAGTACCTATACATTGTATCTAATATACGAAACTACGTTACTAATTTAACAATTTTAAATATATTTTATCTACATTAGTCATATTTGAATATGTCTGTCTGTCTGTCTATTTTTTAAGCTACTTAGCAACAAAACAGAAAATCTAATAGTACACTTGTTTGTACAGTTAATTTGAAAAGCATTTTGTCAAGTAAGTCGTTTTTATTGACTATATAAAAAAAAATCCTTTCTCTGAAATCGTTTTTTTTTATCGAATCAACGCCATTTTCGGACCTCACTAATCGACTGTTCATCGAACTGTAAAAACATAATTGAATAGATGTATTCGGTATAATTATTAAAATATATAGCAGTGAAGTATGGTATCGATGTTTAGAAAATTATACTTGGGTTTTTCTCAAATATACAAACGCTAAAGAGGAAAAAGCTCAATTAGTATTGGATAAGGTCTAATTGTATAAAATATCAGCCAAATAAGAGTTAGTCATATTTGAAAAAAGAAGTTAATGTTGTATTCTAATTTAAAGCATTGAAATACTCGAGTCTTAATGGAATAACAATATACCATTCTCTAAAAATACTTATCTAATGCGTGATACAGTTGTTTCTGCTACTTTGAATAAGGTCTGTTGAGTTAATATAATTAGTTAAAATTACTGCCGAGAAAGTAATATTAAATATGTAATAAGTGTATATAGTTTAGTCTAATAACTTTAATATATTAGAAAATATGAGTCTGGTAAAAATAAAAGTATACATTAGAAAGTTAGTTTGTCTCTTTCTCTCTGTATTAAAATTCGTAATTTACAATTGTATAAAAAATTGACATAGGAATTGTACACTTATTTAGTTCTTTTGAGTTTAGTGTTCAATAATATTTTGGACATTTTACACACAAGGAATACCTACTACGCAATACGCAAAAAATCCCGCCTTATGTAATAGTTAACCGAGATCACGACATAACATAACATATAACACGACATATTATAATCACTGTATAACAAACGAAATCCAAACCAATGTCTTTTATTAAAACATTCAATTCTTACTTGTACTTACCATTTAATCTAACGTTAAGATGCAAAATTACCTTCACTTGTTTTCAATGTCACTATTTATCTATCGAGTAGTCGATTATATCGATGCGTAGGATCACCTTCCTACCTGTTATAATCACAATGCTGTTTCCACCCACATCACTAAAGGCATGGGCAGCATTAACACAATTGCTGTCTATGATTCTGCTAGCGAATATTCTGCTGTGTGTAACTGGTTGTGACTACTTTCTATGACACGTCATCCATCTTGGACAGGTTTGTGTCTATGAAGTTGTAAGTATTGTAGTAGAGTGATGTGTTGCTTTAACTAAAGTTCATATGTTGTTTGTGATTTCTTTTAATACAACGTTACATTATACGCAATTATCTTCTTATCTTCTTATATATAAAAATCAATTGCTGTTCGTTTGTCTCGCTAAAACTCGAGAACGGCTGGGCTGATTTAGCTGATTTTGGTTTTGAAATGTTTGCCGTAGACCAGGGAAGGTTTAAACGGTGAAACATTAAAAAAAAAAAACCAAATGTCATGTGTACGAAATAGCGGGCACAGCTAGTATAGATATAAAAATAAATTGTTGTTCGTCTGTCTCGCTGAAACTCCAGAACGGCTGGGCCGATTTAGCTGATTTTGGTTTTGAAATGTTTTCCGTAGTCCAGGGAAGGTTTAAACGGTGAAAAATTTAAAATAACTTGAAATACAAATGTCACGTGTACGAAGTAGCGGGCACAGCTAGTATGTTATAAATATGATATATAATGGCACAATATTTATATAAAGGTATCTCTCATTTTTATATAAAATAGATTTTAGTCTTAGAGTATCTATTTCCTGTAGGATACTCTAAGATTTTAGTATATTGGTTTACTGTTTTTCCTAAGCAGAGAATATTTCTTTAATAAATTGACAGTGAATTGAGCCTCCAGTGAAGGGGTTTCCTTTGGACATGCATATAAAATATGTGTTTAAGATATTGAAGGTTTAATTCTACGTGTAAATTGTAAAAAACATTCACAACATATTTTTTTATTAAATAATATATAATATAATATATATAATACTAAACTAGGCTTTGTGGAAAGGTTTTTCGTGCCGATCATCACATTAAGCAGTGCATTATCTGTGGGCAGTATGTTGTCACGTGTAAAAATATGAAAGTATGCATGAGAATGTTGGTAATTATTATAATTATTGATATAATAATTTTAAAAGGAGTTATGACCACATTTAACACATTAACAAAAAAAATGAAAGTTGACGGTGAATAAAGTGTGGATTGCATGTGATAAAAATAGACTATGGTTTGGGTAAGGTTTATCTGAACAATTTGAGAAGTACGAGTAAGTGGTATATACATTATAATCTATGAGTGAGTGCAAGGGTAAGAGTAAGTGCGATTGACATACAGCTAGTGCTGTATCAATAATTAATTAGCCTTAGTAGACTAACTAACTTCACTTCGGGCTTCCGGCTAGTTATCTCCAAAAGGCGGGACAAAACCTGTCCCACCCGGGATATTACAATTTTGATTCAAAAAGTGGGATGTTCCGCCAAAATCGGGACGGCTGAACTGGCTGATATAGTCCCTCCCTTCCCTTTTAGTAATATACCTACACGTATTATCCACTTGCGTAGAGTCACTATCGAAAGCGCTTTGCAAAACTAACTTGCTGTTGTTTATTTGTTGAATTAAATGTAAATAGTTCTTTGTCTATTGCTTTTTAAATGTTTTTAAATTTGTCGTGAATATGTGAACAGCTGGCAATCTGTTTTGATAATAACCAGTACATAATTACGAAAGTGATAACAGTACCCCGATACTGTGTCACTTTTCGTACAATCGAATCACTGAGCAATCAAGAGTCGGTTTCGGTCGTAACAGTGAAAAGTTATACTACTTGAATACTCGCGATTATTTACAAGCGATAATTGAATCGTAAAGCACTTAGTACCTATTTCATTATTTTATGCAAACGGCAAGCGTATTTACTTTATAAATAACACAGAGGAATTGCACAGATGTGTGAGCCAAGTTCTCCTGGTAAACATTTCATTCTAGGTACTGGCATTAAATTTAAATTTTGAATGTTTTTTTTCTTAATGGTTGCCGGATTTAAAATATTTCAATAATGTAGTACTTTAGGCGGGATTTTTTTTCTAGTTTATAAATTAGTAAGAAAACATAATACAGAAAAGGACAGGAAATCCAAGTTACGTAAACAAAAGCATAAGTTAAACATTACAAATAAGTGGTCCCACACTATTACCGTGTGTTATAGTGATGTTGGTAATAGGTATGATACCTGTTCATTATTTATTGCATGTTCCTGGAGATAATAATATGTGACGGTATCTTTACGCTCTCTATCTGATGTGGTATTTGCGGAATCTGATGTGTTGATTTTCTTTCCACATCACGTAGTTGAAGTGATTACTGTGTTGTACATAACGCTATTGTATCTAAAGCAATTTAGGACTAATGTAAAAATCTTGTATGATTTTGTCTGTGATAAAAATATCAACATTGTTATTTTTCTCGTTTTAAGAGTATTTAATGCTTGCTGGCTTTTGAAGTTATTTATTATTCTATAACAAAAATTTTAATTGAAAATTTCCAGTGTCCAGCACAGACTATAATCCGTTTTTCCTAAACGAGGAAAAATGTTATTTTTTGAGATACTAAAATGTGAAATCTGTGTGTAGATAAATATTGTAAATTGCCTACTTCTTCAAGAATTCAAAGTAGAAAATTATATACACGTGTCATAAGTCAAACAGAGTTTAAAGAGCAAGTTAACTCTAAGTTACGTAAATATAAGACACGTTCATAAAACAAGTTTTAAAAGCGCATAATGTCTACCAGTCTGAATGAAAGCCAGTCACTTTGTTCTACCATCATGAATGGCGACTATATAACACCTACGCCAAGACTGATAAGGTTATATTTTTCACTAAAAAAGCTTGCAAATACCCCGAACGTAATCATATCTTTCAACGCGATTAAAATCTGACTTTCTTATATGGGTCATGCCATTTTGAGTTCTAAAAAAGGGTAATAAAACACACAATAGGTTTTAACTTTAAGTAGATTGTATCTATAAAAGAGTAGCCGAAATGTCGTCTAGACACTGTTGTTTCTAGCCACTTCTTATTCATAGGTTATCTAATATTGTCATACCTACGTACAATATAATTTACCTACGTCCCGCAAGCCTCTTCTGAGCCATTGTAATCTCAGTTTCCGCGATTTACGGTATTCTTAACTCTATGTCCATCTATTTTCCTTATCATAACTTTCCTTCTTCATTTGTACCGTTTGAATGGGAGTTGACATCAGGCCGGTGTCGTGCCTTGATAGAAAAAGAAACCATAAAGAGACTAGGAAAAGCACAGCAAATGAAGATGTTATCGAATATCTAACATATTTTCTGCTGTGTACCAAGTTTCATAAAAATATTTCGCGCTTATTAAATAACAATACCAGAGTCGTAAATAAAGACGACAGGCACGTCTTGTAACGGTAAATGTAAGTCATATCACCTTACTTACGCATGACTAATGTACTGAGTGCAGAATACTAAAAGGATTTCTCTATAGAGGTCACAATCTTTGAACGGTAATATGTACGAAACAAAATTTTGATGAACCTAGAAAAAAAGTCAACTGTTATTTGAAGTTAAAATTATTTACTTAAGATATTTATTTTAACTACCCGTAACTTAATTGACTGACTGTACTTATACTTATTTCGGCCGACTGTTTTATCAAAGCAGATGCTAAAATTCTCTTTCGAAATTTGACTCTACAAACTTGACTTTTTGACATCTTATTTTTAAAGTTTTTTTATGTTATGATCACCCAATAATTAAAAGTTTTAAAAATTTCTGGGAATAAAAGAAGAATGTTAAAGTTAGTCATTTTTAAAGTTATATATAAGAAATAATATTGCGAGAGAAGCTGTAGACAATTTTAGTTTCAGAATAAAAGTCAGAATAATATTAAACCAGAAATAATTTACTGCTATTATTGTCATCTATTGATTGATATGTTTGAATTGTATTTTCCAACCAATATCACATTTAGAAATAATTTTATAAGTTACAACCCTAAAACATAGAGAATCAAGATAACAAACTAACTCATTCAACCGTTATATGAAACAAAATACCGAAGTAAAAACTATTTGTACGCGAAAAGAATATTTATCACTGTTCTCATCAAATTACAAGCTTTTGCGATTCTTTTATGCATGATTCGTTTTGTCCCAAATATTCTGCGGCCAATTATCTATAAGATTTCTGTAACTACAGTCGTTATAGTAAAATGTCAAGGGTAGTTTAGTAATTCGCTTGATATGATTGATGTAATATGTAATTATGTCTGGTTTTATTTGTTCAGGAATCATAATTTACAAGACTATTCGTTACTTCTAAATGACATTTATGTAGAAGGTTCGTGAACCTTGTTAGAGCAATTGCCTTCAATGATGTGCAATTCATAGGTATTAGAATTATTTTAATGTAGGTACATATTCTTTGACCTTAGCATTTGTTATATATATAATTTAATGTTTAATTTGGGTGGAATAGAAAAAGTGGGTAGGTACCTTTTGACCAAGCGGTCAGAGTTAACCGTTGTATAACTATCCCGTTTAGAGCAAAATATTCAAAGAATAATAAAATTATGGAATGAATATCACTTGATAACCCTTTGCATTATTTCCCTGATAACACTTTCCTAAAATAATGATGGTATGTAAAAGAACGGCTGGGTAAAGGCTAATATTTAAAATCTTAATTAATCTTTTAGGAACCTAAATCTTAATGTTCATAAATTGTAGTGTCAGATTGACAGGCTATCGTGTACGTGAATCACAGAAGCCTATTTAAAATACTCACCCAACAACTTTAACTATTATTAGATAAGCGTGACATAGTTTAAGATATTTGTCGTAAACCGTGAAAAACCGTGGTATGAGTTTTTGTGTGAATCAGAAGTGAAGATATTTTTACAGTAATGGAAATAAAAATTTTATAGACAGACTATCTACTTTCAATCAGGAATATACGTGATAAGCTATCTATGAGTTTACTGTATATTAAGACATTATTATTAAAATAGCTTTACTAAGAAGAAGTACTCGACATTTAAATACTTATATAATTCTTTGCCCACTATAATAATATCGTCCTACTTATTTTTCTTGAATTATTTTTTGTCAGATTCCAATCTCTTCTTTTTTTGTTTTGTTCCAAAAACAAAAAAAAAATTGAAATCTGTTGTGTAATAGGTGAGGAAAATTATTACCTAACGTCAGAAAATTTATTTACACTGGCAAATTCCAAGAGTAACTTCATGGAAATGTTAGTAGTTTTTTTTCTTTTTAAAAGACAACTTTCGCTCTAGGAATAAATCCTGTGTGTCGCGGGGGACTTTACAAACATACTTCAAACGGACACAAAGAACACCCAGACTCAGAACAACAATTTGCGGATCACACAAAGTGTTGTCCTACGTGGGATTTGAACTCACAACACTTGGCGAAGTAGGAACCGGCGTGGTGACCGTTAAAGCACTAGGCCAAACGTGCAGTCTTTCTGCTATTGTGGCATTTGTTAGAAGTAATGCATTTACGTGTCATTAGTATACTTATTACACTATATGCCTTCTTAAATTCACGAGATAATAACCTCTATACATAATTTGTTAGGAATGACAACCATTTCCTATAAGAACATGTGTTTTTCCCACATAAGGGCTGAGCTACACAGTGCAACTATAGGTAATATTTTCCCGCTAATCAACGGTTATAAGACTGAAGTTGCTTCTGCCTAAAATGGACATTCTAAGACTTGTAACGCAATCGCGCAGACTGCATGGTCGTGAGAACTTTTTGATAAGATTTATTTTTAGCATTAAATCCAAGCTGGTGATTAGTGGATACATTGAATGCCGAACATTGTTAATCCACGCCGTCGCTTATACAGGGTGGATATTCAATTTGCAATTAATTAATTTGTAATCTGTTACTAATTACAATTTGTACGCAATCTAGTATTGCTTTATGGCATTACTTGTACCTCTATGTACTTATAATGAATTATGAATTAATAGGTATAAGAATGCACGATTCATTTGTGAATTTGAACTGTTATAGTTATAAATTCTGATTTCATTTAATTTTTATAGTACATTTTCTTTAACAGACTGGTATACCGAAGTACATAGAAGAGTTCTCATTGAAATATCTCAAAACTGCTGGGAAATAGATATCATTGACGCGACTTGCTCAAAGAGGTTGGAAAAGGCCTGAATCCCGTTCGGAGGCCATGACTGAAACAATCTTAGCCAACACTACTAAGAGCCAGTACTAAGCACAGAAGCATAACCAAAAATGGACCTTCTTTCAACTGACAAAGGATTAACTTTCACGTTAAAATAACACGCGGAAGTAATTTCCAGTGTTTTTAAAATAAAAACTTCTGTTACAAGACAATAGGCCAAAGGTTTACCAGTTAGCTAAACAAAATGACTGCTCATCATCAATCACAGGTGCAGGTAAGTAATTGCCATGTCAATTACACAATTATATACCATGTAAGCATTAAGATATTCAAGCAGAATTCATTTAATAATGCGCTTACGTATTATGAAAATAACGGCGCTAACACACTGGATACTTTTTGCGAGGAAGAGCTAACTCATTCATTAGCCATATGGCTCGAACCATGCTATACCAGAATCGTATCATATCATATTAGACATTTAAGAATTCATTGTTGACACAATTCGGGCACAGCATTTATTTAGGTACCTTTTTGGAAAAGTCCCTTAACTTAAAGATTTTCGTGGCAAATGTATGGTATATAATTTAAAGAGACTTCAGCAAGCTTTATGGAGAGTTTATGGATAAGAGTTAGTACATACGTATTATGTGACATAAGAAGTGTAACAACATTACTCTTGAGAGTCCTGTCTTTTCTGAATTGGAAGTTTCAGTTTTGTAGAGATATCCTAAAATTTTGATAGCCCTTGAAATATTTACCAATAATTTTAGGTGGAAAACAAATCAAAAATAGAGCTTTCTAAATTTCCCAAGCATGAAGTGTTTACATGTATCGAAAGTTAACTATATGAAGTATATAAATATAATGACTATGTATTGATAGTCGTAATAGCAAGGAATAAATGATGAAACAGCTTTCAAACAAATAGGGGTCAGAAAACTTGAGACAACATGGCCCAAATAATCAGGTTTCATTATCAAAGTTATGCGTGATGTTGATAGAATATTATAAAGAGGTTAGATTCAATTTAATTTTGAAGTGTCTATTGCTTTTTACAGGTATTATTTTTACAGGTTTAAGTATTTCTCATAAAGCTGCACTAAAATTACGATGAGCAAGTATCAGCTATGCTTGATTCATGACTATAATGAAGTTTTAATTTTGAAATAAGGCAAATAGAATTGTGTGGTAAGAAAAAATATTACAAATTATTATTTAATACTTTAGTTGAACATTTACTGTATTGCAGATTACCAACACTTCGTAATCTGCATACGCCTTTATTTAAATGAGGTGGCAGTTGTTGCAACATGCATAAATTACTATAAGTTTTTTTTAACGTACAACTTCTTCATTTGTTACACGTTTTGTTTGATATGACAACAGTGACAACAGTGTAACTGTCAAAAACTTCTTTAATTTGAATTTGGAATTTGATGAATATGTTAAATTGAGCTTGCTTGCCTTTGTGTTCTGTCCCATAGTGACTAACGGAACTAAATACCTAATGGCTTGACTACCATACCATATTTGTGATGAATGCCCAAAAGTATAAAACGTGGGTGACACTTACATGTATCATTTAAAGACGGATGTCTACTCAGACAACTTAATATAATGTGACCTTACCGTTTATATTCCTGAAACTATATTTGACTGACACCGTTTATCAAAGCTCACAAAGAAGTTAGTTAAAATTTAAAGTCGACAACACTTCCTCCATAGACAGGTTAATTTATTTTTTACCAAAAATATTATAATGACAAATGCTTCTATTTTATGCAAATTGTATTAGGCCTTAACATTTTAAAACATAATCGTTTATCATTTAAGTTTTTGTGGTTGTCCTTCAACTGGCGATGACCCAATCTCCTAATTAAGTTTTTGGGTGTAAACACGTCAAGGTGTTTTAAATATCGCGTATGTAAAATTACTTGACGTATTACGGAGACACTTTATTACTTCCTTATAAACATTACTTGGTGGTATTGACACTGGCTTTTTCATGTAATTAGTTAGCGATTCAATTGCTAAGTCAGGTTCTTGGGCCAACTTTGTCTTTTTTTTACGTATGAGCCTTCCAAAGTGACTCTACTCTGCCTGAAGGAAAGCATAAGTAGAATTCAAAAGTGGTGGTCACCATACTTGCTGCAAATGCAGACAATGCAACAATGCAGCATGGTGACCCACATCATGGCGGCCTAATGATGCTTCTACATCATTGGGCCTCCAGTCTCGTAATCACCAACGAAATAACTATGTAAGGTTACTTGTGTAGGTTCTCCTAAATTTGAGATTCGATGGTCACGAATATGTAGTAGGTATATCATTTTTATTATTATTACATACTGCCTTATTGGTTTCATTTAAGGTTCTAAATCTCACAAAAAACCGGTGTGAAACAGCGCTTGCGCCGAGTTTCACCGAGTGAGTGAGGATACATAAGGTCCATACCGCAGCCCATTCCCCTATTCCCCTTTCTATTCCCCAAAGGCCGTCAACGCACTTGTTCCGCCTCTGGTGTTGCTGGTGGACATGGACATGGGCGACGGTAATCGCTTACCATCAGGCGATACGTCTGCTCGTTTGCCCCCTATTTCTTTCTTTCTTGGTCTAGAATGTGACAATAATAAATGCAGATCACTTTCATTACAGGAAGAAAAAAAGGTCTTTACCCTCAGACGATTCGGAGATTGAGACAACTGCAATTAACACGATGATTGGACGGATTGGAGGCTGTGAGATCAATTACCTCTAAATCGTTTCCTTTTAGTAATGAATAGCGTCCAATTTGTAATGATGGTGAACGATAAATGGGATTCTGAGCTTAACTTATACTCATATTATAATATATTCCTATTTAAATATAAGCAATAATTTCTTAAAGGAAATAGCTAGCTTTTTGTTTTTTTAATTATGTTTTTATTATTATATTTTTAATTTTTTTTGGCAAATTAAGGATCGGTTACGGATAACCGTTGGGGTAAACGAGTTCTTGAGTGGAGACCGCGTTTCGATAAACTAGTGTAGGACGTCTACCGGCCAGGTGGAGTAAAGATTTGATCAAGACGGTCGCCAAGAGCTGGACGCGAGAACACGAGGATCAAACCAAGAGGCGTGCAATGGGAGAGGCCTATGTCCAGCAGAGGACTGCGACAGGCTGATAATGATATGGATCAGTAAGTTAGATCCTATTCTAAAGTTTTCAGTACTATATACTTAAAATGATTTCTACTACAAATAAGAGGAGATAATAGTTGTAATAGTATCCATTGTCGAAATGTTTGTTACTCTTGTGTGAAGTAAAAAATAAATTTACTTAGATACCTACTGGTTTGTCAATAAAAGACTTTCTCTTTCGTAAGTCACAACTTTATAATACTTTATAATTACTGTCTTATGTTATTATCAAAGTGACGTCTGTTGTAGTAATTATTAGACTTCGTTACGTAAAGCTTACGTGTGAAGTTTAAAACAAAAGTTCGATTATATTAAATGTGAAAGAATGTTAAAGCAATATAGTATAAAAGCTTTGATTTTATTTTTCACAACATGTTTAATGCCCTTTTGCAGACCAGATGCAGATACAGACACGACCAAAACATACAACAAAACGCCGTGGAAAAGTCTAGCAAAAGTTGTTATCTTTGAGATATAAGTAGAAGCAAAATAATTGGGTTCGTTGGGAAAGAAACGTTCTCGAGTAGTTTTAAGGAACCCGGGGGATGATACGTGACGTATCCTGCACTAAATTCGAAAATACTAGCTATGAAAGCGTCCTCTAAGATTGTCACAGAAGACCAACCTAAAATGCTGTTGATGTCGTGTTTCGTTGTTAACTCAGAGACCGGAGAGGCCCAATGATGTAGGAGCATCTCAATGCTCCATCATAGTGTGGGTTAACAATCAAACAAAGTTAATTTGATGGCCACTACTTCACACTAGAGTCACTTTGGCAGGTTCATATTTAGAAAAAGAAGGAATAGGCATTAGATCATTTATGGTAATCTCGTAGTTGAAATAATCGTTAATCTACTTGATAAATCAACATACTTGTTAAATTACCAAATAAAACAAACTTCAAAGACGCATTACCAAATTACGCAATATAATCGTGACAAGTCTGATATGAAGGTTTTAATAAGACAGGTTGAAGTCATTAAAAATCTTGTTTCTGATTAGAGTACTGTTATCATATTTGCTGTAGTATTTAATTACATACATTTTGACTATGTGTCTCCACGCACTTTAATTTACAAAAGTCATTTAAGGAAAATGTGCTTTATGCATTTCTATGCCTCATATAAAATGTAAAAAAAAGAAACTAACCAGTTGCGTAACTAAGCCATAAAATATGTATATAAACTCATATTTTACATAAACATACAAAAAAACTATTCATATTGTCAATATTAGGTTAATCAAGGATGACATTATTATTCAAACAACTATCAATTTTAAAACCTGAGTTAGACAGGTCGCCAACAGGTTACTAACCAAGGCCAGATCAGTTGCCTACCAAGGACAGAACACCTTGTTTGTAAGAATAATAGAAATAAAGTAATTAACCTTTTGTAACTTTTATGTTAAGTTGAAATGAGTCACTACTTGATGTGCACATTATAATATATTAGTGAGAGAAAACGAGAATTAATATTGTAGCAAATCAAGAATGATGATTTTACTATCGTATTTATTATTTAATTAATGGACTTTAAATCTTGAAAGTAGTTTTCCGTACAAGACTTCAACGCTATGTTTTTGATAAAAGTAGATCTCCTTCAGATCACGTCTGAGTAATAACTTGATTACTGTTTATGTTGAGATTTAACAAAAGATACTATTTCTGTGACCAAAACATATTCAAGTTTCCTTTTAATACAAAAATAATTTAACATTATTTAATGTTGAATATTTTTTTCTTTGAAATTTTAAGTGGTTTTAACTAAATCTTTTTTAAAGAAAGTGAAACTTTGGTATTTGAATAAATTTACTTCACTTTTATGTTAAGCTTGTTGTACATCGTGAAACAGGGATGCAATGCACATGCGAATATAGACAATGTTATAATATGTATATACATTTTTTAAATAATAATAGTAACCTTGGTCACATATTATTAGTATTGTTTCCCCCTCAACTATGCTAAATGCTTGCATTGGAACGAACTCGTAACTAATCGATCGAATCTACGCCTTAGCCATGACGCTAGTGCCGCTTTTGTGCTACTGTGACGTTCTTCATTAATAATTGAATAATATCTTAAAGTTCAATCAAACAGGTTTCACTAATGATCATTTCAACAATGCAAAATAAAATCGATTTTATAGAAAAAAACATGCTTTCCAATTTCCAGACGCCATTTGCGTCTGGATGCGTTCACAAGTCATACCCTCTTCGCAGTTTAGCATTTTCTCAATATACCACTATGTATTAAAACGTATCACTTTCATTTCTTTGTCCGTTAGTTTCATTATTAAGCCAACTTTGCTCGGTACATTAAAATCAGCTGTTTTTATTTTGCGTCTACGGGTAAATACGTTCTTGTGGTTTTTTGTGAAAACTTGGTTTCTGACTCATAAAACTTGTTGTCTAAAAAACTTAAGTGTATGGAATTTATACAGATAGATGTAGTTTATACTATAATTGTGTATTTAAGGGTTATATTTATACAGGGTCGAACTGGGTAAAACATTTCATATGAAAATATAAGATATGTAGACACTTAACGAACCTCGGCGTTGAGATAGACGAAGCCCTCGACAATTTCCTCGATTTTTTCGCCTTAAAGAACTTATGATTCTTCAAATCCATTTTGTTCACAAAATTTTAAATAAACAAACAATTAAAATCACACGAAGCACGACCACTCGCGAAACTCTGACACTGGCTACTAGCATATTAATTAGAACATACTATTGCAATCTAATTATCATTAAATTTCAGGTTTTGCCTCTACAAAGTCGTTAGAAACGAATTGCATTGTAAAGTTGGTAAATTTAAGTCGCGGCTATTCCTACGAATGAGCGAGACAGCCTCACAGTAAAAGCAAGAGCGATATAGAGCGATTTACTGTCGTAATTTGAGTGGCGTAAGCGCATGCCTATGTTAATTAAAATATGGGTTTTAGTTGTAACAAATTTAACAAATTTGTAATTGACATGATTTAAATTCATTTAATTTTGTGAGTTACGTAGCTCTTTGCGGAAGTTTTTTGTGCGTATTTATTTATTTAATAACTATTTAGTTACTTTTATTTAGATTTGGGGAGCACGTTCATGACTTAAACTTTAGAGGAACATTACTTTAGCTTCTCATCAAGGTTGCTTGCATTATTTCGAAGGCAGTAACAAATCTGTACAATACTAATTTACTGGATTTTGCTTGCAGTTTCGACTGCGTATATGTCAGGTGTCGCGGTGTATAGTAAATAAATAAATAATAATAATAATAAATATTTCGGACATCTTACACACAACGCCATCTAGTCCCAAGCAAGTCTAGAGCTTGTGTTATGGATACTAGACAACTGATATAAATACATATATACTTCTTTTTTGTAAATACATACATATTATACATAGAAAACACCCAAACTCCGAAAGAAATATTTGCAGATCATACAAACATTTGGTCCGACCCGGGAATGGAACTCGAGACCTCAAGCACAGCAGTCGCATACTCTACCACTGCGCTACAGAGGCAGTCCTAGTATTTACAAAAAAAAAAATAATATAATATGTATTTATATTAGTTGTCTCGTACCCATAACACAAGCTCTGCTTAGCTTGGGGCTAGATGGCGTTGTTTGTTAAATGTCCGAAATATTCATTTATTATTATATTTATCTAAATCTAGTATGTACTAAATATCGATACATCCTCACAAACTTTCACATTTATCATAATAGGTGCTAGCTTTTGACCACGTCGTATGTCGGTTATTGTGGTAAAGAGTAACCTATGACCTTTCTCTAGAACCAAAATAATCCCCATGCTAAATCTATCACACTAATATATAAAGGCGGAAGTTTGTGTGTATGTTTGTTACGCATGTGTTCTTCACGCAAAAACTACTGAACGGATTTGGATGAAACTTTACAGTAAAATAGCTTATACATCAGAATAACACATAAGCTACTATTTGTCGCGATAACCGACATACACGCGGGCGGAGCCGCGGGCAACACCTAGTATAATATAAAAGCGAAATACAACTGGCTTATTAATCACGAAATCTCAGAAACTATAACACCTACCAACTTGAAATTTAGACGGCAACATCCGCTAAGAACGGATTTTACGAAACTCCGCCCCTAAGGGGGTAAAACGGGGGTTGGAAGTTTGTATGAAAGTCCTATGTTTTTGAAGTAAGAGAGTTGAAATTTAAAATGTATGCTCTATAGATGGTGTGGAGGTGCACTAATAATATATCTTTAGAAATCAACCCCCTTTTGGGGTTAAAACGGGGGATGGTAGTTTGTATTAAAGTCCAATGTTATTAAAATTATTAATATAGATAATCGTTATGGGTTTCTGTCTGTACATGGATGAAATAAGAAAAACTATTAGGTATAGGCGGGTCCTTCCATTATAATCAGTGCCACGGTTTACCCGCAAAATCATAACAGACAGACAGTTACTTTTGAATCTTTATTATTAGTATGAAAGTAGGATTATAACATGGCGAATAATAAATGGCGAGCGATGTTTTACGACGTACATCATAGCACACTAGAATTTATTTTAAAAATATTAAGTTATCTGCATAAAAACAAAGCATACTGAAGATATATAATACGACATTGCAGATTAATAAACACTTCTTCAAGGATTTATTACTGGATTGTCATTTTTTGTAAAATGATACTTCACTTGTGGACTCAAATTTCAAAGAGTCCGTTCAGTTCGTGCTTACATTCATGCGTCCGAAAATAAGAAGATAGTAGAGTAAAGTTTTATACGAAGACAAGTGTGTATTGTACCAAAAATATGGAATACCTTAAACTTCAGGTAACAACTTTCAAATCCAGGTAAGTAAAAGAAATGTGATAGTCGTAATTGTAAACTAGTGGTGGTATATATTCTATAATAATTTATTATTTATTTTTTATCTTTTAGGAAAGATTTTTTTTAATTTAATGGCGCTTACTCCACTATTCATATAATTATCGTAAAAAGGGGTAAAAAGTTTTTGCTTCACTACTAAATAAAGATAGAAAGATAGAAAAGGTCAAGAGTAAAATATTTATGTGAATTATTTAATATTTTGTGAGACATTCTCAAAGAAAAGACAAATAATATATTACCAAAATGTGAAAAAAGGATATTCTCCAACTTCTAATTTCATTTTACTGTAAGCAGGAGTTAAATTAACATTTATATAAAAACACAAAAATATTTTGGCAATTTTGGTAAATAAAATAATACAGAAGTGTGTGTACCATTTCTTCATCAGTGAACTAAGATAAAGTTCAATTAGGGAAATTAAGAAAAAAGTACAGGTAAAATATTAAATTTCTGGTAGAATATATCACCTAGAGATGGTAAATGTAATTATGAATTACAAAATTATTAGTAAATTTTAGACAGTATTATTAAGGTGTGAGCATGTAAGTAATCGACAGCGGATTTTCTTCCTTCCAATATATCTCATTCAATCAATTTTTCTGCCCGTTATGCCGTTCTGCCTTTTATTTATTTTAACCTTTAAAATAATTATTTTATAAATTAATAGAAGATTCAAGCGTTTTTAAGCTTAGTAATATAAATCTGCTAGAGTTATTATGTAAAAAAAATTAAGGCTTGCCGTCGAACGATTATGATAAACTAATCCCCTATACCTTGAATAATTGTTAAACTAGTAATTTCTTTTATATATTAAAATGATCAACATTTATATCAGCGTTCAAATATTACGAGTAGGTAATTTTGCAAACGGCAACTTAGCGATAGTAAAATCACAAATTTTAACAAAAAAGCCGACTTCAATCTAACTTCAAATTACGGGGCACCAGCTTTCAAATAAAAAAAGAATCATCAAAATCGGTTCACCCAGTCGAAAGTTATGAGGTAACAAACATAAACAAAAAAAACAGTCGATAACCACCTCCTTTTTTGAAGTCGGTTAATAAATAATCCAGGCTCCTTACGAGCTCCAACGAAAAGTCATGACCAAGAGTAACGTAGAAGCTGTTATGTTAAAGACATCATATTCGCTACCGTACCCGCGCCTCTCTTCTTCAAAACCGCTTCCTACACGCAAATAGGAGTTAGTTCTCGATCCACGTCACAGATACCCGGGTCGGCTCTTCTGACGCGACTATGTTAAATGATATTATGCGATTTGAATACCATATGAGATGGTACTGTTATAGTTTATGCATAGTTGCAAATTGTTATATCCTTAAAGTCAGACTGGTTTACGGGGAACGTTTTGATTAGAAGATAGATTAGAGATTTTGTTGTACCATGATACCACGGCCTCACAGAAAACCGGTGTGAAATAGCGCTTGCGCTGTGTTTCACCGACTGAGTGAGGATACAGGAGGCCCATACCACATACATACATACTATCAGGCGATACGTCTGCTCGTTTGCCACTTATTCAAAAAAAAAAATCTGTGATAATCGCTACTAGAATTATTTTCCTCAAACAAGACATATGAACGTATTTGTCAAGTGTGCCATTATTGGCAACATTGCCATTTTTTTAAATAATAGTTAGGTATGTAAACCACGTTGCGATATTTCAAGTCCGATTATACAAATCAGCTGAAGTATTAACAATTCTCCTTGACATACAAAAACAAATCTAGTATAACATGTTTGTAAAATAATTTCGCAGATAAATCTAATGCGCAAACTAAGAGACAATTTCTGTTGAATGTAATTAATGACGATAAGTATATTAAGACATTTGTATTATGGATAAAACTCTGAACAACTTGACGTCGGAGTACTATTTCTCTTTTTTTATATCATTATCATACGCCTATTGCAGTTCACTATTGGATATATGCATCTATGGACATATATATCTATCACTAGCGGCCGCTTGCGACTTCGTACGCGTGGAGTTAACTTTATTTTCCCTTATAGATTCGTCATGTCTGTCTGTCTGTCCGTCCGTATGTCACAGCCACTTTTTTCCGAAACTAAAAGACCTATAATGTTGAAACTTGGTAAGTAGATGTATTCTGTGAACCGCATTAAGATTTTCACACAAAAATAAGAAAATAACAATAAATTTTGGGGGTCCCCATACATACACACATCAAAAGTGTCTAGGGATCAACATATGTGTCTAGGGATCAACATATATTTTTGCAATAACTTTTCTCCTGATTGATGTTAATTAAAATTTTCTTTAAGGATTCATCAAAAAAGTGTTTTCGTTTGTCACAGTAACGATAAACCAAGTCACCTTTGCATTAATAAAGAAATTTGCCATTTTCCTAATAAAGGGATTTTTGACATTTGAACCACTAACATTAAAGTTCGAAAAAAAGACTGAAATAACAGTTTTCTTTAAAATTTTATTAGGTAACTTAAACAATTAATAATCCGTGTTTCTACCGCGAACACTAACAACACAAGAATCGGTTTGGCATACTCAAAATGAGTTCATCCAAATCACGCTGTGGAATGGCCGCCCATGTTCGTTGCAACAACAAAAAAAAGGTCTTCTTGCGACTGAATACCCTCCATATTCGGCAGAGCTCTTCTCTGTAGCATATCCCATGCATGCTCAATCGGGTTCAAGTCTGGCGACTGAGCAGGCCAGGGCCAAAGCCACATCTCAATCTCAAGAAATCCGCATAAAAATGCTTGATCCCTAGACACTTTTGATGTGTGTAGAACTGAAACTCAAAAAATTTTTTTTCATCAAACCCATGCGTGTGGGGTGGGGTATCTATAGATAGGTCTTCAAAAATGATATTGAGGTTTCTAATATCATTTTTTTCTAAACTGAATAGATTGCGCGAGAGACACTTCCAAAGTGGTAAAATGTCCCCCCCCCCCTGTAACTTCTAAAATAAGAGAATGATAAATCTAAACAAAATATATGATGTACATTACCATGCAAACTTCCACTTAAAATTCGTTTGAACGAAATCTAGTAAGTAGTTTTTTTTTAATACGTCATAAATCGTAAACTGCAATTTACCTTTCATTCAATCAAAACAAATATAAAAAAAAATGTTACTTGCTGCTGCGGAACCCTTCATGGGGGAGTCCGACTCGCACTTGGCCGCTTTTTTATACTTAAATACCATTTAAAATCCTTTTACCATAATAACTTCTACTTCAATAACATTGGACTTTCATGCAAACTACTATTCCCCGTTTTAACCCCAAAAGGGGGTTTATTTCTAAAGATACATTATAAGTACACTTTCACACCATCTATCGAGCATACATTTTAAATTTCAAGTCTCTTACTTCAAAAACATTGGACTTTCATACAAACGTCCAACCCCCGTTTTACCCCCTTAGGGGGGGAGTTTCTTAAATCCGTTCTTAGCGGATGTCTACGCCCTATAAGGAACCTACCCGCTAAATTTCAAGTTTGTAGGTGTTATAGTTTCTGTGATTTCGTGATTAATAAGTGAGTGGTATTTCGCTTTTATATATATAGATTTATACGGATACCATTGCCAAAAGTTCCTATTCTAATATTTGATTGCGAATGTTATAATAAATTTACCAATATCTTATTTATGCCGTGTGCACATTATATATAATAGGTCTTTACCTATGAAATTGCCGTTTTGTATGCAATAAGGGAAACTACTTATTTTTTCAAACTTTTTTATTTCTGTTATTCGAAGTAATCACCCATGCAATCGACGCATCTTTGCCAACGCATTGGCAGTTTATTAATGCCCTTCTTGTAAAAATCAGCTGGACGGGAGGCAACAAACTCTTCAAAGGCATTTTGTACTGCCTCTCGGGAATTGAATTTTTTACCCACTAAAAAGTTGTCAAAATTTTGGAAAAAGTAATAGTCGGTAGGTGCAAGGTCTGGTGAGTATGGCGGATGAGGGAGAGCTTCCAACCCCAGCTCTTGCAGCTTGGAGACTGTCTGAACTGACAACATCATTTGGTACAGTTCGCAACATCGGTCTCCAAGCTGCAAGAGCTGGGGTTGGAAGCTCCCGTCCAGCTGATTTTTACAAGAAGGGCATTAATAAACTGCCAATGCGTTGGCAAAGATGCGTCGATTGCATGGGTGATTACTTCGAATAACAGAAATAAAAAAGTTTGAAAAAATAAGTAGTTTCACTTATTGCATACAAAACGGCAATTTCATAGGTAAAGACCTATTATTAACATAGTAGTATATCAATCACTAGGTATATATAAATGTAAAAGCAACTAGACTAAAACATTTAAATGCAAGGAACGTAGAATTCCTATGCGTCGGCGCGTCGGTGTTGTCTGGTGACGTACCTAACTAAAAGGTCGGCAGCTTAGCTTACCACAAATGGTTATAAATAAAATTGAGTAACTTACTTTGTTCAGTATTTACAGCCTTAATGTATTAAAACTATTTAATAAACTTAACTATATTGTGTATACGTTTTTGCCGTAGCAGACATATACAAAGATAGACCATGGGAGAACTATAGAGAGAGATTTACCACAACTTACAAGAAAAAGGTCTGAGTAAGTGATGCTACAGGAAGACCAGCTTCCTTCTACTTCCCTTACTTTATTTCTTAGAAGAGTCACCCAAAGGGTGGCACCACAATTGCGTCTGTTTAATTACATAAAAAAGTGTCACAATCGAGTCTATTTTTTGTTTTTATTTGTAAGCTTTAATAAACTTCTATTGTAAGTATTGCCAGTCTAATAATTTTTTCAAGTATCAATTACTCAATTCCAATAGTTCAGCCTGAGTTCACTGGCAGTAAAACAAAAGAATTCAACTTTAACATAGTTCACTACCCAAGTGGATGTTATCGTTGTTGTTTTACTTGGCAAATGAAGTTAAGTAATTGTTGATGTAACTTGAAATAAAACGCAACCTGTGCTGACACAAATATTATGATATAATTATGTTATAACTTGTGATTGAGTGCAAATATAATGCACTACTTTTAGTGATAGACTCAATAACTATCACTCTGTTACGTATTGTGCGTAATCATAATAACTGCACGGTTGGCCTAATGGCTTGGGCGGTCGCCACGGCGCTTGCCAATTCGCCAAGTGTTGTGGGTTCAAATCCTACACGGGACAATACTTTGTGTGATCCACAAATTGTTGTTCTGAGTTTGGGTGTTAATTGTGTCCGTTTCATGTATGTCTGTAAAGTCCTCCGCAACACAGGATCTTTATTCCTAATGCGGAAGGTCTTTTAAAAAAACCAAAAAAAAATGTTTTTTTATGGAATAAGGGGCAAACAAGCCTGATGGTAATTGATTACCGCCGCCCATAGACACCTGCAGCACCAGGGGCATCACAAATACGTTGCCGGTCTTTTAAAAAGGAGTAGGTACGCTCTTTTCTTGAAGGTTTGAAGGTCGTGTAATGTAATATACGTGTAGTGGTAATGCTTTGGTTACAGGGTTGACCTGTGTTTCTAGTCTCATAGGTCAAAAGTGGTTAGTGAATTCCAGGGTTCGATTCCCACCCAATTATGCTAATTTTGTTGTTGCGTCACTAAACTCAAATTTCTCTAAAATAATCTTCTTTCCTCTCATTTTAGTGAAGCGATTTCCAAATGCTTGTTCTTTATTTATGTACTTAGATAACGTCTATTTATGTATATTTATATATATAATTCTTCTGTGCGTGTGTATGTGACTAAATCGTTAAAATTAGTTCAACCGTTTAGGGGAAACGGTTGAACTAATTTTAACGATTTTTATTGCGTCTATTCCTGAGGATTCGAGAATGGTTTAGATTCTCAATTCGGTCCAATCTATGTTGTTCATTTAATTATTTTTTTATTTAGGGGGAACATGTGGCAGATGACACCAAGCGAGCCTGCGCGGTACCTTCGCTGGACGTCTTGACAACGAGTCAACAGGGCCGTCACTTTTCATAAAAAATATATTTGGGTAGCTAATTTATTCGACCCGCGGCGTTACCTGCGTGTGGAGTTACATCGCGGGTAACACTGCGGGGCTCATGTTGTAGAAATATATATTTACGTTTATCATCAATTATATGTTATATCGTTACTATAGTATCTACTAATTTGTGGCAAGACGGCTGTGTGTGACACTATATTAAAGAATCGTTTACCTGTGTCTTTATGTGTATTGTAAAGCAACATATTATTATGTGTATTCAAAGAGCATATTAAATTCATTGTAGTACATTCTCCTTTGAAATGCAGTTTGCATAATAACCTCAATGATAATATACCGTAAAATAAGACAAGTATTTTGTTTAGGAGTTTTAAAGCTAATAATAATTTCGGTGAGGGTGCCCTTGTCAGTCGTTGTCAAGGAGATAAGAATATTTAACAACTTGTATTTCCAAATGCATCAAACCTGTTTATTTTGCGAGATTAATAAAACTAAATGATTTTATCGAGATATATATTATCATTCTTCCAAACTATTAATTAATCTAAATTATGTCATGAATATTTATTTATTTTTGTCAAGTAGGTAGGCGGTGTGTTAGTTTCTTTTTAATTAGTTGTAAAACATAAAATAAGGGATCCAGTTACACTAAATTTTCAATTTAATATTATTAGCTCCATCTATTCCTTGTATTAAGACTCAAGTTTTTAATATTTTTTCCCGTTTTTTTTTAAATAACAATTCCCGCATTAGGAATAAACATCCTGTGTCGCGGGGGACTTTACATACATACATGAAACGGACACGATTAACACCCAAACTCAGAACAACAATTTGTGGATCACACAAAGTGTTGTCCCGTGTAGGATTCGAACCCAAAACACTTGGCGAATTGGCAAGCGTCGTGGCGAACGCCTAAACCACTAGGCCAACCGTGCAGTCAATTGTCATTAGACAGTATTTGCGTCCAATAACTTATCAGTTTTTTAATAAATTTATAATTTGTTTATAAATCATTTAAACTAATAAAAAGTCTTTTTTTTTATACCAGCATTAAGATAATTTAAAATGACTCGGACAGCTCTATCCTATTTATAATTAGGGAGGTACTAGGCAAAAAATATTTGTCTAAAACCAAACATAAACCTACATACCTGAGAAATTACACCCAGACACAAAAATGCGTTATCAGACTGCTGCTGCTGTTTGTTAAAATAATTTAGTGACGTTTACTGTTTAGGCTGGGATCTCGATCTACTGACTTAAAATCTCTTATTTCAGGTAGTAGAGCCATGCTAATTTCAGCACCAACGGGCCGGCTCGACGGGGTCGTTACTACCCTCGCACAGAAGATCAAAGTAAAAATAATGACAGCGTTCGTGCTGTTGTGTTTCGTTGGTGAGTGCGAGACCGGAGGCCCAATGATGCAGAAGCATCACTAGGCCGCCATAGTGTGGGTCACCATGCTGCATTGTTGCATTGTCTGCATTCGCAATGAGTATGGTGACCACCACTCTTAGATTCTGCTTATGCTTTCCATCAGGCAGAGTAGAGTCATTTTGGTAGGGCCATACTTAAAAAAATACAAATAGGTCATTATTCAGAGGTCGTTGAAAAAAAGCCGTATCTCAACTTTTTCTTTCCAGTCGAAAATGGTTTTTCTTACCAATATACTAAGAATTATTTTCACAATCGGAACTTTTGAAGTTTTATAGATATTAAATATTGCACATGATATGTGTTACTGAGTCTAAAATTGGTGTCAAGTCAATAAAATTATATTGCCTAAATTAATAGCTGTGGCGGCTAGATTCAAGAATTGCAACATTACATGTTCGGTTTATAGCATAATGTTAAAAGTTAATTCGTGAGCTTGTGAATAATTCTAAATTCAAAAAATATTATTGAATCTTAAAACTTATTATATTAATATTACAGAAGTTACAATTAAAAACTAATTTATCAATTTAGCGAACAATAATAAATGAAAAAAATAATGAACAATAATCCATCTACAGAATTGTAACCAAACATATCACGGATCTAATAAAACTCTTAAATGGCGAGTTTTTGAACAATGCCTTAAATTACAAATTGGTTCAAAAAACGGTTATTTATGTTGGTTCAAATAGTCTTTCGTTCTAGCAACGAACTAAAAAGAAATAACAATTTACAGTAACCCTGCACTTATTCGAAATTCCCAAAGCTTGTTATGGCCCGACCATAGAGAGCTCTGGGAATCAGACTAGTTCAGAGAGAAGCAGGTCTGCTACACTGAAAAACTATTGATCTGACCGGATTCGGGTCAAAGCCTTTTACGTATACTAATACAGTACTTTTTAAGTCTTCAATAAAAGTTTTGTTGTGATTTACCTCTAATCATAAGAACTGAAATGCAGTTAAATCACGACCATATCGTTCAGCTTTTTAGAGTTCATTTTTAGTTGTTCACGTCAGTATTTTTATACAATACTTTTAGGACACGAACTTAACACACACAATTCAACGTGACAGTTCAGTAACGCACCGTTATTGGGCACATGTTCTGCATACAGATAGTGCTATTGATAGTGTAACTGTAAACTTATGCATAGTTTTAATGGTCAGAATAGGACGTGATATAAGTAAATCGATCGAAGAAAACTGTTGAATATGTGTGTGCCAGGTTGGTGTTTAGAAATGGAAAATCCTACATAAGTAGGTAAATACATTTGTTTTGGTAAGTGCGTGTTCAAATTGCTTGAATCGTCAACATTCTACCGAAAATCTACTAAAAGAAGATACATCAACTAGTCGAACTCAATGTCTTGAAAACTATCATCAACATCGGGAAAATGTACCTAAACTTTTCATCTATATTTCAAGACAATTTATTTATTTTATTTTTAAAGACCAGTCCCGCACTAGGAATATATATAATGTGTCGGACATTACACATGTATATGAAACGGACACAAAAAGCATCCAGACTCAGAACAACAATTTGTGAGTCACCCAAAGTGTTGTCCTATGTGGGATTTGAACCTACAACTCTTGGCAAAATTACAGGCATGGAACGTCTAAGATTGCACAAGTTTTTTGTTGATAGATGTTCGTCTTTATCAAATGTACTGGAAAAAAACTACTCACCAATATTATTTAGTATTTTAAAAATGTAGAAATCCAATTAAAAAGCATATTACACGCAATTACATATGAACTTTTTACCGATGTATCGATAAAAGAATTATATAATTGTCATTTTTGAGTAGCGACTAGTGAAAGGTAGCTGAGTGATCAATTAAATTATTGTTATTTATGCTATCACTTTTAGTCAATCAATCTATCAATGAAGTAATCAACCTCAGTATTAACAATTCTCACTGACGATGGCCACAAAGTAGTCTCTCTAGGTAGTAGAGCCACGCTGATTTCAGCATGGTAGGGCCGGCTCGACCGGGGCGGTACTACCCTCGCACAGAAGATTAACGTAAAATGACAGCGTTCGTGCTGTCGTGTTTCGTTGGTGAGTGCGAGACCGGAGGCCCAATGATGCAGAAGCATCACTAGGCCGCCATAGTGTGGGTCACCATGCTGCAGTGTTGCATTCGCAATGAGTATGGTGGCCACCACTCTTGGATTCTGCTTATGCTTTCCATCAGGCAGAGTAGAGTCATTTTGGCAGGCCCATACATAAAAGAAAAAGTTTTTACATTTAGAGCTACATATGTAAGTATGCATTACTATATAATTAGGGACTTTCCCGTTACATGACATATTTGTCGATGATTAATGAAAGTTTCTATGAAGCAAAAGTGTTTCATTCGTACTGAACAAGCCACCTTATAAAGCTTGAATGATTTATAAATCACGTATATTAAATATTGTCTTAACGATGACATTACGCTAAACTATTTCTAATGGGAACCATTTTATGGAATGCCGCGAATGCGAGCATGAGCTCATGACACAAATTGCACAGCATGAATGTGTTGGGAAATAGGAAGTGGAACGTATATTGATAGGTATAATGTCACACCAGATCTTATTTCGAATTAGCCGTAACAACATTTCTGATGATGCTTGAAAATTAAACTAACAATTTATCTGTGAAGAATTTGTTTTATTTTTACCCTACTACAGCGAAATCAATAGAAAAGGTTATAGTTTTTTTGCATTGTATGTGTGTGTGTTAATGACACCGTAGCACCTAAACTATTGAACACGTTTAATGAATAAGGTGTCAGTAAATTCGTAATAATCCGGTCCGAGTGACAGGAGCTATATAAATTATATCAAAAGTTTTTACGTAGCTGGGATATAGTTTATGACGTTATGAAAATATGCGTTATGGGTTTCTGCACATTGGCGTCAGAGTAAAGAAGACGCAGATAATTTTTGACACGGATATGAAACTGATTATCTTCATGATGTTGGCTCAGTGGATTATCTACTTTAATAAACAGATAGGGTTTTGATCTGGGCAGAAATTATACTTTGTTAGTGCTTCAAAATTAATATATAAACGATCTTACTTCTTCACACGATTTAGATCGTACTCAAAGACGTGTCCATCAATAACCTATGATAATTAATTTATTTAGGTTCTATAAACTGGATTAGAATCTATAAAGTGTTGTCTTTAAGAAGGTTGTAGAGCTGGTAATAATTAGTAACAATTGGTTTTGTCCCGACTCTTACGGTTATACCTACATTTCTAACAACGTTGCAGTGCTGTGGGAACATCGCATCGTTAAGCGATCACTGTAACATGGAGGAATTCTATGACTTATTTAATAACATAATATTTAGTCAAATACTAATTGTATGTACATTTACTTATATCAACTTGTTCTCATATTTACGACTTCTAACTTACGTTTTCGCGCTATTCAACATTCGATATAGTTATTATATGGGAAGTCTATTTTGACAGGATCTTTCCAATTTTGATACCGCTTTTACACAATGGTCAACTTTGTTGTATGTTGTAAAATACTAAATATTAGTAAATTTTCAGTAAAGAAAGCTTGTGGCGGCCTCCACATACAGCGCAACAACAACATAACATACTACAGCGCCATCTACCGAAGATACGTCGAACTACGGAGTAACGAAGGAAACTAAGAAACTACCAATCCTGAATCGCGCAGTTAAAGTTCTCGCGCACATTAACATATATACAAAATCCCAACATCAACCGTTGGGCAGTTAGCCCGCCAGGCATGATCACCTCGCCTGGTCGGAGGATCCTCCCTTTGTGTTGGTGGGTCATGACACTCCTGTCCCCCACAAGCTTATAAATATAGGCCATAAATGTATCTATATATAATTCTCGGGCACATGTTGTTCAGAATGAACTTCGAAACAGTTTAACCAATAAGGCTATGCGCGCACTATTATTTATTTTCGCTTGCGGAATAGCGGAGGCAAAATATAGTTATGGTTTAAGATCCGACCCAAGAACAACCTTCACCGAGCTGATAATAGAATAAAACTTAGTTTATAATAAATTTTGTATATTAGAAAACATATTAAAAATGGGTTGTCTAAAAAACACTACAATCCGCGCACTACGAAAATGTGTAGTGTTTTTCTATTGTTCACAGATTTGTGATATTATTTCGCACCGATTTTTAATCGTAGTGCGCGCTTAGCCTTAGCCCTTTTTTAATGTGTGTTTTGCTGGCGTGCCTACGATAGGTAGTAGCATGATTGAAAAGACCACAAAGTTGTGTAGGTCAGCTACTATACTACATATATACCTATAAGTCCTGAGTTAGGAACACATATCAGGTACATACATCACATAAATCAGGCAGAGTAGAGTAACTTCGGCTGGCTTTAAATAAAAGAGAAGGAATGGAGACGATTTAAATGAACTGGTCGCTAATTTTAAAACTTTTTATAATAAAAAAAAAAATACAGTTCTACCCACACATATTTTTATTCTTATTTTAAATCAACAAGTCGTGAATAACCTCCTACTGAAGTCGTAGATTTTTAACTCCACATTTAGGATCGCGTGGCACAGATCGATGTAAAAATACACATTGTACTTTGTAGAGACGAAACGTCTTGTATCTGTCTCTAGATAAATTATTGTATCAATTGTTTAACACGCAAGTGATTAATCTCGTGGTGTTTTTAGGATGCAACAGAAATGGAGTACCGCAGGACGGGCCCGTTCATTAATTGGAAAAAGAATCTGTCAGTTGAGAGGAACGGCTACATTAAATTTAAATGATTGTTTTGTTTGGTTGCTCAAAGGTTATTTTTTTCAACTACTGTATAGAGCTTCTGGATTAAATTTATAGGTAAAAGTTGAAAATTTTTAAACTTTTTCATGACATTTGGTTATGAAAGGTAGGTACGAGTAGTAAGAAAAACCATCTGTCGTCAGTGAACTTGAGGAGATTGCCATTATTCAATGATTAGATGAAAATTAAACTTACGACTTGAAAATACATAGTTATGTTTATAAAACCACATATCCAAAGTACATAATTGCAATTGAAATATGTGATGTAGATCACCTATGAACATGCTAGACTTCAATATCCTGTTAGATATCACCTCATTTAATTTACAACGAAAATTTCACTCGATTTGTATGCAGGACTCACTGTTACGTTTAATTGTATGAGTGACACGTAATCACACGTCGGGTATACGTCACCACCAGCACACACGCGTTTAGAATTAGATAATACTTAGCAATATGCATAGAATAATATTTAGTTCATATTTGAATGTTATAATTTTTTTTAACTAATTTTTACTGTCTTGTATTGTACCTACTTTTAAATTATATTGTATTTCAGTAACCATGTCAGTAGGTACTCCGGTTATTTAAATACTTAAAAATTTGAATAGTTTCAAACATAAGCATTCATAACTTAGTTTAACTAAACATAGTGCGGTCTAAGTTGACCTTTCCGCCTTCTGGTGGCATATAAGATAAGATTAATATTTGAAATAGGCTAGGTAGTTTAGTGGGAAACCCCAAGTGGGTTAAGATCGCATTCTTCTGCTGCGATTGTAATGCTTATTTTTACTTATACATATATTTTTATGTGTTGTCTTTATTACTATACCTACTTTGTCGCTACTCAGAGTTCTAATTTTTAGTAAAGAATTCATTATCATCATTGACATCCTTTAATAGTCCATTGCTGGACATTAGAAAGAAACTGCCTCGTTGGTCTCGCGGTTGGCATTTGCGACAGCTGATCATGAGGTCTCGGGTTCGATTCCCGGGTCGGACCAAATGTTTGTATGATCTACAATTAATATTTGTTTCGGTGTTTGGGTGTATGTATTTGTATCAGTTGTCTAGTACCCATAACACAAGCTCTGCTAGTCCCAAGATGGCGTTGTGTAAAAAAAAGAAAAAAAAAGGTATAAGGTTTTCCTTATTTTTCCTTAAAAATACAACTCCCGCACTAGGAATAAATCCTGTGTCGCGGGGGACTTTACAAACATACATGAAACGGACACAAAGAACACCCAGACTCTGAACAACAATTGTAGATCACACAAAGTGTTGTCCTACGTGGGATTTGAACCCTCGACACTTAGCGAAGTAGAAAACGGCGTGGTGACCGTTAAACCACTAGGCCAATCCAGCAGTCCAAGGTTTGTTCCAAGTTTTTCTTTCATGTGTAGTACTGTTGTCCTGTGTATTTGCTACCTTACTCTGCCGCCTCAGGCCGTAAAGCATCATTTCAGTTATAAATATTAGCAGCAACCCGCCGGCAAAGTGTATAGGAGGCCTCACGGCTTCCAGGGGATGACTAAGGGCAGCGTGACGACACTCTGTATTCTTATATCGCCACTACGTAAAAGTAGTAAAGAATAGGTTACAATTATTCCTTGTTTCAGTTACAGTCTATAATATATGTACCTACCCCTACTATATGAAAATTCAATCAGATCATTTTCACTTCCCTTCTAAAACAAAACGTGTAACAACCACTTATCAATTAGGTACTCTACACACGCTCACAGACAAACGAACCGTTCTGAGAACCAACATTAAGGTGTGTTTAAATGCAAGGTGCAAGTGCATCGATAGGACTGCATTTGTCGGTCGATTATTTAGTGTGCACGCTTCCTTAGTTACCGATATTCCAAGAAAAGATGTGATATGTACCTGTAACAAAATACAAATAAGAAATTAGATTCTTGTCTTCAATTAAATGGAAATGAAATTAGTTTTCGTTATAAACAGAACCCTGATGTGTTAATAAACTTCGCTCATTATTTCGTATAATTGTATATAAACATTGCGACTGTTATCAACGTCATCAGTAAAGCAGGAATAATGAAATACTCATTATATTTAAATCTTCTTTTGTAAATGTTCGGTGCAAAATACAATATTAATTTCAATAAAAGAAACTTGTCGTCGGCTAAACGGAAATGAGTACGTCCCTGTTTATCCTTCAGAAATGTATACGAAGCTGTATGTATTTCTCTGGATGTTTGTACTCTACTACTGTAGAATTCAATCGACAGAAAATATACATATTTGTTCATGATTTTATCAAATTAACTTAATAATAATGTGATGACATATGAAATTGGAATCTTTATAATAATAAGAGTAAGTAGAATATCCTAATGTCTATTCGTATATCGTTCATAAATCATTACAAATTATGCAACGAGGCATCACAACGAAATTAGTATGCTTATGTTTCGATCATTAGATACTTTCACCACAACACAGGGATGCACTTAGGGCTATCTAGTAATCTATAAACTAATTTCTAGGTGTTTGCTTTTAAAGCACGGGTAGCAGATTAAAAAGTACTGCTATTACTTTTATAATTAGCAGGTTTTAACGAAAAATAAAAATTGAATTACTGTTTAGGTTAATAAAACATTGACAAGTATCGCTGCCTATGTTATTAAACTCATGTTAAGAGTTAGACGTTAATTAAAAGTAGGACTTCTTATTTAATCAACGTAGCTAAATGCTTACATAAGATGAAAGGTTAAGTCTATTAGTGAAGGTGGTACAAAAACTACATTATCGTTGTGAAATCTGATACCTAATATTAAATGCCCTTTAATTTTTTTATATTTTACGTAATTTATCTTAACATAACAAATATACCAAATAAACTATTAATAATTTTTTCTTTGAAATCTGACCCTGTAGTAACATCGAAATTGACGCTTCGGTTATAAACCAGCCAATTTGAGATAAATACCTTATCAAACCCGAAAACAGTAATCAGGTATCATCTCAAACTATCCGCTTGTTATTTTTTTCTCGTAATGGTGTCTATCAAATACGTCACTGCTGGATATCGATTGATTTATTTAACGACTTTTATCAATCAAAAATGTACTTTGTTCTGCTCAGAGCAAGGCTAAATTTTAGTTGCTGTTTTATGATGAGACGATTTAGTGAAGGTTCATAAGTTTGATATATGAGATCAATAGTACCGTGAAAGCCGATCCGATTTCATTTATGGTTCGAGCACTTGGATGGGCGATTGATCAAAATACATTAAGAAGTCTAAATAGGAAATAATGGTTGAAAATCGATTATTTTTGGAACTTTACTAATGAAATGATGAAAAGCCTAAGGTCGACTGGTAGAAAATGCCTATGGCATTAAGTCCACCTTTGTCACTTATAATGGGCATAAAGTATTAATAAAAAAAAAATAAAAAAAAACGAAATATAAAGTCGTTTATAAATGTCCTAGCTTTTGCCCAGGGCTCCGCCCGCTTGTGTGTTGATTATCGCGGGAAAGAGTAAGTAGATATGTCTTTTCTCAAAAAATAAAGTGTTTAATTGAACAATTTAAGAATTCCATTGATATCGGTGCAGTGGTTTAACCGTGAAAGCGTAACAGATAGACAGACAGAGATACCTTCTCATTTATAACATTAAGTATAAAAGTATTGATAATATAGATGCGATAACTAGCTTTGTTGAGCCACTGCAATACAACTTTTGAACTTGAGTCACACAATATTTTTACGCTTTCGTGGTAAATGTTAATATCCAGGCAAGCTCGACCGGGGCGGTACTACCCTCGCACAGAAAATCAACGGAAAATGACAGCGTTCGTGCTGTCGTGTTTCGTTGGTGAGTGCGAGACCGGAGGCCCAATGATGCAGATGCATCACTAGCCCGCCATGGTGTGGGTCACCATGCCACATTGTTGCATTGTCTGCATTCTGACATTTTGACTGCCTCGTTGGTCTCGCGGTTGGCGTGTGCCACTGCTGATCATGAGGTCTCGGGTTCGATTCCCGGGTCGGACCAAATGTTTGTATGATCTACAAATATTTGTTTCGGAGTTTGGGTGTTTTCTATGTATAATATGTATGTATTTACAAAAAAAAGTATAATGTATTTGTATCAGTTGTCTAGTACCCATAACACAAGCTCTGCTTAGCTTGGGACTAGATGGCGTTGTGTGTTAGATGTCTAAAAAATATTTATTATTTTATTTATTTATTTATTCGCAGTATGGTGACCAATACTAGGTACAGTAGAGTCATTTTGGCAGGGCATAACATAAAAAAAATGTAAATATCCGAAGCATCGAAAAACTTTAAAATAAACTTTTTTACATTTTCATTATTTCAATAAAAAATACTGCTAGTTACAATGAAACTCCCCAACATCACATACAAATTTCACGTTAAAAAAGCATGCCCCAATTGCTCCCATTATATACATGAATATACTTAACTCCTATACATTCGTTTAAAAGTCACGTGTAGTTATAGGCCGGGGTAGAGTCCGGTCGGTTCCGGTGTCCACTTCCTTGTCAGGACTCATTGGCATTACTTAACTCACTATTGATTTATTGAGTAATCAAGTACATATCATGTGAAACATAATATATGCGTCATACATTTATATATTACTACAAGTGGCCCGGTACATGCTTCGCTACGTATAAAGTGAAATTACAAAAAATGTGATAAATGAGGAACCGCTTGACCGATTTTGTGCAAACTTCACATAAACCATCTACTAAATAGTCCAAACAAAGCCTAAACATTTGGTTTGGATAGGTGAGCCCGTTCTTGAGTTATAAAATTACAACGAAAAGTGGCATTGATTTTTATATATATTGATAATATATTAACCTAAAACAGCGTTATCTACACAATCAAAACAATATTTTACATGAGTTTAAATATAAGGCAAAAATCCGACTTCAATTCACATATAATAAAATATTATACTGTTCTAAAGATTGAAATGAGGTTGATCTTAGCATTAACAAGTTTGGAACATGATGCAAAAAAGAATTGTCGACTAGAAATGAGAAAGACGGCTAACGGTTATAGTGTCCGACCTCAAAACTATATATTTTTTTTACTGGACAGCCTGCCAAAGTGACTCTGCTTAGCCATATGGAAAACTTGTGTAGAATCAAACAGTGGGTGCCACCATACTAAGTGCGAATGCAGACAATGCAGAATGGCGTTTCACACTATGGCGGCCTAGTGAGATGCTTTTTCGCGTCCCGCTTAATGGACCGGGAATAATGGTAGGAGGAAACACGTGGGCTGGTAGTGAGTTCCAGTTTTTGATTGCTCGGCACAGAAATAAAGTACCGAACCAATTAGTTCGAGAGCGTATTTCTCCGATTCTGAGACGGTTACTTCCAAGGTCAGCACGTGTTGTCTTGATAGATCTCAATATAGAATAAGACTTATCTTTCGTACTGGTGTTCCTTTACGCAGAAGCATTTACCATCACATATACATATCTTCTGCTTACGAAGTTTGTATTTTTAAAAATGTCAGTGGAAAATCACAACAAAGAAAAAAAACTTAATGCCAACGGCTACAAATGTTGACTTTATCATTTATCATAATTAAAAATAAAATATAATTAGACTTTAAGATGCAGGAAATAAGAACCAAATGTCAACAAAAAAAACTGTCATGTTTTAAATTCATTTTTCATTTCAAGACAATTTTTGGACAATTCTTAAAAAAAAAATATTGTCTTTGGAATTAAAAGAAAGATAAACAAATACAAGGAAAGAAAACATACAGTGGAACATAGAACCCCCTTTTTTGAAGTCGGTTAAAAATGACAACATTTGTCTCATCAGCTGTTTAATAATCTTTTCAAAATAAAAACAAACTATGATCGATCAATACAATACATTTCACGGTTTGTCTGCTGTTATTTGATTTTGATGGCATTAATAAAACATCAACGAACGTCACTATGATGCAAGAGCCGGCAGACGTCCAGACAGCTAATCCCTCACTGACAAATCAACCGCTGGCCGACTCCAAATCTGATTAATTAATCATTCGGGATGGTTCAAAATATTAGAAAAAAAGTTGTTTGTTTGCATACAGCGCATGAGAAATATTTGAACTATTTTTTTTGTGATGAGAAAGTTGATTTGAACGCTTTTTTTGCTAACTACGACGAAAGTAAAACTTTGCGATGAAAAATATTGGATTTTCATAAGACGCACTTTCAAGAAATTCAAAGTAATTGTTACGTTACCCGATTACCAAAACAAAAATAGTTTGGTAAACATAGTGCTCTTCTGTATATCGTAAAAGAGATTCTCAATTCAGAAATCTGTCCGAACTGGGGTAGCGCGTAATTTAAACATTTGAAAGTGCCTTAAAAAGATCAGGACACTATTTTTTTGTGCAATAAATGTTACCAATTTATTTACGGTTGAAGAGCAAACAGTCGTATAGTTGACAGTTTAAAATATTTCCTTTTCAAGAGTGAACTGTATCCTGAGAATCTAGCAGTCTTGAAGATTTCCAGGACTGTTAAATTTAAGTTTCATACTCTTTTCTTTTGTTTACATTTTCGGAATTAAATGGCATACGTCAGTTATGTCACAAGTAATTTACAGATACAATTAGTTACACTCACTGTTACGTAGTATCTACTAAGAGAGTATCTACCTTTCACCTTTTGTTCACTGCTGACAGTGTTCACTTTTAGTTAATGGTTTTATGTGAGAGACGCATGTATTTTGACTTTATCAAATGTCAAATCATCGAGCGTACTCAGTACGAACGTATGTGTATCTATGACTGGGACTAACTTTAATTTTCTAGAACCTGATGTCGCAAAAATATTGAAAATTACAATGAAAACTCTTTAATAATCTTTTTTTAAACAAAAAAAAGTTTCTTTAAAAGCAAATTCCTTTGTCATCATCCAATCACTACTGAATCTAGACCTTTCCCATTGCACGCCACTCTGATCCATTTTGGGATTCTCGCATCCAGCTCCTGCCAACCATCTTACGCAAATCGTCACTTCACCTTGCCTGTGGGCGTCCTACACTATGTTCGCCGAGACGCAGTCTCCATTCTCCCCAATTTCTTTGTAAATATTTGAAAAGTTTCGCCAACACCATCAATTCTAAGGAAAAGTACTTAGTGTTTTTAGTTTTCTTATGAGGCCGTGTTGACTCCGGTTGATAATATGAGCGAAGGCGGTCTCACGGTGACATATTTCAATCTCTGGATACTTTGGTTAAACTACAACATAAAAATACAATAACTTTCTTTAAAGGATAAAAGTTTCGACATGAAATTAGCCACGATCGTGACACGGTGGGCACGTTTTGGAACATCTTGGTAAAAAAATGAAAAATTGTGTCGTGACAAACAGAGACATTTGTCATTTTTGAAATCATTTGTTAGAAATTCGTCTCAGGTATATTGGAATGAATTAGAACTATATGTATCTGATACAAGCTATATTGTAGGTATAGTCCATTGAATTGAATTTTATTTTCTATAAATTCACCCGATATGTATTAAGATGTTCATTTTATTTAGAGTCAGATTTTCCTTTACGATCGGTCACCTATCTGAGACCAGCACTGGTTATAAATATACATAATATAGGGACTATTAAAAAACTATAAATATATGAAGATATTAAGGTAACTGCAAGTTTTAGTTCTGTGACTAAAGTTGGTCAAAGGATCGGAATCGCGGTTGATATTTAATCGGTTTGAAATTATTTAACTAACCTAACAAAATAAAATTTCTTAAATTAACTAAGTTACTATTAACTAACATAAACGAAACTAATACTTGATGTAAAAACTATAACCTGACTAAATAAAATTGACAAGTGTCCTCTAAACAAACACCTGAAGATTAAAAAAAACAGTTATATAATATTGTATTATGTGAGAATATAATGGCATAAGCAACAACCCTAAAAATCGACATAATTTAATAAATAAAACTTTTATTTGATAATATCGATTATACTCATATTTTATCTAAACTTTTACTAATAACAATTCGTCAAAGTTTAGAAACACACTTCGTCCACGTAATTATCAAAATATCTACACACACATTGACCAAAAAGTAATTATCTCTTAGTGTTTTTGGATTTTCTTGTATTGTATACTTTATACTTACATCAATAAGGTACATAATAATAAACTTACACCGTCACGGTTTCTGCATCCATACTACACGACTATAACGTTTAAGAATGAATTTCTCCTCTTTTCTCCCACTTTCCAAGTTGAATAACCGAATGTTAGCGCATCTTATGATTCTGTGTACATAAATATTTATGAAGATATTATTGGATGTATATAATGACAGAATTATGTCAGATTTCACTGACATACAATGTTAGGCATTTTACTCTGTATTATTATTTTTAAGCTTGAATCAGTTATAAATTAAACCAACATGTATCGATAACGAGATCATAAAAAATTATACTAACTAACTGATTTTTTTACAGTTGCGTAGTTAATATTTATGTAAGTTAACAGCCACATTGTCCTACAAATTGCGTGGTACGTTATTCCGGTCCTACGCTCAAAAGTTTTTTGTCCCTGCTACCCCTGTTAGCTACCACAATCGAACATATGTGTAAGGTGGGCCCCTCATCCAGATGAAGCCAGTCACGAAAAATTAGCTTGATAGTAATAACTTGTAAAATTTGTTCTAGGGATCCCGGACTGGTAAGTGGCAACGGGGAATTAAAAACATACATATGTGTATGGTCAATAGGCGTGTATTATACCGCTAAATTTGTTTTAGTGAGCTTTTTGTACACAAATATAAAGTTTAAAATTAAATATTTCGAATATTGTTCGATCAATCGTTCGTCTTCTTCTCAATAGACTTACTCATCGTCATAAGTCTTTTAGAAGATGATAGGTACGTAATGGACATATTTTATGTTCGACATTATATTTTACTACTAATGTACTATCGACAAACTTGAATCATGACCCACTTTGCCAATAAATCGTTTGAAACCGTGACAACAACAAAGATTTCCCTCTTCACAGAGCAGACCGCACTTAGGATGTTTTAAATATTAAGCAAGCTATGTCAGAGATCTATGCAATTTTACCTTTATTATCACTGCAGTAAATAATATATTAGATAAAATAGTAATATGCATGTTTTGAATCTATACTTTTTGGGATTAACTATAATTCAGAACAAATTAATGCTTTTTTGTATACTGTTACAGATAATTATATCTGTGTAATTAAATGGCAGATAACAAGATCGTTACCATGGAAATGCATATTTACGTAAATATCGACTTAATTGTACTTGAATGTCTGTAACAATAAGCTTATGGTGGGTCATGGGTCAAATTTGTGGGTAGTACGCTACATTGGTAACAAAAAACATAATGTCGAACTGATGGCAACTGATGGTATTACATAAATAAAAAAAAGTAGAATTAGACCAAAATGGTCGATGAAAACTTAAGCTAGCTTAAAGAAGAAGGAATTCTCTAAAACTAGTAGAATATCACAAAACTTCGAAGCTAAGATATTAGCATTATTTTTTATCACATTTGTATTTGTAAGAAATAAAGTAGGAGTTTATAACGTGAACTAAAAAGATCCTACATTGACTAGGCCAAGGTGTCTAGATTCCTTCACATATCCAACCACAATATAACCTTAAGATCTAGAACGGCTAAATATAGCCTCACACAAGCATCACTTACAATCACTTTTCATTTATATAGACATAAAGTGTATAAAACAAAGAGTTATATTTTAGAAACTATTTCTAAATGGCATCTTCTAAATAAAAAAAAAGTAGTTTAATGTTTTTTATACAGGTAAACATTGACAGACTGTTGTGTCTGCCTAATATAGACGGACTATTCGTTAAAGTTTTGGTACTTCTTTTAAATTAAAAGTGTTTTTGTTTAGAGTAAAAAAAAGAGATGGCGTCACTAGTCTAAGAAACAAATTAAAACGCTCAAACTAATTTATCATTTATTTTAGTCCAAGTACGACCACTTAATTTTATAGATCTGAGTTTATAATTATTATAATGCACATATTTCACCACGCTCATGGACGGAAGTATTTAATCTTATAAAATGAAACCGGATATAGTGTTACGACAACCTGACTTACATTTAAAATGTTACAAAATTTGAATTTCTGTGTCATATATTAAACCACGCGTCACGTACCTTAGATGTTTAGTGGTACCTTTTTCACACTTGCTTTTCACTAGTTTCTCCGCGTTTAGTTTCGCCCATAAGTACTTAGCCACAGCTTTTGGCTAAACGAAATACGAATTGGGTAATTTGTCTCATGTACTTTTATAAACGTCAACGAGCATAACTTTAAATGAGTTATACATAGCCTTAAAAAATATTTACCTGTTTGAGATTATTTTTTACTAGTGGTGTATAATCTATATTATTGTAAAGTTTCATCCAAATCCGTTCAGTAGTTTTTGCGTGAAATGTAACAAACATCCTTCCACCATCCATACTTACAAACTTTCGCGTTTATAATATTAGTGTAGAAGTATAGATTATAACTGATGCTTCAAATAACACGAATTTACACATACAGCAAAACGTAGGTAAGGTATAAACATTATGTTTTGTTTTTGCTATTTTTTTTTATAAATACTAATAAAATTTAATTACAAGAAGTAAAAAATAAATAAAACGTGTAAGTACTAATATTTAAACATAATATCATTAAAATACCCAACAGTCTGTAAATACGATTACTAGCGAAACCGAAGGCCATTGCAAAGGTCGTCAGGTGTTGCCAAAATAAGAATAAACGAGTTCGTAAAATGTCAACGAATAAAACCTTACCTATCTGCACCGACCTGTGTCACCTAGCAACAAAAGCATTTTGAAATTAAGAACTGACATTTTATGTCCTAAAGATAGTCTGGTTGACGGAATCGAATTTCGAATTTAATTCACATTCTTTTTATTTTACTCTAGTCACTGTTGGCCAGTGTAACTTGAACCATGTTCGTAATAAATGATGTACCTTGTTTATGACAGACGGACTCCACACGGGTATCTAGCTGATCTAGTCGTTTTTCTTAATTTTTCAATTCGTTATACGCATTGTTTAGTTATTTTTTCTTTCAGCACCCTATGTATCCGTAACTTTCAGTATTAAAAATTTTATTGCGTTGCTTAAAAATGCAGCAAAAATTGTTTTCACGTAAAAAGTACAAATGCAGCGCGGGAATAATTAAAAAATAAAGCCCAAAAAAAAACACAATGGCACAATTTAATGCCAGAAACAAAAAAAAACAATAATTATTTTAAAACTTTCTACTGTCGTTGTTGTATAATCTTTAGGGTTTAGCTCCATAGGCAAATTACTTATTTATTCAGCTTATAATTTAATATATAATTCGTTATTAGTATTCTATTGTCAAAAGTGGTCAAAGGATGTGTGACCTTTGATTATAGGCATAAATACATATTAATATAACGCCTCGCCTCGTTAATGTGGAAAAATAAACATAAGATCCACTCGAGTATTAAGAAATCGTGGTTCTCTTAGTTGCTTCGGACTATATCAAATACATATATATATTTTAACACTTAAGAGTTCTTAAATGGAATCATTGTGACAAATATTTGTGAATAATCATGGTAATTACGTGTATATTTCGGGGATACCCGACTAGTTATGACCTTGACTGGGTACCTTTCCACCTGCTATCGACCGTTGTAGTCCGCTTCACCCCTTAACAGAGGTCCCTGTGACTTAATCGATTTTATATATGAATACTAGTAACAACATCTTTTATTCAAATACTGTCAATTGTAAGAGTATACAGCCTTAACTATTAAAAGCTTTTTATACGAAGTGAAATGAATTTCGGCTCAAATCCTATTAGATAAGTCCAGGTGTTAGTGAACACCATGAGCTTTTCTAGACGACGCAAGAATTATAGCTCGTCGCTGTTGCGGGTTTTTCGTTAAGTGCGAGTAGTCCTATTTAATTTTTAATTTGTCATAAAGGTGTGACATAATAGATATTCCGGAATACTTATTACAAACTAGAGAATAGTTAGTTTATAATAAGTATTCCGGAGAATCTATTTTAACTTGGAATCGCCCGTTCATCTAATAGTACTTTTTAAAATATGCAATCAAATTATACAACCAGCTGCAATATAATTAACGAACGCCCATATTCCAACTTCATTTGACGAGAATGTGGTTTGTGGCCTTCTAACCAAACATACATAAGAATGTAATTGAAATTGTATTACATTCCTGGTTTTAATACAAATAAGCAACTGACTGGTTCCTTTACTTAATGTCTCCGCCGAAGTGTAATACTAGTTTGAAATGAATAATTTAAACTTTCAAAGGCAATCACTTTCTTCGTAATAATGTTACAACCGGTTACAACTCAAGCTTTAATTACATATTTCAATAATTACAAACCGATAATATAAGGTATCTATATTTCGGTGTCTGTTTCTAATTAATTCTGATTGAGTGTCTTATATTGTTATTAGGTTACAAATGTTTACCATGCTAATTATACGCATTATATACGTTTATCTGTGGCCTCTGCTATAAGTCTTTTGATCTCTACTAAACCGTGTTAATTTATTATAAAATATAATTTAAAAAATCGGATTAACAATAGGATTTATTTGATTTCACAGAAAGGACTTTCTAATAGTCCACTGCTGGACATAATCCTCTCCTTTAACAGGGGATTTTGGCCTATAATACGCCGGCAAGACGGTTTCATGTAGGGTTGGTTCCAAGTTTTCCTTCTTTTTTCAGTAGTTTGAGTAGTTTGATCCTAGAGTTGGCTCTTACGACACCCGTGGAATAATAGGGGTGGTGACAGTTTGTGTTCTTAATCTGTCACCACACGAACAATCCTTAATAGATTTAGTCTTGTGATTTGTGATCATGATAAGTAAATCCGTTCTGTGTTATTTTCAACTTTAAACTTACAGATTTAAAGTTTTAAATAACACAGAAATGGCAACCAACCCTCTTATTTATAAAAAAATCTTTGTGTACAAGGGTGTTAGTTTTAAATAAAGTAGCTCTAATTATTACACACTATACTCTTTGCGCTGTAGCATGGTGCGTGACAGTTTCAGTAACATTTCGTTTCACTCTTGAAAGTTGCCGCGAATTACAAATTATGACTTAGTATTTCAGCTGTATCACATTTGCAATATATTAAATTATTAATAACAGTAGTAAATTAAATTAAACCAACCAGAATGTTCTAGTCTACAAATAAATGCCGCACCATGCTACAGCGCAAATAGTATAGTTATTTCTAATACCATAAACTACTTTAGATATTTTTAGATAAGTTCTTTATATATAGTTTTATATTACAAAACCCTAATCCATGTATTTCTACATGCCTATCAGTTTTCACTTTTATTAGTAGGGCTGTTACCAATAACTTAAAATTCTATTATGAAAGGAACATTTTAAATAAAGAACGACTTAACTATTGGTCGATTATTTTAATTGGTAACACGTTCTCTAACTAGAACTTGATGGCGGCTCTTACAAAATAGAACAGCTCATCTTTTCCAACAACTTTTTAATAATTATAAAGGGCAATGAGACAAAAGAACAAGATTATAACCTCGTAAATGGTAATCGAATCGTAAAATGTTCAACAAATTCTTATGTCCATTCAACATTCACGTGATAGAATAATGTTATACTAAGTATGCAAATTGTTCCTTGAAACGAATAAATTTCGGATGTTTGCTCGACATTCTCGTTCATTGGTTGATTACTTTTAGTAATTCACCTCGTATCAATGTTTGGTGGGATTGTAAATGGTGTCAACATGCTGTACTGTACTGTACTGTCATATTATCAACGAGAAGACATGTCATTGTATTAGGCAGTTTAGAATTTCATAAATTTAATACTTTGTGACGTCATACTGCAGTATAGAGAGAGTAAATTACCTATGGAGAATTGTACTGTGTGTAAGTGTAAGTGTACTGTTAAACAAACTTTTGGACCTATTCCCATTTTTTTTTAATATTGGCCTTATAGTTTTTTTTTCAAGTAGCGAAACTCTAAATTTTAAAATTAGAAAATGAACGATGAGGTTTTTTTGTATGAAACTAATATTGATAAGACCGGGCGTGGAGAGTCAGCTGCTTAAATAACAATTTTTATAACATTAGTAGTGTAGGCTTTCATTTGAAATATACAATAATGTTTAAATCGAAGGCTGGTCGCTTGTCATATTAATACTCGTTTCTAAGATCCGGTTGCTAATTTGAAAATAAAATATTTTATGTTTCGGAATCTTGCGATTTATGGTATTATGTCATTTTTTAGATACCTTATTAACATTGTTATATTGAAAACCTCAAAATCGTATATTATTAATGTAAGTATAATGCGATCTCGTTTTACTTTATCATAATAATAAATGAGATATTTAAAAAAGACTGTAAAGTTATCTTTGAGATTTCTATTTATTACCCGACTACGGCAAAGCCAAAGGAGGGTTATGATTTTGACAGGCTATGTATGTATGTATGTTCATTTGTTTAAATACTTATTAGAACTGGACAAATGAGGTATCGTTAGAAGCGTCTTGATCGTCCGCTGGTTATAAGCTATATAACGTATCACTGAATCTAATGTGGCGCACTCTAGCCGACGTAAAGTACTGTATTAAATAATACATTTGAGATCAATATGCCGTGTTTGGTATCGTTGGAAAGGGCGTTACTTGTACATTTCAAAAATATATATATTATTAGGATTTTGTCCGTATTTATTCCTATTTAATACCTATTTAATAATAATATTAATTTCTTTACAAAGTATAATTAAATAGGTATATTTAATTATACTTTGTAAAGAAATTAATATTACAGAGGCACCAAAACATTTTAAATTAAAAATATAAAAAAAAAAAGTAAAAACTAAAACCCAACTACGCCAAAAAACGACGCTGAAAAAGTATAAATAAATAATAAATATTTCGGACATTTTCAAAAGCCCTAGTCACACGTTACGTAGAAAGGTATCGTAACACATTAACAACGCGTGACTACGGCTTTTGAAACTTGTTTCATACTTTTTCAGCGTCATTTTTTATCGTAGTTGGGTTTTAGTTTTTACTTTTTTTTTGGAGTATAATGTTAATTATTTAAGGTGAAAGATTGTTTGTTACTTAGTAGTAAAACCTTTGCTTCTATGACATATTATCGCTACTTCAGTCACCGAATTGTTGACTGAAGTCTACACTGACCGAAAAAAATATACGATGTTCCTCTTCTTTTGATTTTAAGTATTTAGAGTCTTTAAATATTCGTCGTGATGAAATTAATAATAGATAGGTAATCAGTATACATAGTAACAATTAAATTGAGACACTCCTCCTTTTGGAAGTCCGTTAAAAATTAAAAAAAATGTGGATGAGATGAAATGGGGACCGTCTTTCGGAAAAACAAAAAACGATCTCCATACGATGTTGTAACAGGTCAAATCGTTTGTCACTTTTCATTGTCGCTATATTAGGTAAAACTACTCAATAGCAAGGATAATCAAATAATATTTACTTGCATACACATGTTCAAGTTCATTTCCGTGGCATACGATTTATTTCCTCTCGATATTTACAGTTACTCGTGTTGCAAAATGAAACCTTGTACATTCAATAACTCAAATTCAATTATTATTTAGGTATGAGTTTACATAATTTAACATCATATAATTATATAAAAAGTAAACAAAAATATATTAACTTCAATTTGACATTAAAGAATTTTCTGACTTCATCTAACTGAAGTCTGAAACATTTGTTGTAGGTATAAAATTAATAAAAATAATATAAAATAACATAAAATAAATATAACTGTAGAGAATAAAATTTTCGAAACATGGATGCAACAAACAATTAAAGATTCAATGGGGTTCAAACTCAACAGGTTTTATATAATTTTAAATATGTGTACCCTGGAGCTGTGAGCAACGAACTCATAGATAATAATAATTCTTTATTTGTGAAATCTTCCATTTTTAGGCTATAAACATTTTCTTATATACTATTAACTACTTGTAACGTTAATCTCCGTTGTGACCATTAGCTCTCATGCTAACATTAAACTTGTGTCATGAATGCCAGAGTTCCCTTTGTTGCCACAAAAATGCAATATTTAATGGAAAAGTGCTTTTAAGAAGATATTTTGATAAATACAACATTGGATTACATTGAATGTATAAAACTATCAGCATTCATTTCTTTATTACGTCATATACAAAATATTTTTTCAGAAGGGTATTATCATAAACTATCATTGTAATATTAATTATTACGCTAGGTATAATTTTATTGAACATATTCAAGTCTGTTTCACAATATGATTCCATTTTAAAAAAAACCCTGTTCCTACATACACATGTAATGGAGAGAAAAATATTTTAATTAAATTGAACACTTGAACGTTAAACAAGTAGCAGTACCTAAAGCTATTAATAGACCACGATTTATATACACACAGTTAACAATATGACATGAGTGTAAGGTAGCGTTATGAATTTATAATTTCAACTTCATTGCGTAACTGGTCCCGTGTGCGACCATGGGGTCAACACTTCAATTTTCGGGTCAAGTAAACACTTACATTTTAGCATCACTAGTGATGTTTTGGTCCCATGATTGGTCCGACCAATTGACTGGCCTATAGGTCTAGTGGTTTTTGACCCTGACTGTTAAACCGAAGTTCGTGGATCGTTGATTCCCTTCCAGGGCAAATAGTCGTAAAGTGAACACGACTAACTGTTCTGTTTTCTTGGGACTAATTTATCTATCTATTTACGCATTAGAAATACATAATTATGTATATCAGTAGTCTTTTATCAATAGTTGGACTCTACCTAACATAGGATCAGACTGCCATATGTTAGATTTGTGATGTTACTTTTATAGAGTGTTACAAGATTATTAAACAGAACACTGATTCGGCCCGCACTGCTCATATATCTTTCTTTCTTGAAAAAGACAACTCCCGCATTAGGAATATACATCCTGTGTCGCGGGGGACTTTACATACATACATGAAACGGACACAAAGAACACTCAGACTCTATACAACAATTTGTGGATCACACAAAGTATTGTTCCGTGTGGGATTTGAATCCACAACACTTGGCGCAGTAGAAAGCGGCGTGGCGACCGCTTGGACCACTAGGCCAACCGATTTTAGGATTTAATTTTGCCAAAAGATAGTTAATATCTGTGTCTTAAATAATAATATCTAGATACTCTTCGTGATCTGATGCTGACGTAAGGCGTGGTCTTTTATTATCTCCTAGGTCTCATTCCATTTGAATATCACGTCTTCATGCCATTGACATTTCTTTGTAGACATTTTTATTTTCTGTATCAACCGGATTTCACTTTTTGACTCCCAAAACGGGTTTATAATAATTACAAGTTTTAACAAAAAAAACCGACCTAAATAGGACCATTCGGGATGCACCAGCTTTCAAATAAAAAAAGAATCATCAAAATCGGTTCACCCAGTCCAAAGTTATGAGGTAACAAACATAGAAAAAAAAAAAAAAATATAGTCGAATTGAGAACCTCCTCCTTTTTGAAGTCGGTTGAAAGGCAGTAAAATATTTTGATGACCTTTAAAAAGAGTCATGAATTAAAAATATTGTTGTTGAATAAGCTAGGAAAAAAAAAAAAAGATATCAAATGCATTTTGCCAATTGTATCCAATTCTTATAGTTTCGTTTAGACTTTACTACTATTTTTAACATCAACAAGTCCAAATTATTAAAAATAAAAAACCCGACTGCGTCAATATTTAACAATAAAAACATATAAGTTTTATATATATTCGTAATCACCGTAAAAAAGTCTTTATTTTGATACCACACTCGATGTATTTTGACAACATTTTTTTTATATTACTTTTTGGCGCCAAAAATCTTTATTTTTTATTAATTTTGATGTACCCAGTGTCTCTCTCACGACTAAGACGAATCTATTGACACCACTCACATAAAAATACGACAAGCAGTTTAGGCTCTAGGGCCTGCCAACGAAATATACATACATACATACATACACTCGAAAAACATAACCCTCCTTTCGCAGTCGGGAAAAAAAGGAGGTGGTTGTCAATTCGACTGTATTTTTTTTATGTTTTACCTCATAGCTTTTGACTGGGTGAACCAATTTTGATGTTTTTTTTTTATTTGAAAGCTGGTGATTTCCCGTGTGGTCCCATTTCAATTTGGTCCAGATTGAAGTCGGTTTTTCTGTTAAAATTTGTGATTATTGAAATATGTATTTATATGCAATACAAATGTCTCCACTAGCTTGATTTAGAAGTTAACCTTCGAATTTCACATCAGTTATTTAGGAAATACTAGCTTTTTCCCGCGTTTTAGCGTGTATGTGTCGGTTATTGCGACAAAAAGTAGCCCATGTTCTTTCCCAAGGTTCAATCTATTTCTATACCGAAATTCATGCAAATCGGTTCAGCGGTTTAGACGGAGACGGAGCTACTTTCGAATTTTTTATTATTATATTATAGATAAAGGTAGTAGTGAGTGAAGTGCTCACCATAATCAAACAATATAAGCTCAATAAGTAGTCGTCTGTATATGGCGACATCAATTACCAGTCAAGCACGTTTGACATTTCAGTGATATTCCATTACTAAGAAAATGTCACTGTTGCGTAGATACTCAGAGCATTAAACACAATATACCTAGACCGTGACACATTTGTACCGTGGAGAGCCACGCTTCGGCATGAATGGGCCGGCTCGACCGGAGTGATACCACGGCCTCACAGAAAACCGGTGTGAAATAGCGCTTGCGCTGTGTTTCACCGAGTGAGTGAGGATACCGGAGGCCCATACCCCCAACCCCCCTCCCCCTTCCCATCTCTCAAAAGCCCGCAACGTACATGTGACGCCTCTGGTGTTGCGTGTGTCCATGGGCGACGGTAATCGCTTACCATCAGGCGATACGTCTGCTCGTTTGCCTACCTACTCCATAAAAAAAGGCTAATTTAGGTGTGATACTTTGTTGTTTAGTTACTAATACTAGCTGAGATTTCTTCTCCACACCTTAAAAGACAGAGAAATGCTCACCTTAATCAGTACAATATTAGCTTGTTTTAGTACCTAAGCATTTTGTATAAGGTGATTTCAATTTCGAACTGACATTTAGAAGATGCCATAACATTCCATTACCATCGAAATGTCATCAGTCATATGGATATTCATTGAACATTATACGAGCTAGTTTTAGGTGCGGTATTTTGTTAAATCACTTCAGTTCTCAGAGGAGATTCTGCATTTAATGACATTACGGTATTCAATCGCAATATCTGACATTTAAAAGATATTCCATGAACACCTAGACACAGTCAATGTTTACACAACACATGATGAATATTTTAATATGACGTTGATTGCGCTTTCAACGCTCGGCCATCGTCGGCAGATGTCGTCAGTGAGCGGTTTCGCAAGCGGCGGCGCGTGCGACGCTAATAGTAATGGCGAAAGCAAACAGGTGCTTTGTGTGTCTTATTCATTTATATTGAGACGCTAGTTCTTTTGACGGTAAAAGATTCTATTGAGAAGGCTTAAGTTTGTCTCTTATTTAGCGCGTCGTGTCAAATGACAAGGTTCTTGTAGAAACTAAAAGTGTATAGAATATTTTTATATGACCGTGTTGGCAATTGTGTTTCAAGTCGGTACTTAACGAAGGATTGTATTGTCGAACATTAGAGCAACGTTCAAGGATTTGTGGTAGGACAATATGTTAATAAAGATCATTTACTTTGATCTGAAGTAGGTCAGCCGTCACTAGCTGTTGTTGTAATGTAAAATTGTAATTATTAGTCGTTAGAGACTAAACATTACTACTGTGTACATTACATCTATCTGTGTGGTGACGATTTAAGAGAATACGGTGTTTCAATACCCCTATTCTTTCTATGGATGTAGTAAGAGGCGACTAAAGAAGTAAACTAACTACTTTAATTTCTTATCTATATACTAGTTGCAAAGCTGAAGAGTTTGTTTGTTTGTTGGTGTGAACGCGCTAATCTCAGAAACCGCTGGTCCGTTTTGAAAAATTCTTTCAGTGTTGGATATTACATTTATAGAGGAAGGCTATAGGTTATATATCATCACGCGAATGTTACAAAAACGGGGGGAAATTAATACGCTACGGGCAATAAGAGACGTAAACGAGGTTGCGTGGGTCAACTAGTGGATACATAGCAGAAAATTATCATTAAAGAATTTGCTGTATTTAGTGTCCATTTACATTTAATATTGCAACGTATAAGTGTTACCAAAACTAAAAAACTTCTCTATAATATTATTTATTACTATTATTATCATAGTGATTCTAAAAGTAAATAGAATTTATGTTAAAGTTGTCCAGCAGAGATTTTTTTAATAATTAAACCGCCCTTTTGTACCTAATCCTAATAAAAAAAAACAAATGGAAAAAAAATCTAACTTTAACTTTCGACACAATTTTAAAATTGCCATAATCAGTTATAATTAGAGTCAGATTTAAAGCTAATAAAGCCTGATTGATAGACACGTAGGTCCTATGCAAAACTTTAAAATAACTTTAATATTACAATAATTAAACTCTTACCTGTTCGGTGTTAGTCAGTAGTTTCTCTTTTGTTTTAATTATTAAAAAAAATATTGTAATATTAAATTTATCGAAACTTATTATTTTAATTAAAAGTCTGTATCACCAACTCTTCTATAATAAAGCAGTGAATCATTCCAAATATTTAATTACGTGTGTTTCAGATTCCTAAATTTAATTATTATTTAATATTCACGATGTCTACAAGGTTAGTATCGCAGCGTGACAACCCTTGTGTTGCAAACGACCTTAGGCTACATTGAACGCTTGCCATTAGGAAGACATGAATATTCACGTAACTATCCCTACTAACATTATAAATATGTAAGTAGCTCTGTCTGTCTGTTACGTTTTCATCGCTAAACTACTAAATCAACTTAGATGAAATTTACTTTTTTTTTTTTTATGATATAGGGGGCAAACGAGCAGACGTATCGCCTGATGGTAAGCGATTACCGCCGCCCATGGACACCCGCAACACCAGAGGCATCACAAGTGCGTTGCCGGCCTTTTAAGAAGGAGTACGCTCTTTTCTTGAAGGTTTGAAGGTCGTATTGGTATACTATGTAAATACGTACTTTGATTGATGAAGAAGACCGCGATATCTGACATACAAGCATTCGGAACCTGGAGCAAAAGCTGGTGGGTATAAACTCTCAAGATTTTATGCTTTTTAGCTAATTAGTATAATGGCGCACAGGTACATTTTAGATATAATTCTCAATTAATGTAGAAAAATGCCATAATTATTGTACCTAGAGTCGGGGCTAGATTCGTCAAAGATAAATTTAACTACTGAAGCTAGACTAAGGTCAAATGATAAGCTAATATCTCAATTATAACATGCAAGTCTATCAATTGCCAGTATTCCATATAGAACATTGTAAATTCAACCTAAAATACCCTTTAAGTAGACAGTACACTTTGGTATAAAAATTCGATGATGTTTATGGTTGAATTTTATTTAATTAATAAAAAATTCAGTAATTGGATTTAGAAAATTGAGTTTTAGCAGTTCTAGTCTACTCTGTAAGTGTTGATTATAATGCAACAATTCAATAGGATTGAAATTCGTTTGGCACGTCTTTTGTTCGTAACCTACCGGAATAAGCGTTTCTAGTAAATCGGAAAACGTAATAGTTGAAAAGATATACAAAAATTACGTGTTTCCGTCGGCCTTAATATTCGGAAGTGTGTGAGTTAAACAATGCGTGTTCGTATTTAATGTAGGTATTTGTTTTAAAATGCTTAGAATATTTTGCTATTAGCGTACATTACAGATTAAATACTTGCATTTAGAATAGGATTATATCATTTATCTACATTCTTGTTATACATAAGTCCTATTTTGAATTATTTTAATTGTTTAACGACTTTATTTTTGGAGTATAATTAAGCAATCAAAATTTTTTTTTTTGGACATCTAACGCACAACGCCATCTTGTCTCAAGTTAAGCCGAGCTTGTGTTATGGGTACTAGACAACTGAAACAAATACATATATACTTTTTTTTGTAAATACATACATATTATACATAGGAAACACGCAAACTCCGAAAAAAATATTTGTAGATCATACAAACATTTGGTCCGACCCGGGAATCGAACCTGACACCTCATGATCACCAGTCGCATACGCCAACCACGAGACCAACGAGGCAGTCAGAATTATACAGAACACTTGATATAAACAGTTGGCTGCACTGATGTCATAATGGTTTAAGTAGCCATCACGTCGTTTCTTAGTGTTCTTAATATTGTGGTTACACACAACAACAATTTGTGTAAACCTCAAACTGTTGTTCTCTAAGGTCTTCCGCGACTAAGAAATATAGTAAGAAGTCAAATAATATGATTATGAACAACGATCTAAGTTCGCAGACAGTGTTTTTTTACCGTAAAACTAACTGATATATTACAGACAATATAGCCCCAATTCGATATGTTAATAAATAAAAACTTGGTTGCACTACTACTTTTACAATGTAATATTTAATATTTAGCATTGAATCATAATAAACATACAAGGCCCATTGTTAATACTTTATATTATATAATATATTTTAATCAATTTCAATTTGCATACCAAGCAATTAAACTCTTTTATATTATTTAAAAAAAATATGAATGTTCACATATTAAACTCACTTATATATATATTTATATTTTTTCTCTAAATGAATATTATTTTTCTGTGACCTATCTCAAAAGCATCTAATAAAATAAATTTATGACAAGAAACAAAGAAACTAGTTACCTCACCCAAAATTCAAACTCAATACCCTGACTAAAGATGCATCTTAATGACTACAAAATAAGCATTTAATCAGCTAACGATGTAACATGACATTTACAGATACATTATTCACAGACAGTGACCCCAAAAAATTAAACACACACCGAATCAATAGCACATTAAAAACACTCATACACACACATACACGATCAATAATATAATACATGGTCACAAAACATAACTAGTGATCTATGACCAATGTTCCACATCGCTACTGTTCACACACAGTGAGACAATGCACACACACATTCACACAATATTGTTACACAAGTCGACGACGTGTCATTGTACAGTCAACTATATAATGCTAGCAAACAGGGCTAACGACCAACTTTTTTCTAACCAAAATGTACAGAGTATTATAATAAAGCGTTTCTTTTAAATGTTAAAATAGCCTAACTTAGAGCTGTTACCTTAAAAAAGTAAAGCATTATGTTAGAAGCAGTTAGAAAACATCATTTGCACGAAAATATTTAGAAGTACTGTTGCGAGTGCAGTGTTTTAATTCGCATTTTTATTTTTTAAACAGAACAAAATGTTTGTTTGATAAACGTACCTTTTTTATGACAGAAGTTTTTTTTGGGAGTATTTTAATAATTATTATCGTCTAAACAAAGCAATATTCAATAATAGCAGAATTGGTGTCAAATATCTAACTAGTAGAACAAATTTAGTTATTAAATTCTGTACTTATGCTAAATATATGTAAGTAGTCTGATTAGAGCACTCTTGACTAAGTCACATAAAAAAAAGTCAATTAAATAAATTTATTTAGAAGCTATAATACCACATACATACACACAAATGCAAAGGTTCACAGACTAGTCGGGCATTAAAAAAAAACTAACTCTGTAGTTGACACTAAAGAGTAAACCTGTGAATCAATGTACAATTTGAATTTTCGTTGAAAAAGCAATTGACTGGTTAGTAGATGTTTTGCTATTGTTCTGTCCCGTAGTCAATCTCATAAATAAACTACATATAATAACCAGTTCGACCCTCAGTAATTTATGTAATGACCTAAACCTCTAACTAAACATTTTTTTTAATTAAGTAATAATTTTAGCTTAATATAAATCCCAATAATATGATTGGAAAATGGATATATTTCACAGAAGTGGTACTTAGCAAGTAATATGAACAAGAAATTACCTCATTATCAGATCCACCTCACTAAATGTTCTTAGATAAATAACAGTACAGCGACAGAAAAAATACACGTGTTCATTACACAGTATTTGTCTAGGGTGTTTCTCGTATTTTATACAATTTACATTTAGCATCATATTTTATATTAATGAAAAATCATCCTGTGAGTTAAAAAAAATGTTACAAACATTAAAAGATATTGAACAAGATAGATCTAATAACTGTGCCTGTCGTACTACTTATATCTGTCGGTCTGTGTTTGATGTTTACATTGATGACGTGGCGTACACCTTTTCAATTGGTTAGTTAGAATTTTGAATGATCATATTAGTTATAGAGACTTGAACTCTTTATTACATCTATCTGAAGCTATAAATTTAAAAGTAACTGGTACGAATAGTTAAAAAAAAACTTTCAATAACTAGTTATAAATAGTTACGTTTTGTGACACTTACTTCTGTACGAGTGACAGCCCTATATAATAACGTTATTTGTTAATCCGTAACAAAGCGGTTAACCGGCCCATTAGTTCTTTTGTAAGCTATAAAATTGAAGCTTGAACTTTATGTTGGCTTTATTGTGTTAATATTTTTAACATAAAAACCATATGTCGAAACATTTGGGCGGTTCGTGGGACCAAGTGTTGGTATCACAAGCTTTCTCTGTTATTTATTGGTGATGACATAAATTTTGCATCGACTTCGATTATGGGTGTGTGTTTTGCCAAGCCCTATTCTGATGTATTTTTAGCATACTTTCTCAACACTCGAGCCATTTATTGATTATGCGAATAAAGTAATTTAAATCATTAAATTTCTTTTTGTCTGTTTTTTTGTAGACTACGTTTTTATCACCCAGGAAAAGTTAGTATTATCGTTGGCTTTAATTCTGTTTTATAATCTTGCAGGATATTAAGGTAATGCGGATTCATTTTATTTAATTTTAATTAAAATGTATTTATGTTCCATTTTTTTTTAACTGTATCACTAAACCATATATTAGGCAACTCTACCATTGAAACTCTACCATTGGCAGTTAGGTATTAAACATTTAGTTAGCAGCAAAATGTAGCAATATTAGATAGGTTTCTGTAAAAGGTTTATTTAACTTGGACGTTTTGTAGAGTCGGTCAACAGAATGCAAGGGACCTTAAGACATCAATTCACATGTAAATTATATTGATGACATAATCACATACCAACCTTAAAGACAAGTTGAAGTAACTCTACCGTCTCTACATTTGGAGAGCCTTGACTTGAAACCGTAAATATCATTTAAGTTTTCATTTGCATACAGTTAATTACCCTAGAACTCCAATTTCATAAAACTATTTCCTATTTATTGTTTTAACAGATCCCGAATTGGAAATTAAAAACAATGTAAGATTATCGTTTTATAAATATATTTTTTTTACTACACCTAAAGTTGTATATAAATATTTATTCAAGATTTTGTATCATGATATCTATAACAACTTGGTTCAAATAAGACTCTGTGGTCTAAAAAGTGCAGTTTTCCTCTTTATTTTTAAATGCATTCAAGATTTTACGACTAGCAACTACCTGACAAAATTTTAAATTGCTAGCAATAAAACTGTTATACTACATGCCATAATCTTAAAAATCTTGTTTTTCTAGAACAATAAGAGCCTAGGCTTCAAATTTTAAATTGCAGTTTTGTTTTACTCGATATACATAAATTACTTCAATCGTTGTAATTAAAACTGATTTGAGACAAGAATTGCATAAAAAATCATATATTAATTCGCAACGATTGCGTGTGCCTATGAGAAAACGCAACAATCGTTGGACTTAATTCGTCAACGCTCGCTACACTTTCGTAGCCAATGCCTACGCATACAAAAGACATCAACGTGTTTAGTTTTAATTACTGTTACAGTATTTTTTTGCATTTTTTATACATAAATATAAAATAACTTCCTGTTTCCGCCTGTGTGGTTTATATTACTTTTTAACTATATATTTTAACAATGCCAAAATAGTTAGCGAGCATTAGCGAAACGAGACGACATTGTGTAATACCAATCGGTGCTCAATTACGCGATGTCTGATTTAAAAAAAGCGAAAAAACACTTACCGCTTGCAAAAAACTGTTTGTTGTAAGTGAAAGTTGGTCCACAACGGGACTAAATCAGGCTTTAGATCACTTTAAAGGCACACAACACTTAGTACACACAATAGGAGACATATGAAACACGTTTTTTTTATTTTGAAAATAAGTTTTTTTTATTTGAATTTGGCGCGTTGGTGCGCGCGGCGGCAACTGGCGCACGTGACGGCTGGCGGCAAGAGACTGCGCGCGCCGCTCCCACCATCCGCCCGAAATACTAATCACCTTGCTATCGTGACTGTGATTTAGGTCCAACACATAAGATATAGCGGGTAAATGTGCGGTCAAAATTGCTATATATCTTACTAGGTACATCAATATTTATTTTGTATGTAATAAACGTTTGGTATTTAATAGGTTCTTCAGTGTTCACTAACTAACATGTTAATTATTTTAGTAATATTTTATTTTAAAAATGTTTTATTTCATCGGAGTAAGACTTTTTCAGGATTTTTATAGCCTTGTTGAGTTATTTTATATAATTATGAGGGATAAAATTGGTCTATCTAAAGTACGGTCATACGGTACATATATGTGTTCCAAGACATGAATAGATAAACATTATGTCAGTTTCTAATGAAAAATTAGATAGTATACTCGTAATTAAAATTCTTAAAAGGTGCTAGTTTATCAACACGTTTCAAAAACAGATAAGATTAAATGAATTCAACTTAACTTAAAATTAAATTAAAAACGAATGGTTCCTTGAAAAAAAAAACTATTCGATGTAATGTTTGATTTGTATGTAATATATAAATTATATTTATTTTAGATATTAAAGAAAGGTGTGTAACTGGAATAATAATAATAATATTTATTCAATTAAAAAGTATTTTACTTAGTACATAGTTTTTTTTGCTTCAATTACAAATGTTACATTTAACTTGGAGCATCTGTGCCTGGGCTACATTGGGAATCTGTATCTCAGACATCAGCGCTTTTCACTTAATAGGTAAGTCGCACTGTCGTGTTTTTTATCACAAACTTAGATTTTTCATAAATCATACACTTTCTATTAAATCGCACTGCAAATTGAAAAATTTAAAACTGTGGAAATAGTGTTTTGAAAATAATGTCCTCTCTGTGCATATAGGTTTTAGGCTTAATACAAATGAATTTCAAATAAAAAAATGCATGTAACAATGTTATTATTTGACAATGCAAAACATTACCAACAAACAGTACATAACTTGCACCACACAACACACAAGGTGAGACGGATCTAGATACGACGTGTCATTTCTTCAACAAATTAATTCTTTGAGGCCACAAATGACCCAACAAAGGTCGGGGATAGGTAAGAATTTGTGACGTCACAATATAACCGATGTCCAATGCCGAATTTGTCATCGGTTCCTTCACTAATTTTATGTGGAAATCATTTAGTATTCAGGCCTTGCTATTGAGAAGGTTTGAACCGAGAAACACTTAAAATAAACTATTTTAACCATTATATTTTTAAAACATAGTCTAAATTTAAATCTCGTTAAAGTTATGATAAAAATGATTTTCGCTATAATCTTCCTGCTATTTTCTAAATTTATGTGAGATTTCTCATATTGCAAAGTGTTATAGTTGATTTTTTACATTGACAACTGCCTATCTGACTACCAGCACTTTAGGGATGTATTCGTTTTCTGATAAATCAGAAAATGGTGAGGAAGCTAGGGTAAGGTTTGCAGAAAATGTCGGGACTATCGCTGTCCATGAACGCTCCATGAGTCACAAGTGCGTTGCCGACTTCGAAAAATGCAGTAGGTACAGTATTCCTTTAAGGTTCAAAAGTCGTTCCGGTTTACGTTTACAACAGGGGATAATTTGTTCCATAATTCGGTTGAAAAGTGGCTTGAATAGTATAGTACACAGAAGTAGATTTAAAATCAAAAATAAATCCTACAAGTACTGGCCATTTTTTGTCATATCTTTGTATTTAAGGTTTTTTCATAGGGCGCTCATGGCCCAGTTGCACTCGGTGATTAGAAACAATCGCCGAGGGTAAGCAACGACGGCGCGGTCAGTACCTGGATGGGTGACCGCTGGTGGCATAATACTATGACCGTTTCCGTGGTTCGGAGGTCACGTTAAGCAGGCGGTCCCGGTTGTTATCACAGGATAAGAGTCGTGAAACTTGGTTGGAGGCCTTTGGGCGGCTTAAAAACATCCAACGCAACGGAAAGATTACGTAGCTGCAATGTAGTCTTGTCAGTCCCCAACGCGCACTTGGCCAGCGTGGGAACGTATAGCCTTAATCCTCTCCTGAGAGGAGACCCGAGCCCAGCAGTGGGACACTATGGGTTGTTGATGAAAGGTTTTTTAGCAGTCGAATCATTTAAAACTTTGCAATATTCTGTTTGATAAATATATCGTAAAAATTAAATGGAAAAATTTGTCTTACTTTTCCATTCTTTCTATCATCATATCATGTTTAATAAAGTCCATAAGCTAATGTTCTAATAAAGACTGCCTCGTTGGTCTCGCGGTTGGCGTGTGCGACTGCTGATTATGAGGTCTCGGATTCGATTCCCGGGTCGAGCCAAATGTTTGTATGATCTACAAATATTTGTTTCGGAGTTTAGGTATTTTCTATGTATAATATGTATGTATTTACAAAAAAATAATTATATAAGTATTTGTATCACTTGTCCAGTACCCATAACACAAGCTCTGCTTAGCTTGGGACTAGATGGCGTTGTGTGTTAGATGTCCAAAATATTTATTTATTATTATTATTTATAATGTTACTAACAAGGTCATTGGGGAGATTTTTTTTTTGTAAAGTTTAATACCACATTTAGTACAATGCCATTGACGTGTAACTTACATACCTTTTAGAGGAAATCCTAATTGAAATCCGCAACTGAGTCGTGCTAAACTCTAGACAAAACCAAACTTGTTCAAGGAAGTAAGAAATACAATAGTTTTGAAGTCTCGTACCTGCTCTTTAGACTTTTACAGTTTAAATGAGGTGCCTATTGAAGACACGAAAGATTCGTAGAGATAAAAATTGTGAGATCCCTATATTTAAGCTGTGTAACCCATTTTCAAGTGTTGAAATTATGGACACAGGAAAATATTATAGAAGAGATTATAGTAATTCCTTCACATTGTATAGCAAAGTAAAAAGTATTGCAATATATATTTTCCTATTTTACTCTCCAAAGATTCGTAAGGAAGCCTAATCTGTAAGACTTGCCGCAACGAAGAATTCTGCTATTCACCACACAGTTCCATCGACATACGATCTTTAAGATTCAATAGTATGAAACGATGATAGAATGTAATTCAATAACATGAAAGAAACAAGTAATAGAAGGATTATTACTCATTTCTATCCCTAATTTAAATGTATCACACAAGCCCAGGTGTTAGTATCGAGTACGACTGAATAGTATCGAGTGATATTAAGTCAAGCAGCTCTGTCAGTGCAACAGCAATTCTCATCGCAGCTTTCTGCAGTGTTGCAAGAATTTGCATTTTTTCTATAACCCTTAAAGGCCTTGACACACTAACCTAGACATTTCCCCAACTTCATTATTCGATTTCTTTTACTTCCTTTCCTAGAAATTGCAGTTTGTTGTGAAATTATTCGATAGTGTCTGAATCACTGTTGGTTGCATCCTGTCATTTATTTTATGTAAATATGTTGTTATGTAATAGTGTTTTTGAAAGTATTCTGTACTTTCATAATTCTTAAGCGAGACAGGTAGTCGAAGAAGTCATGATTACTCGTGATTGATATATACTTAATTAGCACTCTTACTATTTCACGATTGTCAAAAATTAAATTGAAATTTGATAGGAGTTATTTTTAAGTTTAAATAAGCATGTGAAAAACTTTTAAAATTCTCAGTGTAATTAATTTGCAATTATTGTTTAGGTAAAATATTTATAATAATACTAGCTGATCCGGCAAACGGTGTTTTGCCATAAAACAAAAGGGGTATAAAAAATTGATGTTGGTCGATTCTCAGACCTACCCGATATGCACACCAAATTTCATAAAAATCGGTCCAGACGGTTCAGAGGAGTATGGTAACTAACATACTGACACGAGAATTTTATATATAAGATTTCGGACATCTGACACAGAACGCTATTTTGTCCCAAAATAAGGAAAGCTTGTACTATGGGTTAGTACCCATAGTACAAGCTTTCCTTATTTTGATAACTGATATAAATACATTAGAAAACACCCAAATTCCCAACCCAATACTGGTTATATTTATATGTGTATATAATATATGTTACATCCTATCTCTTTTTTTATGGAATAGCGGGCAAACGAGCAGACATCACCTGAGGGTAAGCGATTACCGCAGCCACACTAGAGGCGTCACAAATGCGTTGCCGGTCTTTGGGGGAGGGGAGAGGGAGGAGGATGGGGTTGGGTTGGGGTATGGGCCTCCGGTACCCTCACTCACTCGGTGAAACACAGTGCAAGCGCTATTCCACACCGGTTTTCTTTGAGTCCGTGCCGAATAAAAATCTCGTGGCGGACTTCTTAAACATACATGAAACGCATATAAGGAGCACCTAGACTTAGAACAGCAATTGTTGTCCCAGGTGGAATTTGAACCCACAACACTGTGGAAAGCGGCGTAACGGCCGCTTAAACCACTTTATTTTTTAACCTGTGGAAATCCCCTCGGACCGTCGCCCTGCCGGGGCTTGCGGCGGGGCGGTGTGTCGGACTCGAACCGACTAAAACCACACGGTGTGCCACTCTGCGCCTGAGGTGGGAGGAATCCGGGAACTGCTATTATTACGACATCCAAACCCCTCCCAGCGCCTGCCCGCACAGAAGCGGGCACCCTCTACCGAGCACCTCTCATTTTAGGCCGACGTAAGGCACACGCGTAACTTCACCTCCTTGTGGGCGGCCACTAGAGCGGATGGAAGGGAAAGCCCATCCGCTTAAACCACTAGACTAACAGTGCAATCAATATGCAATCAAATAATCCCAAGGTGACTTGCATCATACGAGACATAAGTGCTCCTTGGGCGTTGTTACTTTTCACCCTAACTCGGGGTATGACAGTCAGTCAGTCACCATCCTCTTTTATATAATATAGATTTACTTGAAAATAGTTTTGAAAATGCTTACATATAATATTAACGTCTATATCTCCAAAGGAGTTGGCACAAGTATTTTAAGCGTTTACTTTTAGCTGACTCACTAACGTGGTTACTTTTAAAGTTAGATTAAAAAATTGGTAATATATTAAACGGAAAAGCAAAGGCATTTTTGGAATAGGACAGGAAACATAGGCATTTTTAGGATAGGTACCTCTACCTGTATCACCGTATTGCTTATATGGATTAATTGTGGGTTACTTATTAAGGAGGACGTTATCAATGGTCACTGCAGCATCGGGTATTAAAGATAGGTGTGGTCATACTTGCCATTTTGTAACACTATAATAATGCACTATAGTTCAAAACACCCCTGGTGTTTTGAACTATAGTGCAGGGTATACGGCGTACACGGGCACAGCAGTGTTAAGGACACGCGGCACTTTAACGAATCTGCGCGGTTACTGAAGCTCGCTACGCTTACTAAAGGGAGCTTAATGATTACACACGGCGGTTCATGAGCTAGAAATGCTGATAATAATATTCGTGTTATATACAAATACTTAATAAAATACATGATTATGGGCTCCCACACATAACTGCGTTGCGATGCGGCGTGAAGTTCTTGCGGTGCATTCGCGCGAGCTCGCAGATATTTGCGATGCGATGCGAATTCGCTGTTATGTGTGGGAGCCCAAACACTTTTTAAATTCGATTTTTAAATCCGTAAAGAGGTATGTGATAGCCTTAGGTGTGTCAGGTGAGGAGTTTGCTTGTTAACATTGATCTTATAAAAAATCCTTGCAAAGTCACGTCACTCTCAGAAATTTCATTACTGTTATTCATACTACGACCTTAATTTTGTAAAAAATGATGATGATGATCAATGAAAAACGATTGTCCAAGACTCGGTTCTTTTCGTTGTTTACCGTTATGATTGGTCTAGCGTAAATTAGGCGCGATCCGCGACAGTTAAAACGGGTGTATTATAATTGAATACTTGGGAGCCTGTACAGCCACTAGGAGTGATGAATGTGTGACGACGCAGAGAAACTACCAAGGGGTCTCTTGGAACGCCGATATCAAGGAATTGACACATCTCCAGTAAGTGCTTGATATTACATTAGCTTAGAATAAGAACAGGGTGAAACGCCCTGGTATAATTCTATCGCCAGTGAAATAGTTAGCGATTGAATGCCTATATTATAGGCCCTATAGACATTGCAAATTTCACACGGTGAACGCTACATTGGCGAAAGGATTGAACACCTACATTATTAATAATATTTTAATAATTATCTTTTAGGCCGCGTTTTCGAACTCAGCGGGCAGCGGAGCGGGAGCGGAGCGGGAGCGGAGCGGGGCCGCTAACCCGTTTTCGAAACCAGCGGGCTAGGAGCGGGCGCTAGAGCGGTTTAGTGATGTGTTATAAGAAACAATACCTCGTAAAATTAACTTGATACGGATGACAGATTTCACAAAAAAAATGATTAGTGATTTTAAATAATTAGTGAAAACGATTAATGTTTGATAATATTTTATATAATCATAATATCTACATATGTAATAGCGTCATAAATTAGTATATTAAATTTATTTTTCTAAAATCGTACAACCCAAGCCTGATAACCTTAAAAAAATCTTGATTACTCGTTATTTTAAACACAATAATTTACATTGACAAGTTAGAGGGGTATTAGGTTACTATACTCGATCATTATAGAAAATAACAGGGGGTACAATGAAAAAAAAAATAACATCAAAAAAGCGAACAAATTAACAAGTTATAAAGATGATTAAAATGTTTTAATAACAACAAATAAATAAAATGTAAAATATTAATAATTAAATGAACTTGCAAAAATCACAACATTGACAAAATTAAAATCATTAATCACGGGTGATTGCTATTTTATTACATCCCTATATGACACCGCTACATTCGTGCCTTAGACAAAGTATTACGTAGACTTGACATATGCGTACACCCGTAAGGAATAGAAACCAAGTACATCAAATATTAACGTTGCCAGGTGAAAGCCCATTCTCCCTTATTAATGTTCCAAACGTTCAACAAACCTGGTTACAATTTCGTCGGTTAATTACAAAATTGTGTCAAGTCTATGTAATACTTTGTCTAAGATTGATGCGCCCGCTCGTATGCCGCTCGTCACACGCTCGTCGCTCGCTCGTCAAATAAAAATATAAATATTTTCGGACATCTAACACACAACGCCATCTAGTCCCAAGCTAAGCAGAGCTTGTGTTATGGGTACTAGATAACTAATATAAATACATAAATACTTTTTTTTGTAAATACATACATATTATACATAGAATTTTAATATATATTTTGTAATATTTGCGTTCCTATCAAAATAAAATTAAAAACAAAAAAAACAACCATTCGAACAATATTGCAAGTAATGAAGATGGATAAAATGTTTATTTAATTAACTATTAAAATTGTTATTTTAATAAGTAAATAAATTTGGAAAAATCACAAACTTGACAAAACTAAAAATCAATAATCACAGGTGATTGCTATTTTATTCCATCCCTAGCTGACACCGCGACACTGGTGCGCACCGCCATAGAGATATTATAGATAGAGCAGAGGAGCCGTGCGAGTCATAATATATGTTCGATGAATGGAAAGTCGTCTGAACGTTACTTCGAATACTTTTTACCGATAAGCTCTTCTTCTACTGAACGATTTATCGAATATTTTTTTGAATCGAATTAATGCTTTTCCGAATAAGTTTAAAATGAAAATAAAAGTATAAAGAAAACATGTGTGGTGTATTATTTCATACATAATCGAGGAAGTCTAATAACTTTGAGATATCATACGTTCCTTCAGTACTTTAAAATTTAGAAGAATGAAACATTTCAATATCACTTTATTTAACCTACTAATTAAATATTATAAATTATAATGAATATAATATAATATTATCATATAGTTAAATAACTGAAATAAAAATGTAAAGAAAAATGGGGCGTGCGAACAGTTTTAAAAAAAACCTACGTTCCTCCCGTTCTAAACTTTAGTGTACGGAACATTAAAATTTAGAAACATGAAATTTGGCTATAACACTTTTTTGATTGCATTTAGTATTTCTGCTTATGAAAAGCCTGCCTACGGCAATCTAAATGCAAACATAATATTTATCTAGCGTTGACAAGTAACCTAGGTGCTTCTCATTATTATATTTTACTAGCAGGTTATTGTCAAATTTCATGTTTTTAAATTTTAATGTACGGAAGGAACGTATGATATCTAAAAGTTATTAGATTTTCTTGATTTTGTATGAAAGAATACACCACACATGTTTTCTTTATACTTTTATTTTCATTTTAAACTTATTCGAAAAAACATTAATTCGATTCAAAAATATTCGATGAATCATCGTTCAGTAGAAGAAGAGTTTATTGGTAAAAAGTATTCGAAGTAACGTTCAGACGACTTTCCATTCATCGAACATGTGACTTTCGCAGTAAAATTACGTACCCAGGGAGGGGAACCACGCCTCCAGCTGTTCTCGGTTAGAAAGAGAGAGACGATCGCGGTACCTACCTGTCTGTGTGTACCTATATTTTATTACTTCAGACAACTTTATAAGGTACTAGCTTTTACACACGGCTTCGCTCACGCAGACTTTCATCCCCTGATTTACCCCCTTAGGGGTGGAATTTAAAAAAATCCTTTCTTATTGCTCACTTATGTTGCATTAAGAACCTACACGCAAAAATTCAGGATTCTAGGTTCAGCGGTTTGAGCTGTGCGTTGATCTCTCTCTATATCAGTCACCTTCCTCTTTTATATATTTAGAAGATTTTCGAGTTAATTTTATTTTATTATTCGAGGTTATCATAATAACAAGCAGTCCTTTACTGCGCATGCGTCAGTAGAGAAAGACAGATGGGGTACCGCGATCTTCTCTCTCTTTCTAATCGTCGGACGTTTCCGCTTACCGGCAGTCATATGTCTTCCCTACTCTATCTATAATACCTCTATACGCACCGCTCGTCCGCCGCTCGTCACCCGCTCGTCGCCCGCTCCCGCTCCGCTGCCGCTCCGCTGTGTTCGAAAACACTCCCATATAAATCCATACATTTGAACGTGCCGCTGCCGCTCCGCTCCCGCGCCCGCCCCGCTCCCGCTGAGTTCGTGTACGCGGCCTTATACCTATATAAACAAAATATAAACCTTCCATCTCTGACACAAGTAAGATGTATGACGAACCTGACATTTAGTCCCTGACACGAGAATCCTGCTAAGTCCCACGCGAGTCAGTGCGGCAATTAGATACTGCACTGACGCGATGCCATTTGTCAAACCGTAGGCCGTATTAAGATGTTTCATATTACGGAAAAACAACACAAATTTAAATTAGTGATAATCTAACTATTCTTTAAAACGTAAATTAGTAAAATGTAACATTTACCAAAATCTCGTAATCCTACTAATATTATAAACGCGAAAGTTTGTAAGTATAGATGGATGTTTGTTACTCTTTCACGCAAAAACTACTGAACGGATTTACATTAAACTTTACAGTAATATAGCTTATACATCAGAATAGCACATAGGCTACTATTTGCAGCGATACCGATATATACGCGGGCAGGTGAAATTATGATGCAATATTTATTGTGTGACAAAGTTAATAAAACAGTCATAGTTACGTAAGAAATATAACACAGTCATAAAATAATTTTTAATTAATCATGTTGATATAAATGTGAGTAACAATTAAGACTTAATGCAATTGACTGCATGTTTGGCCTAGTGGCTTAACGGTCACCACGCCGTTGCCTACTTCGCCAAGTGTCATGGGTTCAAATCCCACATAGGACAACACTTTGTGTGATCCACAAATTGTTGTTCTGAGTCTGGGTGTTCTTTATATCCGTTTCATGTATGTTTGTAAAGCCACACAGGATTTATTACTAGTGCGGGAGTTGTAAAAAAATTGTTTGCCAGTAAGCCGCAGTAAGTACACTGGAAAATGAACAAATCCGTAGGAAATTCCAAATTCGTAGAATATGTGCATGGGTGCGACTAGACTACGTGACGCTATGAATGCATACACAACTCAAAATTTCACGTAACTTTACATAAAGATCATATTAATGATAACCCGTGAAAGGTCATCTACGATATTACACATTCCCCTAGTTAACCATTTCTATGGGATAGAAAACACCTGATATTCTCCGAATAATTTATCACACAAAAATAAATCATGTGAGACACACTCTAAAGTTGAAATTCATAAAGGAGATACTCTCATTTCCTACGTGACATTTCGAACGTAATCTATATCTATATATATAAAAAGCGAAATACCACTCACTTATTAATCACGAAATCTCAGAAACTGTAACACCTACAAACTTGAAATTTAGCTGGTTGGTTTCTTATAGGGTTTAGACATCCGCTAAGAATGGATTTTACTAAACTCCACCCCTAAGGGGGTAAAACGGGGGTTGGAAGTTTATATGAAAGTCCTATGTTTTTGAAGTAAGAGACTTGAAATTTAAAATGTATGCTCTATAGATGGCGTGGAGGTGTATTAATAATATATCTTTAGAAATCAATCCCCTTTTGGGATTAAAACGGGGGATGGTAGTTTGGACGCAAACGCGGTTGCGTAGGTCAGCTTGTATATTATATTATTGTGCGATTCTTCGCAGTTCGTATGAAAAGTACTTATGTCATCGTACTCGGCATTGACCTACATGTAGTGTATCGATATTCGGTTACAACACTAGGTGACTAATACGCCTATATAATTAATGTGTCGTTTGTAAATTTTTATGTTAGTGATGTACGGTTGTCAAGAAAAGTCGCTACACTGAAATTAAAAGCGAATTTTAAAAAAAACTTTAGCAATATATTTATTTTTTCAAATAAAAATCTAATCATAAAATGGAAAGCAGACGTTAACTGAAATATCCTGAAATATATGTAGAAGGAGTGTCCTGATACGGTAACTCTAAATCCACAAGAAAGCTTAAAATACACACACCTATAGCATTTCGCTACACATGCACATAATAGTAAAAAAATATTTAAATATATTTGAAATGGCAATTAAAGCACTTTAATAGACGAGCAACGGCAATGTCAAGCATATTTAGGGATACCCCCCAACAGTTACGTGCATGACGCGTGGATACATGTGCACGTCGTGCTCCGGTGCTCCTTGTGGTGACGGGTTAGTTGTTGCAGTAGTCTTACGTATTGTTTGAACTTCCGTTGATAGGTTAAATATTTATTTTCAAAAATAGGTCAAATAGTGACTTTAAGATTTTGTAGTATTTTTGTTTAATTTATGTAGAAACATATTCCGATTAGCATAGATGACCATAAAGATTTGTTACACTAAAGTGTTTGCATTTTAATGTGTCCTGGATCGTATTTTCAGCTGTTATCACTATTAATTTCATAAATAGTAATTGACAGAGTTAACAACAATCAATTATTGTTACTTTGTAACTTAAATCAACATAGCGGTGCTTTATTTAAATTTATTTTCATTTTATTGCTGACTGTACTTTAGAGCATCTTTTGATATTTGTTTGAAAATGAAAGACAATCTAATTATACAGTTGTTTGACCACCTTTTTTACTTGATTTGCCATACAATTTTTAATTCTAATTTAAAGGTATAAAGTACCAACTAAATTGTCTCATGCTGATTCTTAATTGCTGGTGTTACTTTTCTATGAGTAAATAGCATCAAACGCAATGCATTAAAAGTTTATTATTGTGTGGGTTTAATTCAACACAAGATGGGCTAATTACACCCGGTAATTGTGAGTATAATAGCATCAGTACCTTAAAAAATGGTTTCACGTCGCCTCCAGGCAAGGTTGTGTTGTTTTGATTACGCCCATAGCTAACAAATTACTTACCTAATCAATAGTGGTTTGGAGTAGATATGAATAAGAATTGATGAGAAAAACGCGCAGCGGTGTTTGTATGAAACGATTATACAAAATATAATATTATTGCAAATAAATTTGCTTATAAGTAACATAATTTTTTCGACTTTCCTACTTCGACTAATCCCCTTCACTTTTCCGACTCATTATCTTTCCACCATAATACCAAAGGAATCTTTTCCTATGTTTTCATAAAATATACCAAAAACAACTTTTTCAAGTTTTTGACCAAGACTAAAACAATCTGATTCTGAGTTCAGACTATTAAAATAAATGTATGCAATGTAATGCCTATTATGTACTCGCATTAACTGCTGGAGACGTCTATATATATTTAACTTTAAAAATATCTTGTAAACCATGCGATAAATACACACATCAAAAGTGTCTAGGGATCAACATATGTGTCTAGGGATCAACATATATTTTTGCAATAACTTTTCTCCTGATTGATATTAATTAAAATTTTCTTTAAGGATTCATCAAATAAAGTGTTTTCGTTTGTCACAGTAACGATAAACCAAGTCACCTTTGCATTAATAAAGAAATTTGCCATTTTCCTAATAAAGGAATTTTTGACATTTGAACCACTAACATTAAAGTTCGAAAAAAAGACTGAAATAACAGTTTTCTTTAAAATTTTATTAGGTAACTTAAACAATTAATAATCCGTGTTTCTACCGCGAACACTAACACAAGAACATCGGTTTGGCATACTCAAAATGAGTTCATCCAAATCACGCTGTGGAATGGCCGCCCATGTTCGTTGCAACAACAAAAAAAGGTCTTCTTGCGACTGGATACCCTCCATATTCGGCAGAGCTCTTCTCTGTAGCATATCCCATGCATGCTCAATCGGGTTCAAGTCTGGCGACTGAGCAGGCCAGGGCCAAAGCCACATCTCAATCTCAAGAAATCCGCATAAAAATGCTTGATCCCTAGACACTTTTGATGTGTGTATATCAAAATGTATGGCTTCATAAGACAACCGGAGTAGAAAGCGTAATATTCGAGTTTCCACATTTCAGAATCGGTTGGATGGAAGAATGTGGTATTCCTTGGCTTAGATACCCATCATACGTGGCATTACCATCTTCTTGCAAATGTCACAAAGCTATTTCAGACAAATGTAACATGGAAAAAGGTAAATTTAGACCAGGATAAGGAAACATGTTTAAGGGTAGAGTTAAAAACCGAGAAAATAGACTACGATTGTGGTAACTCGAAGAGGCTAGTCTAACACATATGTACAATTTTTACCATGTGATTGCAATGACTGCTTGAATAGGAATTTCTACTGTTCAAAGTAACGTACATTTTAAATACCGATGTATCACATCTCTATTCATGTATGTTTATCCATTTTTTATCACACTTCAAGTTCACGGTATAATATTACATAAAAAGTTTAAAGTTTTTAATTGTGATCTAAGAATAATGATCTCATTCATCCGAAATGCCGCTTATTCACAAAGAACACCGTCATTTAGACGTCATAGTTGTTACCGAAAACTGTAAGCCACATGACAAGATTATATCAGTAGCTTAGTTTTATATCAGCCAATAATAATGTTGTTTTTTAAGTTCTTTTGAGTGTAAATTAATCGGAGTTGACTGTGTAGAAACTGTAAGCCTTAAGTTCCATAATAAAAAGTTTATTATAAAGTATATCCATTTTCCGCATGCCCTCTTTCATTTATCTTTTTATATCATATCAATGATCAATATTTTATTAACCAAAATTGTTGTTTAAGGAACCCAAAGCACAGTAACATTTCTTGTACTGCTGTTCTATTTCTTGCATTATGACAACCATTATTTTTAACTCGGAAAGACCCATTCAGAGCGAATAGTGACGTGATCGAGGAGAGTGGACATCCTTGTTACTATTGGAATTTCAATCTTAAGACCAATGAATAAGACAGAAAGTTCTTACGGTTTATATACAAGACTCAAGCGACCTTGGGTAATCCTTCTTAATACGATGCTTATAGGCACAGTCATAGTGTATTTATGATAATTGGGAAATTATCGATATTGGTTTCTTGCCATACATGTGCATTGGTTATTTACATTTTTTTCTGTGATGTTACGTATGTCTGAAGCTAAGTTTAAAGGAGGAAGCGTTTATTGAATTTTAAGAATAGTATACTTACCTATCGACTTACAAAGCTTAACAGATGTATTTTAGCATACAAATAAAATTGCAGTGAATCTTTATTTTTTTTATTTTTATAGAATAGGGGCAAACGAGCAGACGTATCGCCTGATGGTAAGCGATTACCGCCGCCCATGGACACCTGTAACACCAGAGGCGTCACAAGCGCGTTGCCGGCCTTTGGGGGATGGTGGAGGGAGGAGTTGGGCTGCGGGCCACCAGTATCATAATATCACTCACTCGGTGAAACACAGCGCAAGCGCTGTTTCACACCGGTTTTCGGTGAGGCCATGGTATCACGGTCGAGCTGGCCCATTCATGCCGAAGCGTGGCTCACCCACGGTAAAAACCATACTAAGGCGGCCTTAAGAGATGCTTCTGCATCATTGGGTCTTCGGTCTCACACTCAGCAACAAAACACGACTGCACGAACGCTGTCATATTAGATTGGTCTTCTGTGTGAGGCTAGTATTTTTATTCGTTTTGTGTTTGCATTAAAAATTGATCAATAGTATAATATATGTATGAGTACATCTATCAGTCATCTGGTTACTGAATTGTAGATTTTACCTGATTTTCGATATGGGATAGTTTGAAGTGCTCGAGTTAATATTACTACTATTTTTATTCGGAAAGTAACCAAATCCTGGAATTAAGGTTGTACATGAGATTTTCAGTAATAAAAATGTCATAACTCTAATTATATACTAATTGAATACGTACGTATACCATATAGGGCCACCATATGAGCATTAAAGATGAATTTATGTGTCGGTGAAGGTTGGGACAGAAAAAAATAATTTAATTTAATGTTAGATGTTCGAAATATTTATTTATATTCCCACAGGCAGTGTACAGTCGCGGACAAAAAAAAATACTTTTCCCATTATCTTTTATTTATGTTTTCTAGCAAAAAAATAATGAATGAAATCGGACTATGTGTTATTGAATTACAATTAAGTACATATTTTGACTTTCATCCCCTCTCTCCAGGAAACCGTGCTGAATTTCGGGATATAAAGTATTCTATGTCCTACCTCGTATTATGAACTCAAATCATGCCAAGTTTCATTTGAATCCATTCAGTAGTTTCGGAGTGATGCGCGGCCAAGAGACAGACATACAGTCAGACGGACAGACAGACAAAAATGAAAAAAATTACAGTTTTGGCTTCAGTATCGATAATAGAGTTTTTTTTTTTAATATCTTTAAAGTACAGAATTGGACCTATTACATTTTTATTATAAGTATATATAGAATATAGATTCTATTGCTTGATCTAGTGATCTAGTCGACTCGAAGAGTTGTTCTCATCTATGACATTCTGATTAATTTCGTTGCGGGTTCCAAGACAGTTTAATTTTTCCTAGGACTTCCCGAGGGTCATAACTTGGTGTTTTCGTGGGTCTCTGCTGTTGATCCTGATGTACAGGAGTTACAGTGGTGGGCGTGTGGGCGGGATTAGTCCCATCTATGACATTTAATTTGATCATCTTCACTAATGACTCTATTAGTGTAACAGTATCACTCAGAATCATTTTCGCATATACTCGTACAGATGAGTGTAAGCAAAAGTGATTGTCAATGATAGGTTTGTTACTCCTTCCTTTGCTTGTAACGCTTTCGTACCATAACAGCCTTAACTGATTCTAAAAAAGTTGATAGTCTCACTAAAACTTTGTGGGTACTTTTATCTGGAAAATTTTGTAACAAATTAAATTAAATTAAATTTGATATTCCCTTGATGGTTTTTTTTCCCAGTCTTGTTGAGTTCTTAATACGTAGCAGTGATTTTGGATGGATACGTAGTAGATAAAGGAAACTAAGTCAAAGTAAAACTATCTTGCTATTAACTGTGATTTTTTTACATTTTGGATATTTTTAAAGATTTTTAAGACTATTATCAAGACTATCCGACTAAAAAATACTTTGTCAATAGTTATTTAATGTAACGAAATTTTATCTGTCATTAGGAAAATGTAAAAAAAAAACACGTATCTTCTTAATTTATTCTTTGACTTCAACTATCTGTTGTTCTACCTTTTCCAATTTATTTATATTTGATTTATTGAGCCCATAATATTTTTTTTAATTACAATCAAACCGTACCAATTACATTATTTTCTGCGATTTTCTGAAAAGTTTGTTTTATTATTTATTTTTTTAACTTTATTTAGTTTTTTTCTTCTCTTTATTTTATTTCAACCCAGAGAAACCTTATTGTTTTACATTCACTGTTGTTGTGTAGAATCAATTATGTTTGAAATACATCACTTAATTATTGAACACATCAACGTTGATTAGTTCAAAGTCAAAATATCTTATGCATCGAGAAGCAATTGAAATCAAATTAATCAAATCGCGTCGTTCGTTATGGTTCGATAACTAATCAGTTAGTGACGTAATTGATAAGAGTATACAGCTGTTTCGACATTTGTTGGGAAAGCAAATACTTCTTTGGATTTAATTTTTTTTTCTTCTTCGTCTGGCTTTTTCCCGTTTCTAAAGATTATCCATCCCATGGATGTCGTAAGATCCGACTAAGGGAGCAAACTACGCATAGCAACTACACTGCAATAAGAAGGAAAACTTGACACAAACCTTATACCAATCAAGTGAGGTTATAGTAAGACGAAAGGTACATACTATGTTTTATGTCTGGATGGCTTCAATAAAAGGCTCTTCAGTATTAACTTGGTTTATTAAGGTTCACAGGTTCACACAATGTATTCGCTAGCTGTCCAGAATCAATCTGCCTTGACATCGGACATTCGTCCATGACAGACACTAGGGATGTTACCTCTAACATACTAAATAGTAGGGACGTGACCACCTAACACTATGGAGAGGCCGAAGTCCAGCTGTGGACGACAAAATGCTGTTGATGAATTATGAGTGAGGTCTAAAGGCGCGTCTCCACCAAAATTGTTGGCAATTTCAGTGTTTGAAACACTTCAAAAAATCGCCAACTTTTGTTTCCATTGTGTCTTCACCGAGTCGCCTACAATTTGAAAAACATTCGAACTAAGCGTCTCCACAGAGCCAATAAAAAACTGCAACAAGCGTATTCTTTTGATGTTTACCGCCAAAAACAGAAACATGCCAACATTTGTTGACAATTTTTGTTGTCAATACAAGGAAATTACAGAAACTTTTGTCACCAACACGTGTTGACAACACAAAAATTGTCAACTTTTGTTCGGTGGAGACCCGGCTTAACAAGTATCCATTGATGTAGGTGATTGTTACGTTGCTATATTTTGGGTCTTTGTATTCCTGGGGACACGCAATAGGCAGAGAACTCTGAAATCTGTATTTATAGAAAGAACTTAAATCTTTATCTTATCCATATTCATTATACTATTCAGTACAATTTAATAGGTAAAATGTAATTTATAGAGATCTGATTGTAAAAAATAATCAAATGTCAAAGTTCATAATTCATGTACATAATTATGATCAGGTGCATTTTTTAAAATACATTCTTACTATGTCTTTTGTCTGTCTATGTCTTTTTTATTATTATTTACTTTCCCGTTTTTTTCTCTCAATCTATCAAGTAAATTGACAACCATTAAAGTGTTCAACGTGTGTCGGCTAAAGCTTACAAAAACTATACAGTTTTTCGTCATCGCCTGCTTCGTGATACATGTGTCAGTTCAGCCAACCTCCCGAACTTAAATTTCGAACAATAAAACACCGTAACAATATTTATGAGACCATTAATAAAATAACAGTCCATTTTATAAAATTTGTTGCTTATCAACTGCCCAACCCCTTTAATTTGTTTCTGGTCCATCCAAAGGACTTTGGGAAGAGATTGCTTATAGCGATAAGAAATCCGATTAATAACATTCGTTTCTTTTTTTGTTTTAAATTTTCATGTCTATTTCTGCTGCAATTCGTTGTATTTTATGTACGAATGACATTTTACCAATCGTAAAGAAGCAAAATTTTATTGGTTTTTAAAGCTAGGTCATTGAAAATACTAAGAAATAATATGCTTTAATTTCAGTCGACACACCAACAAATGATTACGATCGATGTAATTTTTTGTCTGTTAGATTCTTAATCTTAAGAATTCATTCGTAATGATACAGTTATCAGAAGAGACCCTTACTTCCTTCCCTATCTTTTTTCTCTAAACTAGTACTACTAAACTAAGAGTATTTTAAGATGGAATCCTAATTCAAATAGTATTTAAATAGTATTTAAATAGTATTTTAATCGCGATGAATGGACATTGTGAGCGATGTCAGCTCACTGTCAGATATACTCTGTAAACTATCTTAATTTAAAAATATTCGTACAATGTAGTAAATTTGTTTCGAAACACAAATCTTGATATCAGTTCGACTGTTCTAGACGCACGTATCACCATCAAGGTGTTGCTGAAAATCAGCGCTGTATCGCCAATGATGCAGTATCAGGCTGAGCAGCATCTGTTTTTAATGTACACTGCGACGCAACTTAGCAGCAAGTGTCTGTATTATATTATTTATATTAATTGTCACAATATTAACCTTATAACCACTCGTATGTATGTCATGTTTAATACTTAACTGTGCTCAACGTTACTGCCTCAATTCAATACTGTATTATGTACCAGTTCCTATAATAATGTGTTGTGTTGCAATGTCATTAAAATAAATTATTTTTCTTTCTTCGTTTGGCTCTACATCGTAAAGCTATATTTAAAAAAAAAATACCTACAAATATTATAATTGAGCAATATTCTCGCCTATTTGAAATCTTTTTCCTTTTATATGACTGTAATCATTGGACTCTTAAGAATACTTTTGAGTAAAGCGAAAATGATAAAATACCTTTCGCCAATGGTAAAAGTAGTGATTGTTTATTTATACTATATGAGATAATCTAAATTTTTCAAAAAAAAATCTCTATAATATATCTTATGGCTGCTGATAGTGCTGCGGCTGCGACTCCAGTTGTATGTGTATTACATGATCCTCCCAAGATATCTTGGTCTTCTTCTACTATTTGCCAATTTGGTTTCTCTACTTTGTATAAATCTGGTGTTACTTGTTTTTCCTTGCCTTCTTTGCTACTCGCGACACATCCCAGTTCTCTTTGAAATTCAAATAGTTCATCAAACCATGAGCGTCGAAGAAATTGCACGTGACCCCCTAGAGTACATAAAGCAATCATTTCTAAAGACAAATCTGGTATTTCAAAATTGTGGAACGAGTGGTACTCTATTTCGTTGTAAATTTTTCCACAATGTCGTTCAATCTGTTCTTTGTCTTTTACTGAGGACATGATGGTGCATCCACGCGAAAACCGAGCCATTATCAAGTACAGTAACCGATGTGTTATTGCGTACCCATAATCCGTGCCGTTTCGTACATATTCAACACAAAAACTTGAAACTTCACAACGTCTCCATCGCATTTTTGAATTAATAGGAACTTGCGAGAAGGCACCTATACAATCATCAGAGAGCTGCGGACTGGGGTAGTAATTATCGAAGTCATAAACCTTATCCACGTATTGAGACCATGTAGAATACCTTTCAGTCAACTCTTTCTTTGAATAAAATTCAGTTTTTTTTAATAAGTTTGTTTTAAACTTTTGTAAATGTATTCCCCAGTTTTTGTTATTCTTAGAAAAAAGTTCAGTTATAAAGAAAGCAGATGATTCCGTTTCTGTGCTGTGTCTTGAATGTTTATGGAGCATATCTAGAAAATATTCCAGTATTTTATCATACTTTCGTAAGATATTTTCCAAGCGAGCCTTTTTCATTCTCGGTATTCTTATTCCTCTTATCCGTAAAATGGTTCTTAGATTAACGTTAACCAAAAATATTCCAAAGCCTAAATTCATGTCTAGATAACGCTTATGATCTTGAACGAAATCCATTATTTTCTCCAATCTTGTCACATAATCATCTAAGCTGCTTCTCAACGGTAAATCGTCCAGGATTTCCATTTCCTTATATTTTTTAATAGAATTTGCAGAAACATCTTGTATTATGATACTAACTATATATATGTTCATAATCATAACAATTATACAGAAGCATGGTACGTGATTGGTTCTTTTTGATGTCATGGTTACAAAAACAGTGTTACTTTTGAATATTCGGCGACGTTCTGAATCTGAATCCAATCAACTACTGAATTAGACATGCTAGCTTTATCATGGTTTTTATTGACGGCGATAAGAAGCACTACTATTATTGAAGATTAACTGCTAACAAGCTATCTACAATGCTTGCGATAAACAATAAAGTGACCAATGGTAACTTGATATTGATACGTAGCTTGTTTTTCATTCGTATAATACCAGACCCGATTTATAAAAATATGTTATTTTTATTATCAATAACCAAATGTTTAACTGTATCAACTAAAGCAGCTAAATTATGCTAGATGTTAAACAACACTTTTAACATATCTTACGTAACCTGCAAATTAATTAACGTATCTTATATTAAGCCACAAAAAATAACAGTTTTTTTTAATTGGTGATATCAACTAAACACTGTACACACACACATTCTTGCCATCCCAAGTTTACGAAACTAAAATCTTAACCGCATAACTCTCCCTTTGAAAATGACACATACTAAACCAGGGGGTGTCCATGTTGCAAGATCCTTTGCGCACGCGCCGATCTATAATGAAATCATAAGTCACGTTCTCACTCTCAAAGCATTACCTGAAACAATTCAAAAATGAACGTTTAATATAATGAAGCAGAGCTTAAAATGGCTTGAAGCCACGTGGACCGTTGAAATACTCTGCAGCATTGTATAGTTAATTGCAAATTACAAAACACTCAATTGCCGCTGTTTAGGTTTATTATTTCTTTGTATTCGATAATCTTAGTAGTTTTAGGCTTTCGTTTGGTCTTGCAAAACGTGTGTGAAATATTTAATGCGATTTCATCTAATGGTGAATAGTATTACTTGGACGATCATTTTGAAGTAATAATAATATCTTGGGGCATATAAAACAGTGAATTTTAGAACCAAGCTAAGAAAAATTGTGCCTACTATTGGTTTTAGAATACGGCTTACGATAGATGTGAGTTAATACATTAAGACTGAGCGGGAACCAAATCTGTGACCCGGCAACATTTCACGTATATTATTTTTCTTTAAAACTCGTACAAGTTATTCTCATTTTTGATTTATGTACACTAATAGTTACGATTAATGTAGATCAATAGCCATAATATAAAGCTCCTTAGTTGTATATTATTGCCACTTTTGGTGTTATGTACATAATGATACATTAACATGAGTGATTTCCTGATTAATAACACGATTAACATGAAATCGAATTCAAATAAATAATTACAAATTTTAACAAAAAAAAAACCGACTTCAATCTGGACCAAATTTAAATGGGACCATTCGGGAAGCACCAGCTCTCAAATAAAAAAAAATAATCATCAAAATCGGTTCACCCAGTCGAAAGTTATGAGGTAACAAACAATTTAAAGAAAATACAGTCGAATTGAAAACCTCCTCATTTTTTTAAGTCGGTTAATAAAGTTAAGAGATGGCTATAAAATATCTTCTGATGAAATACCTACTTTAGTTAAATGTTAAACTCTCTTAAAAACCCGTTTGCCTGTTATAAATGCTAATTTATTTGAAACAACAAGAAATGGAAATTGGAGTTATGCTATTAAGTTGACAAGGTTGACGAGAAAATTTGGAATAATATAGGAGAAAATTTTAACAAAAACAAAAACCGACTTCAAGGTTCGACTTGATTTCTCTTGGATGCCATCATCAGATCCTAGTGTCCTTATCATGGTACCACCGTTGGGATATCTCCTTTCCATTAAAAAAAGAATCATCAAAATCGGTTGATAAACGACGAAGTTATCCGTGAACACACATAAAAAAACATATATAGGGTCGAATTGAGAACCTCCTCCTTTTTTGAAGTCGGTTAAAAACACGAAGCAGAGATTATCTATCTGTAGTATTAATTGTTGCAAGAGACTAATACACATATCTAAATCTGATGGTCAGTCTGTGGCAGTCCAAAATATTATTATTAAATATAAATATGTGAAATACCTTAAATTTTATTTTTAATTTTATTAAAGTTTATAGTGCTTAGAAGTATTTGTGGTTAATACACACTATCACTATCATACATTAAATTATCAGAGAGATAAACATCAACATAAAATAAAATACGAATATCATTTGTTCACAGTTTAATGTCGAACTGAATGTACCTCTAACTTCAGGAAATTAGTTCTGTCGTACACGGATGAAGTTGCTTTGTGAATCAATAATTAGAAATTGTGTGGAATGGTCATTTTTATATTAATTAAAAAAATGATATGGATATTAACCTTTTCACATAATGATATCTGTTCTGATACTTCCTCTTTGTGTGAAATAAATTAATAATTTTAAGTTACGATTCAATCAAATCAAATAAAGGAATCTGTATTAACCTACCTGTATTGATCATTTTTAAGGATATATATTAGTTTCTTTGGTAGTTTGATCACTGATTCAATCATTGATTTAATTGGTTCACATTTTTATACTATTTGGAATATAATAATTTATTTTAATAACTAACCGTTTTATTTAAGATGTAGGTTATTGTAGATGTTGGGATGGGTGACGTGATGGTGAATGAATACCGCCACCCATAGGGCGAAAAAGTTCCAAGCGTGTTGCCATCACCTCAGTCCCTCCCCCAAGTACTCACTAGATGAAAAGCAACTAATAAACTGTTGAACTCCGGTTTTCTGTCGCAAGGTTGAAAATTTTAAACCAAATCAAGTCGTTTTCTTGTAGATATAAGGTACGAACTCCTGCTAGGTAAAAGATCTAAGAGAAAATAGAAGAAAAAAAGTAAAAACTAAAACAAAAAAAGCCGTAGTCACACGTTGTTAAAGTTTTACGGTACGTTTCTATGTATCGTGTGACTACGGCTTTTCAAACTTGTTTTAAACTTTTTCAGCGTTGTTTTTGTCGTAGTTGAGTTTTAGTTTTTACTTTTTTTTTAAAATGTTTTGGTGCCGTTATTATTATATAATACTAGTGGTTGCCCGCGAATCCACCCGCGTATATGTCGGTTATCGCGGCAAACAGTAAGCATATTTGTTATTCTGATGTACTAGCTATATTACTTTTATTTGGCCTTCTTTATTTGTATTTGGCCTTCGAAAATATGATCATGTCTCTGAATTCCGTCAAATGCTCAAGTGGCTTCCAATTCGCTCTCGCCAGAATACTCATATCCTCATTTTCCTTTATAACATCTTGTTTAATCCTAAAGCCCCCTTTTACCTCAAAGAACGATTCAAGTTCCTCAATGACACACATGACAAATGTCTAAGGTCATCTGAAGATTTGAGACTAAAGATGCCTCTGCATTCTACAAAATTCTATGACCAATCGTTTACGGTTGAAGCTGTACGCTTGTGGAATGCATTGCCGACAAACATTAGGCAAGCGCAAACAGTAAATAGTTTTAAGAAAATGGTACAGGAATTTTATACGTCATAACCGAGTCAGTTATCAATATGTATATATATAGTAATATTAGTATAATTGAGTAGTTATAGTTATTAGTATGTATACATGTATGTGTGTGTATATATGTATGTATGTATATGTCTATGTATGTTTTATGTATGTGTGATTATATATATCTATATATATGTGTGTGTGTGTATATGTACATGTATGGAGATATACATGTGTTTCTAGTTATATTCATAAAAAAAATATATATAAATTTTCAAAGCTCTTCGCACCGTCAACTGCTGTCACTCCGATACATTTTGATCCATCCTAAGGTTGCCTGGAAGAGATTGCTTTCGGCAATAAGGCCACCCTTTGTACATTATTCATTCGTCATTTTCTGTATTTTATTTTAAATCTGTAATACGGTGTACAAATAAAGAGTTTTCTATCTATCTATCTATTACTATAAAGTTTCATCCAAATCCATTCAGTAGTTTTTGCGTGAAAGAGTAACAAACATCCATCCATCTATCCATCCATATTTACAAACTTTCGCGTTTATAATATTAGTTATATTATATAAAAAAAATATATATATATTTGACGTAACGCCCTTTCCAATGATATCAAACACGGCATATTTATCTCAAATTAATTTTTTAATACAGTATTTATGTCGGCTAAAGGGCGCCACATTAGATTCAGTGACACGTCATATAGCCTATAACTAGCGGACGATCAAGACGCTTCTAACGATACCTCATTTGTCCAGTTCTAATAAATAGTTAAGGAGCTATGAGAGAACAAATGAACATACATACATAGCCTGTCAAAATGATAACCCTCCTTTGGCTTTGCCGTAGTCGGGTAAAAAGGTAGGTTTTATTTATAATGAACCTTCCAAAGTAACTATACTCTGCCTAATGGAAAGCATGAGCAAAATCCAAGAGTAGTGGTCACCATACTCATTGCGAACGCTGACAATGCAGCATGGTGACCCACACTATGGAGGCCTATTGAGATGGTTCTGCATCATTGGCCCTCCGGTTTCGCATTCGCCAACGAACTCGGCACGCTGGTGCGCTGGTGAGGCACGCTGATTTCAGCAAGAACGGGCCGGCGCCCGTTCTTGCTGAAATCAGCGTGCCTCTAATAAAGAATAGGAGACTAATCAACCTTAGACTTCTATAACGTTAATTTTAACCCCACACAGATAGCCATCAAGAGAAATGTAAAGGCCAGATCGTACTGTGTGGTCCTTACCTGGGAACACCTCCACAGCTTTTATTCCATTACTCTTTATTCATTTCCAATAATTAGCGGTCCAAGATACTAAGCATTAATTCCATGTAAAGTTTACGAGGTACGATAACAGATAGTCTTAAAATTAGCATTGCAGAGTCAGTATTGATCCAATCATGTACGAGGCGTTTTTGATTCGGACTGCGCACAAGTATAAATTGCTGCTTCAATTAGAAATTTCTCTTCTGAGATGGTTATCACTGTATTAAACTTGTGTTTTTGATGTACTTTTTATATAAAAGAAGTTCATAAACTAAGCAATATATTAATGATTAAATGTTTCTAAATCTTGGCTTCATTGTGGTTTTGAAATGCTAAATTATCATTTTCCCTTATACTTTTACGGCGTCAAATTTTTCGTTAATGACTTCGACAAAAGCAAATTAAGACTCGTTCAATAACGGGTACCTAATATGCAAGTGTACCAATATTCGTCTGATTTACTGCCTCGGCAGGAGCACATTTAAAAAGCTATTACTCTCAACACGAGCCCGAAATGAATCTTTAATTTGTAAAATATCTTAAAATCGATTACATAATTTGAATTTTCAATATATTTAGCTTATACTACTAAAGCTATTCAAAAGATGCTTGTACACGAGTTGTGTGTGTTTGTACTTGCGATTGCAGGTAAATTTTTCATATTATGTCTACCGTTAAGTGGAACAAAATCATAGTAGTTATATGTTATTGAGATTTCTCATTATTATTTTGTATTTAAAATAAATAAATAAAAAATATTCAAAAGAAATAGCACCTGACTATTTACAATGAAACTGCATCTTCATTACTGTACAAAGTAAGCATATCCAAGCAGACATTTTGATATACGCGGCATGAAGCTTTTGTAGTGTAACGTAACGTAAACGTATTGAGGTAATATTTGATCACAAATAAAAATCTCACCCGCTCCACCGATTGCGATTAAGCGATATTTTAATATTAACGTTTTGCTCTTATCTGTACCGATGATGTAAGAAATTGCAACGTTTAATATAGTCACGATTGGTTTCTCTTATTTTAACGATATCCACTTTCCTCATTTTATATTTTTTTCTTTGAGATAACAAGTTGCTGAAATTTTAAAATCCCATCTCAGAATGTACTTACCGTTTCAACACTTTTTCTTTTTTCAACTAATTATATTTATGGCAAGTCTTTGGGCCTTTGAAATCTTTAAAGAAATTAATTTGGCAGCAAAATTATATATATGATACTTTTATTCTTCTTTTGTCCTAGAAGCATATTCTTGTACTGTTTTTTTAATTTACGATCTCTTTACCTCTTAGCTAAATGTTTTAAATTCTGTAGCTAGTGCATATGATAAAGAAATTAGCAGAATAAGAAAAAAAACGTAATAATATATCTACGAATTTAAACGAACTAAAAGTTAAAAATCCAAAAATCCAAGAGTTTTGATAAATTAAATGGTCATTAGTGTAGATATTTCCTGACGACAATGTTAGACTACAAAATTATACGATCAAAAATTATCTCTGAAATAGAATTAACCCTCCTTTCTTTAGTTACTGTAACCAGGAAAAGTGGACGTTCTACAAACGTTTAGTGGACCAACGGTCTAGCAACTTGATGTTTAAAAGGTTTTTGACTAATCGGTGCGAAGATTTTTTATTACACGAGGGAGAATTAGAAGTTACTCCATGGTAACACTTCGTTAAATAACTTATATTTTGAACTTATACAACAGTGTATGAGAATTTATGACAAAAATCTTGGATTCAACCATAAATATTAACTCATGCTAGGAATGTTTGGAGCGTTAGCGCCGCATAAATCCTGCTTTCAGAGTTGTCAGATGCATCCGGAAACTGCATACTGATTCCTATCGTAACATTAGCGCCAACATTTTTGACTTTATCTTTTATGAAGACAAGTCCGCTGCGTACTCAGAATTTTATTATTGTTAAAGGAACTGCATCGCTCGGAGCGACGAGCTGACATCCAAAGATTAAAATCAGTTCGCGAACAAATATTTCGCAAGGCTTGTCGATACTTCCGCAAGTATCTGTCTTCTTCCAAAAGTACAATTGTTTAGGGTTGGGAAATAAAATAAACACATTTTCATGCAGTAAAATGTTAGGATTTCTTTAATGTAAAGATAATTTACGGAATATAAAAGTAAATAAATAATTAGGTAGGTTTTAGGCACCAGTCATCTCACCACACTCCTCATCAATTGCAATTATCAGACGCAAAACTAAAATTAATGATGCTTGCGTAATCTTACTAAATATGTATTGTAAAATCAATTTTCCAAGTGCATAGTGTAAGTTTGTAAGCACAATTTTTTTTATGTGATATAGGTATACATTAATACGTGAAGAAAGAATTTGCTCCTCGTTTTAAACAAACTTAGTGTATTATATCTATATATTTATCTATCTATATAATTAAAAATTAATCACAAAATGTACATATGTATGCGCATAACTTTCGATCCACTGCACCAAATTGGATAATTCTTAAGTGTTTGTTATTGTCAGGACAAGGTTTGTAAAGAAAAAAATATTTTTTTTTTTCTTATGTATGCCCGCCAAAATGATTCTACTCTGCCTGATGGAAAGCACAAGCAGAATCCAAGAGTGGCGGTCACCATACTCACTGCGAATGCAGGCAATGCAGTATGGCGACCCACACCATGGCGGCCTAGTGATGCTGCTGCACCTTTTAGTCTTGTCAACAAGTATGGAACTTGTTGACTAGACTACTTGGGCCTCCGGTCTCGCACTCACCAACGAAACACGACAGCACGAACGCTGTCATTTTACGTTGATTTTCTGTGCGAGGGTAGTACCGCCCCGGTCGAGCCGGCCCGTTCATGCTGAAATCAGCGTGGCTCTACTACCTTTTGAAAAATCCGCAGGTAATTCAAAAAGCTTTCACGAAAATTAATAGGGCGGTTCGAAGTTCGCCGGGTCAGCTAGTTTGGAATAATTAAGGTTCACTAGCGATCGCCCAGTAGCGGAAATTCGGCCATAATTCAATTTTTATTTTTTTAGCCTTTTGCACTTCTCCTCTACGAGTATTCAAACTTTAACTGTGTCAAATTTAATAGGTACTCCTCCGTTCGCATAATTATCGTAAAAGGGGTACAAAGTATTCGATTCACGCATTAGTAGGTGCATATTTATAAATGTTGAAGAACTGAAGACAACCAAATATTGTGAACAATATGTCATAAAGTTGAAAAGAAGTAAAAACGACTAAATAATACAATAGTGATCTAATCATTAGTGACTTGTCTTTGTACAAAATTCTATGCAATGATAGTACAAGTTATGAAATAAGACGTTAAAAACGGCGCAAGTTCGACAGGCGAGCGATCTCTAGTAATTACAAATAAACGACTTTCAGATTTGTTTTTTTTGTGCTGTAAGAAAGGTCTTGTAAGAAATTTGGCAAGAAAGCCTTGTTTCTTGCCAAATTTCTAATATAAATGGAAAGTACCCTATAATTTTTACCACGAAATGTTTAATAAAGGTGTTGCCTTTGTTTAAAAAAAAAAGTATTTATCGTTGTGTGGCGACTTCCACATACAGCGCAACAGAAATATACTACAGCGCCATCTACTGAAGATACGTCGAACTACGAAGTAGTACGAAGTAAGTTCTCGCGCACTTTAACATATATACAACATCCCAACATCACCCGTAGGGGCAGTTGGCCCGCCAGGCATGATCACTTCGCCTGGTCGGAGGATCCTCCCTTTGTGTTTGAGGGACATGACTCTCATTCCCTCCACAGTGGTGACCCCGACGTGATCGGAAGCAGCCTTCGAAGCAGCATCAACACGCCACCATCAAATTCATTCCTACAGCAAGTCTCACAGCCAGCCAGCAACCTCGGCCTCAACAGGGATACACCACACGCAGGAAGCGACCGCTCCAGCCTAGTTACCCCTACGGCCTCATCAGCGTCTAGGCACAGCACACTGTAACTACGGTCCATGTAAGCAGAGCATCTCTCTCCCGTCTACGCAGCAGCCAGCCACTACGCTGCTACCACCCCGACTCACTGGGGACCTCACCGCAGCACCGCGCACCGCACGCCATCCCGACTCACTGGGATCAGCGGACTTCAACCCCGACTCACTGGGACTAGCGGCATTCAGTTCCGACTCACTGGAACTTGCGGTACTCAGTTCCGACTCACTGGAACTACTCACTCCTGGCACTGGCAAGCTCCGCAACAGAGCACAGACAGCTGACTTATCATGTATCAACCTCCGGTCTTGGAGGGGAGTGATGTGGCGACTTCCACATACAGCGCAACAGAAATATACTACAGCGCCATCTACTGAAGATACGTCGAACTACGAAGTAACAAAGGAAACTAAGAAACTACCAATCCTGAATCGCGCAGTGAAAGTTCTCGCGCACATTAACATATATACAACATCCCAACATCAACCGTAGGGGCAGTTGGCCCGCCAGGCATGATCACCTCGCCTGGTCGGAGGATCCTCCCTTTGTGTTGGAGGGACATGACTCTCGTGTGTCTCCACAGTTGCTTTATATTACAGGAGATTTGAAACAGTACATGTAATTTAATTGATCTATTTCTAGCCGATTTCAGCCTTAGCGACCAGTTTCAACGGAGACCAGCCAACTACAACGGAGATATTATTGCACTCTTTGGTCCCTCACTCTCATAATCCGATGGGGCGGTTATGCGATATTACTGGGGAAATTATATATATTACGTGCTCTCCGAGGATAGAAGGTTATGACCCCAACTTCAAAACTCCACGCTAAAGTATTTCTATTATCAGAAATTAAATTCAAAATTTAAAAAAATCCCTACTCAAGCACTTAATCGAGTAATCATATTTGCCTACGCCAGTGATATTTTTGCAGACATTCTGTTATTCTTCCCCACTTTCACCGCCATAGCTTTTAAACGCCGTAGCTCACCTTTCATACAAAGAAACTAAATTGAAATCGCTTCATCCGTTCGCGAGCTACGGTGCCACAGACAGACACGTCAAACTTATAACACCCCTCTTTTTGCGTCGGGGATTAAAAATAGTCACATTTTTTGATCAGACCCGAGATTCAAACCCGAGACCTCTTGATCGACAGTCACTTACTATATTGTTAAGTAATTTACTCTTTTGAAATCCTTTCGTAAATAATCATTCTTCCAACCCTATGTTCCGTTCCTCACTCGTACAAATTACATACAAGTACTAAGAACCGCGAACTCTGCCGAAATGAACTACACATTGTAATTAATTATAATCATATTCATCATAAATAAATATTTATTGGTGACGTATACGGAATTTATAGGCTCTTAATAAAGTAATACTTAGTGTTTTGTATAATGAAGACATTTATAATGGTTTATAAATCAAATGTTAGCGAACAGAGTCATGTTCTCTGGTACTGCAAGCAGTGATACCGCCGGAAGCCCAATTTGCATTTTTAAGGTTCAGAACCTCTAATGCTTAAAAGTCATTTGTGTGGCTACTTTATTTCTGTCATTCTCAGAAATTAATTTAAACGTGATGTTACCCACAGGTAGAAATCACATTTTATTTATACTATTTATTACTTCATCGGCGGAAGATGCACGTAGTATTTAATTAATATTACTATTCTTACATCCTATCCTTGTTTCATTATGTGTTTTTTTTTACAAATACAAGAGTGCTCCTATTATGGTTGGATATTAAAACTGTTCGTTAGCTATAATGGTATCTACAATATCTCTGTTATATACCCTTATAGCTGACAAATGTTATATATAGTCGCTTTGTGCACAGTGGGTGTTGTGGACCGTCAAATCAATCGCAGCGTGTGATTAAGTAGAGATGCGAAGTAACTGTGAACACTGTCGTGTGTCAAATTGCTATATTTTCATAGAATTCCACACTAACGTCATTAAGTAATTTTAATTAAAATCGTTGGAATTCCCGTACAATATAAGTCACAGCACGTGTAATGTTATAAAGTGTAGAAACAGTGGAAGAAACAGTTAATTAAATTTTTATTCGTTTTTCAATTTAATTCGTCGTTCAATTTCATTTTGATGTTGGGATTAAAATAAAAACTGGAGCAAACAAATAAATTCATGGCTACCAGAGGCGACATCATCGCGCATAAATAAATAATTTCATCAAAGAGAGTGCCGTGCTGAGGAAGGGACTTGTGTTCAGCAGTGGACTGCAATAGGCTGATGATGATAATGATAAATAAATAGATTTTTTATTAGTAAACGAAAATGAAAATATAATTGAGAATAGAAATTAAACAACTAAGTTCATACAGAAGCTTTGTTTTAGGATAAAATTTTCAATGCAAAAACATTTTCTCACATTTCCTTAAGATTGATACATGTTCTTTTTAGTTACAGTTTTAATATTTTAAAAATATGTTTATTTTATATACACTTCTCGATACGTTCACTATGTTAAAACCGTATCGAATCGAGCTGGGAAGTCGGATGTCGTAGTGGTTTAAGCGGACACGACGCTCTCAGTCCATTCAGTCTCAAACCATACATGGATGCACAACAGTTTGTGCGATTTACAAATTGCTGTTCTATGTCTGCGACATAAGATATATTTCTAATGCGGGTGTCGTCTATTAAAAGAATTCATCGACAACCCATAATGTCCCACTGCTGGGCTTGGGTCTCCTCTCGGGAGAGGGTTAAGGCCATACGTCCCCATGCTACCGGAATGCGGTTTGGGGATTGGCAAGACAACGTTATGGCCACGTAATCTTACCGTTGGATGTTTTTAAGCCACCCAAAGGCCTCCAACCATGCTTTACGAATGTTATCCTATGATAACAACTGGGACCGAATGCTTAACGTGACCGTAGGTCAGGAATCACGAAATAAAAATAATTAATTTATGTTAAATGCATAACACTGGATTCGTAATAACAATTGAATCCTGACTGTGGGGCTAATCTATAAGTTTAAAGTCACTCAACATGCCATGGAGAGAGCTATGCTTGGAGTCTCTCTAAAGGTCAAAATTCGTAACGAATAAATTCGTCAGAGAACCAAGGTGACCGACATAGCTCTGAAAGTTAGCAGATCGAAGTGGCAATGGGCTGGTCACCTATGTCGCAGAACTGACAACCGCTGGAGTAAGCGCGTTCTGGAGTGTAGACTGCGTCTTGGCAATCGTAGTGTGGGACGCCCTCTGGCCAGATGGCGGGACGACTTGCATAAGAGGGCTGGTAGTGACTGGATGCAATAAGCAACAGACCGGGTTCTGTGGTGTTTCTTTTGAGAGGCCTATGTCCAATAGTGGACTGCAACTGACTGATAATGATGTATATAATGTTGGCATAAACAGTGTTTACTAAAGCTAGAATGCCAAGTTAATGGTTTAGTGACATAACAAGCTTTGTAAGAAGTAAAATGTTACCTAGCACCTACATTTAAAAAGATCTTAGAGAGATTTGGCGTTTCACACTTATTTAGGCAACAAAATTAAACAGAATTTTATTGTATACTTAACGGTTTATTGTTGAAAAGTCAATGTACAAAACAAATAAGGAATTCTCCTCACAAAGTGTAGGATGATGCTGAACTTTTCGGATGAATTTCTACAACATAGTATACTTTTCCATTTTCTACTTTATGACTCTTATCTTAAGGTTCAGTTTAAGTACGAGTAGATACGAACACGAGATTATAAGTTTATTTGTTTATTTATGAGGAAACGTAGTGTTCGGTTACGAAGTCAGTATTTTGTGAACTCTTATGTTATTATTTCACTTGGTTACCGTTATCGAAGGTTCAGTTAAGGCATTCTTTGGTTATTTATAGAAATTATATAATTGTGAATTATTGAGGCCGCTACTTGTTACGTGAGTTACTTTAAATTCCAAATCAGAGTATGGAAGTTTTTTTTTAATGGATTAGGGCGGCTAACGAGCCGCCCATGGACACTCGCAACACCAGAGGCGTCCCAAGTGCCTATGGGTAATGGGGAGGAGGATGGGGAGGGGGATGGGGAAGGGGTTCGGGTATGGGCCTCCGGTATCCTCACTCACTCGGTGAAACACAGCGCAAGCGCTATTGCACACCGATTTTCTGTGAGTCCGTGGTATCACTCCGGTCGAGCCAGCTCGTTGTTTTTTTGCTTCACAAAACAATCTAGGGAAGTGCCGCGGGGTGAAGCTAGTCTAAAAAAAAGTAGCCATAGTTACCCCTTATATCATCATGCCAAGGACAGTCCAGTCAAAGATATCGCCTATTTAAATATAGCGGTGCGATTCGGGTCAAGATGTTATATATATATTATTTATCTATCTACCTGACTTTACATTCTTAACCGAATTCAAAAAAGGAAGAGGTTCTCAATTCGACCTTTTTTAATGTGTGTTCGCGGATAACTTCGTCGTGTATGAACCGATTTTGATGATTCTTTTTTAATGGAAAGGAGATATTCCAACGGTAGTACCATGATAAGGACACTATGTTCTGATGATGGCATCCAAGAGAAATCGAGTCGAACCTTGAAGTCGGTTTATTTTTTGTTTAGGTTTGGATCAAAAGACTACTTATAAGCTTGTCGTTATTGATGATTTGCGATTATCTTTGCGTTTCTACGCTTACACTTGTAGAAGTCATCAGAACATAGTTACAACAGTAGGATAAAACCTTATTTCTAACTTCTTATATTAATAAGATTAGTTACGTTAATTACAATCAAAATTTGTTTATAACACATTCAAAACCTGGATCACAAACAGCCATTCATAACACGAAGATCCAGAATTGAAGCTTGATTTATAAGTATTTTGCTTTTAAGTACCGTAACGCCGAAGTCGGTCAAAGTGTAATTGTGCCATACCACCCGGGATGCGGGCGATGTACGATCCTGTTCGATTCGTCCTTATCGTAAATACCCTGAAGTTCCTGACAACGTAACAGTATCCGATTGAAGTATAATTTAGCTGCTGTTTATGCTGCAAATGCTGCTTGAAGAGGTATCTAACACCTGTGATAACATTGTATGCCTTACTAATAAATCTCGAAGTATTTTTATTGTTTCGAGTAAGATTTTGGTAAGAATTTTGAATTAAAATAAAACTATGACACTCTTATACCCAATGTCCTCCTAACACAGTAATAATTAAAATAAAGAATGAAAACTTTAAAATAACTTTATGCAAGTTACATAATTAATTAGTTTAATATTTTTATTAGTAGGTAGTAGAGCCACGCTGATTTCAGCACGAACGGGCCGGCTCGACCGGGGCGGTACTACCCTCGCACAGAAAATGAACGTAAAATGACAGCGTTTGTGCTGTCGTGTTTCGTTGGTGAGTGCGAGACCGGAGGCCCAATTAGTCTAGTCAACAAGTTCCATACTTGTTGACTAGACTAAAAGATGCACAAGCATCACTAGGCCGCCATAGTGTGGGTCGCCATACTGCATTGTTGTATTCGCAATGAGTATGGTGGCCACCACTCGTGGATTCTACTTATGCTTTCCATCAGGCAGAGTAGAGTCATTTTGGCAGGCCAAACATAAAAAAAAAAAAAAAAAAAAAAAAAAACCGTGGGAGAGACACGCTTCGGCATGAATGGGCTAGCTCGACTGGAGTGATACCACGGCCTTACAGAAAACCGGTGTGTAATATTGTTTGCGCTTTGTTTTACAGAGTGAGTGAGGATACCGGAGGCCCATACACCAACCCCTCCCCCAGCGGCCTCCTCATTGCTCCACCCGTGTTCGTTAAATCGTGCTCGTGACGGCACTAGGGATTGTACAGCCACGCTCGCCACGAATGTAATTCGCTCGCCACGAATGTTACGTTACGCCGAAATGTTTTAGGTCAGTCTCCACCTTAAGACACAGTGCAGACCTTATTATACCCTTGAAGCTTGCTCTACACTTGTTTTTAATTTATTTACGATAGAAATGTAGTTTCTTGATTTATCCAAAGTATTTATCAATGATTTTGGGCGCTATTAGAGACACTCTTATTGACGAGTTAGTCTAAACCAAAAACTTATGTTAGTGCATTTTATTGAATTCTCATGACTAAGCCACGTTGTCATAAGAATAAATTCATCTTAACCAACACTGACCATAGATATTGTAAACGTGACTAGAAATTTAGGTGATACTCATAATCTGTGATAAGTTGCACCTTATTACACTACGTAGGTGTTTACACACAGCCTTATATAAGTATGGAGAAGGCCTCTATTTAGTAACAGGTCACATATGGTTATATAACAAGTGCAATCGTGTGGCTCTTATTGTTGTAGTAAACATTGCGACTAAAATAAACTAAAATCATTTTTTAGGTATGAGGCGCGAATAATAAATAAATAAATAAATATTTTGGACATCTAACACACAACGCCATCTAGTCCCAAGCTAAGCAGAGCTTGTGTTATGGGTACTAGACAACTGATACAAATACATATATACTTTTTTTTGTAAATACATACATATTATACATAGAAAACACCCAAACTCCGAAACAAATATTTGTAGATCATACAAACATTTGGTCCGACCCGGGAATCGAACCCGAGACCTCATGATCAGCAGTCGCACACGCCAACCGCGAGACCAACGAGGCAGTCAAATATAATAAATAATAAATACGGCTAATGTGATATATGAAAAAGTACCGTGATTAAAAGCTGATTTAATATATCGAGTAATCCTTTTTTTTTCTTTTTGGAACGAAGTTCCTTATGGGGCGTTGTGGAGAGGTGTCCTAGCCGGCAAAAAACGTCCGTAACGTAAGATTGACGCCTTGGTGTCAAAATGGTAGCGAATGGGAATGCTGTGATTGAGGTCTCGGGTTCTGCAAATATTTGTTTTTTCGGAGTTTGGATGTTTTCTATGTATAATATTTATTGTATATGTATTTACAAGAAAAAAGATGTCCGAAATATTTATTTATTTATTTCGTGAACGAAAAATAGAATAGCGTAGTAATCTGTAGGTTGTATGACTTGTATGTAACAAGTACGGAGTAACTCTAGACAGAACTTGTTTCGGTAGAGATTACTAGGTGGCAGCACAAGTGAAAAGTTTAGTTTTATTTTTTATTTTTATCGATAAAAAATCATAATAAAAAATGTATACCTGAATAGTTATTTTCTTTGTACCTCGCATAGATATATTTTTATATTATCGCTTATTATATATTTTTATAAATCCTTTTAAATAAAATACAGGTGTTAAGAGAATTTTGTGGTTTTTAATGCGCGTGAACGAAAAATTTTGTATAGCGCCATCTATAATTATTTAGTTATTTCGAAAACGAAAAATTTTTGTATAGCGCCATCTATATTTTTGATTAGGAACTTCGTTTCTACCTGGTGTCCCATGACAATACACGACTTTTTTTATATATGAGCCTGCCAATGTGATTCTACTCCGCTTGATGGAAAGCATGAGCAGAATCCAACAGTAGTGATCACCATACTCATTGCGAATGTAGACAATGCAACAATACAGCATGGTGATCCACACTATGGTGGCCTATTGAGATGCTTCTGCATCATTGAATGCAACCTAAAGCAACAACAACAACATTAAATCTGTGTCAACGAAATACGACAACAAAAATGCTGTCGTTCTCGGTTGATCTTCTGTGAGCGGGTAGTACTGCCCCGGTCGAGACTTGAGAAATCAGTTTGGTTCTAAAGTAAATTTAGAAATAAATTATTGAAGTAAAAAATAAAAGTACTGTATTTTTCCACTAAAAGTTTTTTATTTTTTTATAAGTCTATAGCAGCTATTATATTATACTAAGTACTATAAGCAGATATTTTGGGAGAGCATCGTGGCAGTTCAAGTGTGACCTCCACTGAGAATATTTCCTCCTTAACTTCAGCCTTTTTTAATAAATATACAATTATAAGTAAATAAAATTAGAGTAGTCGCGCACGAGTAATTTTATCTCCGTGATCATTTCGTGTGACAACCAGTTGATGTTTTAGTTGCCGAATCGCGAACAAGCCCCTGACGCAATCATTACCGCACTACAAGATTTCAATAGACGCAAGCGCACAGGTGATAAAATTGTCACCTGTGCGGCACTGTTTCTATTTTTGTCGCAGTAAGAAAAGTTACTAAAACTAAAAAAAAAAAAGCAAAAAAACTTTGTACAAATGAAGAGCCACATTTGGTTTAGGGCACAAAGTTTCGGTGTATAACATATACACCATACATCAATAACGTGTCCAGATTATTTAAGCTTTAATACAGTCAACCAAAGTACAGTCATCAACATGAAAAGCTTTATGAAAAATAAATGGATTGAATCAATTTGATAGGCAAAAAGTTTTTACAGATTTTTTTCATCTTCCACAATGACCACAAATAAATGAATGAAGTGCCAATTCATTATACACATACAAATTTAAATAATGATATCAGTATTCAATTAATTATTATTACGTAAAAATATTTTGGTCTAGAAATTTTGATAGAAGAACAATGGTTGTTTATTAATAGGAATGTAATTTTTGATGCTGACTATACAATACATAACTTGTTCTGTTAAAAAGAACAAATCAAAAAATAAATAAAATGCAATAAAATGGCAAATAAATTTAAAGAAACGGTAACCAGTGATTCGTGTACTCGAATCGTAAGCGGGAACACCATAATTTAAACATCGAGAATATCACCTCTCGCAACCAGGAATCACTCCATTGATGCAGTAACAAGATTACGGTACCTTAAGTATTTATCGCTGGCTTAATTTCTTATTATAATAAATAAAACACTCTTTAGTTCGCAGGTCTGGGTCCCAGTTCACTGTCAAAAATATTGATTAATTTGACAGGAGCTTATATTTAATAAAACAAATTTAGGCTATGTTATATTTACTTACCTACGCTAAAATTTAAATACAATAATATTTTAAAATAACATTGTATGTAGAAATGGGTGACAAAATACCTACTATATATTAGGTAATTTTTGTCTGTCTGTTTGTGCCGGTTAATCTCACGCTGGACCTATTTTGAAGGGACTTCACTAGCAGATAGCTGATATAAGGAGTAACTTAGTCTACTTTTTTATACTCAGCTATGCGATAATTAGTTGTTTGACTTTGAACCTCTGAATTTCACCAACGTTTACCTACAAAAAGAAGCGAGTTATGAAATATTTATTTAGTTTCCTAAATGTATATACATTAATACCATCATTATAGACTTCAAATTTCTCTGCTCATCTTTGCTCAGTTCTTGACACAGAGGCTTTTTAGCCATACTAAATTCCATAGTTAGTCGAACCTTTCCCTTCGATATCTATATTATTTTTCATCTATACCACAGCGTAGCCTAAGTGTGTTCCTCTCCTGACAACGAAAATATATTTTCTCTTACCAACAGTTCGTAAAAATGGAACTGACAAATGACTTCGTCGGAATTTATAAAGGGGATTATTTGAATGTTTCAGATGTAAGGTTTGTGTTCAAACAGTAACCTATACGAATAACTAAATAAGGAAAGCAAAAAGTACTAAGCATGACAGAGTGATGACAGCATTCTTATCACTCACTTATCAGAAATGCAACTACTTATTAATTATTTACCCACTTAAAATTATAATTATTATGACTGCACGGTTGGCCTAGTGGTTTATGCAGTCACCATGCCGCTTTTCACTAGGCCAAGTGTTGTGGGTTCAAATGCCAGATGGGAAAACACTTTGCGTGATCCACATATTGTTGTTCTGAGTCTGGGTGTTCTTTGTGTCCGTTTCAGGTATATATGTAGTCCCCTTGTATAATTGTAGTCATAGGATCTTGAAGTTGTTATACTATAAATTCGAAAGTAACTCTGTATGTCTGTCTATCCTCTACGCTTTGAAGGCTAAACCGCTGCAAATTATCATGACAAAATATAAGCAGACATTGCTAGTTCCTTTTAAGTACAGAATTGAATAGGAATTATATTTCAGCCCTTGACTACGGATTCCCAAAAATGATTGATGCTAGCAATTGCAAATAATGTATTCACTTGTGAATTTACAAAGATGGATGACAAACTCTGTTGAATCTGAATACACACCGGGATACTCATGCATAATTAGAAGCGACTGTACAGTTCAGTTAGTTAGTCCAAAATGTATTCTATAAGTGTGTATAGACTGGAATAAGACTCGAATTTAATCTTCGTCTATTTGCTAAAGGAATTACAATATTTATTTTTATATGACAATCAAAGAACTATTCTGGCCAAATAGTCTGTGTATATTGATAGTCTTTAACAGTCTGCTGCTAGACATGAACATCAAAACGAAGGTATTGGCCTATTTCACGACAATGGGTATAGGATATGTTTTAAGTTTTCCTTTGCTTTTCAGTAATATTGTCGTGCACTGTTAGGTACCTAGTAGCCTCTTACCAAAACCAAGGAATAAATAGGGGTAGTAGGTGGATAGACGCCCTGTATTCCTAATCCATCACCACAGGAGATGTATTCAGCGATATAATTAAAAAATATATGAAATCTCTTTTAATTGGCTCAAAATCTTATGCAACCTCTGTCGGATATACTGCGTTTGAAATGAAAAGACCGTTGTTGGTGATACAACTTAATGTTCTCAACTAGTAGTGCTGTCCAGCATTAGCTAACGGGTGGTATGTGAGCTCTGTCTAGTATTTAGGCGTAGTCGAGACATACAGACACATCATCTTTTCACAGTCTCACTCACTCGTAACTTAGCTTTCCTAAGCTAAGTTACGGGTGAGTACTGCCTTCCTAGGCAGAATTTAATCTATAATTAACCGACTTCCAAAAGGAGGAGGTTTTCAATTTGATTGGTTTTTTTAATGTATGTACACTGATTTTCAATTCACTTTTAATTTTAAACCGGTCACTTTCAAAAAGTTCCTTTTACTTGCTACCCTATTACGTGATAAAAACTAAAGAATAGTTGATATATATTCTTTTTACCAATTGTCCCTACTTGACACAAGCAAGACTGTATGTAATAAAGCCAGAGTTAATCAAGATGAAAATGACAAATATATGCCGGATAAAAATTTGTAACCACACAACGGTTGAACCACTCGAACAAGTCTCTATCTTCTGTCGAACGTAAGTAAGTAGGTGTCGAGAATGTAACTCCACATATCGCGTTATTTATTACATTATAAACGATATCGAGGATCGCGCGCGTTTTGGACGCGCCCCGGGAGTGTGATGACGTATCATATTTATGGGGCATACAAGTACTGTCGTTGAGTGTAGGTCGAGATGTATGGCTATTGAGCACTGACGTATGAAGTATAAAAATCGTACAGAGTATAGATCATCTTTGCGCTCAAACATGATTGATTTATACGCGATATAAATACCAAACAAAAAATACGTGTGGTATACAGAGTGTCACCATCCTTATTCATCCCATGAGTTTCGTAAGAACTGTCTAAGAGCTAACTACGTAAGACTACAGAACTGCATAGAGAAGATTCATTTTCTAAAACTTTCTTTCAAAGAAGAAGCCTATCTTTAGCTGTTATAAGTTGTTGTTGACGATGATGATTAAGAAAAAATATAAATTAGACACGATTATTGCTTAGGTCATATAGTACTAGTATTTAGTTTATAATGGTTGCATAAAAAAAACTAGGCCAGTAGGTAAACGTTGAGAATCATAAGTTCAGTGTTTTCTCGTTATTGTATCACGTAATTATATACATTTTAATATATCTGTAATGCAAATTTATGTTAATGAAGCACAATAAATTAGTACATCAGAAGAGGTACACACATACCTAAAACAAAAAGAAAACATTAAAAGTAAATCTGTGCCAATGGATAATGAGGACAATCGTTATATTATTTGAAGAACTACAAATCAAACAAATAGGTGGTCGCCGTTTAGCTCCTAGAAGTCGTAACGTGATGTTAGAGGTATTAATTTTCCATGATCATCAATTATTGAAAACTAATACGCGAAAATTAATAATTATGCCATAAAATAGTTTGTTTTAAAAACTAAATCATTCAATACTTCCATCTTACGAAACACCTATCCGTAACATATAACATTATCCTACTATCGATTGATATATTCTCACATGTATATCTCTCGAAATACAAAAGGGCACAAATAAGTCAAGAGCTGCGCCGGCGCACACACGCGGTGTTAACACGAAACATCAAAGGGCTAGGCAGTTCAATACGATTGTGTACAATGAACCCCACGTTGTCTCTGACACAATTTGCATATATCGATGATGGACAATAGTATGCACTACTTTCAAACAATATTGGTACAGTAGGTCTTAGATATTTTATTTCATAAATTAATTATTGTACCTTTGAAATCTTTTTTTTTTTCTAGATGTCTAGATGCATGGAGTAAGTTACAGCGACAACAGATTGTTACCTAGAATTATGCATTCTTTTTGACAAAACCCTAAAAAGTTAATAAGGACGCGAGATATTCTTTAAAATCTACTGGTAAATCAGCAACAATAAGCAGAAAAAACACAAGAAACAATAATAATAGCAAACTTAACCAAACAATTCTAATAAGAAAATCATATAAATCATCGTTCAGAAAGAGAATGACTCATAAATATAAGAAGGAGTTTGCCAGTCTCCTACAATCTCTAGATCTAAGTAATATATTTAAGCCTTGTTTCCAAATTTATTACCTTAGCTTAAACGAATTTCTAATTACATTTAAATGTTTTCTTAATAAAATCAATGAGCATTAAGAATTTAGCACTCATAAATTGTTCACCTAGGAAAAAATAGTTTCAAAGTTAAATATAATCACAACGATCCCCAACTAAATAATAAAATTTTCATTACCATTGTATCCATACGCGTTAGGAACAACAAAAGTTTTACCCATATATAGCTAAGTAAAAGGACAAAAAGCACGATTTATTCCACTTTACTTACTTAAAATACTTTTTATCTGGAAGTTCTGAAATAAATTGAAGTACTCGTCCCACCCAAGACTAAGAATACAAAACTCAATGTGCTGTCCAACTCCCTAGATATTCTTTACGCTACAAATATTAACTGTCGCTGCGAAAGTGCCCCTAGAAAGGATATAAATAAATGAATTAAATGTAGACTTACGTTACATTGGCCCACACTCATGACGTCACTTTGCGTTTATCAATACCAAAACTTTATAGTTTTAGTGTCATTATTCTGTCAGAAACGTGTGTCTGTCGCTGTGTTTCACCGAGTGAGTGAGGATACCAGAGGCCCATACCCCTCCCCCAAAGGCCAGCAACGCACTTGTGACACCTCTGGTGTTGCGGGTGTCCATGGGCGGCGATAATCGCTGACCATCAGGTTATACGTCTACTCGTTTCCCCCTTAATCCATAAAATAAGTAAGCTAGCATGTTGTGTTAATGTTGCAAATTTTACATTTATTTAAATTCAAGTTAAATCAAATTAAAGTTCTACTTAAAACAAGCTTTATTATCAAAATAGATATTTTGCAAAAAAAAAACAATGCCCACGATACTTTATTACATAACTGATTATGGCATGAACAGACAAAAATTATTACTAAGATTTTGTGACATAACATCCTCGCTTAAGCATAAGCTAAATATATTCAAAAGCTCAAGCTAGCATCGCTTTCAGGCCTTATTCATAGTCCGCTCTATTATATTGTCAATTCGGGACCTCCATGCATAGTATACAATTACAAGATGTGTTCATCGTTCTGCAATCTGTCAGTTAGGCCCCGCACTGTCGCGCTATAAATAAAGTGAATTTATTCACGTGCAGCCCACTTAATTTATAGCTATTTTGGACACAATGTACAGACTTGGTACCCTACTGTAGGAGCTAGTTGCTACTCGATAGTTTTATAGCCGGCCTTTGTGTAATTTTGTTTATTTTTGCAAGAATTTTGATGTGATTTTATAGCGAAGGTTTTTTTTTACTTTTCACATCCACAGTTTTTTTCTCGTTGGATGCAGGCTGCTATCGACCGGTCGAAGTGGAAATCAATGGGGGAGGCCTACGTTGTGCAGTGGACTTCTTACGGCTGATATGATGATGATGATGACATCTACAGTTTAAGTATAGTAAATTCAAAATTGACTTGTGAGAGTAGTTTTTTATCGTGTTAGAAACGTATTTGTCCCAAGATCAACAGGAAAAAGGTACTGGAAGTTTAAAATTTATTTTCCTGCTGCTAATTATTAATGTATTCCAGACCAATCTTCGAAACACAACTAAATCATTAACGACACATTCTCGTTCTGCACACTCAAGTTATCCAGAACATATTGACCGTCTCAGTCTCGTGTTCGATTCCCTAGTCGGACTAAATGTTTGTATGATTTGCAAATACTTCTTTAGGCAAGTGTTTTCTATATGTATAATATTTGTTTGTGTAAAAAATATTTTCTCACTATTCTATCAGTCAATCTATCGATCATAGTATAAGGTCTGCTTAGTTTGAGACTAGATAGAAGACAAAATTCCTTGTTTAAATAGTAGATTTCCCATGTATTAGAGAGATGTTTGTATGAGGGAATATAAATCAATTTTCCGAAACTCAAACTTTTCTGTGATCATTTGTTACGTTTTTTAACATTTTGACTACCCATTACCTGTCTCTTACATGTTCATATTTTTGTCATTTATTGAATAATGAATCGTATTTTATTTTGCTACTTACTGTGTAACACCGAAACCTGTCAGGAGGTTCGCAAGTCGCAACCAATGGCCCACCTAGGCGGCAGGTCCAACCATGCAGATCACATGTTGCAACCATCAACCGACCTAGGAGGCGGGTTCGACCTTGCAGTCCCCTTACCTGAACAGGGGGTGCTACCACCGGCACGACCCAGCCAGTCAGAAGAGCAAAAGTCCCAGGGCGCCGTTCAACAAATAAATATTCATAATACATAATTACTCATCAAAAAAATACTAAAAAAATCTAAGAGATAAATAACTGTGTGTGTGGGTAGGTCCCTATTAGGTCACTTCAGAGAAACATAACTACACATATTCACATTATATATTCATAAAAAAACATACACACATTATATATTAACAACAATAAACCACAATATCATACAATAGACATGAACATTACATATAACTTAAAACTAAATCTTAAAATAACTAGTGGGTAAGTACGCTAATATATAACAATCAGCGGTCAGGCCATCCTCCGCCTACCGGCAGCTCCATCATAAGCTACATCACATTCGTGGCATCCTCAAAATAATGTGACTGCTGTATTATCCTGCAGTAACCATCGACCCTAAGAAAGAATGGAATAACTCAGTATTGTTTAAGAACTAAAAAAAGAACGACCAACAAAATAAAAATACATTTTCTCACTTACCGCTTCACACGGGATGAAATCACTAAATATTAGAGATGTGCCGACTAGTCGGTAAAGCCGACTATCCGGCAACAATCGTAGTCGACGATTAGTCGGCGAATAGTCGGCAAAAAGCGCCGACTATTCGGCTTATTACTTTATATGTATTTCTCAATAATATATTTTTATAATATTTTTTTGTCAATTTTTATTTTATAATCAGTTTTAGACATTTTGAAATGTAAAACAAAGCAATCTTTCTTTTGGTAACCAGTTTCTAAAATTACTTGCTTATAACAAACATATCTGACATTTATTAAACAAAATGTTTGCTTGTAGTGTTTGCACTTTTTTTCCTTTCCACCACGAGAAATAATCATTGACATTGATAACACATAACAGCATTAGGGTCCAATGCGACGGCGTGGCCTCTGATTTTCTAGAGGTAAACGCTGGCGTACCTCAGGGCTCCGTCCTGTCGCCCACACTGTTTCTTCTTTAGCCCACAATGCTAACCCATGGCAACATGATATTGTTAGGCAGACAACAGCACAGTCCATGGGCGATATTTTGGACAACTTGCAGTCAAGCTGGCAGACGTTGAGGAAAAACGTTGGAAAGACGTTGAGAGATGTGGCCGCTACAAACGGCCCAAGACCGGTGACACCCCGCTGTGGCCAGGGGTTGTCGTTCAAGGAGGGTCGGTGTTCCGACTCTTACTGTGTAGAACGGTAGGAGGCGCAACAGCGGGATGTACCTCAGTCATGAGATACGGCAGGAGGGTTTCCAGAAACCGCTGATGTGTTCCTGGGGTTCCTCCCGACTGCCGAGGTAAGCCGCCGCGGGGTTTAGTGGGTAGACCATCGAGTCCCACACACGTCCTTCGTGTCCCCCCCCCCCCACGGAGGGTATGGTGCACAATGCATTCCCGCGTAAAAAAAAAAGAAGGTTCGCTCGTGTGTGGAGTACTGTTCTCAGCTTTGCGATGGTGTCGCACAGTATCTGTTTGACGCTCTCGACCGGTTACAGCGGCGAGCAATCCGCATTGGCGACAGTCCCTAAGCCACCGAGTCCCTTGAGCTGAGCCTCTGCAGTTGCGAAGATATATAGCCCCTATGGCAGTCCTCTATTGCCTTTATCATGGTGAGTGTTCTGAAGAGCTCTTCTAACTGGTCCTCTCCTCTCCCTTCCTCTATAGGACAACACGTGCCGGCCTCGGAAGTCACCGCTTCAGAGTGGTAGACATACGTTCTCGCACTCATCCCTTCGGTTCTTCCTTCCTGTGCTGAGCGTTCAAAACTTAGAACTCACTACTAGCGCACGTGTTTCCTTCCCACTACGATCTCGGGTCCATTCAGCGGGTCGTGAAAGCATCTCACCAGGTCACGCTGTCCTGTGTGTCCACACACTTCTGCATTGTCCTTATTACCTACCTACTACCTACATTGAGAATTGTGACCAGCACTTTTGGATTCTGCTCATGATTTCCATCAGGCAGGGCAGAGTCATTTTGGCAGCAAACACATAAAAAAATCGGTAGCATTACTGAAACTTCGCGTACTGAATAGGATAAGACAGTTCTTTGCGCATCTGTCTTCTTTATAAGACCCAGGTTCGCTCGTTCGTGGAGGACTGTTCTCATCTTTTTGATGGATCCACACAGAATTTGCTTGATGATCTTGATCGGTTGTAGCGGCCAGCAGTCCGCATTATCAACAGTCCCGATGCCACCGAGTCCCTTGAGCCTTTGCACTCGCGGAGAGATATCGCCTCTGTGACAGTCCTCTAGCGTGTTTACCATGGACAGTATTCTGAAGAGCTCTTCCAACTAATCCCACGTTCTCCCATCTTCTACAGGACAACACGTACTGGCATTAGAAGCCACCGCTTCAGAGTCGTAGAAATACGCTTTGGAACTAAACGGTTCCGTTCTGCCTTCCTGTGCCGAGCAGTTTTTAACTGTTTGGTACTACCAGCGCACGTGTTTCCCTTCCACTATGATCCCGGGTCCTGTAGGCGGCGTGAGAAAATGCATCTCACTAGGCCGCCATAGTATAGGACGCTATACTGCAATGTCTGCGTTCGCAGTGAGTATGGTGTTGGAGTGTTGGATTCTACTCAAGCTTTCATCAAGCTCAACAGAATCATTTTGGCAGGCTTTCAAATAAAAAAAAAAACAAAAAACATCGGCCACTTATTTAAAAAACCACGGCACAAGTGATTTTCTTTTTCATTTAACTCTTCATTTCAATCAACAATAATAATAATATCTTTACACAAAAATATTTTATACACTAAAACACACCTCCGACTACGAGCCTTACAGAAGCAAAAATGAAGAAACAAGGTTCGCAGGTGGCGTTTGCGACTGGGTCGCGAATCAGCTGTAAACGATACAGCTGAGTTACGGACCGTCCGTAACCACGATCGGTTTGGCCGATTAGTCGGCCGACTATTCGGTCTTTTTAGGGCCGACTAATCGGCTAGTCGGCTAGTCGGCAAAAGTAATGATTGGCACATCTCTACTAAATATATTAATACTATCTACTAATGACACATAAGTAAATAACTGGTTCTCGATCAGTTCAGGAAAGAAAAGGGCTCCCAAATTGGAAGAATCTCCTTTTATATTCCTTCCATCGACTGTTCGAGAACTTTTCCTACTTTCTGCTTTCTCCCACCACAGCTAAAAGTAACTTTTAATCTTTCGTCCAGAAACCAGTCCCTACTTCGTTCAAAAAACCTAAATCATATCGAATTTATATATTGTATTTAATACTGCCATCTCTCGTGCAATCAGTGAACTAATCATCAAATTACTTACAGAGCCTGACTACACTCTGCGATCACAGAGGTCTCTACTAGTAAAAAAATATAATTCTTATTTTGAAATTACGGTGTTACAACTGTAATCAAAAGACCCTTTGTTATTACGAACTGTTTAGTATAGCAGTACAGTCATTTTTATGATACATCTGAATCATTTTCGCCTTCTCTGTCTGTACATTTTCACTCTACAAATCTTAAGCAATGTTAGCAAAACACTCACTATACAACTTCATTACCACTTCTCAAAGCTAAAATAAAAGAACACTTAAAAACTATTGTAAGCTTTTAAAACACGTCAACGAAACTTTAAACCTCTGAAACAATTTTTCTCATGTTGTACTTATACTTCACTTTACGAGGTGATATTTTTTGCAGAGTATCAATTATATACAACATTTACTGACTTAAATAAACAAGGCCTCTAATGTCTTTCATTGTCAACAGCAATTCTGTCAAGTGAAAATACAAAGAATATGAAGGGCCGTTACAGATACACTAGAATCTCAACTGTATGTAGGAGACTTAGAGTTTAATTTAACTTGGGCTCTAGGTGTACAACGAAAACGTGTAACATTAAAATGTTCATTTAGTGTATTATTTATGAAATTTGTCGCTTTTATAGCCCATGAACTTTATTAATGACCAGTGACCATTGCAAATATCTCAGCTATTTTAATGTAGGACTCATGTAAAATTACTTTTGCTTCAGATAACACCATAATATTGTAAGTGAGAACATCAGCCAATATTTATAAAGATCATTTAGTTTTACATGTCTTTATTGCCACTAATTTTGTAATTTATGACAAATAGGTATTGGAGTATCAAAATAAAGGGTGTTTATTTCACTTGTTCTGTCGTTTAAAACAGCAGATTGGGTGAGAGAACATAACGCACCTTTAAAGTAAAACCGATACTAAACGAAATTTCTAAATTTTACAGGAGAGCCAAAATTAGAAAAAAAACACTGTTTTTTCTCAATAAAATCTGAGTTCAGGATTCTTTAAGATAGGTAATGAGTTTCTATGATAGATCTCTGTATACATTATGAGATGTGATTTAAAAATGTAATATTTTTTAAATACAAGCTGTATTTAAAAAATATTACTTACATTACTTATTTTGATTTATATTATTATAGTAACACTTTACCATTAATTTTGATTGTTCATTATGGCATATTACTAAGAAATTACAGTGCAACTAATGTTACTAAATAGAAAACTATTGAAATTTATTAATTCAATAATACTATTATCATTAAAGTTAAAAATCTGAAAGTTGGCCTTGTTGAGGTGCGGTAGGGATCAGTCCAAAAAAATCCTCGGAGCACTCCCAAGATTAGATGCGGTAGAAGATGCATAGCGAGGCCACATCTCTACGCAGCGCCAGAGGATCCAGCCGATTAGAAACATCTTGGCAATCGACAATTCGAGTCGCTCACCGTTGGATGCGGTCTAGAGGGAGGAGCTGGTACTGGGATGCCCCTGCACAAAGATGAGAACAGTATTCTACATGTGGCCGATCCTGCGCCTTAAAAAGTGGAAGGCGGTAAACCGGAGTGAAATACCGTCTCGATCTATTGAACACGCTAAGCTTCTTCGAGGCCACCTTGGCCTTACCCTCTAAATGGCTACGAAACTGGACTTCACTCGATATGTCGACACCAAACTGGCTGAGACAGGTAGGGGAGTGTCTTCAAAACGAGGAAATGCATCTTCAAACGAGCAAATTTGTGTCTCTGTGGGGTAAAATTGGACTTAATTAATTATCAATGACGTTCTCCTGAGAAATATTATTGGTGCCGGCGTAGAGAGCAACGCCCGTACTGTGTACTGTATCATATATATATAGCAATGAATGCTGTTAATTTGCAACATGTCATTGATATGGAGGAGGAACAAAATAGGCGATAGCACACAGCGTCACCGTCGACTACGACCTTTATGCTTCTTTCTGCTAAAAAGCTAGTGACCCATTCGCATAGTTTCTCAGGACCATAGGAAGGGAGCTTCGAAAGAAGCACTTTGTGCCAGACCCGGTCGAAGGCCTTCGCAATGTCCAAACTAACTGCCAAGGCTGAGACGTACTGCTGGTCACTAAGCAGATGATGACCCTCCAGGTACCGCAGGAGTTGATAGTTAATGATGGATTTTCTCCATTATTTTCGAGAAGAGGGAAGTTATGGTTATCGGCCTGTAGTTGGACGGATTTGAGCAATTGCCTTTTTTAGGGATCGGGTGGACCAATGTTGTATTCGATGGTGTGGGGATCACGCCAGAGGAATAGGGGAGCCGGAAAAGATGCGTTAAAATCGGTGCTAACTTTAGAGCGCACATCTTCAACACATTAGAAGGGATTCCATCAGGGCCACTCGACTTATGGATAACAAGGTATAGAAGTGCTAAACGCACTGAGCGTTGGTGGCACTGGATATCCAGCATATGGCTCTCGCATCGCAATATGGTAGGCGGCTCCTGTTCCCCGTCGTCCAAGGTCGAGTTAGACGCGAAATGCTTGGCCAAAAGATCGGCTTTCTCCTTTACGTCGTAGGCCAACGAATTTTTCTTTTCTTTTAAAAACACAACTCCCGCCTTAGAAATTTACATCCTGTGTCGCGGGGACTTTACAAACATACATGAAACGGGCAAAGAGAACACCCAGACTTAAAACAACTATTGTGGATCACACAAAGTGATGTCCCACGTGGGATTTGAACCCTCAACACTTGGCGTAGTGCAATGTGCGGGGCGACCGCTTAAACCACCAGGCCAACCATGCAATTATTTTCTATAAGTAGAGGTGGATTTCTGTACCTCTATTCATAGGAATATACATGCAGAAATTCCCTTCGATGGCGAGAGACCAGAACGCCCGAATTAACTTTTACTTCTAAAATTTTAATGCAAAATGTACGTTGCCTAAAAAAATAAACTGTGACTAACATAAATGTTCCACTATTGTAATTAAGCACATGATTTAATTTACTCTTTACTTATCGAAAAACTGTAACTAAAGGAATGGTTACTCTTTAGTGATAAACGTCATAGGATTAATCTCTAAAAAAAATAAAGGTAAACTGTGACTATACAAACTGTAACATTTTATCAATAAAATTGAATTATGAATTGCGTAATTTCTTAACACGAAAACTGTGTCTATACAAATTGAAACACTATACCTATTGAAAAAAATCAAAAACTTGCTTTATTTGTGACTTGCAGCCGTGTTTATCCAAATAATAACATTGTTGAAAAAGAGTAGCCATGAGTTTCTTTGCCAGTATTCTTCTCATGAGCTCTACGCATTTTGGAAACTGGAAGTTATGGATCGACACAGGCAGGCAGTTGATTTTGGTGTTTTCGCCTAACTTACCTCGACAATACAGCACATGCTGTGGCCTCTGTTTGTGTCGATCTATGATTTTTAACTATAGCTTCAATTTGACGTTCATAAGTGTCACTTGGTGTCTTAGATGAATAAATGATTTTGATTTGATTTGATTTGATTTGAGTTGTTTTAAGCTTCCGTCATCACTCTTCTACGATCATGTTCTTATTGGTATAGGCACTATATTGTATTAAGTGAGCCAATCATAACTCGGTTTAGTAACGCTTTAATTCACCGCTAAATGGTGTTATATACGACATTTGACAAAAAGGACCAGTTTATTTTACAGTTTACGTGTATTTTAGATAGATGGCATTGATAACTCAATTCGTGATTTTTTTCGTTTAGTAACGGTTTTACTTTAAAGGTGCGATAACTTAAAAAAATTTGTTTAACGTTCATTTATACCAAATAAAATTATAAATTTAAATTTACAGCTTTGAAAGATTTCGTAAAAATGTTTGAACTGCCAAGTTGGCAGTCCAAAAAAAGAAAATTGATTAGAGAAAATAAACTTTAAAATATCCTCACGATCTGTATGTAATTCACAACTTTCCACCAAAACTAACTCTAACAACAATATGTCTCAAAACTCAATGTGCTGTCCAAGTCCCCAGATATTCTTTACGAGCAAGGATATAAATAAATGAATTAAATGTAGACTTACGTTACATTAGGCCACACTCATGACGTCACTTTGCGTTTATGAATAACAAAACTTTAAAGTTTTAGTGTCATAATTCTACCACAAATTAAGCTACCACGCTGTGTGTAATACTTTACATTCATTTAATTTCAAGTCCACTTTCAAATTAAATTAAAGTTTCACTGAAAAAAACTTTACTTTCAAAGTTGATAGATTGTTGTTGATTCAATCTCATGAATGTGAACTCCTTACAACCTAATATGCTTCAACATTGATTTTTAACATATTTATATATAATGAATTTGAAACTACGACAAATAAGAAAAAAATCTGAAGAACGGAATACATAAGCTAATATCTGGTATCTTTTCCTATGAAGCATTATAACATTGAACGTTGTGTACAGTTATAAATTGGATTTCAGACTTATGTTGTATTTTAAACTGTAATGTGTAATATTTTTTTGGCTTTGGTTTGTTTTCGGTTTATGTGCCTAATAAATAAAATTAAAACAAATAAACATTGCAAAAAAATAGGACATTTCGACAACCCTAACAAAGTTATCAAACACTTGGACTAAATATCAGACATTTACTTCAATATACGTGACGAACCCAAGCAGTGAGTTACAAATTAATTGCTACTGAATCACATAAAACACAGTGAATGCCAATTATATAAGTTTATGTGAGCACTTAAAGGATCGTTACAGTGTGTTGCATTTAGTTATTTATACCACCAAAAGATTCGCATGCTGTATGGCCGTGAAATATAATGTACTGGACGCAATCACTGTAAACATCTTTATGGCCATGCGTTCTGCAAATTAATGATTTTATCGTCACCTATCTTATCACTAACTTCCCTGTTAAAAAGGACGAGCAGTTACATGGAAACCAACAAACTCTCTTACATTAAATGGGATAATTCACTAAGACGTCTTTTTATGGCACGCTTTGGACGGCGAGACTAATGCCGGAGTTTTTTTGCCCAACTAAAGCAAAAGGAAAAGTAAAAAAATTATCAGTCTATGTATGTTTGTATGTTATAATTTAGCGCCTTAAGTACTAAACCGATTTTATATAATGGTGTCAATAGAGTCGCAATAATATCGCAAGAGACATAGGTTATACACATTTGAGCATAAGTTTTTACGTACTCCGGTTTTCGTTTTAAAAAACAATCTTGTTAGGTGTAGTGCAAAATGTTGTCTTTACGTAAGAATACATCATGTTCTTGGTTACTCCGCTTTGTCACAAATTCGTTAAAAGCTAAGAACTCTAATGAGGGAAACTAAGGAATGAAAAACGTGGTAGGAATATCAATTTAAAAATATCTAGGTCAATTATAAACCGATTTTAGAAATAAACATCAGGTTTTAAGTGATTGAGATGTAAGATAACAAAGATTTAATAACATCTAAAACTCCTTTATGAACGTCCTATTTTTTTAAAGCGGTTATTTAGAAAAATACTTGTCACCGAACAACATTTTTAAATTAACAGAAACAAAAACCGACTTCAAGGTTCGACTCGATTTCTCTTGGATGCCATCATCAGATCTTAGTGTCCTTATTATGGTGCCACCGTTGGGATATCTCCTTTCCATTAAAAAAAGAATCATCAAAATCGGTTCATAAACGACGAAGTCATCCGCGAACACACATAAAAAAACAAAAACATTTATAATGCGGTCGAATTGAGAACCTCCTCCTTTTTTGAAGTCGGTTAAAAACATCCCATTGCTGTTATCGTGATACGATTTTAATCCTAAAATAATGAAGTTGGCAAAACGAAGTGTCACGCATTCTGTAGGTATGTATTTGGATATTGTCCAAATGTAGTATTATATGCACGCACTCATCAATCACACACACATAACGGTACAGGTTATCTCACCTAAAACAAACTTAAACATAACCAAAGTTTTAAAACGCAAGCCACTCCATCTTCCAAGATAAATGAACAAGATTGTCACGTAACAGCTGACAATGTTTAGGTCTACCTTCATGAGAAATGTCAACTGTTTCTGCAATTGGCAAAAAAGATTTTACTTAAAATTGGACTCTAATTGTCGGTAAATTAAGTATTCAATCACGTAGACAGTGTATTATTGTGTTGGTATTAATGGACAACGCCCCCGGGCGATATGCAAAAATTAAAATGTAACAAAAAATATTTGAACAATGAGATATGCTTAACAGGAAAATAAGTGGCGCTTGTAGTTTGTTTAGTTCTGTCGGAAGCTTTGGTACTACACGAATATTTACTTTATTTTATATCTAACCAATGACATTATTGTTTTAAAATATCATTGATGCTAACTGTAATGTGTAGCTTTACCAGGTTTTGTACCTTAGGCTTACAAACAGTTGTTACAATTATGTCACCTTATTTGGATATAGATTTTATATATTTAAGTTTACCTCTTCTAAAATTTTACATAGTTCTGTAAGTTAAAGGCCTCATCAAGGTTTACGAGCTTACTGATTAGATCTCAAACTTTGACAATCTGAATTACAACACTCCATTTATAGTTCAGTATTGCATTTACTATCGGGAGTCCTCCGAGGAATTGTTCGGACTGATCTCTGCCGCCACTTTCCGCCATCGTCCTACGCGACAGGACTTTCATCATATAGATCTTTTCCAAAAACTTTCTGCCTCGCACAACAAAACTGTGAAATGAACTGTCGCCTGCGACGAACTACAAAAGATATTGTTTTATAAACGATATTTGGAACGGCTTTGATGAAAAATGATGGCGATAAAATTTTTAAAATGTCAGCAAATCATGCACGTGTCTTCAAATTAAAATAACCTAACCAGTCTAAAATAAAAAGCTATTGTATTTTATTATTATTCTTTTGACAAAATTATATCACATACCTAAATGCTTTGGTAAAGCCCAGGAGAGGTAAGTGCATTTGAGGACGGTTAATTAACAACATATTTAAGTACCTAAATATTCATCACTACACCTTCGTAACTTATTTAATTTACTCCTATAACTTAAAACCATGATAAGATATAATGTTATAATTGACCTAAGTACCTCATCAACTTGTCATGTAGATAACGACAATGTATTTGTGACCACAACCATTTGTTAAGTGACAAAATGTTACGATAAATTTTCCTTATGATGACACATTTTTAAGTATTTCCATGTAACTGTCACTGTGAGTACGGTGACAGGACCTAAAACACAGTTAGGTTGTGTAATAAGTTTCATAAAAAACTTACATTTCAGTTAAATGACAGGAACATTAACCAAATCTCAGAGGTTGTGATACAAATGAAATGACTGTAGTTTTGTCGCTTTTTGTCTAAACTGTAACATATCTATACTAATATTATAAATGCGAAAGTTTGTAAGTATGGATGGATGGATGGATGTTTGTTTGTTACTCTGTCACACAAAAACTACTGAACGGATTTGGATGAAACTTTACAGTAATATAGCTTATACATCAGAATTATCATATGCTACTATTTACCGCGATAACCGACATATTCGCGGGCGGAGCCGCGGGCAACCACTAGTATGTGATATATGGACAGTGAAGGAAACACATGCTCAAAAGCTGCACGTGGCTGAAATGAAATGCTTAGTTGGTCGGGCGGAGTTACGAGGCTAGACAAAATTCGAAACGAATATGTCCTAGGTAGCTTCAAAGTGACTCTAATCCCAGAAAAGCTTACTGAAACTCGCCTAAGGTGGTATGGGCACGCCATGCGTAGAGACAGCGAGCATGTCGTTCAGAAGGCACTGGCACTTCCGGAAGGCAAGAAATAAAGAGGACGGCCGCCCTTGACCTGGTGGACTAGTATAATAATAATATCATAAAGAAGACCCAATTACCTGTTCCGACAACCCAGGACAGACTATCGTGGCGCCGAAAGATAAGGACAGTCGACCCCATCTACCGTAGGAGGGGGCAAACGAAAAGAAGAAATAATATATATGATGTAATCTCCCCTAAAATATTAAGATGAAATAAACTACCTCTTCAGTGAGTTCAAAAAAGTGCTCCATAAATCTTTTTTTTATTTTTTTTTTATGGAATAGGCGGGCAAACGAGCAGACGTATCGCCTGATGGTAAGCGATTACCGCCGCCCATGGACACCTGGAACACCAGAAGCGTCACAAGTGCGTTGCCGGCCTTTTGGGGATAGGGGGAGGGTAGGGGATGGTGGGGAGGGTAGGGGTTGAGGGGGAGGGTAGGGGATTGGGGTATAGGCCTCCGGTATCCTCACTCACTCGGTGAAACACAGCGCAAGCACTATTTCACACCGGTTTTCTGTGAGGCCGTGGTATCACTCCGGTCGAGCCAGCCCATTCATGCCGAAGCGTGGCTCTCCCACGGTTTTTCGGTTTCAGTCATATGACATCCATGTTACAAATTAATCTCACTCAGTATTCAAGGAAATCAGTTGGCAACAATCTACGTTCGTTGTCGTCTGTATGAGGGTAGACTTTTGTATCCTCGCTCAACTTAAAGTCTTAATGGGAATTTATAACTGAAGTAAAGAAGAAAGCACTTTGCTAATTGAACATTTCAGCTATGGGACGGTCACTAATAGACATAGTCCTCCCTCAATAACTTTCAAGAAGAACTTCCCGTTGAAAACGGTCTGTACATTATTATCTCTATTAAATTTGATTTAAATTTAAAGACGTATTTATTCGATGCGGATCTCTTTATTTCTGATTAGATTATCCTCTTTTAACAAAATCTAAGCTAGTTTAGTAACAGTGGAAGAACATTCGCAAAATCTTCGTCTATAAGCATTGAAAAGTCAGACCTTTTCTATAAATATGAACATTCTACATTTATAATCTCGTTCGAGTACATTCTAAGTCCCACCCATTTATTGATGTAACTAGCTGAGCCCATCAGTGTTATCCGCGATACAACAACAACCGCGGGTAACATCGTGGGGCAAAACTTGTCCAAAAAGTATCCTAAGTTACTCCTTATATCAATATCACCACCTGTTCAAGAGTTTTCCCCGGAAAAAATATACAGACAGACAGACAAATTAAAAAAAATGCATTTTTGACGTATCGTAATTTCGACGTAAGTATCTACTTTCATTTACACTTAGTATAAAGCTGTTAATTTGAAATTACAAACAAACACTTATATTTTATTCATTTGCTTAGAAAAATTGAGGTATATACATTACGAGGAGGTCCAAAATATAAATAATGTGATGAGTCAACGAGGATGGTGTTAACATAACCTGTTTTAAGGTATTTAACATTCTTTACTTAACCACAATCCAAATCTAGTTAGATGTCACGTAGAAAAATAAAGTCCACATTGAATGTCAAAATCATCCATTGACCTAAGACTACTACTGGAATCTCCTTCTCTCAAATAATTTATATTTATTATAATATTTATTTTATTACTCAATTCGAAGTGCAATATAGTGCAAGCAATGGTCTTTAAATCAATGCTGAATTTGTGTTTAAAATTTCCAAAAACGTATTTTAAATAAAAAATGTTTGACGCACAGACTTCAAATGAATAAATCATAAGTTCAAACAGCGTGTAAGTATTTGTCTCCAACTTTTTGGTGTATTTTAACCAAACAAACATTAATACACAATGGTACTTTCCACAGTTCTTATGATGACATGTTTGATTAACGGCATAACACAGTTATTAAGTCATACTTATACCACAGCATGAGTAGTAAATGGTATTCAGTGTCCATACCTTTCAGACACTGGTACCTACACCTATTTTTTTTTCATGATCAAGCTACCAAAATGACTCTTCTTTGCCTGATGGAAAGCATAAGTAGAATCCAAAAGTGATGTTCACTATCCTCAATGTGAACGTGGACAGAGCAGCATAGTGACCCACACTATGGCGGCCTAGTCAGATGATTTTTCACGCCCCGCATAAAGGACCCGGTATCATAATGGGAAGGGAACACGTGCGGTGGTCACTACCACCTTCTCAAAGAAAAACGGTCCAATTATTCCATTTACAGACCAAAACATGGAACTCACTAGTTCCATGTTTTGATCGCTCGGCACAAGAAGGAAGAATCGAAACGTTGCGTTCGAGAGCGTATATCTAAATGTATATGTGTATTAAATTCAACTTTAGAAAAAATGGTTTAGACAGCAGCATACTGTGTAAGATGAACTAGCGTTACCATAGACCAACACGGGCCACCAAACGGAGAGGAGTAGTCATAGCGTCTTTTTCCGATACAAAACAGTCTGTCATTTTTCACGGGAGGGAAGGGGAAAAATTTTCACACATACACATTTTAGACACACATACAAAAACAATCGCCTTTAACTACGAACTCACACTTAATAATTAAAACAAAAAAATCAGAATTTCACGCACACATAAATACATTCTGTGCCTCACATAAAAGGATGAAGAGATAAACATACACAACTAACTGCTTAGGAAAATAGAGATCCTAGCAAGCTATATATCCGCCTTTCCACTATGTATTTGTAAATTAATTGAAAACTTTAGATTTTTTACACTTCAACTTACAGTTAAACGTTAAGGAAAAAGTTTTAAACTGCAGGTTGTACAAAAATTATAACAGAAGATTGACATACGATATTATTATCATAATTTATACACACACACACATACAACATGGACCAATCCACACAGAAGCCATTTAGTCACGATCTTCTCAATACATAGTACTACACCCACGTATAAACGAAATTTATCACACTATCTTTATGCGTAACTGTCCAAAACCGCACGCAAAGCAGCGAATAAAAATTCAATGTAAGGGACTATGTAGCTATGTCGGAACAAAAGAATGGTAAAACTCTCATTTTGATGGTTACAATAGTATTTTATAGAACTAACAGGACAGAAGTACTTACTTTACATATTGTCTCCGTAGATAACAAATAAATATTTCTTGTTAGAATTGTCATAATTATTTTCCGAGAGTTTTATAAAATCGATAAAAAAAAAAAAAACTGAATATTGTTTAGAAGGATGATTTCTTTTCTGTGTTACCGTCTAACTGAGAAACCTTCCTTTGGAGTATACATTTCTTAGAAGGGACAAAGTAAGAACGCAAATTGAGATCCTAACATTAACATACTTATAAATTGCTTTAATATGACGACTAAGTATTTAATAATAATAATACTAAATAAAAAAAGACAACTCCCGCACTAGGAATAAATCCTGTGTCGCGGGGGACTTTACAAACATACATGAAACGGACACAAAGAACACCCAGACTCAGAACAACAATTTGTGAATCACACAAAGTGTTGTCCTACATGGGATTTGAAACCACGGCACTTGACGAAGTAGGAAACGGCGTGGTGACCGTTAAAACACTAGGCGAAACGTGCAGTCTGTTTTTAATTTGAAAGCCTTTACTTTAAACAACAGCTTCATAAACTTCTTTGATAACATACCCGTCATAAAAGCTTGTAAAAGACTTTGGTATTACTCACGTCACTGATACCTGACATGCTGATACTAATATCAGGTATCTGTGACGTGACACGTTTCTCGAAAAAAGGCTCCCGAAACTAGCCAAGCATCCCCGAAATACACACGTAAAATCAAATTTTCATTGAAAATATGACTTCTAAAATGTACAATGTCAACCTAATCCAAGTACGCAACTTGCGAGTTTTTTCATCGGCACCGTTTCTGTCCTCACAGGTAACACGTCCTTAGGTTCTTTGACCCACAGTCTAAAGTACTTTAGGCCGATATAAATGTTTTGTGTCATTCGCTAAATTGACTTTGCCTGTTGTTTTTTCGGTGAAATGTAAGATTAGTCACGCATTGCATTTTTGTACTTTAATTGAACGATTTGGGATATATTTGGGTTTCAGAAACCTTGTCTTGAATTTATTTTTTCTTTTGATTACCATGATCAGATTAGGTTTCTTCTCATTAAATTATTTGACACCATACCAACAATATTACTTACATTTTCTCAAGCAAACAAAAAGCGGTTATTCTTTTACGGTTCTTAAATACCGTACTTTATAGTTATTTAAATTTTAGTGTGATTTGGGTCAGATAAAGATATCTTGTTTTCGTGTTAAAAATGAAGAGTTAAAAACAAGATAGGAAAGAAAAGAAGACCCAGATGTTTTCAATGGATCTAGTCATTAAAACATGAAGACCTATTTTACACACGTAGATTATGACATACACCTAACATACAAATACAATAAAAGACTGTCTAATTTTAGATAAACAACCTAACCTTCGTTTTTGCAAGAATTTATAATAATAGGTATTTACCTATGAAATTGCCGTTTTGTATGCAATAAGTGAAAGTACTTATTTTTTACAAACTTTTTTATTTCTGTTATTCGAAGTAATCACCCATGCAATCGACGCATCTTTGCCAACGCATTGGCAGTTTATTGATGCCCTTCTTGTAAAAATCAGCTGGACGGGAGGCAACAAACTCTTCAAAGGCATTTTGTACTGCCTCTCGGGAATTGATTTTTTTACCCACTAAAAAGTTGTCTAAATTTTGGAAAAAGTAATAGTCGGTAGGTGCAAGGTCTGGTGAGTATTTGGGATGAGGGAGAGCTTCCAACCCCAGCTCTTGCAGCTTGGAGACTGTCTGTTGCGCAGTATGGGGTCGCGCGTTGTCGTGAAGAAGCAGTGGGGACGACCGATTGACCAAAGCTGGTTGCAGATGTGCAAGCTTCTCCATCATTCTCTCCAGTTCTTCACAGTACACATCTGCATTAATGCTCATGCCGTTTTGTAAAAAGCTGTGGTGAATCACACCCGCACTAGACCACCAAACAGTGACCATCACCTTTTTAGGGGTCATTTTTAGTTTAGGGCATTGCTTTGGTGCTGAACCAGGGTCTAACCAACTTGCTGAGCGCTTTCGATCGTCGAACAGAATCCATTTTTCGTCGTACGTAACAATTCGTTTTAAAATTCCTTCATTTCTTTGCTTGTTGAGCAGCGCAAGGCAGGTCTCGACGCGTACGTTGCGCTGGCGATCGTTAAGGTCGTGGGGCACCCATCTATCAAGCTTTTTTACCTTGCCAATTTGTCGCAAATGGATCAATATTGTTTTGATGCTTACATTAAAAGCTGCTGCTAGCTCAGCTGTAGATTGAGTTTTGTCAGCTTCCACAATCGCCTTTAATTCACTATTGTTAACCAAAGTCTCCGAACGACCACGAGCTTCATTTTTCACGTCAAAATTTTCCAGAACGGAACCGAGAAAACCAATAACGGGTTGTGCGTTCGTTTGTACAGTTCTCTCCGTAAACGTTTTTGATGTTACGTGCCGTTTGTGTCGCGTTGGTGCCACGACAGAACTCATATTCCATAATTATACGAATTTTTAAAGTATCCATTATGACGAAAAATGTTCAAATGTAAAGAAAATACATCGCTAATCAGAAAACAAAAGACTGAGTTTGTAAATAGAATGTCATGGTTTTAAAACAAAATTAATTTGAATTTAGAATACAGAGCCATTACTAACTTTTTTTTATTTGAAATGACCAATACTGAAGAACGGCAATTTCATAGGTAAAGACCTAATATTAATATCTCAGATTAAAAAAAAACTGCATCAATAATATAAAAATCAATGCGACTTTTCGTTGTAATTTTATAACTCAAGAACGGGCTCACCTATCCAAACCAAATGCTTAGGATTTAATAGGACTATTTAGTAGATGGTTTATGTGAAGTTTGCACAAAATCGGTTGAGCGGTTCTTCATTTATCACATTTTTTGAAATAAATGAACGGGCAATAGGAGACGTAAACGACGTTGCGTGGGTGAGCTAGTTATTTATATATGTGCATGCGTTTCGGTATTGAAGTATGGTTCAAGTTGATCTGTTGTAGAAAAACAACACACTATAGAACTGTAGTATCGACTTATGAACGTCAGATTGTATAGTATTGAGGGCACAAAGTATCTTACTCTTATCTCTCTTACTCGTATCTACTCGTATCTTATTCTTATATAACAACGTATTTATGTACACATGATTAGTTTAACGAACTTGTGTAAACAGAAGGAACTGTGATTTTTTTCTTAAAACCGCGACTACACTTATGACAGATTTATTAATTCAAGTGTGTTTTATAATATTTTCCAAGTGCGGCAGTTGTCTTTAAAAACTATAATATTTGAAAATATGATTATTTAAAAATGACGATTGAGAAAACGTCTGGAACCAATATGTTTTTGTTTATGTCATAGTTTTTTTTTTATATACCTTTAAAAAGACAACTCCCGCACTAGGAATAAATCCTGTGTCGCGGGGGACTTTACAAACATACATGAAACGGACACAAAGAACACCCAGACTCAGAACAACAATTTGTGGATCACACAAAGTGTTGTCCTACGTGGGATTTGAACCCACGACACTTGGCGAAGTAGAAACGGCGTGGTGATCGTTAAACCACTAGACCAAACGTGCAGCAATATAACGAAACTATATTTCAGTAGCAATATATGTCATTCCAATACGTCTATTTCAAGAAACATTAAACCGCCTGTGCTATTTTTAAACAACTCAAGTCAAATTAAACGAGAAACACAATATATCTTCAATCCGCCGACATTAAAGCACCTTAAATTAACTTTTACTTTTTAAATAGAACAAAAGTTGCCAGCCACTGAAACATAAATTTTCACTTAACTCTTCTATCTCGTACCATTGTTGAATCTACAGATAAGTGCAATTAAAGTTTTGTACAAGATAACGCATATCGATTACTCTAAAAGGCCACGTGTCGTTTCATTAGGCTGCTTTAAAAAGTTTTATTGTATTGCCTACCTTAACTTTGGTATTTGTACGAAACCACGGCACGGCTTTGACGATGCCGATTCTCTGGAGATAAGGAGGAAATTGACCATTTCTACAAATGGGTTTATGGTGTTTGTAACTATATATTCTAGGTGATTTTATATTCACCTAGTACGTGGTGGTGCGGTATCCAGAATTTCAAATATTTCAAAGTTTCAGATTGCTAGAGTAATTAAAATTACTTTGGTAATTTGTAACGAATAAAATTATCGTGTCACAATGTTAGTTACCATACTCCTCTGAAACAGCTGGACAATTTTTATGAAATTTGGTGTGCATATCGGGTAAGTCTGAGAATCGACCAACATCTATTTTTATACTATTTTTTTTATGGCAAAACAAGCTAGTCTTATATATAAAAATCAATTGCTGTTCGTTTGTGTCTTGTTAAAACTTGAGAACGGCTGGGCCGATTTAGCTGATTTTGGTTCTGAAATGTTTGTCGTAGTCCAAGGAAGGTTTAAACGGTGAAAAATTCAAAATAACTTAAAAATCCATATATCACGTGTACGAAGTAGCGGGCAAAGCTAGTTTTCAATAAAAGACCTGATCTTCAAAGCCTGTTCAACCCTACGGACAAATTTCATCATCATTATCTTTGTAAAAATCCATTACAAAGAAGTTCTATCTTTGATAACATAGGGGACATGAGGGTCGTAGTAACGTAGTGTAAGGCACCCTATGTCCTGATGGCGGGACGACTTGCGTAAGAGTGCCAGCAGCGACTGGATGCAAAAGTAACTGTGGTGTGCCTTGGGAGAGAGTTTTGTCCAGCAGTGACAGCAACGGGATGATGATGAAGCAAATTGATACAGAATGGACACTGGCAACTAAAGAAGACTATGTTCTTATCTTAAAGGTTTCTTCCGCAGTTTGTATACCCATACCTTTTAAAATATACACCACTAGACACGGACCAACCGACGATATCGGGCGCCGTATTACCATATTACCGCCGTATTATCGTATTAACAGCGCTACAGTCCCTGAGAATGCAGCAATATGTTGTTATAGGTGGCTTTTCTGGCATTGCAAAGGGCATTGTAATTGCTTGTGGTCGATTCTTTTAATTCTATATAGTAGTGGTCACCCAGTGGTCGAAATTGGACCATTATTCATTTAAATTTTTTTTAGCTTTCTGCCCTCATCCTCCATATGAACTTTAACTGTGTCAAATGTCATACTTCATTTTTTATAGAAATGAGTACAGTCTTTTACTTCACGTATTAATAAAAAGATAACCATTTGTTATTCCGTGTATTTCGTCTTTTCTTCAGTTTGAAGTATGCTGATTCGGTTTTCGAGTTTTACGTTCAAATCAACAGTACTTATTTATTTCTCTAAATAAATTGAATTTATTTACTTTAAGTCTATTTAAAGTGATGATGATGTCATTACCGCCTTATTCATGTATCGAACAAGTCTAAGCGTAGGCCACTGCCCACGGATACTATCTGTTTGTGCAAGCGCTGTCAGTTGCAGTTCTGTAGTTACGTGCATTTGCGTTATTTGTGACAGGAAACGTGTGCCATCATTTTATTCCTGACGTCACTTCGTTTACATTATCTCCAATTATGGATTAATAATTCCATAATTGAGATCAAATTGAACATGATCCTTCCTTACTCTCTATATATACCTATACAAACGGAATGGAATCTGAATAGAAATTGTCATGTTGAAAAATATGATTTTACAAAATATATTTGTGTATTTTATTTATAGGTCGTCACGCCATCTGGCCGGAGGGCGTTCCTCACTACGTTTGCCAAGAATCGGTCTCCACTCTAAAACACGCTTACTCCAGCGGTTGTCTGTTCTGCGACATATGTGACCCACTGCCACTTCATCCTACCAACTTTCAGAGCTTAGTCGATCACTTTGGCTTACGTAAGAGGGCTAGCTGGCAGCGACTGGATGCAGAAAGCAACAGACCGGACTCTATTGTGTTCCTTGTGAGAGGCCTATGTCCAGCAGTGGACTTCAACGGGCTGATGATGATGGTGAATTATTGGAACGAAGTTCCTTATGGCGCGTTGCGAAAGGGGGCTAGACAGATTAAGTTGTAACGACAATTTTCGTTGTAACGACACTTTTAACATTGAGTTGACGTCATAGTGCAGAATAGTATATACATATATAAATTTCGTTCCATCCGGGTGTCCCTTGACACCTCTCAAGTTTTGTTTATGTTTCATCGCCCTTGCTACTGTTAGTATAGGTAGTCGCGAACTTGAATTGTTAATATTAATATATCGATACTTACTTTCTCCGCCCGCGTTTATGTCGGTTATCGTGGTAAATAGTATTCCTATTTCCGTCCTCTTGAACCAAAATATATTCATGCTAAATTTCATCCCTTCAGCTGTTTAACCGTAAAAAAGTTACAGAACTTTTACAATGTACTAAGTTTCTATAGCTATGATAGCTTTTAACTCTTGTAACAAATTATGTTTAACACAACGCGGATGGACTCAATTGACAGAAAAACACTTATATTAATAAAATGGAAAATTTATTCTTGTTATTTCCAAAAGTAATCGAGCACCTGTGTGAGTAAATCCATATTTAATTAATTACAATATTGCTCATGATTTTTTTAGAATTCTAATAAAACCATACAAACTTTACATTTAATCTCCATGCATCTAGCATAAGCAATACTATTTCTTTTTGCATGGGACTAATCCCGCCCACACGCCCCCCACTGTTAACTACTGTACACCAGGATCATCAGCAGTGACCCACGAACACACCGAGTTATGACACTCGGGAAGTCCCATGAAAAATTAAACTGTCTTGGAACCCGCAACGAAATTAATCAGAAGAAAAACTGCAGAAGTTGGAAATATAATATATCCACTCCCTTAACAAAGCGAGAGACTAAATGAAATCAAAATGGGCAGACACCTTTTCAAACCAATACTACTGTGAAATATAGGAGTAACCGTTTCTATAAAGACATTTGAATGTTCTGTGATCATAACAGAACCCATTTTCGTACCGTAGGCGTTCCGAACATGCGTAGAAGTATAAATTGACTATCTAGCTAGTACAATAGTCTCAAACCTACATGGTTTTCTGTAGAAAACAAGCTTACTTATTACTAAACTCGGAATCTACAATTAGTTTTACTGCGGGATGTTTGTAATACGTGTAGAGTATTGGCGGTTATAATTTAAATCCATTGGATTCAAAATATGAGAATGTATACTGGGAAACTATGTTTGTCTTGCGTGTGCTCTTGCGTTAACTTCTTAATTATAAAAAAAAAGAGTATTGCCGCATTTGGTATATATATCTTGTGTCGCGGGGGACTTTACAAACATACATGAAACGTACGCAAAGAACATAACACAAAGTGTTGTCCTGTGTGGGCTTTGAACCCACAATAAACAGCGTAGTAGAAAATATCGTTGCGACCACGAAAAACTGCATCAGGTCTAGGGGCTCCCCACTAACTGACCTACAGAAGTGCATCATTTCACTTCAATCTGTCCGCCAGAGAAAGGAGGGGTATCAACTTAAACCAACTGTGCAGTCAGTTTACGGAAAGAGGATGAGGGATTTAGGCGTAATATTTACTACTACCAGCTAAAGTTGCTTATGTTAAAGTATAAATTATGTTGTCTTTAGCAATCACTACAATAAATATTGAAAAAGCCATTTATGTATATAAAATTGTATATATAAGTCGGCGCAACTGCAACGATTAGTCTAGAAAACCTAGAATAATTAAGTTAAATCATTTGATTGTTCCAAAATTAGTTTATAAACCACCAGTTGATTACTTCAAAGTTTTTTATGATGTAAAATGAATGTCATTATAATTTCAATAACTACCCTCAAATCTTACAAACACGTGCACGTGTGCCGCGCCTATAAGTACGGCCGCATTGTGAGCGATCGAGTCAGTTACACTCGAGCCGTCGTCGTGCAGTGCGGGCGTTGTACCAGGAAGGAATGGCTGTAAATAAGCTAAGTACTTGTGCTTCTTAATTGTTGTAATTTATTGTTAAACATCGGTGTCTAATAATTTAAGATGTGACTTTTAAAAGAGTGGCTATGAGTTTCTTTGCCAGTATTCTTCTCATAAGGCTCTACGCATTTTGGAAACTGGAAATTATGGATCAACATATGACCTTGACAATACAGTATACCTGTGGAGTCTGTTTGTGTCGATCTATGATTTTAACTGTAGCTTCACTAATTCAATAAACCATTTGGAATTCAATATTGTCTTTGGTTGTGTAAATAAACCCTACCTACCTACGTGTGTAATAATTAATTGATTGAAAGCGATTTCTATTGCTACAAATCATGAGTGCCACTATTGAGATAATCAATGACGTCGGTGAGGCTTACGTCACCCTTTCTAAAAATCATTACTCGCCCTATCTTCCGATATATATTTATTAAATAATAATTCATCCAGTTAACACTGTATCAATATATATAAAAATCAATGCCACTTTTCGTTGTAATTTTATAACTCAATTACGGGCTCACCTATCCAAACCAAATGTTTAGGCTTTGTTCGGACCATTCAGTGTGAAGTTTGCACAAAATCGGTCGAGCGGTTCTTCATTTATCACATTTGTTGTAATTTGTTGTAAACAACGTTGCGTGGGTCAGCTAGTATGTTATAAAAATTAGCTATATAAGTTTAGTATAAGAGTATTAAAGTAATCTCCTGCTAACTATGTTGCTGTGCCTGACATGCTTCACTATTTTGTACATGTGGTGTTACATTATTGTTCATGATATTTAACAAATACTCTGAGAGATACAAATTTGTGTTTGTGGATTTCGATAGTGCGTTTCAGCTTATCTACTAATTTTTAATTTTCAGCCACTAGATCCGTTTCAATTACTTTTAATTCAAGTGCATTATGTCACAATCACAAGACACGTAATTATTACTCATTTCTAATTACGTGGGTCACACTACACGTAGAGATTTGCAGTTTTTCAATTGCAAATATCAAGTTAAAAAGAAGAATTTGACCTAAGACTATCATTGAACAAATTATTCTCATAGTTCGTTCTCACTTTGCATACTGTTTTAGTATTCAATCCGTCACCTCTTGATGTCACCCAATATTCCCACATAATAATGAAGTAATATGCAGAGCCGTACCTGGTTTTTAAATGACATTGCTTAAAAACTGAGATGTCTATTAAACGGAAGATTACTGGTATTTAAGTTTATCTGAGAAGTGCTTAAGTTGCTTAAGAATTGTCACTTGTGTATAAAGAGTCGAGTTTATAGCTTCGTTTATATTTAAATTAAATTAAGCTTTATTTACCTACCTAGCTAAAAAATTAAACGAATTTTTTTTTTTCAGTTTCTACGCTCTTCTAAGCTGAGGCCTTTACACATACTTTGGCTGAATCTCTCCAAGAACTTGCTCATGCATAATGGTAATCCGATGTGTTCTCAGTCAGTCTAAATCAGTCAGTAAGAAAATGAGTTATGTTTGAATAAACTTTGTGAATATTACCCTGAATGTCAATGGTGACTTCAAAAATGATTTATACAGGAATTTTCAATGAAAATTAAATCATTAGGGAAATACAAGACTACAATGTAGTAATACCAACCGGGATTAACGCTTGGATAATGATGATGCAACATATTAAAAGTACAGATGATTTTAATATAGGTTAACAATAACATTTACTTATTCTAATTCTTGCACAACTCTGTGGCACATTTTCTTTCTTCTTCCTTAAAGTTTTAAAGAAAGGTTTTAGCCGAAACCTTATGTCTATCATGGCAACGTTTGGCAACTGAGCGTTTCACCGAAATTTCTAAACTTTTCTATTTGAGTTTTGCGGTTTTGGATGAATTATCTTCAACTGGTGTTTAAATTACAAAATGAGTTAAAATTGTTGTCCCAACAGACCGTACCTACGTACGCAACTTAAAAAAGGCTGTGAATCTGTTTAATTTCATATTCAAAGTTTTAAAACTTTCCCCGTTTTTTGTCTCAACTCTCTTCAGAGTACTACACTCTATTCTAACATTTCAGTAAGCCTTAGTGCAACTTGATTGAAAAGTCAAGCAATTGATAAGCTTGTACTACCCATCGTAAGGGCGTAAATAATTAGACATACTTATATTTAATGGTTAGCGCTCCTTGGGGGAGACCTACGTTCAGCAGTGGACGGCGATTGATTGAAATATATTTAATAGTGCTGGAATGGGCTATGAGAAATTACAAAACAAATGTTTAATGTGTATGTATATCTTTTGCTAGAACTATTTTTTGTCACTCGATTCAGAAGCTATCAGTTAGGATCGTTTTTGAATATAAGATTTGCTGATCAAATGCCTGAGATAAAACCTCCACATTATTCAGAAGAAGTGTCTACCTATAGTAGTGATTGCTACATCAACACTAAACCATGTCAATCATTATCACCTACCAAAAACAGACCCCTACAAAAACACCATCAGATCCATCGTTTTTTTTGTATTAATTTCTTTATAAAAAGCTAACAAGAAAACTATTAAATAATATAGATATTAGCCGGTTGTTTCTTACAAGCCAATTAGTTTTACATTATCAGATGAACTACACCAATTATAATTATTGGCAAAAAGTAATTGAGTTACTTCCTCCGTTTGTTATGTAATTAAGATTTTAAATAGCTGGCTGTCAATTTTGTAGATCGTGCCTTGGTCCCAGGAAGTTTGATGTTAATGAACTTATGGTTGGGTTACCTATCCATAGCTGGGTTATCCCTATTTTACGCGCAACTTTACAAGACAGGGATTCAAGAAAACGTTGTCGATAATAACCCTTCTAGCTGTTCGGTCAACTGAGTCGCAAAAATCTGTGTCACCCAAGGTCCTGAAGATAATTAACTATTTTAATTTGGTTTTTCAAGATTATTTTAAGGTTAAATTCAGTAAAATCGTCGTCTAATTAATTTTTAGGCCTGTTTTATATGATGGTAGTATATGATTGATATCATTCATGTGAAAAGTACCAGAAACCGACGAGCATACACGCAGCTATTGATGAATGTAGACAAAAAAATATATGTGTCAGGACCCTACTAAATAGAGATCATTTGTCTCTGCCTACCCCTTTGGAAAATAGGCGTTACTTTAAGTAATTTAATATATAATTAACAACGAAGTTCCATTAAAGTATATAAACCGCATTCAAATCTGACCAATTGTTTTACGATGAGTAAATTGACATCTATGGTTTTTACAGTAAAAATATACTTAAGCATTTTAGGGGTCCTCTATTTAACAGAAATCTTTGCATTTTAGGTTCTGATTTTTCATTTTTGTTAAATAATTTACACTCTTTATTGTCGGCGCTTGGTGGAACTTGTTAAAATACATTCTCGAAATAATATTAAACTATTTAAATAGTGGAATAAAATACAAGTGAGTTTAATTTCAAGACTGCATTTGTTAAATAACTTCAAAGCTTGGTCGCCAGACGTTTTAAGACCTTCGTTTTGCTTGGAAATATCAGAAAGCAATTTAAATGAATATTAAGAAGTATAAAATCGGAAAATCATGAGTCGACATAGACAGCATTGCCATCTATCGCAAGAGCATCGAACTCTTTCAAATAACTAAACAAAGTAAAAGTGAAACTTGTACTCAGTCATTCCAAGAGATACCGTTAGTTGTGTGAGGGCGCTGATGTACCGACTATCCAAACGCCCGGTTGATTGAACCGTTATGCAGTTTTATGAATGACTGTTTGTATGAAATTATGTTTGAAGACATTGCGTTGTCGCTACTAACTCGTATAGTAGGTACTCAACAAATGTTATAGTTCTAGTATCGAATGATTTTATTACGAAAAGCAAATTCTTCTTTAATAATTACAGATTAATACAAAAAGTATTTAGATTATGACCTAATTAAAGTTTTTAACTTACCAATATTTACGTTTACTAAGATACACAAAAAAGTACAAGTAATATTTGCAACAAAACAACTAATATGGTAAATTTGTTATAAGTACTGGGCTCGTATTAAAACAAATAAAGGCACATGTAACCCTATCTAATATTCCGTGAAGAAAATTCAAAGAGAAAGAAGTGTAGAAAGCTAAAAAAAATATTCTGATGGCACTCTATGGGTACATATATATATATGATAATATGGTACATATTTAGACCCGGCATTTTACAGAAGTCTACATAATAAAAGCTCCAGATGGATACGAATTGCCTCCTAGCCAAGTTGACATTATACAAACGTAATCGTCAATAGAAAATTAACAAATGTATGGGTATGACGTCTCTCAGCGCTGAGTCACGTTGTTAAATATAATTAATGTTTTTGGACAACCTCTGTTTGCTTTTAAGACAAGCTCTGAAATACAGTGGTTTTTTTTCTAAATTCTATTAGAATATATGAATGTAGTGTTTACCTATATAAGTTGTACACTTAGATTAAGACTTGTTCTCGTGTTTTATTTTGTTTCGTACTTACGAATGTTTTTCTGTAATAACTACTAGTAAACAAATAAATTAATAAATTAGCGATGGTAGAAACACTTGCATCTTGCCAAGGGATGTGTTTATAAACACATACAGTCTTCAAATAAAGTGAGATAAGCTTTCGTCATAAATATTTAGTTATTCTCTGGGCCATTAAATAGAACCTATTCACATTTCTGGCCCAGTTAAAGGTCCATTTGGATCAGTTACTAAAAAACTAAGTGTTGTATTTCGGCCGACAACATGTATTGCGAATGTGTTATAATAGGTCTTTACCTATGAAATTGCCGTTTTGTATGTAATAAGTGAAAGTACTTATTTTTTCAAACTTTTTTATTTCTGTTATTCGAAGTAATCACCCATGCAATCGACGCATCTTTGCCAACGCATTGGCAGTTTATTGATGCCCTTCTTGTAAAATCAGCTGGACGGGAGGCAACAAACTCTTCAAAGGCATTTTGTACTGCCTCTCGGGAATTGAATTTTTTACCCACTAAAAAGTTGTCTAAATTTTGGAAAAAGTAATAGTCGGTAGGTGCAAGGTCTGGTGAGTATGGCGGATGAGGGAGAGCTTCCAACCCCAGCTCTTGCAGCTGCTTCACGACAACGCGCGACCCCATACTGCGCAACGGACAGTCTCCAAGCTGGAAGTTGGGGTTGGAAGCTCCCCCTCATCCGCCATACTCACCAGACCTTGCACCTACCGACTATTACTTTTTCCAAAATTTAGACAACGTAAAGTAAAAAATTACACAAATGACAATTGCTACAAATATCAAGCTTTACTTTATGGACTATAGTGTAACTCGAATCATTTGACCGAATGAGAATTGATTATGTTGGATACACGTAGCATTTTAGCATATTTTTTTAATTTAAAACAACATCGATTAAGAATTTTAGCTTTCGGTGAGTATTCCAAATTATACAGTCCTCTGTCAACATAAATTGTGTAAAAGTTGATTTTCCACATAAGAAAAATTTAAAAATAATCTTTTAGATTTTATCAGACACGGTCTAACAAATTGAAACGAATGTATAAAAGCAATGAGGACGCGGTACAAACTTGTTTGAAGATGCATTTTTTTGGCAAGTTAATTACGAATATCTTATTCCTTTTTTATTTTCAACTTAACTTTTCTGTTTCAAAATCAATCAGTATGCAAAATACAAAATAGAATTTCACCTACAATGGTACAAATTTCTTAAATAGTAATAAATTAACACTACTTTTCACAAATTTGATGATTCTCTATTAATTTAAATTTTAATGTTTATAAATAAATAAGTTACCTATGATTTTTGATTTACAAAATCCTTCTTAAGGGGGCCGCAAACCCGGGTCCTCCCAGAGGAGGGTGCCAGGGGTCGGACGTCATGGTGGCTTTTAGTGAAAACACCACAGATATACTTCTGTTAGATATATTCCTGCGTCCCCGGGAGATCCAAAGCGGTTTTCCACTCCGTCAACAAAAGAAAAGAAAAGGGTACCGCAAACTTTAATATCTAGTTGTAATGATATTTAATATTAATGATAATAATATTTAGGTATACACAAAGATTTTGACCAATAGACAGATAACGTACTGATCTTATAGGGATTATCGCCTTTTTTAAACATGCTGTGAAAACAAGACACTAACCTTCTTTCGCGTTTCTTCCTCTTCGATGTGCTTGTACCTTTGATCGTCCGATACAACGTCATCATCTTAGAAGCCATAGTCACTGATTAACACACTCACAATCACGGGATAAATACTTATTTTATACGAATATTTTTTACTGAAAACTTATTTATTTACAATTGACAACATTATTTTATCACTATGTTATTTCTAGCACTCCACAGGATAACCTGAAACAAAAAAGAATTTAGTATTAGTATTAGTATTTTACAAGAAACAAGGCAGTGGCCTTGTTTCTTGTAAAATAAACAGGGTCGAAGAGTGCTTCGACCCTGTTTATCTGATTAGAAAAGCTATCTGGAGCTTTTCTGTAAACAGTGCCTTACTATAGTAACCTACAGTTTTTAGAGTTACGTTTTAGACGAATATTGTCAAATAGATTTATTTTATGTGGCTTGCTAAAGTGACTCTACTTTGCCTGATGGAAAGCATAAGCAGAATCCAAAAGTGGTGGTCACCATACTCATTGCGAATGCAGACAATGCAACAATGCAGCATGATGACACACCATGGCGGCCTAGTGAGACGCTTCTGCGACATTGGGCCTCACGAAACTTTGACACATCTGATATACGTCGGCGGCGGTCTAATCCAAAATTAGGCAGAGGAAGTAGTATACTATGTAACCAGATTGTTAATATACATACTACTATATTACTAGTTCATTTTTTTAAACAAATAGATCAAAAATTAAACTCTAAATTTATCCTAGATGGGGAGCGAAGTCACCACACTTCCCTACTAACCATAACTTCACAAGTTCTGTATTGTTTTATCAAACTGATGAAAAATTTAAAGTAAAGTGTGCAATGGTGATTGGCAACGGCTTTTTCACAAAATGCCAGCAACGTAATCAAAACATATAAGCACTGATTAAGAGCAGTACTAGGTTAATTGACCTCGAGCTATAAATATTGCCCAATGGAAAAAAGTACATTATTTCGTAAACTGGGCCCACACCTGGTAATAAATATTTGTCAGAATGTGGTACATAACATGATTCTATAATATCATTAAAAGCTCTGTGTGATATGTTGACGGGAATTAATTTATGTGCTGCACTGTACTTGACACTAAAAAAGCAGGACGAAAAAGGATTTTTTTCCCCTTTAAACTTACAACTTTAAAGTTGAAAATAACACAAACCCTTGCTTAAAGTTTAATAACGTTTATGCATAAGAAGGTTATTAAATAAGATAGTGCTATGAAAGCAAAATATTTTGGCTAATTCAAAATTAAGATATTAAAGTCACACATATGCCATAGCTGAAATTAAAAATTGACAAAATATTCAAGATCAAAACTGCAGCATACAAGTTACTCATCATCTAAGTTGAAGTAGGGCAGAAGTTCACTATTATTTATCTATACTAGTAGCTAGTATATTACTAAGATGGTAGAAGAGAATGCAAAAGACCTTGACTCGATTTCGGGTAATAAAAACATGAATTTATCCCATAAAGCGTGTCAAATGGATATGTAAATATCAGATGAAGTACAAGTTATTGTATAATTACAGTGTTGTATTATGTATGCCTACCCATTATACATGTATTGCTACACCCATATATTGCTTAAAGTACTTAATCGGAACAGATAATGTTTTAATTGGGGTGAAATCGACCTAGGTGTATATTTCGTGATGACTGATGTTTTAATTTAGGTTTCATGTATTAGGCATTATAAAGATAACAGCCTGAATCCATATAATTGTTGACTATGAAAAAACTACCAATTCTTTACGTAGAACGGTCAGTCTGTTAAGCGTTTTTTCCGAAAAGATTACATAAATAATAAATATGGATTTTTTTCTAATTGTTTTGTATCAATGTTTTAATTTACACTAGTTTGTAAAACGCAATTGATTGAGAAGGGTTATCGTTTTCATCTAGACAATTTACTTAGAATCAGTTTTATTTTCTTATGGTTTGCCACCTAGGTTAATCGGTTTCAGATTCTGTTTAAAGATGACTTCTGATGATAATACCAACTGGTTGATTAGGGTAAGAAAATGAATAGTGCAAGAGGCCTAAGGTAAAGAATACCTACCGCAAGTCTCGGATTGAAAACAGGTCTAAGAATAACGAAGCTCGAAGAAGGCAGAAAAGAACTGATATAATTTTAACAAAGCTATGTTCTACTTTATGATAACACCAATTCAACTCACGGTAAAGATCCTAGATCTGCATTAGGTAATACATTATACGTTTTAGGGACTGTACCTCAAATAACCGGTCTTTTCCTTGGAAATAACAACTTTAAAAATGTTTGGAATGTTAGATTTCTTTTTATATAAAAAGGTGTTCGTTAAACTCGTTACACAATTTCTCAAATATCTCAAGTTTTGAAAATAATTTACGTTTGAAATTCAAACTACTGATTAACTCATACCCTATTAGTAATTTATTTAAGATAGTTTTTATTAGATATCTATTAAAAATTGTGCCTCACAAAAACCTGGAAGGCATTGTTACAGAGAACTGAAGTGAAAAATTAAGTGTATAATTTATTTAAGTATTTAATATTTTTATTTAATCACTATCCTAATTCTGAACTTGTATTTAAAAATTTTGTTATTATTTATTGTAATTTATTGCAAGTACAATGAAATACAGCCTCATTACATTCATGACTATGAATGAGAAGCTAATAATTTTTATATAATTTGATTTACAAATATGCAGAAATGTTCCAGTTAGGTACTAAAAAAAATAGTTTCATTTCTTATTGCGAAAAATAACAACTTTTGAAAAAATATTAAATCTATATAAATAAAAATGTGTCACATATATGTTTGATTTCAAACACAAAAAAATATTATCTAATTTGGTGCAGTCGATTAAAAGTTATGCGCGTACAGACAAACCTTGTCCTGACAGTAATGTCAGGACAAGGTTTGTCTAGCCGAAAATTAGAAGTAAACCAAAGTGTTATATTTTCTTAGGCCACGACTTGGGAAGTTGATGCGGAAATTAAGTAATACTAATACAAGTTTTTCGGAAACTTGAAAATCTTCATTGAAAAAAATTTGGCGGTACTAAGTTCGCCGGGTCAGCTAGTGTACAGTTATAATATTTACCAGTGTATATTAATAAATTAAGATGAAAAAAACTTGAGAGGTGTCAAGGGACACCCGGATGGAAAGAAGTTTATATATATATATATATATATATACATATACTATCCAGCACTATGACGTCAACTCAATGTTATAAGTGTCGTTACAACGAAAATTGTCGTTACAACTTTTGGTCTTAATCCGTCTAGCCCCCTTTCGCAACGCGCCATAAGGAACTTCGTTTCAAAAATGATTGTATATTGATTTGCTACAAGTACGTTTTAAGAAGAAACGTCTATGTCCTAAAGCAACAGTAAAAAATGTAAAGAACGCAAGTTGACATGTTCAAACTAAACTTTTGCCGAGGTTACTGTATTGTAGAACGGTCGCATATTTTGTTGAAGTCGCATTTTCATGTCACAAAATTCTAAGTCTAATATTCGTAGGAATGCAGGTTCATACTTAACAAGTAAACCGTGAAGTGATGACACGTAGATAACCGAACTGCAAAGATGTTAAGGAAATGATTATATTTATCGACGCAGTACTAGAGCGGATTAGCGGCTCAACCGGTTACTTAACCTACTAACCGAATGGCTGTAATCTGCATTATGCATACCATTAATTTGTTTACGAGATTTTCACTCTCAGTAAATATGTGCTCGTTAAATTGATGAGATGCACGTAAGATGAAGAAATTAATTACTTAAGTCGGAAGGTTTCACACACGCGTTCACAACACATATTTATTAAGATCAACGTCTCTGGGTAGAAAACGAAGTTACGATATTTTAGTTTATTAATTTATTAATAACTGGAATACTTTTGTTAATATTATTGTATACAAAATTTTGATTAAGAATAAAAAGAGTTTGTTACACAGCAAACGATACATTTTGCAGAATGTTCATATTTGATGCCAATCATTAAAAGCCGAGTGAATTTTTTGCTCTAAATCTATATTCATGCCTGGACGTCAGCTAATGAAGAGGTCGCTATACGGTTGTGCTGTCAGTATTAGGCTGCCGAATTCCTTCTACTTTGTGGGCAGTATAGCACACCGTGTAATCGATTTGATCTTTAAACATATTGATCTATAGTAAACGGTTTCCTTTATCGCTAATAAAATCGTATTTCCGCAAATAAATTGATATACGCATCATTGAACGTGTGTTATTTAATATGGAACGTCCGCATTTACATTTCACTTATGAAATATTCATTTTCTCATCTGAGATCCTACTTCTCAGCTATTAGCGTACGGTACGCCAAACCTAATTATATTATTAAACCAAAGCCGTAAGTAACATAACTGTAATGAGATCAGTAAACGATAGTAAGTTTTTAATTGCTGTCAAATGTGCTGCTGACGAGTCAGATCTATTTTGTAGAGATGGGCCGATCAGTACTTTGGCCGACTAGCCGACTAACCGATTAGTCGGTCTTAAAAAGGCCGACTAGTCGGCCGACTAATCGGCCAAACCGATCGTGGTCTCTGACATTTCCGTAACTCTTCGTTTACAGCTGATTCGTCATTGTTGTTGTTGCTTGTTTCTTCATTTATGCTTCTGTAATGGTCGGAGTCGGAGCGGTGTTTTAGTGTAAAAAATATTTTTGTGTAAAGATATTATTATTATTGTTGATTGAAATGAAGAGTTAAATGAAAAAGAAAATTACTTGTGCCGATGTTTTTTTAAACATGGGGACAATGTTTTTGTTTTTTTTATTTTTATTTGATAGCCTGTCAAAGTGATTCTGCTGAGCCTGATGAAAGCTTGATTAGAATCCAACAATCTAACACCATACTCACTGCGAACACAGACAATGCAGTATAGCGTGATGAGAGAGGCCTAGTGAGATGCATTTTCACACGCCGCCTAAAGGACCCGGGATCATAGTGGAAGGGAAACACGTGCGCTGGCAGAACGGAACCGTTTAGTTCCAGAGCGTATTTTTACGACTCTGAAGCGGTGACTTCCAATGCCAGTACGTGCTGTCCTGTAGAAGATGGGAGAAAGTGGAATTAGTTGGAAGAGCTCTTCAGAACACTGTCCATGGTAAATACGCTATAGGACTGTCACAGAGGCGATATCTCCCCGCAAGTGCAAAGACTCAAGGGACTCGGTGGCATCGGGACTGTTGATAATGCGGACTGCTGGCCGCTGCAACCGATCAAGAGCATCAAGCAAAATCTGCGTGGATCCATTACAAAGATGAGAACAGTCCTCCACGAACGAGCGAACCTGGGTCTTATAAAGAAGACACAGATGCTCGGGCGCAAAGAACCGTCTCACCCTATTCAGTACGCTAAGTTTCCGCGAGGCTGCCTTAGTGATGCTCTCAATTTCTTTTATGTATTTGCTGCCAAAATGACTCTGCCCTGCCTGATGGAAATCATGAGCAGAATCCAAGAGTGGTGGTCACCATCCTCAATGTAGGTAGTAGGTAGGTAATAAAGACAATGCAGCATGGTGACCCACACTATGGCGGTCTGGTGAGATGCTCTTTCAAGAACCGCTGAAAGGACCCGGTATCATAGTGGGAAGGAAACACGTGCGCTGGTACTGAGTTCCAGGTTTTGACCGCTCAGCACAGGAAGGAAAAACCGAAGCGATGAGTGCGAGAACGTATGTCTACCACTCTGAAGCGGTGACTTCCGAGACCGGCCCGTATTGTCCTGTAGAGGAGAGGACCAGTTGGAAGAGCTCTTCAGAACACTCTCCATGATAATGGCGATAGAGGACTGCCATGGGTGCTATATCCCCTAGATGTGGCCACAACGACCCTTTAGCGTCGATTGGGGAGGTAGCGGCTTCTACCGCAGTCCCTTCGTCGCCTCCTGCGAGTGGGGACGGCCCTTTCCCAATCCCGCTCTGCGGACTACTTCTGGAGCATTACGTCTGCACAGAAGGAAACCACGGCCTCCCATCCCTCACTACTCGCCAGCATTGCCGCGATCAATGCTGGTGGTGACAGGTTTCGTCCGATCTGTCCGACCAGGAGTCGACACTCGGGACTCCCACGCAGGGCAGTCCTCCAGCGTGTGCTGGGCAGAGTTCCGGTCGGACCCGAAGTGATGGCATTGTGCCGTAGCCTCACGTGCGATTCTGTTCAGATACTCTACGAAGCAACCGTGCCCGGTGAGTATCTGAGTGAATCGGTAGGTGACACAGTCGGTCCTCCCTATCTAAGCTTCGAAGCTCGGCTGAACGGCTTCGACACACACGAGTGAACCTGGGTCTTGTAAAGAAGACACGGATGCTCGGGCGAGAAGAACTGTGTCACTTGGTTAAAACACCTAGCTTCCGCGAGGCTGCTTTGGTGACACTCTCAACGTATTCGTGCGGGTTAAGATCTCTGCAGAAATCCATGCCAAAGATATCGAGCTTACCTTGTAATTGCATTTGAGTGTTCTGAAAAGTGGAAGTAGAAGGAATGGAGACTTTTTGGCAGATAACGCGAACACCTGTTAATCTTGGCATTGAACTCGACCAGATTCTGATAGCCCCATTGAGAAATGCCGCCCAGAACATGGTCGAGCTCAGAGACAAGCTCCTGTCGTTTTTCCTCAACTTCTGCCAGCTTGACTGCAAGTTGTCTAAAATATCGCCCATGGACTGTGCTGTTGTCTGCTTAACTAAACGGCTAAAGAAGAAACAGTGTGGGCGACAGGACGGAGCCCTGAGGTACGCCAGCGTTTACCTCTAGAAAATCAGAGGCCACGCCGTCGCATTGGACCCTAATGCTGTTATGTGTAATCAATGTCAATGATTATTTCTCGTTGTGGAAAGGAAAAAAGTGCAAACACTACAAGCAAACATTTTTTTTAATAAATGTCAAATATGTTTTTTATCAGCAAATAATTTTAGAATCTGGTTACCAAAAGAAAGATTGCTTTGTTTTACATTTCGAAATGTCTAAAACTGATTATAAAATAAAAATTGACAAATATATTATTGAGAAATACACACAAAGTAATAAGCCGAATAGTCGGCGCTTTTTGCCGACTACTCGCCAACTAATCGTCGACTACGATTGTTGCCGGATAGTCGGCTTTACCGACTAGTTGTCGACTAGTCGGCACATCTCTACTATTTTGTCATTAGACAACAGGCAGGCAAGCTGTCTTATGCCGTTATCTAGCGTCACTATCGCCGTATTAGACATCTTGATTTCGCACGGATAATATTGCTACTAACTAACAGTCGTTAACACCCGTGAATGTTGAAAAACAACTCACGCTGTAGAAATATATCGAGTGTCGCGGGGGACTGGACAATAATTCACGTAACGGACACAAAAATCCCCCAGTCTAGGACCAAACATTTGTGGATTACACAAAGTGTTTTCAAGAGGTAATCGAACCCACAAGTGCCCACAACACTGAGCGCAGTAGGGAGCTACGAGCTGCTTAAAGTACTATACCATACGTGCAGTCAAATATCTACATAATGTAATAGTTTGTTAGCTATGCAATGAATGTTTTGTCTCAGAATAAAGACATATCTTTTCATCATGGTCCGTTTGTTCTGTCAAACAGCAAACACTTGTTTACGTGCGTCTCGCAGAGCTAATGGAACACGCTACTGATTTAATCATATACACTTTAGAACAGGTAAAAGTAAAAGGTTTTTTACATATTAATTGAGCTCTCACTGCTTTGATCTGATAGACGCGATATACTATACGTGATACACTACAGAGGCTTCAAGCTATTGAACACGTTCCATCTACTGATCCATAGCACTGATTTTATTAGTGTATTTCAGTGGAATTTTAATTGAGAACAGAATGCTTTACTTTCTTCTACCGCGTCTTTATAATCATACCCAGTTAGTCTGTCCTGTGTTTCCCATCATAGAACTCTGGCTTTTTGAGCGATATATTTAAGGACAACTTCATCACTGAGAATATATTATTATATGTCGCTGCACACTTTATCAGTCTCAACAAAACAAAAATTTGTAGACCAAACATAGTGTTAACAGACAGGTGACAAGGTGATATAAAAGGAAGCGAAATAAAACCTTTTCCAATTTTAAACATTTCGTTGACCAAATAATCGAAAAGATAGAATTATAATGATGATAAACATTGTCATCGTTAAAATCCTATCCCATCTTCTCTATATCTCTTTTATAATACATATATAATAGTTAAAATAATTAAATAATTCTTAATACAGTTTTCATAAAATTTTGTTGGTAAAAGACATGATAGATAAGAATAGTTTAAAAAATGTCGGAAAGATCTAGATGTTTCTCGAATAGAACATTCGTAGATGGAATTGGTTGATGTGATTCGTTAAGAAAAGTGGGGCTAACGGAAACAGCTTCCGTTCAATCAAGATTTAAGTTAGGTAGGTGTAGTATGTTAATCGGGATTTAATCGCATTTCTATATTCGTAAGACATACTTTCTGTTTCTCCAACGTTAAGATTGTATGTCACAAAATATAAAATGGATGTACTAATGAAACCGCAACATAACCTTTTCCTGCACCTATGTGAATTATTTGAACTGCATTGTGTTAGATCAGAAAATAGACAGTGCTGTATAATTCTACTAGCTGTTGCCCGCGGCTCCGCCCGCATTTATGTCGGTTATCGCGGCAAATAGTAGCGTATGTGTTATTCTGATGTATAAGCTATATTACTGTAAAGTTTCATGCAAATCCGTTCGGTAGTTTTTGCGTGAAAGAGTAACAAACACCCACACACCCTTACAAACTTTCGCATTTATAATATTAAGTAGGATTATAATATTAGTAGGATGTAATACACACAGACCACTAGACAATCAATTATAAGAACACCGCAAGTCGTACAGTTACAAAATAAAAGAATAAGAATTTCTTAGATTCCTTCGATAATTGTAGAACGCTAGACTTGTATGTCGAAACTGATAGGCCGTCAATCAACGAATACCAGGTGAACCGGTACCCTATGTTGTCTAGCCTTCGATTCTCAGATTAAGCAATTATATTCATTAGTTAAGGTATTCGCTTTGCTACCGGAGAGTGCATCACGAGAAAATTCGACAAATGAGTACAAGAGTACGGGTACGGTACGGACGAGTACAGAGATACTTTGAATCTTGAGGAAGTACATAAATTATTCTTTACCGAGATAAACAACAAACTTGCGATCTGAGCTAAAAAAAACTAGTGTACCTAATAAATCATTCTCAATTTGTTCTTTATGGAATAGGCGGGCAAACGAGCAGACGTATCGCCTGATGGTAAGCGATTATCGCCGCCCATGGACACCTGCAACACTAGAGGCGTCACAAGTGCGTTGCCGGCCTTTGCGGTGTTGGGGGGGAGAAAGGGGTTGGGGGATGGGCCTCCGGTATCCTCACTCACACGGTGAAACACAGCGCAAGCACTATTTCTCATCGGTTTTCTGTGAGGCCGTGGTATCACTGGAACGTGGAAGCGTGGCTCTCCCACTGTAAATACTTAAACAGTGGGAGATACAATACAATATTTATGAAAAATAATAATTAGTTACAAGTATTTTAACCTCTCTACAGTATAAGTTCAGAAAATATTGAAAAAGGAATTTAATTAAGTAAAACCGTGTTTTTTTTACTGTGAGATGATTTCCATAACATCAATGTATCACAATGACCATTTCTCTACAGTATAGTATGACGAATATGCTGTGAGATTTAGACATCATCGTTTATTGAGTTAATGAGTTTATTTAATTTAACGGGTTTTGAACCTTGAAAGAGATTGATTAACAAGTATATAGTAATATGGCTAAGCTAAGTAATTATACAGCGATTGATAAAAAATATTCTTATTCATGAATGAAGGAGTAGTCTCTCTCTTAGTACCGCTTACTTAATAGGCCTCCCCATTACGTAAGTGGTACTAAGAGTATTTCCAAAAAGATTACTAATTAGATACACATTTGAGAATTAGATAGTCCCTTGAGCTTCTGCAGTTGCAAAGAGATGTCGCTTCTATGGCAGTACTCTATCGCCTTTACCATGGAGAGTGTTCTGACGAACTCATTCAACTTGTCCCACCTTTTCTCTTCCTCAACACGATAACACGTGCTGGCCATGGAAGCTACCGCTTTAGAGTGGTAGACATACGCTCTCGAACAAAACGGTTCGCCTCTTCCGTCCGTCCCGTGCAGAACCATCAAAATCTAGAACTCACTACCAGCGTACGTGTTTCCCTTGAACTTTAATCAAGGGTCCTGTCACAGGGCGTGAAAAACCATCTTACCACTAGGCCGCCATAGTGTAGGTCACCATACTGCATTGTTTAATTTCGACATGAAGATAGTGGACTTGGAACTTGGATTCTACTATTTCCATCAGGCAGAGTGGAGTCATTTTGGAAGCACATAGAAGTACATTAAAAAAAAGACGTGTGGCACTCGGGGACTGCCGCGGTAAAGCTACTGCATAGCATTTTTTATCAACTTATGCAATTATAATTATTTATTTATTTATGCAGTATGTATAATTGTGAATGAAAAATACTAAACTATTAAACTAGTGCCAACATCGACACTAGATGGCGTTGATCACTTTTTTAAGTAGCGATATGGTTTCGTTACACAGCATACTATAAAAGGTTTAAACTATTCCTAATATGTCTTCGTCACTGAACGAGTTGTTTTATTCACGGTATTTGTTTTCTTTGAACTTGTACACTTACGGGGGCGCACAGTGTGGCATTATAAAGATGTGATAGATACCTATACATACACCTATACTTATACTATACTTTCTCAAACCCAGACTGTTTTGTCTGTCTGACAGACAGATTTCAGAGCAGCTCGTCTACAAATCTGTTTGTCTCTGTCACGAACGGGGTGTTAGGTTTGTTTCGTTACATTACGGAATATCTTGATTTGGTCGCCGCGCTCAAAGGCCTCAAAGCCCGCGATAACAGCTATGCAATAGCTTAAAAATAGTATAAGGGCAAACGAGTAGATGGATCACATGAAGGTAAGTGACCATCGTTGCCCACAGACACGTATAACTCACATGTATGTTCCTAATAATCTTGTCTATAAACATTGTTTTATATCAAAACGTCTGCTTTGCTTTCGCTAGACACGTCACCTCTTGAATCTAGGAAGTAAATGACATGATTTCGTCAGCATTTCTATCACAATCTTAAATAATATACTTACACCACTATTTCCTAAATTACACACGACCCAGCTTTTCGCAATCTCCTGAGTAATATAATATTTGTTTTCAAGAATGAGACAGCATGAGTCACGTCGAGTCGAACTTAGTCGAACATACTCCAATCGAGTGACAAATATTGTCATTGTTATTCGCAAATTTTTACTCGTTCCACCGGTTTTACAGAAAGAATATATTTATAGGTATTGAGCCCAAATGGCGGGCCAATGTACGATTTATAATATGAAAAATTGTTATTCATGCGGAAGATGAAACATTTTATACAGCCATAATCCATGTCTGGGAGACATATTTTGAATTGAAATTGGCAATTAATATAAGACGAATGGTAATAAACGCTTGTGGTAAATAAAACCTTATGTAAATAACATAGCTGACATTTTAACGGAGTATTTAAAATGTTCTTGTGACATTCTATAAAGTTAAAGATATGTTTAATATTGTGTCGTAAATATGAGTTAAATCAATAGTATATTGTTTCCTGGCAATGACATGAAAGCGGGTGTGCTTATTGGACTAGTATATCTCTTATATATATATATATCTTAACTTGTACTATACCACAGAATAACGATACTGACGAAAAGTAGCGTAGTTTGTGTGTGTTAATGCGTGTGTTTACTTGGAAGTAGCTGAGTTTATTTTTGCTTCAACAAGTCTCAGATCAAATAATTATAATTTATGTTTTACCCTCTTACGAAGAAGCCAAACGGAACGGTAATAGTTTGGGCAGTTTATGTATGTTTGTTCCACCTAGTGCCTCAACTATTGAACCTTGTATGAGAATATAATAATGATTGTGTCAATCATTGACATTACAGCTTTTACGATTATTGATTAGTGATAAAGTTATATCACAGATTCATGTTATTAGAACCTAATACTTCCGTTATAGGTATTATGGCATTTACTTAATAATTTTACATCTTTTATTTATAGCTTTAAGACTTTAATAATGACTTAAAGGTTAAAGGCTAATTTATTGTAACATAATCTACCTTCTTCATATCACCTAATATACCGAAATGTTGATTATTTCTTTATAAATGTTCAATGTTGACCTTGGGCCCATCTCAAGCGAGGTGCAAATTGTGGAGCGACAGCGTGTCATTGCCAGATCCATTTGCTAATTGCCTACCGCCTGGACACGAATTACCGTGGCGGACCTGGAGGTCCTTAAGCAAACTTCGGACTCAGGTCGGCCGGAGCAAGGAAAATATGTTGAGGTGGGGATTTGCGGACGGTGACAACCTGAGCTGTTTATGCGGTGAAAACCAAACGATGTCCCACCTTGCATCATGCCCTGCCTGCCCGGACACCTGCACGAGGGAGTGACACCGACAATGCAGTCAGAGTGGCCGCATTCTGGTCTGCTTAGATCTAACTACACTGACACGAAACGTTTGCCGTCGAAACGCTAAGAACAATGTTGATTTGTATACATCATATTTTTAATTGAATTCGAGCCCTCAGATTTCTACATACCGTAAATTGCTAGCCATTGGGATTATCGATACTTCCTAATGATAACTATAGAATTTGATTGAAGATCCTTGGCACGGTAGGTACATTATAGCCCGTTGTGGGTTAATCCATATATCATCATCAGTCCACTGCTGGACATAGGCAACAATCCATACACGAAATAAATATTAGTATAAATGATAAATAGTCGTCCCGATGTTAGCTGTGTAAGTTTTCAAACTTTTCCGTGGCAGGAATCACACGCTTTATTAGCTTCACCTCTATGTTTGTTTGTATCCGATTTTCGTAAGCATGTCTTTAAAAATTATGTAAGTATGTTCGATATTATTGACAACCGCTTACCATCAAGTGAAGTATGCATTTGTTAATGTCCTGTTAATGAAGAATAAATTTCTCGCAAATTAATTACATATAAAGGTGAAACCTACAAAATATATTTCAGCTAAATATATCTTGAATACTTTTATTTTTATACACAGTTTTTATAATTTTATTTTGACTTCATTTATTTCAATAATTTTACATGCGAACATTTAGCGTCTAATTTATTAGTTTTCACTGTTTTATGCATAATAGTATCCTATATTATTGTTTGCCACAGTTTGTAATAAAATTTACATTTAAATTAAAAACGGTCACATACAGCTATAATTAGAAGAAATGTAAGTACCATTACTTAAACTGAACGGCATATTACGAGTTCCCAACTCACCTCCATAAAACAGGCACCTAGACCATCTACCAAAACGACACTCCCATACATCCCTGAAACATACAACAACGTCATCTAACGGAAAAACGCTGCACTACAGAGTAACTTCTGAGCCTGCATCTCGCTATGAAATTATTATTAACCGTGGGAGAGCCACGCTTCGGCATGAAAACCGGGGTGAAATAGTGCTTGCGCTATGTATCACCGAGTGAGTGAGGATACCGGAGGCCCATACCCCAACCCCTCCCCCTATCTCCCCCCCCCATCCTTTAAAGGCTGATAACGCACTTGTGACGCCTCTGGTGTTGCGGGTGTCCATGGGCGGCGGTATTCGCTTACCATCAGGCGATGCGTCTGCTCGTTTCCATATTCAATTTAAAAAAAAGTTCTTGCGCCGATTAGTATATCTGGAGGGATCAACACGAATAGAATATTTTCGAATCATACGAGGAACAATACTAGCAAATTATTATGTGCGTTTAACTGTACGGTTAGGTGGATAATATTATTTTATATTTTGTATAAAAAAATTAATAAATAGATTTCTGTTAAATAGAGAATCTTTCAAAACACATAAATTAATTGAAAATGTAAATTTATTTCTAGATTCATTTATTACCTCTAAACTAAAATGACCTTCAACCTGAAAGCGGACGATCGACGTATTTAATGGACATTCTAACTTATCTAATATTTAGATACAACTGCAAAAGTGATTATTTTCATTTATTGGCATTTCACGCTTATGTCTCTTGACTGTCATCCACCATAGGGTATCATCCAAAAAGTTACGTTGCTCATCGGTTCTAGAATTTATGAAGCCCGCTTTAGCATAATGCATGATATTTACTACGAGATGAAACTTGTACGGTTTTTAGAGATGCTCGCTCTTCTTTAAGTACGAGTAGATGAAGTCCACTGAAATATAATTACAATATTGTATACAAATAGGATTTCAGAGAATACTGCTGGATTTTATGCCGTTCCACTATAAAGATTTTAGATAAAATTAAAATTCAAAATTTTTAAAACCCCATACTCAAGCACTTAATCAAGTAATCATACGCCAATGATATTTTTGCAGACATTCGGTTATTCTTCCCCACTTTCACCCCCATAATTTTTAAACGACCCAACCGATTTTCATGAAACATGTCTAAGAACACTCGCACGTAACTCACCTTTCATACAAAAAAACCAAATTGAAATCACTTCATCCGTTCGCGAGCTACGGTGCCACAGACAGACAGATAGACAAACAGACAGACAGACAGGCAGACAGACAAACAGACAGACAGACAGACACGTCACACTTATAACACCTCTCTTTTTGCGTCGGGAGTTAAAAAAAGAGATTATCTTTTTAAAAGAAACGTGTCACGTTACACTATATGAAGCTACCTCAAGGCTACATGGATTGCGTTTTACACAGTTAGCGATAGTGTACTTTAGCACTAGCTTGCACTTGATATAACACTTACAGTAGCAAATTCTGTCACGTATATGAGATGAGGTGTAAATAATACTTAAACAAAAGTATTTTTTCGGAGGCAAACAGGTCGTTTAAAATGTTATGTCATTGACCGAACGCCTCCTATATCTAGTGGCAATGACCTTAAAAATCGTTATATGTATGTAGGTATACAACGTCCCCGTCGCGTCGTCAAATATGTAACTAAAATAAAATTCAACATAGAGTTTCTAATATATCTCACGTAAAGTAATATGGAAATAATTATGTATGTAAAGGAACTGTGTCAATATTTCACAAGCTATCTCATGAACTACTTAATAACTACTATACATCTGCATTCTGGCATAAAATACAGATACTATTAAAGATTGTTCATAATAATATGTACGAGTTTACATTTTGCAATTTCCCCATTTTTGTTCCCCATTTCTGATGCTTAAATGGCTGTAGCTCAGGGTCACCTTAGAAATATATGTATATTGATGCGGAACAAGATTAAAATTGTTTCCTACCTATCTTTCATCGGGTACTTGCAACTTATTCATAGGAAACGTCAAATACTTCCACGTAAAAAGGCCCTTAAGGCCAATTTTCTGTGTCGTTCTTAGCATTCAATGCGCACCGACACATCCTTAATCCATGATCGGAATATATTTATAAGACCAGGAAGCACAGACCCGCTTGTATGCACATTCTACTAGCCCGTATCGCTCTTGATAAAATTGTTAGTCTATTGCATCGCTCTGAAGGCTAAATTTAATAAGGATGTTTTCGTAACAATTGTTAATCCTGTTTATATAATTATATAGACAAGGTGTATAAATTAGAACAGAATAATTAATTACTTTACAAAGATTATAAGATGCTCATGTAAGCTGGTCGTACATTGGTTCTACAATAGGAATTTGTGTGGCTACGGCTGGATGTAGATATGCTCTTTGTAAATTTGATCAACGGTCAAGAAAATCCTTTCTCCCTTCTTCCTAGTCTTTGCCTACTAACTCAAGCTCATCCGTATCTTAATACGGTAAGCTTCTTTTTTTCAATTACAACAATGGTAAAAAAAATATATAAATGTTTTTGTAAAAGATATTTCGCCTAATTACATAGATTTAGAAAAATAATAAAAATAAAAGAGTAGACGGTTCCCCTTTCGACGGAGCCTGGCCTATATATGATGAAGCATAAGACCCTCATGCTAAAACTTATGTAATACTGGAATATCACTTATCTTTCCACATGAAACATTAGTTATAAATCATACATTAAGTACCTTTCATAACAATTCCAATATCCCTTTCATCTCTACGCGTTCACAATACAGTACTTCGCGAACAAGGTAATGTTTGTATATGGCAAATAAATCGCTGTGATCTGCCTGACGATTTCGTTACTGTCGTCCGGTACAGATTGCATATTCATCGCGTGTGTCCTCCTTAGTTCTAGCATTCGGATTAAATTATTAGTACTCACGCGAAAGTGAAGCAATATTGTTGGACGACAGTTTAGGACATATATATAACAACTAGCCGACCCACGCAACCTCGTTTGCGTCTCCCATTGCCCGTAGCGTGATAATTTTCCCCCGCTTTTGAAACATTTTTCATTGGTGCTCCGCTCCTATTGGTCGAAGCGTGATGACATATAGCCTACAGCCTTCCTCGATAAATGTACTATCCCACACTGAAAGATTTTTTTTAATCGGATAGCGGTTCCTGAGATTAGCGCGTTAAAACAAACAAACAAACTCTTCAGCTTTATATAATAAATTAGTATTGATAAAGTATAGATAATAGTATAGATTTAGACAAAATATTCGTAACTTAAAAGTATAATTTTGTCATAGTTTAGATTAAATCATCAGTTGCATCATTAATAATTAATGTAACAGAGCATTAAATAACGTTTACATAATATAAATTTGTAATGCAATCATGAAGGTTAATATTTTTTACTGCATACAACATTGCATTTATTTATATATCTATACAATTATATAAAATTAAAGTGTCTGTCTGTGATTTCGTATTAACAGCTTCTTACCAAATGCATAGATAATAAAGAAGAAGAAGATATGGTACCTGCTTTTTATTGTCCTTCTGTCTGTTGGTTTCAGCTAATCTCTGGAATGGCTAAACTGATTTTGACGGGACTTTCACTGCCAGATAGCTGATGAAATGAAAACATCCGCCTTAAAAATATGTTTACCTACACACAAGCGTAAACGCAAAAATATACGAATGTGTTTCACTCTTCAGGCTTTCACCTATTTCCATATTTCAAATTATTTACGAAATAAACCAGAAAAGAAATCAAGACCAGTCTTAATCTATACCTGCTAAGTTTTAAACTTTCGCCTTTCGTGATGTATAATTTTATTGATGTGTAGACAGGATTAGCACGTTGGAATTTAACAAATATATTTATCTTTAAGGCTCGAAAGAGTAAAATTGTTATACCTAGGTTTATTCTGTAGATTCTGTCTTCGTCCGTCGTCTTCGAAAATCGTCTTGTTTCTGTCAAATTCTGTCAACGTCGCGTAGGACAGTTTCAAAGCGATATTTCATAATATTTCGCTATGGGTTTTACTCTTTGTCATTTTCATGATGTAGACTTCTCTACTATATAATGCACAGCTGAGTCTTACTTTTCCCTAAAGCCACAATCTTTTGACTTCTTTCAAAATAATCATTTTTTGAAATGAACTTCATTTTTTATTAAAACTCCCAACGATCACAACGTTCTCATTTCGGTAGTATACTTGAATTGTTGATCAGTGGTGTATGCCATCATGTTACGTTTATATTATATTATTTTTTTGGCGTAATAAAAATGGCTGTTAAAACTGTACCTTAATGCTATTATGTATAACATTTTATGACTAATACGTATCCTATCCTATACGTATCTCAATAGAAAGTTCACAAGTTAAAGGTGCAAATTTTCGGCTTAGACTGAGCATTCAAAACACACAAATACCTACTATACTATTAAATGCAATATATTTACGTTATAGCTTATAATTATAGTAGATGTTATCAAATGCACCTGAACTTGGCACACAGAGAACTGAATCACATCCTAACTTTATGTCATCATGACAAAGTATGTTTAAATTGTATGCAAAGATAAATCCAATATTTTATCTAACAGTTCTGAGAACAAACGTAATATTTCTAACCATACAATAATTCAAACTTGTAATACATGTATGTGCAATTGAAGGGAGTACATATTGACGAATCGTAAAATATGTTAAAGTTTATGACTGTGACGTCTTTTGTAATGTAGAAAGCTTTGAACATAGAGTTAACCATTCGAAATATTACCTAGCATTTTAAAATGATTATTCAATTCTATAGTGAAATCTTTGTTTGATTAGAAGGTATGCAAACATATTACTATGTCTACATAAGTGTTTGTTTTAGAAGTGAGAAGGTCCTACATAGTTCCGTCGCCGAAGGAAAAAATAATTATTTAATAGTTAGCACTGATTTATACGGTTTGACGGTTACAGGACTTATTATATCCGATTGGAATGAAATATTAAATGCTTACCAATTAAATTGCAGTTTAATTCAACAAAACTTAATATACAACATTACTGCAGCTTTAAAAGCTTTTGAGGCAGGCAAGGTATCGATGTTTAGGGATATTTAGCTTCCCCTTTCCTTGTAAATAAATATCATAATCTGAGAAACACTTAAAATGAGATTCTAACTGTTGGGTAGATGGCGTGATATTTTTTTAGTGTTAATTAATAATTATAATGGTCTTTTGTAACTGAAACTGGATCAGCCCAGTTTTAGCAAACACGTAGACTAGAGCAATTGCCGGGACTCTATATTGTGAAAACGAATATGGCATGACTTTTTCTCATTCTTTCGTCAAGAAAAGAGAAAAAAGATTTTAAATTCTAACTTTTAATCTATAAGCAATTACACCAAATAAATAAATAAATAAATAATAAATAAATAAATATTTCGGATATTTAACACACAACGCCATCTAGTCCCAAGCTAAGCAGAGCTTGTGTTATGGGTACTAGACAACTGATACAAATACATATATACTTTTTTTTTGTAAATACATACATATTATACATAGAAAACACCCAAACTCCGAAACAAATATTTGTAGATCATATAAACATTTGGTCCGACCCGGGAATCGAACCCGAGACCTCATGATCAGCAGTCGCACACGCCAACCGCGAGACCAACGAGGCAGTCAGAGACAAATAATAGTTACCTACATAGAATGTCCTTGACAAAAACAGTTTTCTTTGCCAAATTAAATAGCAGTTACTAGTGTTTCATCTTGAGAATACTTTTTTCTAGGTGAAACGGTAGTAAAAAAAAGTAAGTAACAGTATAATGTTAGTTTGTCTCATATTTTAATATGAGGACATACTAAATTCAGGTAACCGATGAAATCTTTTCTAACCTTATTCACATTAAAAAGAGATAAGAGATAACATATAACCAAAACGTAGAAATTGAACAATTTGAATATTAAATTTAGCACTTATCTCGTATTACGTAAGTGGAAGAAAAGTGACAGCAAAGCAGTGGATGTTTTTAAGCGTCCATGACAGACCCTCCAGAGGCAAATGACGTAACTGTAGCAACTTTATACTCTTACATACACACTATATTTATTTTTACTTTAGTTTCCCGATTGAATTTTGGTTATATTTTGTCTAAGGGTCCGTTCACACAGACCAGCTCGGAGAGGAGAGCAGATTTGTATCACATTGGAAACAGAGATTTAAGTAATTGTAGTAAGGTTTATTTTTGCATGTGCACTTCTTTTGTCATCAAGAATGCTTGAACGCACTTAGTGTGAAATAATAAGAGGATCCGACCGGCTCCGATTGCGTGCTCTTTCTTGCTCGCGCAGCCGATCGGCTCTGATTCTCTTCCACAGCCGGTCTATGTGAAATAGTTGGCGGCTCCGCTCCGGCCAATTCCAAACGTATACGATCCGGTCTGTGTGACAAGAAAAATGCGGGCCGATGCTCTCCGAGCCGGTCTGTCTGAACGGACCCTAAACGTTACTGTACTACATTTTGAAAGTGAAATAATAGAAAACGAATTAACTCAATTATTGAGTATGATAAACATCAATATAATTATTTATATATGATATTATAAATATGCTGTCGGTACAACACATATACTCATCGCGGCCACTTTCGATTGCTTGCACAATGAAGGATGCGTCGGATTCTGCATCACACATTCACGACATTCCGACATTCGCTTCGTCAATTTTGTCGTTCATCACGTGCACTGTTGTTTACTGAATACTGTCAATCTAACCTATTGCCAAGTATAATTAAGTATTGTCGTGTGGGTAAATAATTTAGTAATAGTTATGACATTAATTCAAAAACATACTTTAATTAAACACTGTTCCATTATCGGTAGACGTTACGTCTCGTTGTAAAATAATCTTAATATTTATTTGGCAATCTGTCTGTACTTACGAATAGTAACAGAACTAGTATTTTCGTATTATGAAAACCAAAAACCACTACAAAAAGCATGAGATCACCAGATCACTACTGAATATAAAATGTAAAATAATTGACCCGACCTGACTGGTCGGGTCAAAACAAATATTTGCAGATCATACAAACAGTCAATCATATGTATTCTCGTTTTATAATTTGAAAATGTTGCACTAGTTTACATGTAAACCATTTACATACACTTTCTAGATCAGTTTAATGGTATAAACTGTATAATCTAACGCAATATCAATGAAAATGAAACTTTGTATAGCACACTGCGTAATTATTGCGGTTAGTTTAACGAAGCTGTATTCAATTCTAAAATGGTCATCGCTTGGTACTTTATTTATAACTGTTACACGCTTAAACAACTGCACAAATTTGCATGAAGTTTATAATTTATAAAGCTCATCATCTACTAAATTAATATGCACGCGGACTTTAATCCACAGGTCGGTGTAACAAAAACAAAAGTTTGAAAATAGATTTTATGCGTGAAAAGTAACAAATATATCTTTGTATCTTTCCACGCATAAAACGATTGAGTATATCTTTATGTTTGGCACAAGGATCGATTATACTCTGAAATAGCACAAATGGTACCTTATTTCCGAAAAAAAACGATTTGATGAGGTAAGTAGACACCACAGGCAACACGGTAGGGTGCAGCTAGTTAAAAATACACTGTTACGTAGCTGAAGTTACAAAAAGAGAAATGTTGTTAAGATTGTAGCCCTGTTACTTTTGTGGTGTTAAAATTATTTCAGTTTAATACTAACATCAGATTACGAAGTAGGACAATTACGTCTTCACACTTCGCTTATGAGTTATGAAACACACACATAAGATTGATGAATTACGTATACCTACTCATCGGTCTGTTTATTTTACACATACCAATATTAAAAAGAGTGTGATTGCCTATTTGTGTCAAGTATCTGCTCGAGGTTTATTGAAAAAACCAGCTACAAGTGTTCGGCACACCTAAAGTACTAAAAAATCGCAAGCATATTTGACATTTAGTCTTGTTTATATCAAATGAATATGAAAAATAAATCCATATTTAAATTGTGAATTCGAAAGTAACTCTGTCTGTCTATCTGTTACGATTTCACGGATAAACCGTAGGACCGATTTCAATAAAATTTGGCATGAAGATACTTTGATTCTTGAGGAAGAACATAGACTGTTGTTTACTGCGATAATCGATACGATAGCGAAACCGCGGTCAAAGGCTACTTTTAAGTAAAATATGAAAGACTCAAAAATAAATAATTCAATCAGTTGGTAGCTGCAAGCCTGCGAAACGTTGATAACTTTTACAAGAAAATAACTTTTTGAAAGGGACCAGAGTTGTTGACACCAGTTAATCGATAATCGTTATAAACTTCAAGCAGCATTAGATAATATTGTTGAATCTTCTAACAATACTTGCTTAATTAATGAATTTTCAGATTAATGCACGATTTACTCTATGTGGATCTTTGGATCAGTGAACTAATTAAGGTCGAATATCAACTTTACTGATGTTGTTTAATCTTCATAAGGACCTTAAAATACAATTAAAACATACATGAGTGCCTGGCCTGGCTTCTTACAGTTATAACAACCGCCCGTGCCACATTTATTTCTAAATAGGAACAACATAAATTTTGCAAATGCATATTTTAATTATCGTAATTATTAACTTATTTTTTCAATCTATTTTAGCCCTGCAAGAGCCGACTCCCTATTGAAACCTTTCTGAAGCATTCCCAACGATTTTTAATCGTTATCATACGAGACAAGGGAAAAGTGTACATTTAGGTGCTGGGTTAAAGAGTTTAATACTGGAGTATCTCGAATTTGTCGAAAACCGGTGTGAATCAGCGCTTGCGCTGTGTTTTACCGAGTGAGTGAGGATACCGGAGTCCCATTCCCCCCCCCCCCCTATCCCTCTCCCCATCCCCCAAAGGCCGTCAACGCACTTGTGACTCCTCTGGTGTTGCGGGTGTCCATGGGCGGCGGTAATCGCTTACCATCAGTCTGCTCGTTTGCCCCCTTGGCCATAAAAAAAATATATATCGCGATCGTGTACTTGATTTCAATTATAATCAATATGTTATCTTTGTAAAAACTGAATCGAGACAAATCGATTTAGAAATCATCTGCTTACGTAAGTGGGTTTTGCTGAATGAGATTGTAATGTCTTCCGACACGTGATATAACTAGTGACATGATGAGTGCCATAATGAGAGGGTCAGTGACCCTTGCTACCATAGACTAATAACATCGTTTCATAAGTTCGATTGTTGAATCTTTGGTCTTATGTTACGTTATATTTACATATCAGTCTCAGTCTCCCACAGGCAGTGTACAGTTGCGGAAAAAAAAAGAATTTTCCCGTTATCTTTTATTTTTTTTCTTTCTAGAAAAAAAAGAATGAATAAAATCGGACTATGTGTTATTGAATTACAACAAAGTACATATTTTGACTTTCATCCCCTCTCTCCAGGAAAGCGTGCTGAATTTCGGGATAAAAAGTATCCTATGTCCTACCTCGTAGTATGAACTCAAATCATGCCAAGTTTCATTTGAATCCATTCAGTAGTTTCGGCGTGATGCGCGGCCAAGACACAGACAGACAGACAGACGGACAGACAGACAAAGTTTTGGCTTCAGTATCGATTATAGAGAGCCCTCCAAAAAAAAATTCAAAATATCTTTAATCTACAGAATTGGACCTGTTACATTTTTATTATAAGTATAGATAGATAAACAATATAAACCTGAAGATAAATACATTTTAAAAATATAATTCCTCGTGAACTGGGTTCTAGAAAAAAAAGTATCATATAAATGTTTTGGTTTGTTAACTTTAGAACGTTACCTCCACGTACTTACTTTATGTAGGCATAAAGGTTAATATACATACTAGCTGACCCGTGAAAATTCGACTGTCTCTCAAAAGGAAAAAAAATTCACAACGTCAATAAAATATATAATGTATTTCATATACATATATTACTTTTATGCGGTGGCCATAGCTTAGTGTTATAATAGCATATAACCTTCCTCGATAGAGTAAACCAACACTCAAAATATTTTTCAATCAGAAAAATTTGTTCCTGAGATTAGTGAGTTCAAGCAACCACGCAAACAAATAAACAAACTTTTCAGCTTTATAACATTAGCAAAGATGTAGAGTCATTCATCATCAGCCTATCGCAGTCCACTGCTGGACATAGGCATCTCCAATTGCACGCCACTTAGTTCGATCCTCGGCTTATGTAGAGTCGTTAGTACCTACTAATTAAATTCAACAACAACCTGCTTCGAGCGATTAAGTATTAGCGGCCGCATTATTTATGACCATTCACTTTCTGACAGCAATATTACAACTGCTATAAAATAAATAGATGATAAAAATACATGTTACAATCTTATAGCAAATTTTACTGTACCCTTTCTATTAACATGGTTAGTACAGTATTTTTGTTCATCATCATCTTTAATAGTCCACTGTTGGACATATCTCCTTAGAAAAGAGATTTATTTATCTGCTGAAAATGACTAGTTTCTTAATAAACTACCTAACAGTTGGATATAGAAAATACTTTAAGTTTTATCTAAGTGTTTGGTATTTTTTATATTTTTCCAGATAATAAAATTGTTATCTACAGGTATTCATTTTCAGCCGTAACTTTAACCGTGGGAGAGCCACTCTTCGACATGAATGGGCCCGGCTAGTGAGTGAGGATACCGGAGGCCCAAACCCCAACACCTCCCCCATCCAAAAAAATATACGTCTCGTGTCAACTCTACGAACGTAAGTCTAGGTTTTCATATAATTATTTTAAAACAAAAAAAAAACCATATTGTAGGACAGAACATTGATTTTGCATAATCGATTTGTGTGGACAAGCCGGATTTTTATTCGAGGTCATAGTTTGAAGTATCATCGTGTGTATAGGGTTCCGCAATGTGAATAGCCGTGAGACATAATTGTTTGACACTCAAATAACAAATCCAATATTTATTCACAAAAATATAGTATTTGTAAGACTTAGTGTTTAGTTTAAATTATCATAAAAACTAAAAACAATAAAGTTTTCTTATTGCCATAGTAACAATGGTTTTAAAAACAAAGGGTAAGTTTTTAATCATTTCTTTGACAATATTTAAAGTTTATTTTTTTTTATTCATAATAATACTACAACCCCACTCAACAATCATCACATACACGACCGTCTGATCACAAACAAATCACAGCCTGTACTACGGTGGCCAGACTGTTGATAAACATACAATTATATTTTAAAAAATAAAAATAAAACACATATATATATAAAAGAAAGTCGTGTTGGATTTGGCTGAAAATTGGTAGGGAGGTAGCTTAGTACCAGGAGACGGACATAGGATATTTACACAGGTTTTTTTTTACATTGCCCTGCAGTATTACCCGCGGTGTTGTTGTACCGCGGGTAATACCACGGTGCTCAACTAGTCATATATAAATTATACCCAGACACAGAACAAATGAGCGTGCTCATTGTACAATTATTTGTTTCGTATAGAAATCGAACCCACAACCTCTGGCTTAGCAGTTAGGACTACTAACCGTTAGGCCAACAAAATAGTTTCGCAATACTTTTTTTTTTTTTTTATGATAAAAGGTGACAAACGAGCAGACGTATCACCTGATGGTAAGCGATTATCGCCGCCCATAGACACCCGCAACACCAGAGGCATCACAAGTGCGTTGTCGACCTTTGGGGGATGGGGGAAAGGGATGTGGGGAGGGGTTGGGGTATAGGGCCTCCGGTATCCTCACTCACTCGGTGAAACACAGCGCAAGCGCTATTTCACACCGGTTTTCTGTAAGGCCGTGGTATCACTCCGGTCGAGCCGGCCCATTCATGCCGAAGCGTGGCTCTCCCACGGTAATTGTTCTTCTAAACTCAAAGAGCTTTCGATTGACAGCCAGTACTATCTATACTAATATTATAAACGCGAAAGTTTGTAAGTATGGATGGATGGATGTTTGTTACTCTTTCACGCAAAAACTACTGAACGGGTTTTGATGAAACTTTACAGTAATATAGCTTATACATCAAAATAACACATAGACTACTTTTGGCCGCGATAACCGACATATACGCGGGTGAAGCCGCGGGCAACAACTAGTATATTAATACAGCTAACCCATTTTGTTCTTTATTAAAACAGAACTCATAACATGAAGAAGTGTTGCAATCAATTATAGATTATCAATGGCGAACCCTGAAGATGATCTAACTTTTATACAGGAAGCACTTAAAATATATTGATTGTTGCTAAATTTCAACAAAAGCCTAATATTAAAACTGATGTCATAGCATATCGATTTAAATAATCGTATTTATAAATAATTAGGAACAAAGTTCATGTTTCTTCTTGTTTTTATATCCTAATTCTTTAACCGTGTGTAATAAACGTACCTACAATATAAAATTATATTTTTAATAAGTTTATTACTTGAGAAAACAATAAACTCAAATGCGTGAAATTTGTATTCTTATTTACCAACCTCGTTATATTTTATATCTTTTTTAACATTTCTTATTCCAAGATTACATTCAGATGTGTTAGTAGTTCATATTTCTGTGATGTGTTTGTAAATATAATTATATATTATTTTGATAGATCACAAAGAAAATGAATTTTATAAACGTAAAATAAGAAAAAATGGACGGGTGTCTAAGCTTTTGAAATATCTTTAAAATCATTATCATGTATATAATTTGGCGCCAAAAAGTCGCCATTTATAATTCATGAAAGTCCTATACAAATAGACATACATACACATACTTGTTAAACGTAATAAAAAATGATGCAGTCGGGTAAAAATCTGAATAACTTTTATATTTTTCATAATTAAATTTATTAAATATTCAAGAAATGTATAAAACCACTTACAAAAGTGTATCCAATATTTCTTCTACCTGGGTATGTCCACTATAACATAATACAACACTAAATCACTACACTTGTTTACACAACACCACTTAATTCAATAGGAAAATCTCGGAAAATCACTTTACAAATATTTCAGCTTGCAAAAAAAAATGATTGCAGTAATTTGATCTATAGTGAGTTTAACATAAGGTAGTATATTGCTAGTATTGGCAAATGTAGCGATGGTCGCGATTGATGCGTGTGAGCGGCGTCGTGAGTGCCGCTAGTTTGCGCTTGCTCACCTGCTGACACCCACAGGCTCGTAAGTGGGTTACATAGAATTCAGGTAAGACAACAAGTTCGATTTTTTTCGACAGGTTTAGAAAAGCGAAGAGTTTAGCAGATTATTATAGCATGCGTGGACTCATTTTAATGGATTTTAGAAATAATTTTAATTATCATAATTTACTTTCACACAACCATCTGATCCTTAATTCGGTTGAGCTTGTACTATCATAACCTGATTGCTGATAACCTACTTTCATCTTACTTAATTCTTTAGATATTAGCTACGTAGATAAATTATAGTAAGATACAAAACACATGCTTATCACAGAAGTATTTGTGTCCTTAGTGGGAATCAAACCTTTGGATTGCTAATCAGGAACACTAACAACGAGACCAACAGACAGACAAACAGAAAAACAGACTCAGCAATAATACATTGTTGAATATAGGAAAATATACTTATCTCAAATGATAGGATAAATACGCCTCTATCCACAAAAAATCTGTTCTAAAAATACGTCTCCTCCCGGAAAAAAGCGGCCAAGTGCGAGTCGTACTCGCCTATGAAGGGTTTCGAAGCAGCAAGTAACATAATATAAAAGTTCTTGTAGTTCGTTTTAACTTTGATCGATATTTTAATCCCACCTAAAACATTTTCATGTAAAATGTTGCCAAGACGACTGCATATGGCTTGCCTTGTGAAAAAGATATCAAATCTCATGTAGAGCCAAGGTTCTGAATCTACACGTCCTAAATCTACCAACTCTAACTTCACAAACTCTACATCTCAGTAAAAATGTATGGCTTCGCTGTTTCGCTACCATACCATCACGAAGGGGAAACGAACGCCTTTTGTGTTTGCAAATATCTAGTTTCTGAAGTAATGTGTTATACGAATATTTAGTTTCTGAAGTAACTAAACAGCCAAGAAATACATTTTTACTGAGATGTAGAGTTTATGAAGTTAGAGTTGGCAGAGTTAGGGCGTGTAGACTCAGAACCTTGGCTCTACATGAGATTTGATATCTTTTTCACAAGGCTTTGGCTTTGATATCTTATGCAGTCGTCTTGGCAACATTTTACATGAAAATGTTTTTGGTGGGATTTCATTTCTTTTTGAAAGTTGCTTGAGGCAGTTTTTTTTCTTTTTTTGGGCTGTACTTCTTGTAAATCTTCTTTCTTCTTTCGAAAAAGTCCGGGTACCAAAAATAAAACCTCTAGCATAAACATTTGTGAAAGTCTCATACAAACTTCCATCCCCCAAATTTGGGGGTTGGGGGGGCAAAAGTAATAGGTTTATGAATTTTTCTGTTGTTTGCATACTAAACTTAGTTTGCATACCAAATTTCAGCTTTCTAGCACTTCAGAAAGTACCCTAGCAGTTTTGATGATCATCACAGTGTCAGTGACGAAATCGGTGATTTTAGGTATCAATAAAATCTAAAGTATCAGAGCTATGCAATTGAAACTTTGTATGTTTCATTAGTCTATTAGTAACATTATATTCTGAGAATTTGAATGATCTGGTATATCGGGAACCAAAGTTATGAGGGTTCAAAGAAACGACGAAACACTTCGAGAAAAGGTAGGAAGTGCCCTTGCGCTTCGCTTGGCTCGTCTTGGCGGGGGCACGACCGTGCCCCCAGATAATAGTGTAATTTTCTTGCGGTTTACGATTTATGACGTATTAAAAAAAACTACTCACTAGATCTCGTTCAAACCAATTTTCGGTGGAAGTTTGCGGTTGGGTTTGATGAAAAAAAAATTTTTGAGTTTCAGTTCCAAGTATGGGGACCCCCAAAAGTTATTGTTTTTTTCTATTTTTGTGTGAAAATCTTAATGCGGTTAACAGAATACATCTACTTACCAAGTTTCAACATTATAGTCCTTATAGTTCCGGAGAAAAGTGGCTGTGACATACGGACGGACGGACAGACAGACAGACAGACAGCCAGACAGACAGACAGACAGACGGATAGACAGACATGACGAATCTATAAGGGTTCCGTTTTTTGCCTTTAAAAAAGCGGCCAAGTGCGAGTAGGACTCGCCCATGAAGGGTTCCGCAGCAGCAAGTAACATAACATAATTTTTATTTTATTTTTATATGTGTGTTGATTGTATAAAAGGTAAAATGCATTACGATTTATGATGTATTAAAAAAAACTACTAACTAGATTTCGTTTAAACCAATTTTCGGTGGAAGTTTGCATGGTAATGTATATCATATATTTTTTTAGTTTTATCATTCTCTTATTTTAGAAGTTACAGGGGGGGGGGACACATTTTACCACTTTGGAAGTGTCTATCACGCAAAATATTCAGTTTAAAAAAAAATGTTAGAAACCTCAATATCATTTTTGAAGACCTATCTATAGATACCTCACACGTATGGGTTGGATGAAAAAAATTTTTGAGTTTCAGTTCTAAGTATGGGGACCCCCAAAATTTATTGCTTTTTTCTATTTTTGTGTGAAAATCTTAATGTGGTTCACAGAATACATCTACCTACCAAGTTTTAACATTATAGGTCTTATAGTTTCTGAAAAAAGTGGCTGTGACATACGGACGGACAGACCGACAGACAGACAGACATGACGAATCTATAAGGGTTCCGTTTTTTGCTTCGCACGGAACCCTAAAAAGACGTGTAGCACTCGGGGACTGCCGCGGTAAATTCAATTTCAATTCAAATTATTTATTTCGGACTTATTATCGTAAAGCTATTGCATACCATTTTTATGAACTTACGCAATTATAATTATTTATTTATTTTTTATTTATGCAGTATATATAATATTGTGAATAAAAAATACTAAACTATTAAATTAGTACCAACATTGTCACTAGATGGCGTTGATTACTTTCTTTAAGTAGCGATATGGTTTCGTTACACAGCATACTATAAAAGGTTTAAACTATTCATAAAATCCTAATAAATGTCTTCGTCATTGAAGGGGTTGTTTTATTCACAGTTTTTTTTTTCTTTGAACATGTATACTTACGGGGCGCAGATGCGGTGAGTGTGTCATTATAAAGATATGATAGATACCTATACACCTATATACTTTCTCACAAACAGCTGCTTGAGCCGGACACACACGTACAAATATACTTGCGCAAACCCAGACTGTTTTGTCTGTCTGTCTCTGTCACGCACGAAGTGATTTCGGAGACAGACAGATTTCAGAGCAATTCGTCACGATTCGTCGTTCGGAGCAGCTCGTCTCGATCCGTGCGAGCTTCGGCCTTCGGGTGTCAGGTTTTATTTTCGTTACGTTACGGAATTTCTTGATTTGGTCGGCGCGCTCAAAGGCCTCAAAGCCCGCTATAAAAGCTATGCTATAGCTTGATAATTTGCTCTTAATTATACGTACATTTTTAGTATGCTTTCCTACTTTAAATCGGTGTACTACATTATTACAATGCACTTTTTTCTCTTGTGTTCGAGTTCATATCCAACAATGTCATTAAGAGCAGACTGTATAATTACTAATGAACACAATTACAATTTCCTACTCAGTTATTAAATATAAACAATAGGTAATTCGTTATGTCGCTGTACAAATCTTCAAATTTTTAATAAGTATTGCAGACAGAAAAGTATTACACTTACTACATTACATCCCTTCTCCTCGCGTCGCGTCGAAATCCTCATTAATGAGGGTCGTGATTCCCCAGGTGTGCGATGATATCCTCCCAGACAGTATCTCACCATTTGTTCCTCTCCGTGGCCGAATGAAGAGCAACGTGTAGATCGGCTTCCAAGGTTGTTTAAATCTGGTCAGGCCACCTAATTTGACTACGTCCTCCGGGTCGTATATAATATAGGGTAGAATAATACTTAGTGTACGTCGATTGAGTATAATTTCATCTTTGACCGACTCACTAGGGTTTTCATCATCATCAACAGCTTTTAACAGTCTACTGTTGTACATAGATCTCTCCTCAGAAAGGAAGTTTAAGCCTACTGCATCACGCTGACCAGATGAGTTGGTATAGGATTGTTTCAATCTTGCTTTTTTTTTTTTTTTTTTTTTTTTTATGTTTGGCCCGCCAAAATGACTCTACTCTGCCTGATGGAAAGCATAAGCACAATCCACGAGTGGTGGCCACCATACTCATTGCGAATGCTACAATGCAGCATGGTGACCCACACTATGGCGGCCTAGTGATGCTATTGCATCTTTTAGTCTAGTCAACAAGTATGGAACTTGTTGACTAGACTAATTGGGCCTCCGGTCTCGCACTCACCAACGAAACACGACAGCACTGCTGCTGTCATTTTACGTTGATTTTCTGTGCGAGGGTAGTACCACCCCGGTCGAGCCGGCCCGTTCGTGAATTTTTTTTCGTTCGTTCTCTGCTTCTCTTAGCAGTGATGTTTAAATGCATAGTTTGCTTCCATAGTGAGCTCTTACGACATCTAGAGATGACTTGGAATAGGGACACTCCATATTCTTAATCCGTCACTAAGTTTTTCATTCCATTTATAATTAGTAACTTAAAAAAGTAGTTATTGCTTATATCCTACTAATATTATAAACGCGAAAGTTTGTAAGAATGGATGGATGGATGGATGTTTGTTACTCTTTCACGCAAAAACTACTGTACGGATTTGGATGAAACTTTACAGTAATATAGCTTATACATCAGAATAACACATAGGCTACTATTTGCCGCGATAACCGACATATACGCGGGCGGAAACGCGGGCAACCACTAGTCTTCGATTTACCACAGTCTAAGAATATAATGAGCCTCTCTATTCCTTAATTTTCCATGCTTCGTGTGTTTCCCATTTAAATTGAATACCTTCAAACGGTACTATAATCTTCCAAACTAAAGACATATTTGCCAAATAAGATCATGAATGATAGAATTCTGAGGCATGATAAGAAAAGGTAATCTAACTGACAACATCCTCTTTTTAAAGGAAAAGAGTTAAAAATAGTTACCTATTGCTGTTAATGAAATCAGCACAGGAATATATTTAATTGATGTGATATTTATTAACCGATATTCAAAAAAGTTACCGACTTTTATTTAAAGGTCTACGAACTTAACAAAATAGTCTTCTTATTTGAAATGCCACATAAAATTTCTGTTACGGAATTCAAACTTGAAATTCACCGAACTACCTAAAACCTTACCCTACTAAAGTTTGACGCAGGTAGAAGAATAAATGCAGACAACCAGAGATGTTTAGAAATCAGTTTTTGTGGGTTTCGTTAAAGATTTCCCTTAATGTAAGTATTTTGTTATTGCTATTTGCTTTGCGTTGCATAAATATTTTTAGTATAGAACATACCCAATTCAAATCCCGTTTTTATTAATCTATCTTTACTTTTCACCCGACTACGGCGTGAACTCGAAAGAAAGGGATTTATCTGTGAATGTTCGTATTTTTCACCGTAGCGTCTGAACTACCAGTGGCGAACCTAGGAATTTATTTCGGGGGGGGATACCATCTTTTGTAAACCTTAGAAATGCATAAACAATTTTAGTGTAAATGTTACGTATTATGTATTGTATACATTGCCTAGGCATTGTGTAGAATGTCAGATTATACAGATTGCTAGTAAAATATAAATATATGTAGAGAGAGATAGAAAGAAACGTTGCTCAGGTAAACGAATAAGTCGTACGACCCGTACGAGGCGGCGACGATACTGGCGCGAGCCCCACTCGCCGCCGCCACCCGAGACAGCGCCGGATCATGAGCCCGGAATGCTTCGGCGGAACGCACATACGCAAGCCCTACGGGCTTGTCGGGTACGGCTCGAAATCCAGGGCTGTGCCAGCCAACACGCTATCGGAGCCGTTCTGCCGAGCTTCGAAGCTCGGATAGAGTTGACATTGACTCGCAGCAATGCTGGCGAGTAGTGTGGGATGGGAGGCCGCGGTCTCCTTCTGTGAAGAGATGTTATGCTGCAGAAGGAGTTCGCAGAGCGGGATCGAGAAAAGGTAGATCCGGCTCGCAGGAGGCAACGAAGGGGACGCGATAGAGACCGTTAACTCCCCAATCGTCGCTTAAGGGTCGTTGTGGCCACATTTAGGGGAAATGGGGCCGCTGCAAACGACTCGATACCTGTGACACCGGGGTGTCGTCTAAGGCGGGTCGGTGTCCCGACTCTTACTGTGTAGAGCGGTGAGAGGCGATAGCGACCTGCCCCGGGGGTGGTACGGGGAGGTACGGCAGGGGGAGCTCCAGAAGCCACTGATGCATTCCTGGAGCTCCCCCGACAGCCGAGGTAGTCCGCCGCGGAGTTTAGTGGGTAGACCAATTCGTCGGGAGTCCCACACACGGCGTTCATGTGTCCCCCCACGGAGGGTATTGTAAAGAAGAAAGGTTGACGAATAAGTAAACACAGAGAACAACCGAAAATCACATGTTTTTATTTGAAGGAAAAAAAGTATAACTTTATAAAATTATTCGTGGTAAATTCAATATGAAGAAATTTTCATGGAATTTTTGTACTCTTACAAATGATTAAAAATAAAATCAAGCCGCGTTTATTTATTGTGCGCTAGCTTGTTAAGGATGTCTTTTGGGTTTAGAGGAACATCTCGGTGTCCTGTGGTGCTTTTCAAGTAAGATTTCACTCCTCTTAGAGTTGAAAACGAACGCTTACATGTTGCAGTTGTTACAGGAATCGTGGCACCAATTCGCGTCGTCGCTCGCCAACAATCGTGAAGTTAATTTTTTTATTGAACATAAATATTTCGGGGGGGGATATATCCCCCATATCCCCCCCCTGGGTTCGCCACTGTGAACTACTGAACTGATTTAAATTAATAAAGTGTCAATAGATTCGTAATAATGGCCTGGTGACATAAGCTACATAGATTTTATGAAAACTTTTACGCAGTCGGGTTATAGATTTTTTTTTTTTTTTTCTTATTAGTCAGAAAATCTTTTTAGTTGTATTCATTTTAATTAGATACTTAATTAATTAAGCTCCGTGGCCTTTGCTACTCGACCTCACGCCCACTACTGATTTGTGTATGTACTTAGTACAATATTACAAAGTCAGTGGTACTAAGAGTAAAAGTATTGCATAAGTAAGTTTTAATTATTCATTAAAACAAGAAGTCGATTTAAAGGACCCAAGTACTAAGTCACAAATTTATTTGATAATTAGCCTGTATTTAGTTAATTATTAACTACATAATTAGAATAAATTTTAATTTTTTGGAATTCTTTGTTTAATGACACTATTTCGCACCTTTTGAAATACGGCGATTAGGATGATGGGAGTCTAGGCCTATTCAATTGAAATTTATAAAAACTTCTTCTCTAAACGTTCCAAAAACATTTTTTGAGATTAGCGATACTTTCATTTTTACATTTTATTCAAACTTCTAATAACGACTACTTCAATTAAGTGATGTGCCATTTTTTTTTAAATTTTGAATGTTTTTTAGTAAACAGAGTAGGAGATTCTCATGGATGTCCTCAGCTTTTGTGTAAAAGAAATCTGCCAGACTTTTACCTACTAAAAACCATTGCATATTCCACTAGTTTCCCTACAGCTGCAAACATAATATTTACATAGATATCTATTCTAACGTTATGTAAATTAACTCTGAAAGTAATATAAAAGTCATAATATAATAGACGGGTGTACTTTCGGCAATAAACTGAAAAATATAAAGTTTAATAGTAATTTAATTTTATTCTGTTACTGTACTAGTTGTTTTTTTTTTGCGACGACCGTTTTTACGAATTACAATGTCATACTTTATTCTCGTTTTACTATAAGGAATAAAAATATGAGTATTACGTGCCTACGCAAATTATATTCAATGTTTCATACGTAACTATCTTTGTTTGTCTTTTCGAAACTCCAGATAATTATTAACACATACGGAAGTTCGACCAGCAAAGACTAGCCGCGGTCACAGACGAACTGTCTGCAGATTGGTGATGAGGTGGACACTTCGTGGTCTGAACTCCAATGTGCCTTAACTATGGTGTTTTCTTTCATTTCGTTCGTTCATAAGATTATACTGTCTCACCCATAATAAATATACAGAAAATTCATAACATAGGTTAATAATTATCTATGTTATGAAATTAACCGTTAATTACAAGTAGGTAGTGAGTTACAAGGGAAGCTAATAAAAGCGTGTTAAAAGAAACGTTCTTAGGCAGCAAAGTGGCACTTTTGGCGCCCAGTCACCATACCTGATATTAGTGTAGTATACTTTCGATGTAATTACTTTACGCTGCATAATTAGACGCATACACTTGATAGACTATCACATTACAGTTTCAGGGGTCCGTAAAACTGAATAGACTTACTTTTTAAATAAATATTTCGTATTAATATTTTGAGGGACAATTTTTTTGTATCAAAAATTAATAAAACAATTTCATTCATCGCACGTAGTCTTATCTAAAACTAGACAGATCCTGTACTCTTCGGGGATGTAAACGTGAATCAGTCAGAATGTGTGAAAAAATTCGACTTTAACAAATCTTTTACTTTTAAAGTATTCATTGAGGAGTCGTTAATGGTCTATGGAAGATGAAACTGCGACTTACAACTGTGCAGCGACCAGAAGAATAATTAGAATTTGAAATATGAGAGCTCAGTGATTTGAAAGCAGAACTAATTGATATGACAAATTAAAAATGAGAATTAGAATTCTCTAATTTCACAAAAACATTTGAAGTGATATATATTTTACGGCGCACGGGCTTAGAGAATATTTATTTTTTAAACGAGTATATTTTAAATGTCATGTCTGGATTAGCAAAAGATTCAACTTATAAAGACCATCGTTCCTCAGTAAAGAACTGATCTTTTTACATTAATACAAAATGTAAAATATAAAATATCTAAAATTATAAATCTGTAAACCACAGCAACAATAATAGATTCAAATCGATTCTATATATCAGTCAGTGAATGCTGGGCGTTTGTCGCGCTAGTAACGGGCTCGATGCCTTATTGGGAGCTACCGTTCGGCCCCGGTGTGAATCTACGCATACTCGGTCAATTTATTGCTTACGGATATACGAAAAGGGAAAAACATAACTAGGTTTTATAATAAATCCACTTTAAAAAAATTAGTCGCAGTTTACTCAATAGTATAATTCTTTAACTTGGATTTCATACATTCTCCCTAGCAATTATTTCTGTTTTAGCAGCTAGAGTGGCTACAGTTAGATAGATTTTTTACCTTACACTCGACAAGAAGATTGAATGGATTTTAATTACATTAACTTTATAGCTACTACAAGAACAAAATTATTTGCTTTGAAGTTGCAACATCGATTTTTTTTTCTTTAAAGACAACTCCCGCACTAGGAATAAATCCTGTGTCGCGGGGGACTTTACAAACATACATGAAACGGACACAAAGAACACCCAGACTCAGAACAACAATTTGTGGATCACACAAAGTGTTGTCCTACGTGGGATTTGAACCCACGACACTTGACGAAGTAGGAAACGGCTTGGTGACCGTTAAACCACTAGGCCAAACGCGCAGTCAAAAAAATTCTGATCGATCCATAGTTGAAAATATACCCTTTTATTCAATTTTTTTTTTTGTATGGCCCGCCATAATGACTCTACTCTGCCTGATGGAAAGCATAAGCAGAATCCAAGAGTGGTGGTCACCATACTCACTGCGAATGCAGACAATGCAGTATGGCGACCCACACCATGGCGGCCTAGTGATGCTGCTGCATCTTTTAGTCTAGTCAACAAGTATGGAACTTGTTGACTAGACTATTTGGGCCTCCGGTCTCGCACTCACCAATGAAACACGACAGCAAGATCGCTGTCATTTTACGTTGATTTTCTAAGCGACGGTGGCTTGGTCGAGCAGCTGTATAGTAATTCCGTTCCTCATCCGAGAGTTGTAGTTTACCTACCGATTACCTTAATCCCCAATTACCGACCCACTTAAAAACGGTTACATACCAAACTAGGATTGGTATCATACTCGCATTCAGCCTTTAAAAACTAGTGAAATTGGACGATCAGAAAAGAACATGAAGTTAAAGATGAATCCAGTTCTAGCTAAACACTTACCGTTCACCACAAACAAACTAGCCCATTTACCTTATATTTTAAAGTTATATATTATACTTAATTACTTACGTTTTGGCTGTGGAATGCAAGAAATCTAATAAAAAGAACTTGCATACCACAACAATATTAAAAATGATTGTATTTTAAGAACAATTTACACAAATATTGATGTCTTTTATGATAGTAAATGTAGACAATTTCTAAAGAAATGAAGTCTGTCCAAGACGCGAACATGTTGTACAGAATAGTCACTTTCACTGGCTACCCATTATCTACAGCTTTGAACACGCAATCTACTAGTTCGGAACATTTTTTGCCACAGTATTCTGAACTTTAAAATTAGCTGCTAAAGTACAATATATACGATCTCAATCATTAAAACAGATCATGATATTAGGGTATTTTGAAACAATTAGCTGGATTTAAAGTGTGTCATTATAGCTTTAGTTTCTGTGATTATTGTTTATTTTCAAATGTGTTACGCTTTTTAACTTTAGATTGATACCTGTATGTTTACTCTGTCTTTTTAAACTTAGTGTGCTTTCTACTTACAATAACAATAAATAATTTAATGCTGGAGAATACTATATATTGATGCAAGTGGGTTATTTACTGTGGATGGATACCTAATAGGATTCTGGTTCAAGACTCAACCAATACTTTGCTGAAGCCACACTGTCCAAACTAATATTTTAAATTCAAAAGTAACTCCGACCTGCTATCTGTCTGTCTGTCTATTATGCTTCACGGCCTAACCGCTGCACCAATTTCAATTAAATTTGACATGGAGATACTTTGATTCTTGAGGAAGGACATAGTAGGCTTAAAGTAATACATAATTCAAAAAACTTTTTTTTTTATTAAGTTTTAAGTTCCCTGTATTTACCTTTATCGACCTTCTGATTAAAAACCAATGAAAACTAAAATCCTGCGGTAAAAAATGTGCTGTGTAGAGTATCTTACTTGATTCAAGACAACGTTCAACAGTCTGTAGCTACTAGTATGTAAATAATTTAGGTAATTAGGTGCTGGGGAGACAAACCCTTATGGGCCTACCCAAGTATCACCACATTTTAGCCTGCGCAGGCCGGCTTGTACACGGAACACCGTACGTGTGGTTGGTAGAACTATATCACGCGCCAACCAACTATATCACGACAGTTTTACCTGCGCAGTTATAACTGTGGTGATCCTTAGCCTTTACTTTAGCCTCTAATTGAATCATTGTAATGTAATACCTTTAAAAGAGCAATTCTTGTATCTGATCTCGGAATATGTTTTCGAATTCTATAATCTGAATCTCGGAAATGGCACCAACGACGAAATTTAGTATGCAGGGGGTTTCAGGAGCCATAAATCGATCTAGCTAGGATTCATTTTTAGAAAATTTACTAAAATAGAAATACCGAGCAAGCCTCGGTCATTTTGGTACTAAAATTCATCATCTCCGTACCCTTTTTAGAACAAAGTTCCTTATGGGGCGTTGTGGAGGGGTACCCTAGCCGGCAAAAAACGTCCACAACGTAAGATTTACGCCTCGGTGTCAAAATGGTATCGTATGAAAATGATGTGAGGTCTCGGGTTCGAATCCCGTGTAGGATCAAATTTTCTTTTTGATCTGCAAATATTTGTTTTTTGGGAGTTTGGATGTTTTCTATGTATAATATGTATGTATTTACAAAAAAAAAACGAAATATTTATTTATTTATTTCATGAACGAAAAATGTATATAGTCTGCAAGTTGCATGTAACAAGTACGGAATAACTCTATAATGAAAAGATTAGTAACCCACAACTAAGACCACTGTCATTACATTAAACAGTTTATGATATTGATGATGGACTCAACTATGGTAAATTTTCTATTATTTTTTCTAAAATATCAGCAAAACGATTCAAAATTATATCGTGTATTTAAAATTCTGTTACACAGGGCATTTAAAATTGTATTCTATCTTTCACTTCAATTCTCTGCGATTACCGCCTCCTTTTTTATTTTTATCGATAAAAAAATCATGATAAAAAATGTATACCCGAATAATTATTTTCTTTATACCTTCAATAGAACTTGAAATAAATATTTTTATGATAAGGAACTTCGTTCCTATCTGGTGTTCCACGACACCACACAACTTTTTCCAAATGTATTTGGGGTCGGTGCAATGACTTTTATTCCTTTTTTTTTTTTTTTATGATATAGGGGGCAAACGAGCAGACGTATCGCCTGATGGTAAGCGATTACCGCCGCCCATGGACACCCGCAACACCAGAGGCATCACAAGTGCGTTGCCGGCCTTTTAAGAAGGAGTACGCTCTTTTCTTGAAGGTTTGAAGGTCGTATTGGTCCGGGAATACCGCAGGCGACAGTTCATTCCACAGTTTTGTTGTGCGAGGCAGAAAGTTCCTGGAAAAGCGCACAGTTGAGGACTGCCAACCATCTAGATGATGGGGATGAAACTTCTGTCGCGTAGGACGATGGCGGAAAGAGGCGGCAGGAATCAGTCCGAACAATTCCTCGGAGCACTCCCCATGATAAATGCGGTAGAAGATGCACAGCGAAGCTACATCTCTACGCAGCGCCAAAGAGTCTAGCCGAATTGAAAGTTCTTGGCAATCGACGACTCGAGTCGCTCTCCGTTGAATGCGGTCCAAAGGGAGGAGCTGGTATTGGGGTGCCCCCGCCCAAAGATGGGGACAGTATTCCATGTGAGGCCGAACCTGGGCCTTATAAAGTATAAGGCGGTGGGCCAGAGTGAAATACTGTCTCGATCTGTTGAGCACACCAAGCTTTTTCGAGGCCAATTTGGCCTTACCCTCCAGGTGGCCACGAAACTGGACTTCGCTCGACATGTCGACACCAAGAATTCCAATATTGGCTGAGGCAGATAGTGGAGTGCCTTCGAAACGAGGACATACGACCCACGAAAGTTTTTTAGTGGTGTACGCGCAAATTTGTGTCTTTGTGGGGTTAAATTGGACTAAATTAAGTCTACCCCAATCTGAGACCTTCTCCAAAGAAGTCTCGACTTCAGACACAAGTTTGTTTCGACTCTCAATGACGTTTTTCCGAGAAATATTGGCGCGGCCGGTGTAAAAAGCATCACCGGTGCTGTCATCCGCATAACAATGAATGCCGCAATTTTGCAGCATGTCATTGATATGGAGGAGGAACAAAGTAGGCGATAGCACTCAGCCTTGCGGGACACCAGCATTCACAGATATGGAATCAGAGCATTCACCGTCGACTTTTATTCCTCCATTCTCCTCTATCACTTGTTAGTTCACTGCTTACTCCCTTTTTGGCCATATCCTTTTTCATGCAGTCCATCCATTTTTTCTTTGGTCGTTCTCTATTCTTGTATCCGTCGACTTCCATACTTAAAATTTTCTTAACTACATTTTGCTCATCTCTACGCTTGACATATCCATACCAGGGTAACCTGCTGCTTCTCAACTTTTCAGTCACTAGTGCTACTTTAGGGCTTCCTCTGATGTATGCTAAAATTAATCAACAAAAATTGACAAGTTAGAGGCCAGACCAATAATATTTAATTATTCAATCAAAAACTCACTGACCTTAGAACAATCAAATTTTAAACTCATTACGGTCAAAGACCACGACATTTTTAATGAACCCGTCTAAACGGATACGTTAGTCCTATAAATAGTTAAATATCGTATAGAATGCAAGGACGTCTCATTAGAATGACACACATATTTTGACATAACATACATGTTGTAAACTCAGGTGTATATAAAAAGCTAAGCGATATAACTGTTTTAAAAAACCCCCTATGCAGCATCAGGTCGAAGTTATCAATTACATAATTGTCATTTAACGATTATACTGGCACGTTTTGCAGACATTCGGTTATTCTTCCCCACTTTCACCCCCATAACTTTTAGACGACTCAACCGATTTTCATGAAACATGACTAACACTCGCACGTAACTCACCTTTCATACAAAAAAAAACTAAATTGAAATCGCTTCATCCGTTCGCGAGCTACGGTGCCACAGACAGACAGACAGACACGTCAAACTTATAACACCCCTCTTTTTGCGTCGTGGGTTAAAAAGAAATCCCATCTTAAATTTGTATATTATTATGAAGGAGATGAAACTCATCGGTATCTACTAGTAATACCTTTTAGATTTTTAGTTCATGTAATTAATTTTTACGAATCTATTTTTAACCGACTTCTATTGGTAAAGTTTGATTTAAATATTGATTGTCATTAATTACTATTTCAGACATTTAACACACAACGCTATCTAGTCCCAAGCTAAACAGAGCTTGTGTTATGGGATACTAGACAACTGATATAAATACATACATATATTATATACTTTTTTTGTAAATTCATACACATTATACATAGACTCCGAAACAAATATTTGCAGATTATACTAACATTTGGTCCGACAGTTTAGACGATGATGCCACGAGTTTTATTTTATTTGACGTAGTACAAGAATTCATAGTTTAAAATATATATATTATAAAGATATCTTAGGACACAGGATTCTTACCTTTACGATTAGAATCCAAGTTCTATTTTAGGAAACTAGAATGGCCTGACCTGCTCACTAAATGAGCAGATGGGTTCGGCTAAGAATTTGTGATTGAACGTAACATCTTTAAAAGCCATTTTAAATTGATCATATTTGGAATTGAATGGAGCTGTCCTTCAATGAAGTTTTACATACTAAGCTATGGGTCGCCACTCGTATTTACAATATGAATAGCCATTTGAAAGTGTATAAGTAGTTAAATACTAATTTGTAAAAAGGGTATCAAACTTAAAGCTGAAAGGAACAAATGGGTAGACACAGGGCGGACAGTAACACCAAAGGGGTGGACGAGGCATATATAGCACTCACATTTTGTTAATTACTCGTGTATCTAATTGCAATTTGTCTTTTTCACGAAAGTGAGAGCAATCTAATGCCATTTTATGTATTGTAGGAAAAGAGAGACAACCAAAGCATATTGCCTAAAAGACAGGATATTATTTATTAAAAAAAAAAAGATATATGTCAGAGCGTAAAGCGCATAATGATTTTTAGTAAGAGTGACGTCAGCCTCGCTGACGGCACTGCTTATCTCAGTAGTAACACTTATGATTTAAAGCAATAGAAACCACCACTCAATTCATTATTATTTATTAAATTAACGTTAGATTGAAGCTACTGTTAAGAATCATGTGATCCATAACTTCCAGTTTCCAAAATGCGTAGAGACTTATGAGAAGAATACTGGCAAAGAAACTCATAGCCACTCTTTTAAAAGTCACATCATAAATTATTACTTACAAATGTTTAATAGTAAATTACAACAATTAAGATGCCTAGGTACTTAGCTATTTTACAGTTCTAAAGTGATCTGTTGATTCCGTCCTTTCCATACGAAACCAACCGACATACATTAAATCATAATGGCGCCGATGGCGCAAGTCGCTAACTTTACAAAACAATTAAAGCGTCACGCCCTATTTTAATGACATGATAAATCCTAAATTAAATAATTAGAATTACTGCGATTAACCTCACATTATTATAATTTAAATGCAATAGCGGATGCGAGCCTAACATCATAGGCTCGTCATTCACAATTATTATTTGTAATCAATTATTAAAACATTACTTTACTTACAGACAATCGTTATTAAATCTCCTATTTATTATAATAATTGTTAGATAGTAACAAGCTTACATTTCAAATTAACGAGTAACAGTATTCCCTTTAGAAATGCTATAATCAATTAACCCTTTTTACAGGACAACATAAATAATTGTAGTCACTAAATATTAAGATATTAATTGTAAGAACATTAAATTGTGTTTCTGACTTTATAATTGATAGTTAAGTTTTATTGAGACGCTCAAAATCATAAGTAGATGTTTTCGCGCCGACATATAAATAAAAAAAAAATGTGGATGACATGAAATGGGGACCGTCGTTCGAAAAAACAAAAAACGATCTCTGAATGTCAGCATGTATCTTCAATAGGTAACGTTATAATTAAAAGTGAAGACTGAGAAAAAATTATAATAATTACTTTGTTTACCCTATCTTATAACCTTAGGTCTAGACTTAGCTGAACCAAGTATAGAGTAAGTTCTTCCTTTTTGTATCTACCTGCCCTCAAGACCCTAAAAATAGTTAATATAGAACAAAAGAATGCAGAACCAATTAAGATCTAGACTGTCCTGACCTTCACAATGTCGTGACCTTAGTCCCAAAGTTAGGCAAAAAGAGCAAACTTTTTACTACAGACGCGATGAGCACTTATGATATAAGAAATAAACATTATGTCAAATATCAAAGGTTACGAAACTGTTAGTCATAAGAAATATAAATTATAAGCCTAGTCACTCATATTTTTTGTAAAATATAAATGTCAGACAATAACACGGTTTATCTCTTCACGTCTTAACATAGCTGATGTGATGACTTTTAATGTATTTAAAACAAAACATACTTTAGCATCATCTAGCAAACGTGAGCTAAACTGTGTAGCTTAAATCATGCAATAAAATAATTTATATTGAATGCAGATGTCCTACTACCAACAACAAGTGCCCGACACTAGCTTTTTCTTTCATATTGACAATGTAAAAACTTAAATTTTACGAGAAAGGTAGTAGAGTCACGCTGATTTCAGCACAAACGGGCCGCCTCGACCGGGGCGGTACTACCCTCGCACAGAAGATCAACGTAAAATGACAGCGTTCGTTCTGTCATGTTTCGTTGGTGAGTGCGAGACCGGAGGCCCAATGATGCAGAAGCATCACTAGGTTGCCATAGTGCCCATACTAGTGGGTTACCTTTGCATTCTCTGCATTCGCAATGAGTATGGTGACCACCACTCTTGGATTCTGCTTATGCTTTCCATCAGGCAGAGTAGAGTCATTTTGGCAGACCCATACATAAAAAAAAGCGGCCAAGTGAGAGTCGGACTCGCCCATGAAGGGTTCCGAAGCAGCAAGTAACATAATATAAAAGTTCTTGTAGTTCGTTGTAACTTTGATCGATGTTATAATAATAGTGTATTTTTTTGCGGTTTACCATTTATGACGTATTAAAAAAAACTACTTACTAGATCTCGTTCAAACCAATTTTCGGTGGAAGTTTGCATGGTAATGTACATCATATTTTTTTTTAGTTTTATCATTCTCTTATTTTAGAAGTTACAGGGGGGGGACACACATTTTACCACTTTGGAAGTGTCTCTCGCGCAAACTATTCAGTTTAGAAAAAAATTATATTAGAAACCTCAATATCATTTTCGAAGACCTATCCATACAGACCCCACAGGCATAGGTATGATGAAAAAAGAAATTTTGAGTTTCAGTTCTAAGTATGGGTCCCCCAAAATTTATTGTTTTTTTTTATTTTTGTGTGAAAATCTTAATGCGGTTCACAGAATACATCTACTTACCAAGTTTCAACAGTATAGTTCTTAGAGTTTCGGAATAAAGTGGCTGTGACATACGGACGGACAGACAGACAGACGGACGGACAGACAGACATGACGAATCTATAAGGGTTCCCTTTTTTGCCTTTGGCACGGAACCCTAAAAAGAGGTTGAAATAAAAATCTATGATTTTTATTCTCTGCAGAAATGATGAGTGAACAATCTGGACGAATTCTGAACACGTGAATACGCTATTACATCTAATACCTGATATACACTTGAAGTTAGTTCTAATAAAATATCTTTAATAAACTATTCATATATGTATAATGCCAAAACAATCTCGTTATCAGCCTTACTCACGTGTTTGAACTTCAAAAAAGATAATTAAATAATGTGTAAGTCGTGACTGCAACACCGAAGATGTACTTAATTAAAAACTAATGATATTAGAAGAAGATTGTAACAAATGGTTTACATGTGACGCCATCTGTTAATGTTCCGTCGATTTATTGTGTATTTATCATTAAAATTTCATTAGCTGGTACTTATTAAATGCAAGGCTAAAAATTTTCAATATATTAATCTTAAAAGAAAATATTCGTTGGCTATTCTCAGTTACAGCTTTAATATTAGTTAATTTGATAGTCTAAGAATATCTTAAAAAGATCATTATTTATATTAATCCTGTTTAAGGTTACGTCTTACGTAAAACTACGTATAACATAAGATTATCTAATTCCTTGACGTAATTTTTTTTTATAAATATCGTCATTTATTAACTTAAAAGATACGTATATAATGTATACGTACTTGACAGTTTGTTTATTGGCAATAGATTTTGCATCCGGCATGGTAGTATTGCTAACCAATTCGGATTTGACAATGGAAACAGGAAGTTATTGAATAGGTTCTGTATATATATACGGTACAGCTAGTACTTACGGCCCGCGGTATTACCCGCGGGTTTTGTAGCTTTAGAGTAGGATATTTTTACTGTTGCATTGGTTTTAAATTTGGTATAAAATATTTTTCTATAACAAAAATAGCCTAAGCTACTCCAGCAGTGAACGTCCAGTCACAATCACTCCAGCCGTTTCAAAGATTACCGGCCGGAACAAATAGACATATAGACAAAAAAAACTAGAATTGATTTTCTAATGTTATTACCGCATGTACTTTCATATGCATTTAGTGAAAAGCAGTTAATTTGAAATTACATTTAAATTTATTTGTATAAATTTATATTGGCTGTATGGTGACGGATAAAGAATACGGAATTTCATCACCATGCCATACCAAACTACGATACATGACTATTTGACTGCCTTTATGGCGCAGTGGCAGTGTATGCAACTGCTAAGCTTGAGGTCCCGGGTTCGATTCCCGAGTCGGACCAAATGTTTGTATGATCTCCAAATATTTGTTTCGACGTTTGGGTGTTTTCTATATACAATGTGTATGTTACTAAAAAAAAGTATATATGTATTTATATCAGTTGTCTAGTAGTACCCATAGTACAAGCTCTGCTTAGTTTGGGACTAGATGGCGTTGTGTTTTAATTGTCTAAAATATTGAAGCTAAGATGGGAGCTATCAGCGACCGTGGGAAAGCCACGGTTACCGTGGGAGAGCCACGCTTCGGCATGCATGGGCCGTCTCGACCGGAGTGGCCTCACAGAAAACCTCTGAGAGAGTGTGAGGATACCGGAGGGCCATACGACAACCCTTCCCCCCATCCCCTTCCCCATCCCCCAAAGACCAGCAACGCACTTGTGACGTCTCTGGTGTTGCGGGTGTCCATGGGCGGCGGTAATCGCTTACCATCAGACGATAATTATGTCTGCTCGTTTGCTGCATATTCCATAAAAAAATATGTACAAGCTTTACATAGTTTAGAATTAAATGGCCGTGTGTACCGTAATACCGATTATCGTCACAACAAGCTAGTTGAGAATATAATAATTAATTTGTTTAGTGCGTTCATCACAATATGATGCCCACACACTAACTGCACAATAGTTTCGAAATTACTCGTAAAAGCTCGTGTCAAGGCCATGTGAGTCGTCACACACGTCATACGTATTTACACTGCAACATGATGATATTGCAATTGTTTATGTAACTGTTGATCTTAAGAATTGAGCTTTAAATAGTTTGTAGTGTACATAGCTGCCATTTTTCTGCGATCTCTCCTATTTTTTATTAAATTGTTTTGGTATATAGAAACAATAATTTAACAATACATTAAGAATATGCAGTAGTACTGAATACTATCGTTGTAGCCGTAAATTGTACAAAAAATTGCACTCTGGGAGTACCGGCAGAAGTGAAAACTTGAACATTAACGTTGTGCGTTTTTTGATTTATTAAATTACATTTTTTAAATTTCCTTTATATATATTGTTGGTCATTGTGTATGATTGCAGGATGTATTCAGATTTTATTTGGAGGAAGAAAACCAATATTTGCCATTTTAAACAAATCACTATTTCTATGAAATGTTTCAAGTAGATACAGTTTAGAAGTTGAGTAATTTACTAACAAAGGTAAAGCCGAATCAGCCGTGATCATCTATCTTCTTCATTAAGCTGTGGACACTTGACTCGAAAAATAGTGGACTGTTAAGAAATTTGAAAAAAAAAAAAAAAAACTTCTTTTTAAAAAAAAGCAAAACTCATTTTCATATTTTTTTTGATGTGATTAATAAAGCTAACCATGCACATTTGTAGCTTTCCAATAGTATTAGTCTCAAACTGAACTGCAGACAAATTAAAGACTAAAATGATAGTACTATACGGGATCCTGAATCGTATTACGGCACCCTAAAAATAACGTTTGTCTAAATTTTGTCAAAATTATCGAGTTATTAAAATTTGAACTTTAAAAACACTATATTGTGTTAGTCATATAAGTAAAACATAAGTAAATATTTTTTCTCAATTAAGTTTAAACCTGTTAATCAAATAACTTTGATAAGTGTACTATAAAAGGGTAATGCAAAGGTCAATAAAGGTCAATCAATCAAACACGTAATTACATTGAACGGGTTTAAAACACGTTCTCATTTTTTACCCTACTAGTAGTCGCCCAGTGGTCGAAATTCGACTATAATTCTTAAATTCCACTCTTCCTATACATATTTAAACTTTTGCTGTCCTAAATGTCATCCTCCTCCGTTCGTAGAATTTTCGTAAAAAGGGGACAAAGTCTTCACGTATTAATATATAGATTTGAGATAGACAGGTAATGTATGGACACCTGTACTGTTCAACCCATTATACTAAAGTTTGTCAAAACAACTGGCAAGGGTTTTGCACGTTCAGTTTTATTAATTCTAGGCGGTACGAAGTCCGCCGGATCATCTAGTATACCTAATATATATTTATTTATTTTTTTATTTTTTTATATTTTAGCTGCCAAAACTCTGCCCTGCCTGATGGAAAGCACAAGCAGAATCCAAGAGTGGTGGTCACCATCCTCAATGTGAACAAGGACAGTGCAGCATGGCGACCAGCACTATGGCGGCCTAGTGAGATGCTTTTTCACGCCCCGCTTAAAGGACCCGGGATCATAGTTGGACGGAAACACGTGCGCTGGTAGTGAGTTCCAGGTTTTAACCGATCGGCACAGGAAAGAAGAACCGAATCGATGAGTGCGAGAGCGTATGTCTTCCACTCTGAGGCGGTGACTTCTGAGGCTCGCACGTGTTGTCCTGTAGAGGAAGGGAGAAGGCGGGACTAGTTGGAAGAGCTCTTCAGAACACTCCCCATGATAAAGACGATAGAGGACTGCCATGGAGGCGATATCTCTACGCATCTGCAGAGGCTCAAGGGACTCGGTGGCTTCAGGACTGCCGACAATTCGGATTGCTCGCCGCTGCAACCGGTCGAGAGCGTCGAACAGATACTGCGCGGCACCATTGCAAAGGTGAGAACAGTATTCCACGCACGAGCGAACCTGGGTCTTATAAAGAAGACACAGGTGCTCCGGCGAGAAGAACCGTCTCACCTTGTTTAGAACACCTAACTTCCGCGAGGCCGCTTTAGTGACGCCCTCAACGTACTCGCGCGGGTTTAGGTCGCGGCAGATGCCCATGCCCAGGATATCGAGTCTGCCTTGTAGTGGCAGTTGAGTGTTCTGAAAAGTCGGAAGGGGAAGGAATGGAGATTTTTTGGCAGAAAACGCGCACACATGTGTTTTCTTAGCGTTGAACTCGACCAGGTTCTCAGAGCCCCATTGAGAAATGCGGCACAGAATATGGTCGAGTTCAGCGACAAGCTCCTGTCGTTTTTCCTCAATATCTGCTGACTTTGCTGCAGGACGTCCGAAGTATCTCCCATGAACTGTGCTGTCGTCTGCATAGCAATGAATGTTGCCAAGGGCTGCATGTCATTGATATGCAGAAGAAACAGCGTGGGGGACAGGACGGAACCCTGTGGCACTCCGGCGTTAATCGACTGAAAGTCGGAGGCCGCACCGTCGCAAAGGACTCTGATGCGGCGCTGGTGCAGGAATGCGGCAACCCAGTTGCAAAGTTTGGGGGGCAAGCCGAAGGCCGGCAGTTTGGAGAGAAGCGAACGGTGCCAAACCCTATCAAAGGCCTTGGCCATGTCGAGGCTGATGGCCAAAGATTCTCCGTGCCTGTCAATAGCCTCACTCCAAAGGTGTGTGACGTACGCTAGAAGATCACCCGTGGATCGTTTCGGTCTAAAACCATATTGCCGATCATTAAGTAGGGAGTGATCCTCCAGGTAGTGGATCAATTGTTTATTGATGATCCGCTCGAACACTTTGCAGATAATGGGGGTGACAGTTATCGGGCGGTAGTTGGCTGGGTTGGAGCGGTCGCCCTTTTTGGGGATGGGTTGAACATTCGCCTCTCTCCAGGCATCCGGAACAGTTCCCGAGGAATATGACAGGCGATACAGGCGCGTCAATACCGGAGACAACTCTGGTGCGCAGTTCTTAAGAACCACCGCTGGGATACCGTCGGGTCCACTAGCTTTCCGGACGTCGAGTGACCGAAGCTCCGCTCGGACATCACTCAGTCGGATGCGAATATCCCGCATTGTAGCGTCGCAGGCCGGAATGGTAGGCGGGTGCATGCCACGGTCATCGATTCGGGAGTTAGCCGCAAAGAGATCTACAAGCAGTTTCGCTTTCTCCTGCGGCTGGTGGGCAAGTGATCCGTCAGGATATTTCAGCGGTGGTAGCGAGGCCTGGCAGAAGTTGGACTGCACGGCTTTAGCCAATCGCCACAACTTTCGGCTACCCGTAGGGTATGCGACGAGTTCTTGGCCAAGTCGTGCAATGCGCTGGGCATCCGCTGTTAGGTAAGCCTTCTTGCATTCCCTGGTGGCTTTGTTAAACGCTGCTTTTAGTCGATCCACGTCGGGGTGGCCGTGAGCGCGGGCCCTGGTCCATGCGCGGTACGCCGATTGCTTTTGGGCAACAGCTTGAGCGCATTCGCGATTGAACCAGGGCCAGGTAGTTGCGCTGGCGACCTCACTGTAGGGAATATAGTATTCCATTCCTAGAGTGATTTCGCCAGCCACGGCGGCCGCACTTTGCGTCAGATCTCCATATTTAAAGCAGCGTTGTGCCCACGGGATGGATGCGAAATAGTCCCGCATTCCATCCCAGTCTGCTGACGAGTAGTGCCATAACCGTCTCTTAGCTGCCACTGGTCGTGGGGGGGCAACTAGAGGCACCGTGGTGGATACCAGGCAGTGATCGGAGGATCCCAGAGGGGCGAGCACCGATACACTGTACTGCACTGGGTGACTCGTCAGCAGAAGGTCCAGCAAGGAAGGCGCTTGACTCACTATATATGGTATCCTGGTGGGCTGGAGTACCAACTGGGTGAGGTCATGCGTGAGAGCGAATGCGTGGACAGTCCGACCCGCGTGGTCTGTTCTGGAAGATCCCAACCAGGACTCATGGTGGGCATTAAAGTCTCCCAGAAACACCAGTTCGGCGGTCGGAAACTGTTCCTGCGCTTTGTCCGCTGCCTGACTGAGATGATCAAAAAGTCGAGTTGTCTCGGAGTCTCCAGAATGGGATCGGTATAGGCATACGTAGATTCGGCTCATAGAGCCAATATCCACGTGTAGCCAAATAGTGGAGAAGGATGGGTCCTCAAGGCAGCGTAATCGGTGACAACAAACATCCGCCCTAACGAAAAGACATACCCCAGCCTTCGCGAGGAAGCACTCCTCAAGCACGTAGCCGGGGTAGTGAAGATATGTCGTGTCGGCAGGGCGGCGTATTTGTGTCTCCGTTAGGAAAAGCATGGCCGGCCGAGCCGTCTCAAGATGCTGGTGGACGGCGTTGAGGTTTGCATGGAGTCCACGGATGTTAGTGAACTCCACCTCAAAAAGCGGGTTGGTGGGAGGATGGCGTGCCGCTGTTGAACGCTTATTCCTTTTTCTTACTGCCATGATTTAAAAGTGAGGGAGGGAAGTGGGGGCGTAAAAGGCGTGACAGTCATCGTGGCAGTGTAATACTGAGGCTCGGAATGCTGTGTCGCCATACAATAGTGAGGCATGACGGTGACCGAACCGTCGGACGGAAGGGCTCCCATACCCTCCCGGAAGTGGTCGCCTGGTCCCACCGTCCGGTCACCAACCGGCACGACGAGCCACTCCGTGGATTATGCGCGACCTGACGGGGCAGCCTCCCAGGGTGGTTAGCCGCGGTTGGGCCCCTCTCTATGCCGCGGGCGGCCAGCGGCACCACCGTTTCTACAGGTCTCCCTGGCCGACGGTTCGATCCACGTCATCCTCAACATGACTCTACGAGCATTCCACTGCTCACACACTTACCACGATAACTGTCACCCCTGCATCATTGGGCCTCCGGTCTCGCACTCACCAACGAAATACGACAGCATCAAAACTGTCATTTTAGGTTGGTCTTCTGTGCGAGGGTAGTACCGCCCCGGTCGAGCCGGCCCAGTTGTGCTGAAATCAGCGTGGCTCTACTACCTCTAAAAATAATTACTAAACCTAATATATAATTGTAGAAAGGGAATACTTTAAAATATTGTCCGACTAATAGGTGTCTCTATTACTAGATGTTCCTATATTATTTAAAGGTCCAAAGTTCTAAAATACATCAAAAGAGGGTAGTAAAATTACGAATTGAGACAAAAATTTTAGTTTCTCAAATTTTTTTTGAGTGCCAGTTACTAAAAATGTTTAGTTTATAAGAAATACGACATTTTTGCATAACACTTTCTGATATAAGGCGACAATCTGGTATTTAAAAAACAGTAAATAAAAAAGGTACCTCAACTATAAAAGTAAAGTAGGTTCTTCTCCGAAGATCACCTCCACTTGTACTATTTACATGATATTATCGTTCAATCACCGGATGTTTGGGCATTCCATAAAAGATAGTCGACAAAGTCCGGCTACTGTCGCATCCGTGAGCTCGCAAATACCTCCATTTAGGGCCAGTGCCGACGGATGGGGTGTCGGCGAAGAGACTCATTCAGTAACAACTTCTTTAAAATACAACTATATTTGATGCGACGAAATAAAACCAATTGTCACTCGCGTCGCTCGCCAGCATTTTATTTCGTTGCATCAAATACAGTTGTATTCTGAAAAACTAGGTTGAATTTAAATTGTTACCGAATTGGTTTCTTTGCCGACACTCTATCAGTCGGCGCTGACACTTAAACGTCGCGTTTTCGCTCTAATGGAGATTAGGTGTTAAAGTCGGTCGACTGATCACAATCCATTCAGACATCCAAGTTAGTAAGTTAATACCAATCGCAGATACCGACGTTTTAGGAAATTTGGTTCGACCTGGATTCGTATAGCCGGTAACCGCAATATTCGCTTTTAAATATTCCGATTTATTCGATCCGATTTTTGATTATTGCACACACCTTTTTAAAAGGCCGACAACGCACTTGTGACACCTCTGGTGATGTGGGTGTCCATGGGCGTGGGTAATCGCTTACCATCAAATACTACTCGTTTGCTCCCTATTTCAAAAAAAAGAAACATGGCCTCGTAGTTTAGGTGATCACTTCGCCACATCCTGCTGTGATGAGTATATTGTAAGTACAATTCCCACATATGTGCCTTAAAAGAACTGTTATTCTGAGCCAGAGTAGGTATTCTTTGAATCTATTTCGTGTATATGTGAAAGTCAAAGAAAAAGATTGATGATTTAATCAGTCTTTAAATAATAAATCTAAATTTATCTCCCAGGTTAGATAGATCTAAACTTCTTATTCTTCTCAAATCAAGAAATAATTATATTCAAACGTAATTTATATCTGTCAAATAAATCAATTATCACTTTATTAGAAATATACATTAACATACCTACAAAAAAGAAACAAAAAAGAACTTTTTCTGTATTATAATACATACTCAGTCTAAAGATAAACAATGAAGATAAGCAGACTGAAAGTTTCTACACATAACGAAATTAATCAAACAAATGCACCTAACATCAGACATTTGAATATTTAAATAATTCATTTCATTAACTTTCGTTTTCTCTCTATTTTAGCTTAAGGACAGGATCTTAAGCTAGTATCACCTCCTACATGTGCATCTAAGGAAGCTCCCTAACACTGCAATACTAAAAGGCTGTGTTACATGCTAATGGCGACGCCTACCATAGACAAATCCAAGACTAATTGTATTAGAAAGGGAAATTACAGATTATATTATAGCGACCCCTTAGAATTTTAATACTTTAAAGTTAACATAGAACATTGTGTGAGCTGCATATTAGTGATGTCCGGGTAGAAAATATAATATCGACACATATTAAAAACATAATATTCGGTTTACTAAGGATTCTATTGTTTTATAAATAATTAGTTAAAAGTATAGTATGCTATTGGTATAGTATATAATTTATTTATTACAGCGTAATTAATTACGCATTAACTACATGCTGTTGCGATATTTTCATTTTCATTAGATCAAACAGAAACGACTTGTAGACAAGCATACCTACATTTTTTTAAGTCTCGCATGTAATCATCTGATTTAATAGTAAATATGTACAGTCAGTGCTATAATGACAAGACTACCGCTTAACATATTTACTTATTACTAAATACTTCATCAATAGTCCACTGCTGGACATAGGTCTTTGCGTAGAAAGGAGGCTACTACTACTCAATGCATATTACAATGAAATCAAATGCATATAAATAATTTTTAACATAATAATGATCGCGTGTTTATTACAAAATTACCTACTTATAAACAGTTGAACAGACTGCCTGGTTTAACAGTCAGTATCACTAATCACTAGGCCACTCTAATCAAAACTAAAGCGTAATGATTAGTGTAGCTTATAGATGTGTGTAAGACGAAGGATATTTTGCAACCAAACCAGTTTTAAAATCGATAACTAGATACATTAAAACCTACTAATAGGACAAATAAATCATTTTGATTGACGTTCTCACACATTATCAAGTTTTGATCTGACCAAACTTTATACAGGGTAATAAAAACATAATTACATTCAAAGCTTCAAACAAAATACACGAATTTTCATATGTTAGGAATACATCACCTTTTAATTTACCATAATAAAGTTATTAGTCAAAACTAAAACAAATCCGACCACTCCTAATAAAATATATTTACTTTATAATACTTTTTTTTATTATTTTATTACAGAACATAAATCACTTGACGTGTAGATTTTACTATCGATATTTGCAATATTAGTCACAACACTGGCGATATATTGACACCTACTTAATTAACAAAGGTGAGCCTCTAGAATACAAAAAACATCTTTTACTTCAAACGCTAGCTTTGATCAACTGCTTGCTTGATTTGTTTTATGTAAAGATAACATAGCTGTACACATATTTAAAAACCTTTCTTCGAAGTGGTAGGTAATTATAAAAAAGTATTTTTGTAGAGAACGGCATATACCTAAATAAGTATATGCTCTGACATAAACAAGTGTTTATCTCTTTTTTTGCTTCATCAACTCCGTACCACTGTATGTGTTTATTTAACCCAAAACCAAAGTTTCATATAAATCTGTCTAGCTGATTTTACACAAATTGCATGCAGCAAACATACTAGATTATATATAAAAATATATTTATTTTTAGAATCTATGCACCTACGAGGTCACGCTTTATTTTTAACCGACTTCACAAAAGGTGGTGGTTTACAATACTACCAAATCTTATTTTTGTCGTCTATGTGTCTGTCTGCTTTTAGACTAGCTTCACCCCACAGTGTTGCGCATGGTCGTTGTTGTAAAGGAACAACCACAATTGTTATAAGTAAAATTAAACATAAACCAAGTCTTAGTGTGTATGAAAACCATTGTGTGTGTGTTTCAAATACTAATACACTTGGCTAGGTTACATAATCTACATATCAAAGAAACGGTTAGTGTATTTTTTTTTATTATTTAAGTACTGAGCATCACATTGCCGTAAAATCCTTCAACAAACATTCGGAAGACCCATGTAAACGAAAGTGTGAAAGTAAATTATTTAAATATCTACGCATTCAGAGAAAGTATTATATCAACCAAATAGTGGTCGCTGGCGTCATTCCGCAAAAGGTCATAAGGTTAACTTAAAACGTTTAATTTTAGCTTCAAGTTTTGACCGGTACCATCTTCTGCAATTTGAGTATGCGTCGGAATGATGTATTATCTGATAATAATATGGGTGTTCATTGTTACCTACTTTGAAACTTTAGGCCTGTATTCACTTTGCTTAGTGCGAGCGCAGGTGCTTAGTGCGGGTGATCGGTGATTGGTGGAAAGTACGTGAAGACAGCGAATTTGCGGTCTACACGTATTTTCTACCAATAGTCGATCGCCTGCGCTTCACACCTGCACTCGCACTAATCAAATTGAATACGGGCCTTTTAGCCCATAGTTAAAATTATAGTTGTCAATGATGTCGTCGTTTTGGATTTTCAATTTCGTGTTATGTTATGTTTCGTGTTCGTGTATAAGGGTCCGTTTACATAGACCGGCTCGGAGAGGAGAACAGATTTTTAGCACATTGGAAACAAAGGTTTGAGTAATTGAAGTAAGGTTTATTTTTGCATGTGCACTTCTTTTGTCATCAAGAATGCTTGAACGCACTTAGTGTAAAATAATAAGAGGAGTCGACCGGCTCCGATTGCGGGCTCTTTCTCGCTCGCGCAGCCGATCGGCTCTGGTTCTCTTCCACAGCCGGTCTATGTGATATAGTTGGCGGCTCCGCTCCGGCCAATTCCAAGCGTATACGATCCGGTCTGTGTGAAAAGAAAAATGCGAGCCGATGCTCTCCGAGCCGGTTAGTATGAACGGACCCTAAGTACCTATGCATTTAACCTATATAGGTACCTATACCTAAATGTTATAAAGAAAGTACATTTTTATTCTTTCGTTAATTCCGTTGTTAAAAGGTTGATTTGATCACAACAGCACTCGTAAACTTCTATTTAATCCAACAGACGTTTTGAGAGTTAAATTTCAATTTCTATTCTGAAGAAGAGCTTTCTAATTGACTAGCTCCTATTCACCTGGAAATGCTTTTGAATGTAACAAATTCAAACACAGGGACTGATAACAAAGGATTTACGTGTGGTGTGGAACAATAGTTAAGACTCTTTTCATGCGGGATAAACATTGTGGTCTTATAAATTAGATATAATTAAGGTATTATGAATTGGGTAGATCTTTGTACCCATTGTTGAAATGATTGAAATTTACTTTCTGCAAATATCTTGTGTTGCTGCAATGAGCCTTATTTTTACGTAGGTACCTACTGTCTTTGTACATATTATAAGTGTTTGAATTTCAATTAATTTAGTTATTTATGTATGATTTGAACCTTAAAATATCTGTGATAAGGCCTACCATTAATTTATTTCAATCTGTTAGCTCATTCCACAGGCTTTTTAGATGTATATGTGAGACAATTAGTGAAAATGCATGCAATCGCTTAATTTGCAAAAAAAAAAATACACAAAATTGTCTTCAATCAATATTTATTCTAGAAGCATATAACAACAACGACGACACTAAACATCTACACCTGCAACAGCAAAGCGACTCCAGCCAACGTCCACTTGGCAGGCTTGTCCTTGGTCTTCAAGTTGAAAGTCCACACGTATGTGGGTCCACGGGTTCGTGTTTTGTAAACTGGACATTCATACATGTTGCGAAGATCTTGTTTATCTTGAGTTATGGCCTGGTGACAAGAAAAAAATTTAAATGTAGAATGTGGGTGCACATTAATTTGAAGACAAATTTATCGTTTTATCTTTTTATTTTTTTATTACTTTTCGTTTTATTATTTTTTCGCAAGGGAATTTTCCTATTGATGGTTTTGAATTTTGAAGTATCTTAAGGCCTGTATTCACTTTGCTTAGTGCGAGTGCAGGTGTGAAGTGAGGTGATCAATGATTGGTAGAAAATACGCGTGGATGGCGAATTCGCGGTCCACACGTACTTTCCACCAATCACCGATCACCCGCACTATGCACCTGCACTCGCACTATGCAAAATGAATACGGGCCTTTATTGTAAGTTCTCATGTCAATTTCAATGATTTCCTTTTTAAATTTTTAGGTAGACATTTTCGGGAATATAAAATTTTATTTACCTACGTCTCAATTCTTACTTTATCAAAATCAGAGTTCTATTAGACAAATTTAATTTATCTCCTTAAAATTCTTATTATAGGATTGTTGACAACGTTATTTACGGAATCCACTATAAAGTCCTATGAATCCACTATCCACTTTTCGATAAGACTGCATATTATTAACAATAGTTGCATTACAATAGGCATTGAATACATATAACGCCATCTAACGAAGGCATATTGTACTAATTCCATGAGGAGATACACTGTTTCTTCCAATCATTGAATCTGATTGTCTATAAAAATACAGCTAATAAAAGACTTTCTGGAAAAACAATTGAATTTATATATCGCCGATTCTCTGAAGTCTAAATATGGCCGCTGACTTACCCTGACGTTTATCACCGGCATGGGAGGAAACAAATCCTTAAGCTTGGAGTCCATGATAATACCAGCTTGTTGATCCCACCTAGCGCCTTCCATTAACAGTCCGTGGACGAAGGCTCCATCTCGAGGGCCTGCTCTAGTATCAGCAACCCTAACAGCAACAGGTTATTTTAGATTCAAATAATAGTAAGTTATCTTGAAAATGTGGATGAAGTCGGCCTTTAGTTAACAAGTTTTAAATTTAAATATCATGTACCTCTGATTTATATGAAAAACACATGCCGTAAATTGACAAATTTAAAATCTTATGTTAACCTTGATGAAAACCAGAATATTTACTGCATGAATCATTCATATAGTGATGTTAGTTTACGTATATTTGTCAGTCCCTTTTTAACGTCAAATAGTTGAGTTATTAAATCACGACTATTTAGTAAATACATTAAATATTAGAACAAAAACATTCATGTGTTATTTATATTCTGCTGATCAAAATAATTCAGGCATCCTGATCCATACAGGCTTGTAAACCCGAATGCCTTTAATATATATTAAAACTATTATAAGCTAAAGACCGATTATGTGACGATGTGATGAGATGAATATATACAAAAAAGGCTTAGAAATTATCCTGTACAAGTTTTTAGAAGCCAGTTTAAATATCGCTTTTATTTAAGGGTAAAAAACACATCTATTTTAACATTTTTGCTTTAGTTTATTAAATTTATACATTTTGCTAATTTATGTCTAAACTAGTAATATTGATATGTCGCCAGTCTCAACACAACTGTTACTAGACTATTACCTGACAAAAAGAACATATAGAAAGGCTGTATATTTTTTTATATTCAAAATTCTATGCAATAGCATCGGCGAAAAGAGATTCTATTAAAACTAAGAGAAAATTGTAGGCAACGTCAGATTGGCCTAGTTCTGACTTATCTACGTAGTCAAGTAATATTTACAATTTACATCTAAGTACAGCATTAAATTTAAATATTAAATTGTATGCTATGAAAACTATTTTGTAGACTTTAAGCCTCAGGTGCGTTTTGTATAATTTATGCGTGTTTTTTTGTTATTTCAGTCTAAGTTGCTTAATGCTACAGAGGCATATTTACGCCTTTACCTGTAAATACCTATAAATAAACTCTTAATAATCCATTAAGTTGCGTTGATACTCACCAGTACCTAGGAAAAGTACAAAGTTTTCAGAGAGCATTATAAAATAGAAAATGAACAAAAAAACCATAAAAAATGGGGTATGAAATCCAAAGGAAATCTGAGGTACCAGAACATATGACTTTTAATAAGAGTAGCCATGAGTTTCATTGCCAGTATTCTTCTCATAAGGCTCTACGCATTTTGGAAACTGGAAGTTATAGATCAACACAAACAGGCAGTACCTAGATTTTGGTGTTTTCATCTAGGTATTTACCTTGACAATCCAGCTCCTGCTGTGGCGTCCGTTTGTGTCGATCTATGATTTTAAACTGTGGCTTCAATTTAACGTTCATAAATGTCACTTAATGTGTCTTAATTGAATAAATTATTTTGAATTAGAAAAAAATAATAATAAAGAAAGTGAGTATGCAATGACTTTATGTATAACCGTGGGAGAGCCACGCTTCGGCATGAATGGGCCGGCTCGACCGGAGTGATACCACGGCCTCACAGAAAACCGGTGTGAAATAGTGCTTGCGCTGTGTTTCACCGAGTGAGTGAGGATACCGGAGGCCCATACCCCAACCCCTCCCCCTATCTCCCCCCCCCCCATCCCCCAAAGGCCGGTTACGCACTTGTGACGCCTCTGGTGTTGCGGGTGTCCATGGGCGGCGGTAATCGCTTACCATCAGGCGATACGTCTGCTCGTTTGCCGGTCTATTCCATAAAAAATATATATATATATATATATAATTATTAACATAATCGTTAAAAAATAATTATCAAAAGAACCAAAGTTACAGCTATGTAAGGTGCTATTTAAAATAATGTGCAAAAGAACCTTACAATCATAATAATTATCTAATAAATAAAAATCTCGTGTCACGGTGTTTGAACTAAACTGTAAGCGATCGTTATAATTTTTTATTTTTTACCCCCTCAAAACTTTGCAAAGACAAAAAAAAACCTCCTTTTAATAGCTGACCCAGCTATTAAAAGGAGGTTTTTTTGTCTTGCTGGGGACCCTACTCTTGTGCAAGAAAATATATAAATAAATGTATAAGAAAAATAATGGTTGGTTAGAGCCAACCATTATTTTTCAATCGGGCTGATAAATAAACTTCATAGAAAATCCTAAATCATGTCTTACAACACTAAAAATGATGAAACGAAAAAAGTATTCCGAAGATACAGACGGGTTTATTTTATTAATAATATTTTGTGTATGTTCGAACTTATGTGTTTACTGAAAACACAAATTATGGCAAATAATTCCAAGTGTCCCTACTAGTGGAAAATTTTTGACAGGGCCACATGAAACAGGCGCGTTTCCAAATGTTGATTTCGTTTCGAAACAGATGCTTCAGAATGTTAAGATTAACTGCCTCGTTGGTCTCGCGGTTGGCGTGTGCGACTGCTGATCATGAGGTCTTGGGTTCGATTCCCGGGTTGGACCAAACGTTTGTATGATCTACAAATATTTGTTTCGGAGTTTGGGTGTTTTCTATGTATAATATGTATGTATTTACAAAAAAAAAGAAAGTATATATGTATTGTATCAGTTGTCTAGTACCCATAACACAAGCTCTGCTTAGCTTGGGACTACATTCCGTTGTGTGTTAGATTTCCGGAATATTTATAACTTTCTTGTAACACTCACGTGAACTCTTCCTTCATCTTCTTAGTAACATCACACTGAAGACACATCTTATCAAGTGGAAGTTCATATTTTCGAGCCGTGCTTTGCATGATAGCCGTCAACAAACTCTGAGGATTGAAGAAGCCTCCAAGCCATACTGATGCAGGCAACTAAAGGACGATCAAAATTAAATCACAAGAATTTTGACTTGACATAACATATTGAACTTAAAAAATATTAAATTAAAAGAGGAATCGATAACTTACAACAAAATCCGTAGCCCAGGTTTCCAGTTCTCTCAATCGAAGTGTAAGATCCACAAACCACGCTGACAAGCCGAGAAGCGATGGGTACGCCCGACTAGTCCATATCATGGGTACCTGCATCAAAAAAGTAAAGGTAGGAAAATATTCCCGTCCTTATTCTTCGAAAAACATTTGTTTTATACCTTTCTAAGAATAAGCGATAAAAGGTGTTAATAAAGTGTGGGGATCTACTCACCTGGTCCAAGAACAATGCATTCTCCAAATCTTCCATATCCGATGTGATTGTTAATTCACCCTGTGATATAAAATCAGTTCAATAAATATTATAAACCAGCTGTGCCCGCTACTTCGTACACGCGACATTTGGATTTTTTTCACCGTTTAAACCTTCCCTGTACTACGGCAAACATTTCAAAACCAAAATCAGCTAAATCGGCCCAGCCGTTCTCGAGTTTTAGCGAGTCAAACGAACAGCAATTGATTTTTAAATATAAGATTATTTTCGCTGTACATTTTCTACTTTGCAATACCCGTAGAAACACTGGTGTACAAATAAAGTGATATCTATCCATCTATCCATCAAAATAATTAAGATTTTTTCTCACAAGAAACTAAAAAAGGAGATGTTTTCTTTAGTAGTTACCTTCAGACCTAGGTCCAATTCTCTAAGTGATCTCTTCATCTCTCCTGTAAGATAGTTCATTCTCTCACACTCCTGGAATGCTACAATAACGTATGGTGTCCTTTCTTCTACTTTCCCCATGATTTCAGCCATATTGAATTCCTCTGGCAGCTTCTCTATTATCTCGTCTATCATTTGTTTTACCTATTAACGTACAAATATGACTTAGCATTTAACCACAATGTTTTAATTCATTCACGTCATATCGCAAAAAAAATCAGCACCTAAAAATGGGTTATATGTACGAAATCAGTTGAAAAATTAAAAATTTTGGCTACAGAGGAAAGTAATAAGAAATTTGGTAGGTACAATACAACAGTTTGCCAGTGCCAAAAACTACAAACAAAAATATAATGATTTAAATCACAAAACCAAACCATGTTAATATAACCTACGAATGAATGACAAGGTTTTTTTGCCTAATTTGACTGCGCACCTATTACAAATATATAGAATGAAACAGCAAAGTAAAAAGTTAGTCCTTACTTTATCTTCTCGAGTAACTGTAGCAGCTCCTGACGCTTGGGCGTCTCTAGGCTGCATTTCAAATATAGTTCTAAACAAGCTCTCCGAGGTCGTTGTGAGGAAACCGATTTCGGCATTCGGATGCAAACCATATAGGTAAGGTGATTCTGCGGGCATTGCATCCTCAATGTATTGATGATAACCAACGAAATCGGTATTGGGTGGTGCTGGGAAACCGGGCGCTAGTTGAAGTTCACCATCAACCTAAAGTTTAAAAATGACACTAGTCACAAAAAATATATTCAATTTACTTACCAAAGAAAAATCTTCGCAACCTTTCTTTGGGTAATACTAGAATTTTGTCGTCACTTACTTTGTACTTAGCGAAAAATTCTAGTAAAAAACATACGAATTTCACTAGAAACTCTGATCTTTACTCTTGGTAATCATATTTGGGATTTTATTTACTTCACTTTATATACATTAAATAAACATCTATACATACCTATATAGTTTATTTATGCAAATCTGAAATTCTTTAGATAGCAATTTTTTTCAAACAACATTCAAAGTCTATAACCAAAAAGAAAACAACTTTCAGCAAAGTAATTACCAAATCCGGCTGCATCAATTCCTCCAAGTACGCGTTACAAAGTCTTCTATCCCAATCATCAGTGATATGTCCTCCGTACATTATTTCACCAAAGAGATACCTTAAATCTTCCCACGGAACTCTGGAGTTAGCTTCCAAGTAATTGTACAACACAAATACGCTTATTGTAAGATCACCTGAAACACGTTAATGATCACACTACGTATTATGTTTAATCTTATATTCTTGTCTCTATATTATAACAAGTAAATTTCCTTCTATAGTCATATATGACTACTGATTAATTTAATAAATACGTATCGCTAGCGACACTCACCAACATTAAATGGATATATCTTATTCCAGCCTTGCGGCCCAAACTTCCTTCTTTCGGCTACAACTGCGTGGAAGTAACAAAGAGCAAACAATATTGCTTTAAACTCCGCTTCCTTGCCACACATCTCCAGAGTTTCTTGATTAAAATTGTCAAGAGCTTTGTGAATATTTGCCTGAAATTAAACAGACAGTTGAATGCACATGTGTGCATGGCATGTATTCAGGATGTGCCCTGAATACAAATACACAAATACTAATAGGCAGAACAAAAATCAGCTTTTTTAACCTACTTTAAAAAGGAGGAGGTACTTAATTCTACTGTTTTTTTTTTAAATGTTTGTTACCTCATAACTTTCGACTGCGTGAACCGATTTTGATGATTCTTTTTTATTTGAAAGCTGGTGCTTTCCGAATGGTCCCATTTAAATTTGGTCCAGATTGAGTCGGTTTTTTTTTGTTAAAATTTGTATTATTAGAGTAACCAAAAACTAAAAAAAATCCTACCTGCATTCCTGTTGGAGGTTCATTGGTAATTTTAATACTGGACTCCAAAATTCCTTGAGGTATAATATGAGCATCAGGAGTCGCCGCAGGCTCGGCCGACATAAAAAGGCGAAATTTATCATGACAACCATTTGCAAAGCTTTCCATCTTCTTTTCAAGACTAGGTAGCCATTTCTTTACTAGATGAATGTTCTAAAAAAAATAATTGTAAGTGTGAGAAATATCTCTTATCATTATACTTAAGCATAACTAATGTGAAGTACTTACTTTAAATTCTCAATAATAATAATAAATAAAATGGAAAATGCCTAAATATTATTTTATAGACATTTTTATTTTTTCTCACCTGTAAAACAACCCAGTGCCCCTTTACCAAAGCTTCATCCATAGCCTGTTCAGCCACTATCTCCTGGCCTTGACCCAATGATACATTATGGAAATTTTCATTATCAGCCGTAAAACCCATGACCTTGCCTAATGCTTCCACATCCTTCAAAGGATTAACTCCTGGAGAAAGTATAAAGAATATTGGAGTCGTAGGACTAGTCTCTTCAAAGGATTTACTAAATTCCATTGTTCGGTTCTCCACATATTTACTACCCATTTTCTCTTCAATGTAGGCTCTTAAAACAAATGACAAAGTTTCAGTAAATTTCCAAAGTTTGCAAATTATCCAAGATCAATCAAAGAATGTACTTACGCCACAGCATACGTCATTCTGTCAGGTCGTAAAGCCCTCATCATGCATAATCTCTGAAGAGGTGTTTTGTTTTTCCATTCCTGGTTTTTTATAAAATAATTATTAATATTGTATATTTAGAGCATTATTAATTTTACTTATAAAAGAAATATATTACCTGTGGAAACTTTTCTCTTTCAGGACATTCAACCTCTACAATCTTCTTCCATCTCTTGGGTGAGGTCTCTATATCTCGATCTAAATTTCTGAACTCATCTTTACTTGCTAAAGAACATATGCCACCCCAGCTCGAGTGAGAAAGAAAATCTACTGGACTAGTCACGTGAGGCTTTATTGGGAAACGGAGGAAAAAATCTAATTCTACAGGAGATATTTCTTCACTCATTAAAAGTACCTGTAAGTTTATTTTCAATTTAGAAGCTATTTAAAAATATTCATAGTGTTTGTTTAGTGACCATATGTTTTCACCTGAAATGTCATCTGCGAAGCAAATATGAGTTTGTCACACTCAAAAAGTCCACGCGAAGTATATTGGAATACCGAGTAACTGATACAATCGATGAGATTTTTAATACGTTGATTGACTTCGTCAGCTGGTTCCGCACGGGATATTGCTTTTTGAAACACCACACTGAATGCCTGCAATAATTTAATTCCAGTCATTATTAACATCAAATTTTTACTTCACTTATTTTCTGACACACATAAAATACCTTACCTTCAAAGAAAATTGATATATTGGATTTATCGTATTCAAATCATTCAAAATGAAGTACAACAAAGAGGCTCTGGCTGATGCTGGTCGGTAGAATTCTCTAGCTTGATCGATTTCAAGTGATGTTATTTTAGCTTCAGAGACCTAAAATAACTTCGTTTTAAAAATCAATTGCAAAATAACCGATCCATTTCTATAAATTGTTTGATTGCATTGGTATGAGTTTATGGATAAAATTTAAATCTCCATATCAAATAACACTGCTAGACTGCATCCATTTTGAAATGAAAAGTTGTCAATGCATAACTTCTCTGTAACGTTTGTATGTAGTAAATAAATTTAAGTGTCTGTTTGTAACGTCAAATTAACAGCTTTTCACCACTACAATGCCTACGAAAGTCTATGCGGTACATACATCACAAACTTCTACAGACAGTTCTACGGATACAAACAATAATGAAAGTATTATTATTAATTTTGTTTATCTGTCTGTTTATTCGTTCGTCCTAATCTGTGGAACGGTGAAACGATTTTGATGAGGCTTTCACTGACAGATAACTGATGATATAAGGAGTAATTTATGATTATTTTTTAGGCTTCACCCCGTGGCGTTGCCCTCGGTTGTTATTTTAAAGGTACAAAAACAACTACGGGTAATACTGCGGGGCCCATCTAGTCCTAGATATAGTTCAAGAATGAAGCACTTTGTACTTTTTCTAAATAAACAAAAAATAGTTTTGTGGGTTTTGCTAAGTAAATAGTTAGGAGATATAAGTAAACTTACTTTCCTTTCGATATCTGCAGCCGTCTTTTTTGTAGTTTCTAAGTTCTCTACCAAAGCAGTGTCACCAAGAATGTTATCTCCAGCAGACGACAATCTAGACAAAAGGTCATCTTCTAAACCTTTCAATTGAATCTTAAACTGATTTTGTTGTTTAGTTAAGTCGGCCTTTAGTTCTTCTAAATCAGGTCTTTCAGCTTTTACAACTTCGGCTAGAAGCTGATCTTCAAGACCATCTCTGGTGACTGTGAAGTTGACCAATGTAGTTTGGGCTTGCATTTCTGGCTTGTAGTGTGGATTAGCAAGTTTCGTGTGTAAAATTAATCTGAAGTTCGGACTATATTCAATTTCTTTGTCACCTATCTTTATTGCTCTGCAATGAAACAAATAAATAAATTTAGTCCGTTTATGATTTTAGTGATGAATATTGATCCATTAAAGTTTACAACTAAAAACTCTACTCCTTAAAGAAAGAGTCACTTTGAATGTGCGAAAATTAAAGCAATCCGTTATCGCTGATACTCAAAAGAATAGACCTGAAAAAATCTTATTTTATTTTTAAAAGATTAAAGCACTCTTGAAGCAGAAGATTCTTACCTTCCCTTCTTTATTAGATTTCGTCCAAGTAATGGATCTAACACTGGATCTACGGTTTCTCCAATGTTCTCTAAGAGCACTGTGTCTCCTTTAATAATAGACTTTTCAATAATATCCAAGTAGCCTTTTTGACCTAAGCGTATAACTTGCAATTGGTCTCCATACTTCTGTTTTATCCATTTCACACCTTGTAACTGTAAATTTTAAATAACGGTTTACCATAAAAAAAATTGAATCAATATTTTTACTGCGATTTCAACTGAAAGAACTGGGCTGTATTTTGTATTTGAGGTAGGTAGGATAGTCTTTGACCTTTGATTCTCTTTTGTAGGATATAATTTAATAATTTACCGAAAATTCAGCCAAATTTAATAACTACCTGTGGATCGATCATAAGCGGCCATCTATCAGAATTAGATAAGATAGTAGCATTTTCTGTACTCATTCGGTCTGATGGTAGGCCTTCGTTCTGCCACATCGCTATTGTTGTGTCGTCTGTCAGCATCGTAAGTGGATCTAATCCCTCTGTGATAGGTATTGGGGGCTAAAAGGAAAAAAAAATATTTTTATTTTTTTTCTTTATTTTTTCTGATTTCGTTTTTTTTTATCAAAAACTATTAAAATGCTTACCTCTAACGTTTTCAAGAAAACAAGCCAGTTCTTATGAAGTAAATCTAATCTATATTGCTTTGTGAAGCACCCAACGTAAGATATAAAAGCGCAGACTAATAGGATATCACCTGGTAGTGTCGTACTTTGTTGCATTAAACTAGAACACATTAAAACATGTACATGAAATATTACCGCTGACACTGAACTGAACTTAGTTACACTATTTTATTTTGTATTTCAATTTTTTTTATATAAAATGTCTTGTTGACTGCGTCACAACAACAAAGGATTCAGAAGTTCGCAGTACAATGGGACGATATTTAGGTGTATGTTTACCTAGACACAGCTTCTGCCCATCGTACGTTTTCACTAGCAAGACCGTTAACAAGTCTATTGGCAAGTTGAATGACGGCATTGGTGGCATCTGCTTCTCTTTGACATTTCATTTTCTCGGCAGTAGCTTTTTCAAAATCCGCTGTCAATGAAGCTAATAGTTCTTCCAGAGCCTAAAGTCACAAAATTAAATATATTAAAAATCCTCTGATTCTATTAGTAGGAGGTTCGATTAGTTTGACAAATGTCATTTGAACGCAGCTCTAAGCTGAATTCAGAGGGAAAAAACAGACCAGCAATGCCCAAATGGCTGATTGAGTAATAGCATAGTACTAACAAATTGTAGTTATATTACGATTAGTTATAAGAGCAATAAAATGTTTCCGACATTACATCGAAAATTATTCAATAAGCATGCATACTTACCACGACTTTAGCTTTAATACACCTCAACTTTTCAGAAGCCGCTGCTAATTCAGCGTTAGCAGCTTGCAAAGCTTTACGTTTGGGCTCAACATCACAAAATACTTCAAAAAACTTTATAATGTTAATAACCCAAGCGCACAAACCGGCGGCTGCAGCAGATTTTGATCTTACAAACTCTGGAAATTGTGCAATGAATTGTATGATAGTATCAGAAACAACCCATGGGTTTATTCACATAATAAGGTCCTAATTAAGTTTACCTGGTTCAAACTCAGAGTCTTTTAGATAAGGTTGAATAGCTTTGATGACATCAGGATGAATATTTTCTTTGTCATAATTTATTAGACACTCCAAAAATACGTCGACTTTTGCCATCACCATCTACGAAGGACAAAACATACATATATATATATAATATATATATATAAATAAAATAACAACGCAACGTTCACAATACATTCCTAGAATGAAATTACAATTATTACACAATACATTGGTAATAAAAATTTACACACCTTGGCAGACTTCCAACTTCTGTCCTTTGGAATCTTCCCATTAGGAGCCATTAAAACCATCACGGCGGCTGTGACATTGGTCACAGCTCCAGGTGGTGAACCAAAAGATTTCAACTCTGTAAGGTTAGCTTTGTTTAATGTATTCAGAGCTTCTTGAGCCGCTACTAAAGCAGGCTCTGCTTTTATTAAATCTTCCTCACAATCTTTTTGTTTCTTCGATACTTCTTCGGCTATTACTCCTACCCTCTCTTCCTCCTCATCGGCTAAAAGTAAAAATAGTATTTAGGTAGAACAAGGTCTTTGGCATTTGTACTTTAACTAGCAAATTAACTTGTCTAACTCAATCTTACCAAGAGCTTTCTCGCTTTGTACTTTTGCAGTTTCAACGCCAACCATTTCAATAAGTTTGTCAGCGGCTTCGTTTTTCTGTTTTAATTCTACTTCTTGTACTGCTAGTTTTGCTTTTAACGCCTCCACTTGGCATGCTGTACAGCGTAATTTTTCTAAACCATTTTCCAGTCTAAAAAGATTAACATTCAAATATAATTGTCAAAAACAATTTCTTTAGTCCATTATTTAAAGATAAACTTTCATTAACTGTTTGCTTCAGATCCTCTTTTCTTTGTTTTTAAAAAAATACTTTAAAATAGCTGTTAAGTTGTGAATACAACAGGACATAGAAAACGCACAGCTTATACGTAGTTGACGAGCTGACTGATGTACCCACACAGAGTCTAAGCCGCTCGGACTTCAAACTATAATTTTTGTCAACTGAGGCTCGTTGATGTTGTTAGCATCCACTAAGAAAGGATTAATAGAACTCAGTCCTAAGGAGTAAAATGAGCGATGAACGGTCGTGATGGTTGCAAGTTCATCAGTTTAAAAGTTAGAAATACGAAATAAAATCCCGCGAAAGAAGTAGCGGGCAATAACAAGTACGTTAATGATTGTAAAAATACGCGTAAAAAAACACGTACCTTATAATTTTCGCTCGAAGTTCTTCAGTTTTATTATTAATCAATTTGGCATACAAACTAATTTGTTCTAGGTAACTTTTGGGTGTAGTATAGTTGTATCTTCTTTCGTTAGACAAGTAAGCTTTAGACATTGTATTTACTGATGAGTGAACGTACGCCATAAATCGTGATATAGAATCTTTTAAAATAACCTAAAAAAAATAAATTGAAATTAAAAAATCGGCCAAGTGCGAGTCGGACTCGCGCAGGAAGGGTTCCGTACCATTATCTATACATTTCAAGCGTATACCTGTTGCCGTTATCAATATCGCAGAAAAATCACGTTTGTTGTATGGGAGCCCCCTTAAATATTTTTTATTCTGTTTTTTAGTATTTTTTGTTATAGCAGTAACAGAAATACATCATCTGTGAAAATTTCAACTGTCTAACTATCACGGTTCATGAGATACAGCCTGGTGACAGCCGGACAACGAAGTCTTAGTAATAGGGTCCCGTTTTACCCTTTGAGTACAGTACATACAAATCCTAAAAATTAATGTACTGTACATTATCAAAAGTTGCAGAACTTCCATATGTAGTTGACTACATGAAACTACAGGAAACAAACCTGTAATTCTGTACACGTAACATACATCCTGCAAGTCAATCAGATAATATTTGAATTTCGATTTATTACTTTAATCAATCACTTATTTTGATTGCAAGAAATACGTAAATTTGTTATATTAATTCTTGAGTTATTTTTTTTGACATTTTTATATATTTTTATAAAACATTTCAGAAATTATTTCTTTCGAAGAAAAATTTTAAAATTTTGCTGACTTATTGTAGAAAAGAACATAAAAAAATTGTATACTTAGATCAGCTTCTAGATCACTACACTGGCAAAATACATTGAAAATAAAACCACAAATATATTCAACATATGAACACTTACCGGTAACACGTCTAGTTCCCCTAAAAATCGCATAGCAACTGACACCAAAGCCTCCTGAGGCCATTCATGGAACCAGTTAATAGAAGTACAGTTTATAAGTGCTGGAAACTTTCGCGATCTCACTCTAAGAGTCGATCCCACAGGTGAAAAACAGAGCACAACTTTAAGTTGCCTTCGTACTCTGTCTATAAAGAACTTCCAGCATACTTCACGAGTGTCTGGTAAACCAGCACCTTTCACCTTTAATCAAAAAAGAGAGAAAATATATATAGAGAACACTAATTATCAACATTAAATATGCAAATAGAAATTATACCTACTGATACAGAAAGACACTAAGATTTTTTATAAGTGAGCTTGCCAGAGTAACTATACTCTGCCTGATAAAAAGCATGAGCAGAATTCAAGAGTAGTGGTCACCATACTCATTGCAAATGCAGGCAATGACTGCCTATTGAGATGCTTCTGCATCATAGGGCCGCCGATCTCACACTGACCAACGAAACACGAGAGCATGAATGCTGTTATTTTATCTTGTATCTTCTGTGAGAGGTTAGTACCGCCTCGGTCGAGTCAGCCCATTGTGCCGAAATCAGCGTGGCTCTACTATCTTAAGTTGAATGCAAATGATCTAAACATTGAATCACATTCAATACAATTACCTCATTTCTCACACCGGCCAAAATATTTTCAATTTCATCATCTGGGAATAGATCAGCCACTTCACCAGATGCCAGCAAATCGTTAATAAGTACCAAGAATTGCTCATTAGCCACTTGAGCATCTGTCATTAAGAACATAATTCCGACGTTCTTTAGACCTGTTTTGATATAAAGCTGAGATAGTTCATTCTAAAATGAAGACAATATATTATCAAGATAGAATCAAGGCAGGATTATAATTTTTTCACTTCTACTTGGAAAGGAAAGAGATGAAAAGTGAAAGAAAAATTATGTTAAATATCAAAGAAATACCTTGAGATCAGATACGCAATAGCCCTTTTTCAACTGTATCTGAATAACTTCTAAACTTGCAATGAAGGACGCTAATCGAGACAAAGACTGTTTACCAGACCCTCCTACGCCTACCAGTAAAGCACTGCCTCTTGGGCTTTCCAAAATTCGAGAAATCCTAGAAACAAAATATTAATGATTAAAAAAAAATACAACTTGTACACCTCAAAAGCCAAGAAATGTTTGAATTGAAGCAAAAAAAATTGGTGTCATTACAAGAAAGACAGTTCAAATTATTCAAATAACACGCTAAGACACATTTTATCACGCGTGCGCTTAGAATGTCCCCGACTTGCTTATATTGCAAAGGTATTCCCTTTATCTGGATCTGAAGCATACACACAACTAAAATTAAAACAACCATGTCAGAATCATTACCTGCATATGTGCATCATCGCATCTTCAAACAACACCAAGTTCATAGCAGCAATAAGATCGTTGTAACTGGACATTGCCTCAGAGAGTAACTTGCTCAATTGTTCCCAGGACAAGATCGGCATATATTTGGGCTCACCGATGCCACCAGCAAAATGACAGAAAATGTTTGGTTTCTCGAACACTACGCCTTCGTCTATGTCCTAAAAATTGGGTATATATTTAATACTAGCTTTTGCCCGTGACTCTGCCTCCGTTTATGTCAGTTATCGCGTCAATTTCTTCCTCAAGAATAAAAGGATCTCCATTGAAAATTTCATTTAAAACGTGTTATTATTATGTAATTCAGTGGTTAACCCGTGTAATATAACAGTCAAACAGAGTTACTTGTAAATGATGTAGGTATGTTGATGGGTTTTTGTGTCTATAATAGTTGAACCGTTTAATACGAACAATGAATTAAAATTAACTAAATTTCGTTGGGAATCAAAATCCAATTTAATTTTTTTACAGAACATTTTGCAATTGATTTAAACTTTACCTGGTTTAAAAGTAAGCCATACAAAAATATACTAACCTCAAAGGACTTCTTACAGATATCAATTTGAACTTTGAGAAATGCATCAATATCTTTATCCTCAGTCAATTTATCTCCATAGACACGACTAGTTTCGTGCAGCCATAAGCGGAGTAAATCGGACGGATTCTCTAAACATTCGTTTGTACTAAATAAGAAACCCTAAAAAATGGAAACGTTTAAATCACTTGCCATGGAAAATCTAGTTCTTGAAATCTGAAAATTAATTTAAAATTTAGTACCTGAAATATGTTTGACAAGTCTCGCAAGTTGAATATGTAGTGAAATTTGATTGCAGTCGGTAAAAATATTTGAGAGACTTTGTTGTGTAATATTATCGTGGCACTCACTACACTACCTGATAAAAATAAACAAACGATTAAACTTTAAAGTAACTTTAAATATCAAAGTACAGATATGAAGTGACTAGGTATCATTGTATATATTTACCTGATAATTTTGAAACTTGAGGATTAATCCTTAACTCTGGATTAGTCAAATGCTGACTCAGAATTGAATGATAAATGTTATTCAAAGCTTCAGCATTTGGAAAACTGATTGCAAATACACAGAAATGTCTCTGTAACCTAGGATTAATTGTGAAGCTGCCCGATGTGGGGTTCATGCAGGAAACATACTGAGTATTGTGGATGTCTTTCAAAGTCAGCTTCGTTCGATCATACCAGTGATTATAATCCATATGTTGGCGAATTATTGTATGAGGCTGAACAGTTCCATATGCATCTACTTCGGGCATATTCATGTCGTCGATGAAATATATCAATGTTTTATTCCCGGGAGGTCCATAGTTTCTACCAGCCTTCTTTTCTAAAGGTTTTTCAAGAATTTTTTGCAGCATCTCTGAGGATGTATAAAAATTGAACGGTATTGATTGCACTGCATACGTTTCAGGTAAGCTGTAAATGAAAACACAAGATAGGTATTCGTTTTCTTTTTGTACTGACTTTGACTTTCTGTTTCATCGAAAATACTTTTACATAATACTTACACTTGTAATTTTTCGTTGACTAGAACAGTTTTACCGCAACCAGCACTACCAACTAACATAACTGGGTGTTTTTTCTTCATCAACAAATCCAAAAAAAATCTAATTCTTATAGTTTCTGCCGTTGGAACTAAAACGGCCTGAAATAAACACAAATAATAAAATTGTCTTTTCATTACTAAAATCAAATAAATAGTATGGCGTTACGTTATGTTAATATTACCTGTAAGGGTATATCAGAATCTAATTCAAACTTTGGAATCTTCTCAGTCCATGGAGTAAACTTTTTAGTTTCTGGGTCTATGTAATAGTCAAACACAGTGCCACCAGGTGGAAATTTAATAGTCTTAAACTCATTTAACCACCATTTCGTGAATTCTAAAAACATGAGCAAAAAGGTCTAATTAAAAAATATTCTTTATATAAACATTAGTCCTTAACCCAAGAAGGGCTGTAATGGAACACTTACCAACTCTATAATCAAGACTACCTTCTTGATACATTGCAGATCCGAAAGCCCAGACACACGCAAATACAAAAAAGATATCGTGCCATTCTTTTGGGCATTCTGCGGGCGTATTCTCCGGTACCAGTAAACAGTCTAACAAATGACAGAGCATTTGAACATGAGCCATATCTACTATAGGAGTGATCTTCTTAAAGCGGGTTCGAACCGTTTCCAAACACGAAGGAATGTATTTATCAAAGAGAACGACCAAATTCGATTTTTCAGCCGGAATCTTGCGTGTTTCTACCCAACTTGTGACGTATCTACAACAAACGGATACAATTTAAAAAACATAAATACAAAATATTTTAGTAGAAAAAAAATAAACTTACGGATTCCATCCTAAATCCTGCGCGTTAATGTACAAAATTCCCGCTCTGGAAACTGTCGCTGGAGTAGCCGTTCTTAAATTAGAAATCTCAAACATCAATCTCATAGTTGGAGTAAGTGCTATTCTTTCGTTGCTAGCCAGTGTCAAGATTTTATTATCATCCATCACTGTATTTAATGATTCAATCCACATAGGATCAATATCTCCATCTAAAACGATCCATTTCGGATTTTCTCCAACTAAATTGGCTTGATCTCTCATTAATACTGATAATAACCCATCTTTCCATTCTCTTGTGGCGGGATTAATAATACCAAATAATTCATCATTTGTAACAGCTTTAGGATTCAAATCATTAAACACCGGCTTTTTTTTTAGATTTTGATAAGTTTTGAACAGTGTCTTCCATACTTGTGTTTTGCCTGTCCCAGCATTACCAACTGTAAATACTGAATGACGAACTTCAAGTAATTCTTCCAACTGTACAACTTTAAGAATAAAATTGTCTTCAGGTTGTAATAATAAGTCCATCGCAGCCTGTTTAACAGTTCTTTCAAATTCTAAATCACGTTTTCTTGGCACTTCAAGAGCAGGGAACAAGTCTCCTATGAGTCCCATGAATACTGGCATATCGTCTGTTACTATTTTAGGTATATTGAAATCACGAAGAGTTCTCATTAGGACTTCTTCTTCTGGTCTTCCAGGATCGCCTCTCTAAAGGTCAGCAATAAATAGTACGAATATGATGAAACTTTACCTATTTTAGAATGTTTTAGGGTGTTTTGGTGATAAATTAAATCAGATAACTAGTTACGTGTAGTAAAGTAAACGTTAAGGCTTCAGCTCACTTAATTTTGCTACAGAATTGTAGATTTTCAATTGCCTTACCTTAAGGGAGCCAGCTACAACCAGTACCGACTTAATTGCTCTTAAACCCCAATCATAATGATCTTGCTTTGACAATAATTCCTTACACAAAGTGTACAACGTTATAAACTTTCTCGCCAAAATCTTGGCTTCTTGAAAACCTTCGGCAACCAACATAATTTCACAAATAAGTTCAAAGTCAGGTACTACCATCGCGCATGGTCTAAATAAAGCTTTCAGATTCTCGGGTAACTCCGTACGACCAGCATATCCAGGATTCATCGTGATAAATATACCAACTGACGGCACCAGAACTATTATTTCCCCCATAAAGTTAAATTTCTCTTTCTTATCTCTGTAACGACAATATTCACTATAAACACAGTACTTACTTGAGATTGTAAATCATTAAACGATTTTAGAGTAAATGATTTAAAACATTTTAAGAATATTAAATCATACCTAATAGCATCTTGCACCGATTTAACTTGAACAGCAACGACAGATAACACTTCAACTGAAATTCTGTTGAATTCATCAAAACATCCCCAAGCTCCAGTTTGAGCTAATCCTTTGTATATGTTGCCGCAAGACTATAAAAAGTAAAGTACAAAAATACCAATTACTGTGCGTTTAACGTGGCTCTTATTTCATGACAATCTCAAGGCACAGGTTTTACAGCCAAGTTCAATCAAAACATAAAAGAGGAACAATATTCAAAATATATCATACCTGATAGTCCATTTGTTCAGAGCAATTGAAGACATATACCATAATACCCAGAGCTCTACCCAAGTCTTTGGTAGTTTCAGTTTTGCCAGTGCCAGCAGGACCTGCTGGACCTCCTCCCATAACTAGATGAAGAGACTGGGGAAATAAATAATGATTCAGCAATGGATACTCTATTTGCATATTACACACATTATGAAAGTGAGTGAATTTTATTGTCTAGTTAAAATATTATGAAGATAATGAACTATTAACATACTTACAGCGGCAACAAAAACATATGACAGCGCCATCTACCGAAGATACACTGAACTACGTAGTAACGTACTATACAACACTACTAATCCTGAATCATGCAATAGAATTTCTCGCGCCTATTAGCAAATATACAATATCCCAACATCAACCATGGGACAGTGGCCCGCCAGGCATGATCACCTCGCCTGGTCGGAGGATCCTCCCTTTGTGTTGGAGGGACATAACACCCGTTCCTCCACAAACATATTTTATTTTAGAATTGCGAAGAAACATGAAATCTAAATCTAAAGTCTGACCTGCGTTAAGGTGATGTAGCATCGATCCGTCAGCGGGGTGATGACCAGTCTTGGCGTGTTTCCTAAATATTCATAGCTGTATGTGAACTGAGCGTCGCAAATATTTGCAAAACAATGATGCTCCGCTTCGCCCCATCTAAAATAATGCATGTAGTTAGTATGTTCCTGGTTTTCATACTCAGCAAATTATATTAATAGAGGTTTACTCAACAGGCAAAAAGTCAAAATGTTTATTAGACCGTTATTAAATTAGGAGATCAAAAATATTTCTAACTACAGATGATTATTTATTTGTATAAAATGATTTCTGTGATATTCGCGAATGCTAACATAGACACACACATCCATAACATATACAAACATATTTTTAGAGAGAGAACCAAAAGAAGGTTTCGTTTACGAACGAAGAAAAAAGCGCGTAGTCCCTGTGGATTAACTATTGGCAAAACTAATTTTGTGCTATCGATAAGTCGTCAAAATCATGTCCTCACATTGGTACAACTATTGTAGTTGGTCTATAGGTGCATGACGTATTTATACACTTATTGTCCCTTATTGTTTTTTTTTTTTTTTTTAAAGACAACTCCCGCACTAGGAATAAATCCTGTGTCGCGGGGGACTTTACAAACATACATGAAACGGACACAAAGAACACCCAGATTCAGAACAACAATTTGTGGATCACACAAAGAGTGTTGTCCTACGTGGGATTTAAACCCACGACACTTGGCGAAGTAGGAAACGGCGTGGTGACCGTTAAACCACTAGGCCAAATGTGCATTTATACACAATTAGGTATCTAAAACATACATACATTTATGTTGTATCCATAGGAGTAGGAACCTATAGCACAACTTGTGCAAAAATAGTTGGCCCACGGGAACTACGCGAAAAAGGAGTGAAAACTTAATATATTATAAACAAAAACCAATTCATTTGATTAAAAAAAATACAATTTGATTTTATAAAGAACACTAAAACACTATCTGGTTATTTAACTCTAATACATAATTAAAATATAAGGGCTAAGTAATCAACTATAGTTTACGTTATACACTACAATCAGAGGCACCGCTTTTTAACTTTATACTTAAACAAAATATCAAGGTTATGTAATCAACGTTAAACACTACACAGTGATGCACCCGTCCGCACACCGCGAGGTCCCGAGCAAAAGAGGGCGAGCTTCACAATACTACTTCTCACTCGATAGTCTCATTCGAATGACGACACATTGTAAAGTTAGGTACAGACCACCATTGGAGTACCTCACTCTATTCGTTTATTCCTTACACGGCCTCTCCTGACACCCTGACGTCCTCGTCAGGTTCAGGTAACTGCACCTCTTCATTGTTCTCATTTGCAGTGGCTTGAACATCTAATAAAAGTTCATTAGGATCCTCTGTAGGTACATCGTCGTCTGATTTGTCAGTTGCTGAAAACAGTTATCCAATTTAGTGTAAACAGTTAACAAATAGCTATCATGATAATAACAGTTAACAGGAATAGGAAAAGGTCTGAACCCCCAAGGAAAAGAGTGAAAGATTGTTTATAATCCGTTCTAGACTACAAACAAACAGTCACTGTTACAAGCATCTAAAACTTAACAACCAGAAGTTTAGTACCATGACAAGAGTAGACCTACAGCATGAAGATCTACTGTTACCATAAAAAGACCATGAGTTCGGGGCTGGTTACCCTGTCCATAGGCCTTAAAGTTCACTCAGGAAGACCATGAGTTTGGGGCTGGTTACCCGGTCCATAGGTCTTATAGTTCTCTCAGGAAGACCACGAGTTTGGGGCTGGATACCCGGTCCATAGGTCTTATAGTTCTCTCAGGAAGACCACGAGTTTGGGGCTGGATACCCGGTCCATGAGTCTTATTGGTTTTCTAAGGAGGACCATGAGTTTGGGGCTGGTTACCCTGTCCATAGGTCTTAGGACACACTGTAAAATCTCAAGATCTACTGTCGCAGTGACTTACTCGCAAAGAAGGCTGCACATTTTTCAGGCGTCCATTCACCTTTCCAAGGTACCATGAATTGAGCTGCGGCATAACTCACTTTGCCATAAGCTCCGGCCAGTAATTTTAACTCATAACGACCATTTTCGAGGACTCTAGTTATCTTATATGGGCCGCGCATACCAGGATCCAATTTTCCTTTGGATTGTGCATATTTAATAACAAATACAAGATCGTTCATCTGGAAAACACGAGGCGGGCGTCGACCTTTATTGACATATTCATCTTGTCGCTCTTGATTTTCTTTAAGACGTTCGGCCGTCTTTTGTCTGTCAAGCTCTCGAAGGGATTGCCTTTCAGAACTTGAGCAGTCTTGAGTGACATCACGAACTAGAGCTTGTATTACGGGAGTGACTCCCTCGGTGCCTATTAAAAGATGTAGCGGAGACGCCCGTGTGGTTTTTTGTTGAGTAATGATGAGAATGAGCTGTAAACGCCATAACTCTTCAGACCATTTACTTTTTTTATGATTGATCTCTATACGTAACATGTTAAGTAGAGTGCGAATATATCTTTCAACCTGACCATTAGAACGATGCATTTCTGGAGTGATATGATGTATTGAACATCCTAAATCGTTAATCCACTTAACAAATCGTGCAGATTCAAACATACGGCCTCTGTCAGTGACCAAAAGACGTGGAGTACCGAATGAGGACATGACATTTTGAAATACTTGTTGTAACTCATCCAAATCTTGTTTATAAATAGGATACAGTAGACAGTATTTAGAGAAAGCATCTACTACTACCATAATATGTTTATATCCATTGGACTCTGGCAACGGACCGAGAGCATCCATATGGAGGGTGTGAAAAGCTATATCTGGCTTAGGCCACGATGTGATAGGCTGTAAAGCAGCCCGTGGAATCCTTTTATTGGCTATACAGGTTAAACAATGTCCTATGTATTTTTTAACAAACGTTTGTAAGCTAGGAAACCAGAAATGTTTTAATATCAACGCTATTGTTTTATCTACCCCTACATGACAATGTTCATCGTGAAAAATCCTAAGTAGGCTAAGCCTATGTCCCTTTGGTATATAACATAACAGGCGTGATTGTTCTCCTACCGGCGAGTACCGGTAGTAAAGAATGTCGTTGTTTTTTACATAACGACTGGCGTCTAATTGTCCATCGTCTAATTGACTAATTAGTTTTAGAGTTTCTTCGTCGCCTGACTGTGCGATTTGCACCCAATTACGTGGTTTGTCTATGCTATTTACAAAACGAATAGGGTTGCGACTAAGGTAATCGGCATGAGGCATTAAAACGCCTTTACGGTAAACAATGGTGAATGTAAAATCTTGTAAATACACCCACCATCGGGCCACCCGAGGTAAGAGATCCTTCTTATTTTGTGTAGCTTTTAAAGCGTTGCAATCGGTAATAACTTTGAATTCAATGCCAATAAGGTAGTGACGAAAATGACGTAAGGCCCGAACTACAGCCAACGTTTCTAATTCATAGGAGTGATATCGTACTTCCGCTCCACTAGTTACCTGACTGTAGTAGGCAATTACACACTTACGACCATCCCTATGAATTTGAACTAAAACAGCTCCGTATCCTTGACTGCTGGCGTCCGTATGGACCTCTGTATTTAAATTAGGGTTAAATATAGTGAGAACCGGTTCACTAGTTAAACACTTAATAATATCGGCACGAGCTCGTTCCTGTTCTTCACCCCAATTAAATTCTACATCCTTTTTAGTTAAACGTGCGATACATGAAGTTTTGAAAGCGTAATTCTCTATGTATCTTCTAAAATAGCCCGCAAGTCCTAAGAATTGCCTAACTTGACGCACATTTTTGGGTGCAGTTGAGTTTATTAATGCCGTTATTTTAGATTTTGAAGGACGAACTTCACCGTTAGTGATTACACGTCCTAAATACTCTATTTCAGTGTTCAAAAAAGAACACTTATTCATATTCAACAAAAACCCAGCATCCGTTAAAGTCCTTAGAACACTATTTAGGGTATGTAAACCAGCGTCAATACTCTCACTAATAAGTAACACGTCATCAATATACACCACGACGGCGCCGCTGTTTATGAAAGAACGCAGGGTATTACTAATGATTCTTTGGAAAACAACTGGCGCATTCGCGAGTCCAAAAGGCATTTTTAAATATTCATAATGACCTTCTGGCGTCACAAAACCCGTAAGAGGAATCGAGTCATTATCTAATCAAATCTGATGGAACCCTGATGCCATATCAAGGGTCGTAAAATATTTACCCATACCCAACCGGTCAATATGATCCTCAATTAACGGCAAAGGATATCTGTCTTTAATCGTAATTCTATTTAAGGCCTGGAAATCTACACACATTCGATCAGTACCGTCTTTTTTCTTTATTAAGAGTATAGGGCTGGCGTACGCTGACTCCGATTCACGTATTATTCTTTTAGATAAAAGATCTGCAATAATTTCACGAACCTTCAACTTTTCATTAAAACATAAGCGGTACGGTCTGTAATGTATGGGTGCATCACTGTTTAAACGGATGTGCATGCTACCAGTAGTCACGCTTGAAGTAGCCGTTCCGGTAATCATAAACTTTGAAAACTGATTTAAAATCTCTAAAAGTTTTTTGTGGTCATCTCCTACAAGTGAGGTCTTAATAGCGTGCTCATCCGCTTCTACCGTCGAAACTTTTGTCGGGACCGAATTGTAAATTAATCGTTGACAACCCTTAGTACGTACATAAGTTACTCCCTCACGATTTAAAACATCTGTACCGATTATGATAGGTGCGTTCATACTCTCACTGGGCACAACCAATAAATCAACCTCAAGAGTGATTTCTTCAAACTCTATGGTAAGCGTTACATAAGAGAACACTCGAGTGATATTATGACCGACACCTTTCAACTCGCGATAAGTGGGTTTCGAAAAACACGACAAATAGCTCACGACATAAGTGGAGATAAGTGAAACGTCTAAAGCACCACTATCTATCAAGATGTCAATAGGAATTCCCTGAATCACTCCCACAATAACGTCTCTAGAATGATTAAATTTAGGTAATGAGCAAAAATTTACGTTTGCTCTCCTCTGATCAGAACGTTGCTTAGCAAAACAATCCTTAATATGATGACCTATCTTTTTACAATACACGCAGGTTGACTTCGATTCCAGTTTTATATCACTATTACTTGGCTTTACAGTAGTAGACGGTACAACAGTCGCACTAGTGGAAGGTACTTGATTCGTGTTTACTGATAGTTTGTGCTTGGAGCGACAGTTAACTTGTTTGTGGCCCATCAGTCCACATGAAAAACATTGAATCGGAATGTTTGATAAATACCGTTTGCCAACATGCGGTTTAACAAATCGTTTACTAATACCGCGGTCAGAACTAGAAAGCTTTTCGGCTTTATTAAGCGCGGGCTTAAGGAAAGTAGCTAGATAATTAACTAATTCACAGGGCTTCAGATTACGATTTGTAGCAGATGCCTTAATATGCGGGTCATTAATACCACGTATGACGATCACACTAATAAGCTCATCACTAAGCCCCTTCACTATTTTCAAGCGCAATAAAGATCTACGCGCGTATTCAGCATACGTTGCATAATCGTCGGAACTCGTGCTCATCACATCGTACAAAATATTCGCTACATCAATATTTTTCACGCACAAAGACCTAAAATCTTTTTTAAAGTTGCTCCATGACCGGTCTGTTGTGACCCAATCATCTAACCATGACTTAGCATCACCCTTAAGACAGTGCCCAATACGCGACAAGCACTCAGCATCACACCATTTGTTAAGAATTTGTGCTCTGTCTACCTCTTCAAACCAAGAATCAATATCATTCACGTTAGGATCAAAATTCGAAACGTAATAATCACGAGAACTACCCCACCTTAAAGACTGAATAGCTTCTACGATTTTTTCTGAAGAATCATTAGGTTGCGTACGCGCTTCGATATTAGAAGACGTCGTAATGGTAGACCTATCCTCTAACGCGTTTAACCGCGTTATGATAACTTGTAACGATTCACGTATATCCGAACCATGAGAAGAACCGTGAGTAGAACGACTACGATGCCGGCGGCGGTAACGTTTAGAATTATTATCTGAAGATAATAATTCGATCTGACTCGAGTGAACTCGAGTCAGATCAACTGCATGAACGTTTATGCTTACCCATTGTAATAGATCAATATACACCGAAGCAAATTACACGATACGATTACAGAACAACACAATATTAGCAGTTAAACACCAGATATTAATAACACAAGCAACAAAAGAAAAAGTTAAATCAATTATGGGTTAAAGGATAACTTAATCCCACTTCTGATATAAACAAAAACCAATTCATTTGATTAAAAAAAATACAATTTGATTTTATAAAGAACACTAAAACACTATCTGGTTATTTAACTCTAATACATAATTAAAATATAAGGGCTAAGTAATCAACTATAGTTTACGTTATACACTACAATCAGAGGCACCGCTTTTTAACTTTATACTTAAACAAAATATCAAGGTTATGTAATCAACGTTAAACACTACACAGTGATGCACCCGTCCGCACACCGCGAGGTCCCGAGCAAAAGAGGGCGAGCTTCACAATACTACTTCTCACTCGATAGTCTCATTCGAATGACGACACATTGTAAAGTTAGGTACAGACCACCATTGGAGTACCTCACTCTATTCGTTTATTCCTTACAATATATTACATACATACTTGGTTTTAGTTTCTTTGATATATGAAAGTGATTAGTGTATGTTGTAATATTCACTGAGTCGTATAACCTTTAACAGACACGTAACAATCTATTGGTTCATGTTCATTTTCGTAGCAATTACGCGTAATAATAACTGAGATTTATGATCTGGTAAAACCTGAAAGGTTATAGCGTAAACTATCCAGGTACATAAATAAGTATGTATGGTACATACGGCTCGCAAAAATATAGCTTTTTTGTATGAGACTAATCCCACCCACATGCCTGCCACTGTAATAACTGTACATCAGGTTCAACAACAGTGGCCAACGAATATACCGAGTTATGACACAAGTCCCAGAAAAAATTAAACTGCCTTGGAACCCGCAACGAAATTAATCAGAAGAAACTAGAGGAGTTGGAAATATAAAAAGTCCACAACCCTCCTTAGCAAAGCGGGAGACAAAATGCAGTGAAATTAGGCTGAAACCTTTTCCAAATCGGGAAGTACCACGTGTATAATTACTGGTGCTAAATGAACTATATTTGATTTCCATAATGTGTATGACAGATTCGACTAAACACACGGAAATTCATTCTAGCAAAAATAAAGTTATTAAACATCTTAATAATGATTGTGTAAGGGTGTAAATGAAAATGACCTGATACAAAGTGCAGATGATTTTTATGACTCTCGACACCTGTGCCTCAGTTGCGACTGCCACTGGAACGCTGATCCAGCTTCAACCTTTCCTTGAATCATTTTACCAACAACATCACGTGAATGTACATCTATGGTACAAATTGTCATTATCTTTTGTCGGTCTTGCTTACTCAGTTCCCCAATCAACAAAGAGATCAATGTACTCAGTTGTGATAACTGTTTCTTGTAATAATCCTTTAAAGCATTATCGTAACCTTCTTCAAGTCTCGCAAAAGCCATATTTACTTCCGTAGTCCACCATATTTGAGTGCCACATAGTGAAACTTGAGCCATAAAATCGAAGAGCCACTGTTCTCGAGGTTTCTCTTCGTACGTTACAAATGCTTCTCCGAAGTAGTGACGAATTGTTGACCTCATTATATCTTGTAACCGGTTTAGCCAGATTTCTACCTGAAGTCATACATTTTTTTTTTAATGGCAATAGAATATTTTTACAAGTAATTGTATCAATAAAATATACAAATGAAATGATCATAAATCATAATAATAATAATTTTATTGCATAAATTTAACCATACAATAAGGAATTTACACAGTTATTTTATTATCAAGAGCAAATTATATTAACTAGAATGGCAGATAATTATATGACACGCCTCATCCTCAAACTAGGACTTGTAATGTGATTTGTAGATTATCAAGTTTATAGGTAAATATTTATACAGAGAACGGTTTAAGTCTTAATCCTATGTACTTACTGGTCCAGTACAATCACACGTGCCATGAAAAGGTACAAGTTCACCATCCTTAGCAATCATACCAGACGCCACCTTCTCATTAGGGTTCTCAGATTCTATAAACTTGAGTCTTGCCATGGAGTCGAACAGTTTTGTTAGATGCCTGACAATGTTATTCAATTTCAAGTATAGTGTAAACAAATAAATGTGTTTTGGTCACTAATATTGAACTTATTTCATCAATAATAAACAAAAAGCTCAATTTACCGTGGGAACCACGCTTCGGCATGAATGGGCCGGCTCGTGAAGTGATACCACGGCCTCACAGAAAACCGATGTGAAATAGTGCTTGCGCTGTGTTTCACCAAGTGAGTGAGGATACCGGAGGCCCATGCCCCAATACCCCTACCCATAACTCCCCCTAATACCCATACCTTCCCCCCCCCACCCCCTACCTCTACCTCCCCTCCATCCCACTACCTCTACCTCCCCCCTATCCCCAAAAGGCCGGCAACGCACTTGTGACGCTTCTGGTGTTGCAGGTGCCCATGGACGGCAGTAATCGCTTACCATCAGGCAATACGTCCGCTCGTTTGCCCGTCTATTCAAAAAAAAAAAAATACAAAACAACCATTGAACTTTTATAAACAACCAATAATTGCCCATAAAGTACCAGCTGCTGGAATCGGGTCTACTCTCAGGAGAGGGTTAAGGCCATACGTCTCCACTCCGAGTGCGGGTTGGGGACTGGCAAGACAACGTTGTGGCTACGTATTCTTGACGTTGGATGTTTTTAAGCTGCCCAAAGGCCTCCAAATAAGCATCACGACTGTTATCTTATGATAACATACGGGACCGACTGCTTAACGTGACCTACGAATCACAGAGACGCTCATGGTATCATGCCACTAGCGAGCACCCATTCAAGTACTGACCACGCCGTCGGTGCTTACCCTCGGTGTTTGTTTCTAATCACCGAGTGCAACTGGGCTATGAGCTCCTCTTCATTTAACTTTATCTCCCACATTTTTATTTTAAAGTTACAAAAAGTCAGAGATGAAAATTGATTTTAAAACTTAAACTTACCTGATAACCAGATCAGCTTGATTACCATTAGATAAGATATCGAGCAAGTCTGCGGAAGACACAAAGTAAAACCTCGGAAAAGCCAGCCTTTTAGTCTCCAAGTACTCTGCTAAAGCTTTCTCACAAATAATCAGGTCTTTTTGTATGCTGTCAAGGTCCTCAACTAAGCCTTTCTTATTAGTACTTTTAACAACGTTGGGTGTTTTAGACATCTCTGTTGAAAGTATCTGCAAATAAGTTTTTTGTGTAAAAACTCGATCAACATAATTTTATTAACCTTATGATCAAATCTTTTCTAACTATATTAAAATAATATTTCTAATAGTATTTTTTATTTTGATTTCTTTTTTAGAATATTTAAAATTATGTCACGGATGCCTTTATAAACACATTACCTAAACAAACATGAATTTTAAATAAAATTCAAAAAAAAATAAAAATGAAACGGACACAAAGTACCCAGACTCAGAACAACAATTTATGGATCGGATAGGATGAACAAAGTATTGTCCTATGTGGGGCTTAAACCCACAAGTCTTAGTGTAGTAAGAAACTGCATGGCGACCTCTTAAACCACTACACCATACGGGCAATCAAAACAGTTAAGGTAAAACCACGATTACTTACTTTGAACTCAGAGTCAATCCTATCGAAACGTGCTGAATCCTCAGGGAGTTGTTTTCTAATGTCTTCAGAACTCATGAATATGCTCTCCAAATGCGTCCAAGTCCTTTGGACTTCAAACCATACGGTGATTACCTGATCTGCGATTGACAGTTTCTGTTGCCAACCTGAAACCTCCTCTAAGAAGTAGGCTATGAATTTCGATGTTATCAAATTTTGAAGTTGCACCTAAAAATTTAACTTCATGTTATAATGATTATATTTAATAAACAAATTAAATCGATAGTTTTAAAGCAGTGATAAAATGCCGTGTATTACTAAATGATTTTATTTAAATGATAGTAGTAGTAAGACTATCCTACTTCCTACTAATATTATAAACGCAAAAGTTTGTAAGTATGGACGGATGGATGGATGTTTGTTACCCTTTCACGCAAAAACTACCGAACGGATTTGGATGAAACTTTACAGTACTATAGCTTATACATCATAATAACACATAGGCTACTATTTACTGCGATAACCGACATACACGCGGGCGGAGCCGCGAGTAAAAAGTACTCATTTGTATAATAACATACGTTAACAAAGTATTTTCTGAAGTCATCAAATGAAATGAGAATAATTCACCTGATTCTCTTCTAAAGTCTCGATAAGTTCTTCACTAGCCCTCAGTAAGACACAACCTGTTCTAGAATGGATTTCTTGCTCAAATTCCATCTGACTCCAAGTAGTGTCAAGATCTTTTAAGGTTTTCTCCATTGACATCTCTTTTACTGCTTTATCAACAATATTTTTAACTTCTTCCTCACATTCATGCAAGTTTAGAGCCAATAAGTCTGCTAACGTAGTATCCTCGTCCATAACTATTCTCACCTGTTTCATTACAATAACAAATGTTATAACAGGTTCTTCAATCTACGTATGGAAAACAACTGTTAAATTCTAATTTTTGTTTTTTCATTGGACATTTCAATGCTACTTACGTATCGATGTAAACTTTTATTTATACAAGTTTAATTTATTTATTTACAGTATGCTTTAGACGAAGCAGTGTACATATATTTAGATAAAACAAATAAATAAACAAAAAATTAAATTTAACACAATTAATTTACAGAAACATCTCAACATACAACATTTTTATACTTACAGTAAGTTCACGTGGTAATGCTGCTAAGCTCTGTGAATCACAAACATATTTACATTCGCATAACATTTATCATTCCTTGCTTATAAAACACAGGCAATCATATACCTACACGTTATGTGAAAATTCAAAGCAAATGCATGCTGCCATTAAATCCTTGAAGAGTTGGTATGGCCATTTTAACTATTATTTAGAAACTTAAGAAATATCTATATTCGAATGGAATGCCAACTCCTAACGACCATGCAATATGCATAAATTAACTTAAAATCTCTCTCTCACCCTTCCTGAAGTCAAATGTGCTACCACAACACTCATGTTATATTTACACTTTAGTTGTTATTTTTATTTACATTTAATTTATATTTCAATTTACTTCATCTAAATTATTAAATATCACCTTAGTCGTTCTCATAAGTTGGTCCCAATGACGTTCCCTGATTGCTGGATTTTGCAACTCGCCGACAGCTCGCAAGGATGTCAACATATTCTTCACTGTAGCTTCTAAGGTTACATATGTGTCCCAGCTGAGAAAAAAGCCCAAGAAGTGGTTACTTTCAGGAACTATGACGAAGTTCTTAATAGACATGAAATTGAGCAAGATAAGTTATAATTGACTTAGGTCTAGGTTTCTAGGAGGACAATAAAAAACACAAGACACACAGACATAACGAAAAAGTCGTACCTTCTCATTTCCTTATCTAGTAACCGAATCTCTTTGGCAAACTTTTTACATTCAATGTCCATGTTTTCAACATCAATCTTTCGCCAAGGAGTGGTTTTCCAATCTTCAATACTAGTCCTTACAATATATACATAATCCCAAAGTTGCTACAATTCAATAAAAATGCCTTAAAATATGATTTAAAATTTGACTATTCTGGTTCAATATGTTATAATTTTTACCTTCAACATCCTCAACTCCTTTCTACATTGTTTTAATAGCTTGAACTCTGGTACATTGACTTCGAATAATGAACCTGACTCTTGAATACTGCTCATCTCTTCTTCTAAGTGCAACAGTTCAAAGTCTACTCTAGACATCACGTCATAAGGATCTTCACAATCATATCTGAAGAACTAGAATCAAGCCGATTTAGATATTTTGAGTATAGTGGAGACAAGCATATTACATTTTAGTTTTCTTCAGAGATATAAATATTTTTCATTCCTAAAATTTCAAGTCACATTACTTACGGCATAGCGTTTAAAAACTTCTCTGTAATAGACTACATGCGCATCAAAAGTGGCGATTTTCTTCCTAATACCCGACACTTCAGCTGCTTGTAATGGCGCTACTTGTTGTTTGACTGTTAGCGCTAACTTCTTTGTTGCTTGCCATTGCTCTGGAAGTTCCTAAAACAATTAAGAGAAGCATACAATAATTAAGTTTTAAACATGTCAGATTCAAGAACTGATCTGATTTAATTTCTTCGATAGGAAAGCAGCCGTATGTATCAAGGTAGTAGAGCCACGCTGATTTCAGCACGACCGGCTCGACCGGAGCGCTACAACCCTCGCACAGAAAATCAACGTAAAATGACAGTGTTCGTGCTATCGTGTTTTGTTGGTGAGTGCGAGAACCGGAGGCCCAATGATGCAGAAGCATCTCTAAGCCACCTTGATGTGGGTCACCATGCTGCATTGTTGTATTGTCTGCATTTGCAATGAGTATGGTGACCACCACTCTTGGATTCTGCTTATGCTTTCCATCAGGCAGAGTAGAGTCATTTTGGCAGGGCCATAAATAAAAAAAAGCGGCCAAGTGCGAGTCGGACTCGCCCATGAAGGGTTCCGGGGCAGCAAGTAACATAATATAATTTTTATTTTATTTTTATGTTTGTGTTGATTGAATGAAAGGTAAATTGCAGTTTACGATTTATGACGTATTAACAAAAAACTACTTACTAGATTTCGTTCAAACCAATTTTCATTGGAAGTTTACATGGTAATGTACATCATATATATTTTTTGGATTTATCATTCTCTTATTTTAGAAGTTAAAGGGGGGGGACACTCATTTTACAACTTTGGAAGTGTCTCTAGCGCAACCTATTCAGTTTAGAAAAAAATGATATTAGAAACCTCAATATCATTTTCGAAGACCTATCCATAGATACCCCACACGTATGGCTTTGATGAAAAAAAATTTTTTTAGTTTCAGTTCTAAGTATGGGGACCCCCAAAATTTATTGTTTTTTTTTTATTTTTATGTAAAAATCTTAAATCGGTTCACAGAATACATCTACTTACCAAGTTTCAACATTATAGGTCTAATAGTTTCGGAAAACAGTGGCTGTGATATACGGACGGACAGACAGACGGACAGACAGACAGACAGACAGACATGACGAATCTATAAGGGTTCCGTTTTTTGCCTTTGGCACGGAACCCTAAAAAATGTGTTAAATATAATCTGGTCTAACTTTATCCCTTGGTTGGGTTTTTATTTTCCCCATTTGTTTCATTTCAAGATATTAACTACTAGCTGCCCCGTGCCCACTTCGTTGGTCGGTTTTTTTTTTTTCTCCGACTTACTTTGCAAATCCGGCTTCCACGAAAAGGCTTTCCACTTTTCGGGTTATTATATATCCTATATCACTCACAAATAACGTTGCCTTCTATTGGTAAAAGAATTTTCAAAAACGGTTTAGTAGATCCAGAGATTACCCCCTACAACGTCACAAACTCACAAACGCACAAACTCAAAAACTTTACCTCTTTATATAGTAGTATAGATATAATATAATTTATTGGTTCAACTTGTTACATGATGTTTTTTTTTAAGAAAAGATAAACGATCGTAGATATTTATTTATTAACTTATAAAATTTGAGGATTGAAATTTCGCTATGAATCTAACCTGCAGCAACACATTAACTTCTTCAGGTATATCCATGTCATAGAACTTCAATAGTTCAATGGTCTCTGTTAGAGGCTGGAACATGTCATCTGTAGTAACTGCACGATCTTTGACGTGCATGAGATATCCCATAACCGCGACTAAAGCTTCATAGTCACCTTCGGGTACTGGTTGTAATAAACCTAGATACAAAAACATTCTTCATTTGTTAAATTCAATCAAATCAACTTTAAAGTATGATATTTGTGTTCAAAATATAAATATAAATGGGCTAAAGTCGTTGCGGACGAAACATAACTGTTATTAGTTGTGAGCAGTTATAAAGGATTGAGTCAATAGAGATAGATATCAAAGAGATTGGTACGGTACCTAAATAAAAAAGAAGAATGTACCTTCATCAGCTTGCCGAATGAAATTTCCCAAATCACTAAGCCTTGATATGACATTATTAACCAAATGTTCTTTGTACATGTTGCCCCACTTTCTGACGGTATTCAAGAGTGCTTGACGGAACGGTCGTACATCAACCTAAAAATTCTGGGTAATGACTTTAAAAGAAACTAAACAAATTTAAAAGATCATAACATCTATAAATTAAAGAGATGATAGAACGGAAAATGAAACTAATATGTTATCAGGAGATCATAATAAGGTTTGTCTGTCAAAACTACTAAGTTAATGAATTATTATTCCTAATTGAAATTGAAAAGTTAAAAATTCTTGTACTACATATAAGGAAACAATTGTATAACAAATATACATTTGTCACATATATTTTGATCACAGTTTAATCATAAGTACATTTACTGAAACTAAAAATTTGCTGTTGACGAGATAAATTTGAATCGCTTGAAATCATATTACATGTATATACAGATATACAAACCTGAAACCAGTTGTTAAATACTTTATATGGTTCCATATCTTCTATCTCCATAAATAAATTTTCAAAGTGATCAATCTGTTCCCGGAAAGCTTCCATTTTTGGAGCACATGGTACTGGTGCCGTGCCGTCTTTCTCTTCTAATACCAGTTTGTCTACTTCATCAGGAGTTAATATTCTGCCATATGTGAGAAATATTTCCATTACAGCATCTCTTTCTTCTAGCCATAGATAGGAGTAGTTCTCAAAAGTCTTGCAGAATTCGTTGGCATCGTCAATCACCTACACAACACAATAAAAATGTTTTACGTTAATATCATACATGTGAAGAATCTATTTGGGATTGAACTTGCATTTGGTGCAATTGCAAATATAACTTGATGTGCAATACCACTGCATCTCTTCTTCTAGTATTTCAAATCATTTTACAAACCTTTTCAATACCAGCTAATATTTCTTCTTTCATTTCAATAACTTCTTCGTTATTAACAATTTGTTGTTCGTACGATTCGTCTTTTTGTTTATCAATTCTCTCAACCAACGATGATATTTTTAAAATGTCATTTATGATACTGTTTAACAATTTCGTGAAACTGTTGTCGTCATTTGGTTCTAAGCTTGGATCGAATACCATGTCTGGGTCCAATAACTCTAGTTGAGCTTCAAACAACGGAGCCAACTTATTTTTAGGATTCATATGTTCTGTCACGTATCCTAAACTAAAATAAATAAAGGTATATTGTTATTATTAATCATTGGGAGTGGCGTATTGAGTACATACATTTTAAATGTGACTGTGTGTGACTCAAACATTTAGTAAAATAAAAACATATTTCAGTGTTATCCAACGAAGACACACGCCGAGAAACGAAGAACCTAATTTTAAATCATGTATCTGATTAGCATATATGCAATTTCCCAACATTAAGTAAGCGCCGTGATCCACCAGGTATCAAGTACCTTACCTGGTCGGAGGATCCTCCCGTTTTACTGGATGTCATGTTTCTACACATTAGTAACTAAAATACTCTGTATATGTAGAGAATTGTATGATTTGTCAATCGGACTTCCTTGTCCGATTGACAAAGGAAGGTTGTCAATCGGAAAGAAAAACGGGAAACGTCTGCGAGAATGGCATCCTGGGATGAACGTATCCACTATTTCTTTCTTTGTAATCAGACTTGAATATTTGTAAATAAAACATTAGGCATTGCCATTTTTTAAATAAATTTCCTGAAATGATCTTGAAGTGATAACTAATTATTATTTACCTGGTCCACATAACATCGGTCTCACCTGCATGCAACACATTTAAATAATGAATCTTCCATCAGCCCATCGATGAAAGCCACATAGTTACCCCATATTTCACTGCTTTGATTGTCTTGCATGTTAAATAGCTCCATGTTTTCTGCTAACAGCTCGTTGATGCGCTTGGCCGTATCCTGTATTTCACCGTACCGCTTTTCTTTTTTATCCTGTCGTTCTTCTAAATTTAGCAATGTATCCTGTTAAAATGAAGAAAGGAAATGAAATTAACTTTTTCCAAGCCGCATTTTTTTAACATCTACTAAAATGAAATGATGTTAAACGCATACCTTTTTTTCTTCTTTTCTTTGGAATAACGGCTGAACCGACCAGTCTTTCATGACATATTTTATTTCTACTAAGTTATCTTGAATTTTCGACATTCTCTCATACAAGTTACCCACAAGTTTATGCAATTCTTGTAAATTGCCCCACAGATCTGGAAGAAATAAATTTTAATGTTTGTCACATTTCAATTAGAGGCTCGCTAGTTTCAAGTCCATAATAATATGTAGGTAGTATTACAGGATTATGAGTATATATTATGTACAAGGTAAAATACCATTAGAATTCCAATTCAGTTCATTCTGCGCCATTTCAATTCTTAAATCGATCGCTTTTATTTCGTCTTCCACTAGATCGAACTCTACTTTCTGGCTGTTCTTCCTGATCTGATTATACCAGTCAATCGTGATGCCTAAATTAATCCTGTACTGTCTATATACCTCCTGTTTCTCGAACAACTGTAGACTTTCTGGTGGTAAATCATTTGCAAAATCCCCGTTCGTCCGCAAATGATGAACTTCTTTCAAAACATCTGAAAGCTGTTTAATTATATTTCATTATTAAAAATCGTATTCAATATCTTACGACAATTGAAATAAGTAACAAAACTAACCATTGGATCGAAATTCAACACAAGATCTGAGCCTTGCCGGGCAAGTATCATTTTATTAGATTTCTCATCAATAATTTTGGCTACGGTCATCGCCCAGTTATTGAAATATTTCTTCTTGAATTCGTTTATTTTCTCAATCAATTCCCCGTATCTTATAAAAATTTTCTTCGCTTCATCCGTACCCTTTATCCTGTTTTATAAAATGTATATATTAATATTGTATTTCATTCAATAAATATTCATAACAAAGCAATTTAAACTTTATTTAGCAGTGCTGTGATTGAAAATTGATTGTAAGTAATTAAAAACATGAAACCTCAATTGAAATATTGGATAATAAGAGAAGAATACAAGCCCAATAATCAGCTTTCGCAATTTGCCCCACCCAGCTTAACTTACGGGTGCGGCAAATTGCGAAAGCTAGCTACAGGCTTGGTGATCCTTGTAGCTAGCGTGGTCATGTAGAGTAGTCCTCCAGCTATCGGAGGCATATAAGCGTCGACTTCCATCACTCCATACTTCTCTGCTCGGGTACTCTGCTCATTGAACAATTCCTGAAAGATAATTTATTTATTGGACCTAGTACACTGTCCAGGCACAATAGTTACAAATCTGTTGATTTGAATGTTTTAAAACCTACTTTCTAAGGAGCGGCCTATGTCCAGCGGTGGACTATTAAGGGCTGTTGATAATGACGATGGTGATGATAAAACCAACGTTACGTTAGTAACTTTAAAATATTTTAATGTAGCATACGATTTATAAATTCAGAATCTAATGTAACTATTTTTTTTTAAACGAACAATCTAATGAACTCTCGATTATGGTAGGTATACATCTGGCTAAACAAATTAACAATACAAAGTTTTAAAAGTACTTACTTCGCAAACAATTAGTTCTTTTTCAAGCATGACAATGATTTCGACGTATTTGGCTGTGAATTCGTTTCTAATCAAAGGTCGATCCAAAACGGAACCCACTACATCAATAAGCTGAAATTGTATTCATTAAATTTCATTTCATTAAAAAATTCATTAAAAATTGTTTAGTTAATCAGATTTAATTTACACAAGCAATTAATTTACCTTGAAAATGGATTCCAATGTTGAGGCGTTATCGAACGATTCCACTAAAACCGTCGATAACTTCAAATCCAAGTCAATTATGTTCTCTTGAAAATCTTTGAAGTCAACATTAAATGTATCGTCATCTGGTTCTAACACATCATAAGATTTGGATGCAAAAGCATGAAAATATGCATCAAATTCTGACGATATCTCTCTTATTTGTCCCCCCAATAGTCTTCCCTTCATTCCACCTATCTCAATTTTCTCCAGCTTTTGAAATTCCAAAACAGTTTTGAAGAACCATTGAATCGTGTTTAATCTCTCTAAGAATTTATTTAGTCTCTCAAATACAACGTTAGGATGAAACGTCCATGGAATAACTTGCCTATCTTCAAAATATTTTGGCAATTTTTCTTTAAAATATTCGAAGGTGTTCTTAAACTTTTTCAGTATATTTATAGTGACTTGAATTCGTTGTGTTGCTTCGTCTATGTCACTATGGAATAATGTTGATGGGTCAAGGCATTTTTTCGCCTAAAAGTAAAAAATGTAGTAGTAGTAAACGTAGTTTTCCAAAAAATAACCTAAATAGCATAAAACATGTCATAAAATATTTTTATGGGAGTGCTTGCCTCCATAAAAATATTCATATTTATTGCTCGTCTGTCTGTATTCCGAGGTAACATGACAACATAACTATATAGGCAAACGTTGTTGGTCGATTCTCAGACCTACCCGATATGCACACCAAATTTCATAAAAATCGGTTCAGCCGTCTCAGAGGAGTATGGTAACTAACATTGTGACACGAGAATTTTATATATAAGATTATAAATGTGAAAGTAAGTTTGTTTGTTACGCTTGCACGCGAAATCTACTTAACCGATCATCATGAAACTTTGTACATATATTCTTGGAGGTATTAGAAGTAACATAGGATACTTTTTATTAAATGCAAGCGAAGATGCGGGCGAAAGCTAGTAATAATTAATGTAAAATAAATCAATTTGTTTTAACTCACTATTCAAATGTTCGACATTTACTCATATGTTCAAATTGTAAAAGTGACTACCTCAAGCTAAATATAGTCCAATACTAACTGCCACAATTCTTTAACGTAATATGAAAACCTTAGAGAATATCTCGGGTTGGTACGGAATCATTTTCACTGATACATATTATATCCAGTCACCAAATCAACTATTTTCTAATTATTATTATAACAGCGAAACTGAGCTTGTTTCATTCACGCCCACAACCGATAATCATAAAAATTTGATATGACTTTATTATAGGACATGTACCCTTTTACCTATTACCTCTTATCGAACAAAACGTATTGTTATTGGGGCTACTCTGAATTGAACTGCCCAAAGAATGTAAGTTATAAAAATACAAATTTTGTAGTCGTACTAACAAGTTGTTTTAGTTGAATTGACCATTACTAAGAGGCTAACTAATTCGTTAGAATGTTAAATGACTTATTTTAACTAAGTTATTAAAAACAAGGCAAGTTAACAAAAATACTTTACAGATTGTCAATCATAAATTAAATGATTGACAGTCGATTCATCACCATGTCTACGAAAGTTTCTATTTAGAGACCTAACCAAATAAATTAAGGTGTAAATATTTTATACTACAAGGAAATACAAAAGTAGTTGTCCGTTCGCAGATGACAAAAATCACGTTGGACTACGAACTGAACGCTCACAAATTGCGGTAATTTGTACGTCACTCTCTTTTATTTATGTATTAGCTGTCAAAATGACTCTGCTCTACCTGATGGAAAGCATGAGCAGAATCCAAGAGTGGTGGTCACCATCCTCAATGCGAATAAGGACAATGCAGCATCGTGACCCACACTATGGCGGCCTAGTGAGATACTTTTTCACGCCCCGCTTAAAGGACCCGGGATCATAGTGGGAGGGAAACACGTGCGCTGGTAGTGAGTTCCAGGTTTCGACCGCTCGGTAGAGGAAGGAAGAACCGAAGCGATGAGTACGAGAACGTATATCTATTACTCGGAAGCGGTGACTTCCAAAGCTGGCACGTGTTGTCCTGTAGAGGAAGGGAGATGGGGGACCAGTTGGAACAGCTCTTCAGAACACTATCTCACTCTCAACACGCAGTCCCCGTAGTTCGGTATTTTTAGGGGCTCCCTCATATTTTTGTCTAGGATGTCCTCAGTTGTTTGGGGTACGGTTCAGGTGAAGTCATAAAATACAGTTGTATTGGATTTATTTTACAGAATGAAGAAGTACACTGGGAATTGCTCCTAGTCAATGAAGACCCTAATAAGTAAAGTTTTGGTAACTACTTTTATATACCTGATAAATTAGCAAGTTTCCAATTTGCTTGAGTAGCACGATGATTTTGGATGAGCTGCAATAATACTTGGAGTCTCTCCACACCATGCAGATAACGTGGAATAAAGGTCGGAACAGTGGCAGACATTCTGTGAAGTCAGTGTCCTCTAGAGCTTGGAAATGTCGCTCTAACGTACGCAGGTAGAGATCTATATCCCTAGCTTCGGCGAGAGCTGGAATACAAAGTTTTTAGACCTGGAATACCCAGCGATCCTTTAATATTAACACATTTTGGTATCAATAACGCAATGCGTGATATATAATGCAAACGTAAATTAGTCAATAATAACAATAAACACGTTCGGTGCGTTACGGGAACTATTTGGCCATATTTGACTTTCGTACTGTGCGGCAGCTATCTGACCGTGTTTTGCGCTCGGTGCGGGGTGTATTTTACTAGGATCCCGTGAAGTTAAGGGGCGCGTCCCTAAAAACGCGCGAAAAGGCACTTGCAGTTTTGCAAAACACAAACAACTCAATTCATATTTGACACTAAAAAAAAAATCTCACTAGTTTAATAAATCAGTCTACCAATCTACCGAGTGACATTTATAAAATAATTCTTTATTTTTGTGAAAAAAAAGCCTTAACAAAGATCAAAATCATCGAAATCGACCTTTTTAATTAGCACACTCTGTCCTATTTCGTGCTCTATTTTAAATGTTTTTTTCTTATTTCGCGAGAAAAAAGTATGGAGAAAAGATTTACCGTTTTAGTTTTTTATTAATTCTCGACAAAAAAGCCATAATCTAAGGCTAAACATCATTCATTTTTAGCGACAAAAGTTCCATACATTTTAGTACGTAGATATCGTCTCCCGTAAATTGCAATAAATAAGTTTTATCGCGCTCAAAAAATTCAGTGCCCGCCGAATATTCAAGGTGACACCACGTCCGTTTGTAGTTCGCACTGAGCTCCTTAATACGTAAATGACAAGTTTTAGGGTGGGTTGCCAGTGAGTGTCGAATTGTAACTGTTAATTTGTATTCTTGAATTTAATTTAATTTTTTTTTAAAGAATAATTTCAAAGAAAAATATTAGTATTTTTACTAACACAGAACTTATTTTTATGTTTTTTTTAACTTGCTATGTATGTATATATCTAACTATATTTGTTAAGACGGAATCTTGCAACTCAATTTTGCAGATATCTTCAACCGATTGTGTTGAATTTTTGTAGGCATATGTATATAGCGTGACAATGCTATATTATGATGATGCTGATCTGTTGCTGATCTGATGTTGAAGCTGGAAGGTGGTCATAGGAACTTTGTAACGACGGAACCTATCGAGTTTGGAGTCGTTTGATTTGTCTTGACGAGTACTTTGAATACACTTTGACAGACCGAGACACTGAGAAATTGTTTTAAAAAAAGTAAAAAAAAAATTTTTAATGATTTCTGTTAGAATTGAATAACTACTACTGAAATAATGAAAGACCTTAAAATTACAGTTTTATTTTTGACTGCATGGTTGGTCTAGTGGTTTAAGCGGTTGCCTCGCCGCTTCCTACTGTATCAGGTGTTGTGGGTTCAAATCCCACATGGGACAACACTGTGTGATCCACGAATTGTTGTTCTGAGTCTGGGTGTCCATTGTGTCCGTTTCATGTATGTTTGTAAAGTCCCCCGCGACACAGGATTTATTGGATACATACGGAAGTTGTCTTTTTTGAAAAAAAAAACTAGCTGAGCCCCACGGTCTTACCCGCGATACTACACCAACCGTGGTTACTTCTTATATCATCAGCTACCTATCAGTAAAAATCCCGTCAAAATCGCTCCAGCCGTTCCAGAGATTAGCCGGCACAAACAAACAGACAGACAGACAAAAATTGTAAAAAAGGGTCCCATCTACACTTTACGTCATTTCCATTATTATTCATCCCTTAAGTCCGAATTTAATCAATTGGTGAATTGTAAAACAATAGATGCCCTATCCCTTACATAAAGTAAAAAAGTGGGGCGTACATCTATGTAGTAAAATTTAGTCAATATGAGCAATAAAAGCGATCAAAAATTATATAAGAAACATTAACATTATGTTCCATTAACATAACATATATCATACAAATTTTATTTCATAACATAGCATTAAAATCCGTTGATTACTATAAAAGATCTAAGCTGACAGATAGCGCGAGCGACTTAATTTTATACTGTGTAAAAATATATTATTTGTCCATGAAATGAATTAAAAATGAATACACTTGAACCCCATTCTCGGCCGTTGACGAGTTACTTAAAGCCCGCGGGCTTTCCGATATGACTAAGATACATTGCGTGCTTTGTAGGACATTCTAAACATTCTTCAAAGGCGAACAGTTAATGGATATGTAACTAGAAGAAAAAACCGAAAGTAAATTTATTAGTTGCCAGGGTTAGAATGCAACAGTGCCCGATGCGTTTGTGTGCATGTAAAATGTGAATGTGGGTGTTCAATCACAAATTCCCACGCTCAAGGACTACAGTCTTAAGAAAAAGACTACTATATATCCGATATTCTCGCTTCATTTAGTATCACTTACAATAGAAAAATAATACGGGAAGCATTTTGTCGCAACGCACAGAAGTGATATTTTTTTCGTTTGATGCGGTACGGGAACTATTTTGTCGTAATTGCAATCCCGTATAGCACCGAGGTGTGGGCGCGCGGCGCTTAAGTTTGCCATAGTGTTGTGCGCAGTTCGATTTTTTAATATTAATAAATAAAAGAATAGGGTTTATTATCACTTACAATTTCTCATATAATTTTCACTAAGCACTATATTATCGGTAGTTTATCAATTATTATAAAGTAAAGATCTCATGTGAATACTTATTTCTCAAAAAATACTTGTTTAGTTATAAATTAATCATAGTTTACAAAGTAAAGATCTCATGTGAATACTCATTTGTTAAAAAAAAAAGATTTATTTTATATCATAGTTTATAACGTAAAGATCCCATGTGAATTGTTAACTATTTTGAGTATAACTGTTAAGGTAAGAAGGAAGAAAGAGCAGTTTCTACAGTATGAGTGTACTTGTTCAATTTTATGTACCCTTTGTTGATGAATATGATGTTAATGAATCTTCTATTCTTTGTTATGTTTCGTATGAAAATCGACAAAAGTTGGTTTCAGTTTTTAAACTTTACCCCATCCCTAGCTCTTTATACGTTTTATGCGGGACGGGAAGTATTTTCCCGTAAAATGACCGATTTAGAAAAAATAATATAACTCTTAGTCTATTGCGAAGATTCTCGTGCTACGGCAGCTGTATATAGGCAAGGATATAATCTATGGATTGGTATAACGAAGGTAGTAGAGCCACGCTGATTTCAGCACGAACGGGCCAGCTCGACCGGGGCGGTACTACCCTCGCACAGAAAATCAACGTAAAATGACAGCGTTCGTGCTGTCGTGTTTCGTTGGTGAGTGCGAGACCGGAGGCCCAATTAGTCTAGTCAACAAGTTCCATACTTGTTGACTAGACTAAAAGATGCAGCAGCATCACTAGGCCGCCTAGCACTGGTAGTAAAACTGGGTTCAGGTACTGCCGCAGCGAATGTGTTAACATAGGTAATTCGATTTATAGGTAGCCTCTTGGTTCAATTTATTCACTGTGTTTAACCGACTTCAAAAAAGGAGGAGGTTTCTCAATTCAACCATATATGTCTTTTTTTTTCGGCAAATATTAAGTTCATACATGCGTAAAAGCAGCAATTCGTTGAACATACCTGAGACAATATTCTTGAACAGCCTGCTAAAACAAGGGTAGTATGCAGATGTTGTTTTTTCTAGTATAACGGCCATACACCGCACCCTCTCACTGCGCAACTGGTCATATATGTAGCTCAGATTGCTTAGCCTTGATTTCCAGAAAGCAAGTTCTAGAAGGAACACATCACACTATAGATGTTGTGTACAATACAGGTTCCTTGTCACTAGTTAACTGTGAGATATTTATCTTAATTAAAAATATATAATTGTAATCATCGAGCAAATCTCATGAACACAAGCAATCTATTCCATAAGCGAAAGCCTTGGATTTTTCAAATGACTTTGTGGCATTTATAGGTTTATTTGTCTTAGATTTAAAACATTACATTATTACACGGTACTTATAAAATATTTTCGTTGATAAATCAGCTATTTAACATGATAAAACTGTACAGAATTTACACTTAAGTGAATTTTATACTAACCCACGCTAGGTAATGGGTTCTGTCCATTTTCAAACGCCTGAGCAGAATCCTCCATCATGACATCATTAATCTGTTGAGCCCACTTAATAACTACTCCTTCTATAGCACTTTTGAGATAAAGATCTACTTCTTCGCCCTTCAACACCTGTTTTTCTGCTCCATGAACTAGTTCCACTCCTACCGGCATCGGAAGAACTGTCTGGCCATTTACTTTACCTTTTACCTATCAAAATTAACCAAACAATGTTAATTAAGTGAAAAAGGTTTTTCAACTTGAATTTTAAGTCACGAGTGTTCTAGGTACGCAATACATAATACCATTGTCAACGACATACAATTTACCCTTATTCATAATTTAAAGGCACAATATTCTGCAAAAATATTGTGAAACAAAACAGACTTAGCAAAATAATAGAATGTTTACTAATACTTATTAAGCCCTATATTGTCAATTTAATCTTGAAACTTATGTTACACTATTAGTAATATCTAAAGCTATGTTGAAATTCTTACCTCATACACAGTGCTCTTGAGATTGTGTATCTGTTTGAGGATATCTTGGGAAACAACCAGTGGCCATCCTTCATGATTTAAAGGATTTGAAAGTAGGGGAACGAAGACCTCATCTACTAAAGCCGCTAATTCGTCTATCAATCTGGGAGCCAGGTCGCCTAAATAAGCAAAGATTTAATTATCATAGCGTAATTATCAAATCTCCAAATAACCTAGATACATTAATAGCAAGGATTTTATAACCTAACAAAGTTTGTTTCAAAGAAGCTCAGCTTTTGAAATAAGGTATTGTTTATTAGTGTTGCTAATAATAAACACAAACGACATTTGTTTTAGACCTTATCGACGTGGAAGGTTTCAACTCTTGAATAAATATCCCGCGTCGGGTTTGAAACAGGGCTCTTTTGTATAGAGTTCATTAATCATTTCATCTTTTCTTAAGCATCTTAAACGTTAAGAGATAGAAAAAATAGCTTACCAAACACCACCATCTGCGCGCAACCATCTTTAGGAATAGCATCGGGTCTTTTCTTTACAAAATATACAGCTTTGTTCTTGAGATAGCATGGAAATGAGATAACCGGGACTAATTGCAGTGTATTTGTCAATACCACGACCAGAAGGATAGGGAAAGGCTTATCTACAAAGTCTTTCAAAGTAGACCTGTGCTCTTCTATACCCAACACTCTCAACCATTTCTCTGGTTTTAGTTTAAGTGACTTTACTGTATAGGATCCCAAAAATTCAAAGCGAGGGTCCTGGTTGGCGGATGATGGACCGGGTTGGTCCATACTTGATAAGTAGATTTTAATTTCAAGTCATTTTTTTCAGGCCCTTGCTTCTGCTCCGCCGGTCCGAACGTCTGTGGTAAAATCCGCTAAACGCAAAGCCAGGCAAATGGCAAGTCACGCAAGTCCCGATGGTATACCATTATGGAACGATGTCTCCTTTGTAACGAGCCATCGGCAGCGCTACTAAAGTAGATTAAGGTACGGTATACAAAAAAATATTTAATAATAATATTATTTTGAAGCGTGAACGTCGCCACGAATAAAGGTAACGAGATTAAGCTGGAAGTTGCCGGGTCGATTCCCGCTCACTGCAAATATACCTACGTATGTACTTGCTGCGCCCCGCGGTGTTACCTGCGGGTTTTGTAGCTTTTAAATCGAATATCCCCAACCCGCACTCGGCCAGCTTAGGGACGTATGACCTTAACCCTCTCCGTATGATCTGAGCCCAGCAGTGGGACATTATGGGATGGGTGGTTCATGAAATCGAATATTGTTCATTATTTCTTAGTTTTTAATTTTGTACTAAAATATGTATTCTTTTCTAGTTTTTTTCGAAATAAAAGTAGTCCTAGTAATTCCTTATAACATCAGCTATCTGCCAGTTAAAGTCCCGTCAAAGTCGGTATAGCCGTTCCAGAGATTAAACGAACATACCGACAGGCAAAGAGGCAGGAAATTGATTTGGAGCTTATATGCATTTCGTGAAAAGCTGTTGAATTTCAATTACAAACAGACACTTTAGTTTTATTCTTATCTGGTGTTTCTATGTGCAATAATATATTCGTGTTCTAAAGCCCAGAGAATAGGTGCTACTAATTTTAGGATGGGACTCTGTAAGCTGTAGACGTCTATGGGTAGCGGTAGTTGCTTACCATCAGGTGACATGTCTACTTGTCTGCTTCCTTATTACATTAAAATGAGGAAGCGATAGCGATATTATTACGATATTATCAGTATTACAGTGATTTAAATTGAGCTACCATGCATAGGCCGGCTTGACCGGAGTGATACTACGGCCTCACAGAAAACCGGTGTGAAATAGTGCTTGCGCTGTGTTTCACCGAGTGAGTGAGGATATCGCAGGCCCATACCCCAACCCCCTCCCCCTATCTCCCTTCCCCCCATCCCCCCAAAGGCCGCACTTGTGACGCCTCTAGTGTTGCAGGTGTACATGGGCGGCGTTATCGTTTACCATTAGGCGATACGTCTGCTCGTTTGCCCGCCGTTTCCATAAAAAAAACACTATTATTATGATTAATTTAAATAGTCAGAAATTGCAAGCTATAACTAAATTAATCTTAGAATGTTAAATTTCTATAAATAAAGGGTAATTAGCAAAGATAATTGTTTCGTGAGAATGAATCTATAATGAGTTTACCTAAGCTTATCTTCGTTGACTAACCTGTAAGACAGGTGAAAGGTACGAGTGACTTAAAACTAGATTTCAACATTCGGTTCAAAATGTTGAAGTTATCCTCGTGATCTCCTTGTATAGTAATCGGTGCAAAAAGTCACACATAAATTAACAACATATGTATTATCTAGTTACTTGGTACAGAAAAGTCATACTCCATGTGTTTCTCGATTTTTTTTTCTTTAGAGACAACTCACGCACTAAGAATATTCCTATGTCACGGGGAACTTCACAAACATACATGAAACGGACAAGACGAACTCACAGACTCTGAAGATCAACTTGTATCCACACAAGTTGATCTTCAGAGTCTGTGAGTTCGTCTGAATCGACCCGGCAACATCCAGCTTAATCTCGTTACCTTTATTCTTGAACACGTTCACGCTTCAAAATTCAGAAAGTACCTAAATCACTACAAAATCCGTGCAGTCATATTAAAGTATAGCCCGAACCAATCTTTATGACGGCTGGGAACTTCGTCCGTGTCAATGCGCAGCATACAATTTTAGGTATCAGAGGGAACGTACACGGGTGCGGGTGTAGACCAATACAGGGCGCATGTTCCAATCGGTCACCTCACGGGCACGAATGTCTATGTTCATTCAAGTATACGAATATGCTGTCGGTACACTGACAATAAGTGGGCATGAGCGCGTACCAGGCCCAAGAAGCGCCGCCCTGCACCCGCCGGCAAGATGACACTCGCGCGACGTCGCCCAGGAATAAGGTCAAATGTCGCTTCTATCTGCCTTCTGTCCAAGTTATAAGAGACAGACAATATATTATCATTTTTTATGTATAACGTGTGATCACTTACTGTCCATATGCGGATGAAAATTAATCGCACATTCTTCTAAAATTCACATCACCTGTTGAGAAATAAGAACGATTAGGTTGTCACTCAATAGTTGACGATATTCGAAATTGGGATTTTTGTTCACATACTATTTCAAATAGTAAAAGGGTATGTGAGTTAATGTGCGACATATTTTCCTTTTCTTATGTGTTTTTCTTTTGTTGCTTAGTTTTAGTTTATCCTACTAATCTTATAAACGAGAAAGTTCGTAAGTATGGATGGATGGATGGATGGATGTTTGTTACTCTTTCACGCAAAAACTACTGAACGGATTTTGATGAAAATTTTCGGTAATATAGCTTATAGTATACATCAGAATAAAACAGGCTACTATTTGCCGCGATATCCGACATACACGGGCGGAGCCGCGGGCAACAACTAGTTTGTTATTAATCTAATACCTTAAACGAACAATTCTCGTAGGTATATATATAAGAATATTCTGAATCTCGGAAACGGCTCAAACGATTTTCGTGAAATTTAGTATACAGGGGGGTTTCGGTATCGGGCAATGATAATACCATTGGTATCGGGGCAATAAATCGATCTAGCTAGTATTGATTTTTTTAGAAAATGTCGTTTTATTTGTGTTTTCAATAATCAAATTCAATCAATGTACATCTAGCGCCATCTATCGCAACTCGAGCTACCTACATTAAACTACACTGAAATAAAGTGCTGAATAAACAGTACCAGGGAGTATCAAGAAAGGGCGCCACTAAACTTATTAAAAAAAATCCAGGTACTGTTAACAATATGAAACAGTGCTGTAATTAAATTAAAATAATTTGTTGATATTTTTTTCGGATGCGTACCCTTAACCCTATACACTGACATATTGTTAAGTCTATAGATGTGTATGTTGGTACTTTTACTTGCAAAAATAAAAGACTGCATATCAAATTTATTTATGTTCATTTCATTCCGTTTCACTGCCTCGGTGGCGCAGTGGTAGCGTATGCGACTTGATTGCGGTGTCGGGTTCGATTTTCAGGTCGGACCAAATGTTTATATGATCTACCAATATTTATTTCGCAGTTTGAGTGTATTCCCAAAGAAGTACCTATAAATGTATTTACATCAGTTGTCTAGTACTGGGATCTTTGGGATCAGATGGCGGTGTGTTCCATATTAAATATTATATTATTTATAGTTTTATACAATAAGCTCATAAACCTTTATCTTATTTAGGATGAACCATGCTTGTGTTTTCCATCAGGCAGAGTAGAGTCATTTTGGCGGGCCAAACATAAAAAAAAAAAAAAGAAAAAAAAAACCAACCTCGCCGCTGTCGCTTACGCTATGATATGCGTCGATAAAACTGTTAATGTATAGGTACGTAAGCCTTGGTAATTTGTGAGCGAGCATGTCGATGTTCATTATATTTTGTTTGTTTTACTGCTATTTTAAGTAGTACTAAATATATAATTTCAATCAAATTTCATTATTATTTTAGTAGGTATATGCAAAGGTTAATTCTCGTAATAAAAATTATTTGAAGTTCAACTTCAATCTACTCTCGATCTCACAAATGTCATGAAAGATAATCTCGTGGTATTGCTAAGACTACCTACTAACTACTGAATTACAGTCACAATACGACGTCCAATAGGTACCTACTTCAGCAGGTATACTTCTTCAAATACTTCAGAGTACCTACAGCTGTAGGATGAAGTACGTAATCAACGTCATCGAGGAAGTTTTTAGTACTAGGTGCAAAAAGAAGAAGATCCAATGTTCCACAGATTTGTTTAAGATTGTTCATTTTTCGCTTTTTTTTCTAGGCAGGGAGTTTTCATTTTTTTTTTTTTGAGTTTGTTTAGTATTTTGTACATACTTCGTATTTGTAGTTACTAGGTATCTCAAACAGTTATTTCTTATAATTTTTTTTCTCAAATAGCTACAATTTTATAGCACACACATTCATGCATTATTTTTACTTTATGACAAAATCCATTTTTTTTAAATTTATGTATTGACACCAAATTAATACACTTAATGTTAATTATCTAGCCCTTGAACTAGTGTTAACTAGTCTAGTCAAGGACTAGCTAAAACTTAAATTAAAACTATCCCAAATTATTGTGCCATTTTGTTCTAAGGAACACCATAGCATCCACCATCGACATCGAGGCTTCGTTTTTTCTAGTTCAGAAGATGTGAAGCCTCTACTACTTAGGAACCAACTACAAACTTTGTCTAATGAATTAGACGAGGCTTTCAGAAATCAGTTCGTATATCCTAGTAGAAGTCGGAACGTTTGACTGCCTCTGTGGCGCAGTGGCAAGCGTATGCGACTGCTGTACTTGAGGTCTCGGATTCGATTCCCGGATCGGAGCAAATGTTTGTATGATCTGCAAATATTTCTTTCGGAGTTTGGGTGTTTCTATGTATAATATGTATGTATTTACAAAAAAATAGTATTTATGTATTTGTATCAGTTGTCTAGTACCCATAACACAAGCTCTGCTTAGCTTGGGACTAGATGGCGTTGTGTGTTAGATGTCCAAAATATTTATTTTATTTATTTATTTATACTCACTCACTCGTTGAAACACAGCGCAAGCACTATTCCACACCGGTTTTCTGTGAGGCCGTGGTATCACTCCGGTCGAGCAGGCTCATTCGTGCGGAAGCATTGCTCTCCCACGGAGATAATTAGCCTATCGCAGTCCACTAGTGGACATAGGCATCTCCCATTACATGCACGCACTATAGATAACTACAAATTGCCTCCAATTATTTATATCAAATGTTTTAGAATTTTTAAGACGTTTTGTCTCTCCATAGCTCATCGTAGCTCTAAAGATAAATGGATGGACCCAACAGTTTCTTTTTTTTTGATAAACACTTGTCGTAGCTACGAGTAGGTATAACTGACGAAAATCTGTTCGTCTTTCTAAAATAATGAGCTTTTATGATAGGAGATAATAGGGATAGAGAGCGATATAATAATGTTTTCATTTATACTTGTTATCATTGGAGAAGCTTAGTAAATTTTACAGTCTACTGTATGAAGTTTGAACCGTTAACTAACAAGGTTAATGTGCATTTTCTTCTGATATACCTACTTACGTATGACGTCAGACCTCTTGTATACATTATACATGTCAGATCCAGATTAGCTGGAGCGCAAAGGTGTCGCCTATTGAAAAAATGTGTGCGAGTAAATATCTCTAAGCACTTTCTCCTAGGACTATCTAGCCTTACAGGCGTGAAAAGCCAAATTATTCAGTTTTCGGTATGCTAATACTGTAGATGACTTTCTACTCCGTAGACTTGTTACCACAGCCTTTTAATAGTTCCTTCAGAATAAGTCACTCGACTCCGTTTATTAAACACCGAATTCGATGAATACGGAAACTATTCTCTACGGCGCATGTCGCTGAACTGACTACCCTGCAAGACAAAATGCATACATTCATACCCCTATGCTAAACGTTCACACGAAACAGATTGCTTTAATAATATATAGGTAATATTGTTTTCGAGACTTTCTGACTACTTAGTTTCTTAACTAAAACCACCTTGTTATATTTGTATGCTAAAACGCTTGAATATTCATCTAATATTAATTAGGTTCTAACTAGGGGCATGCATGTTAGTTCACTAACATATTTTATGTATCAATTTATTGATTTTATTGTTTTAGAAATTTTATTATTATTAATAATAAATAGAACACAGTGAAGAAAAGAAATGTTACAAACTTTGTTTCTTTCCAAAAGTTCTACTTAGGTATCACCAACAGCCCATCATAATCTACTGCTGGAACCAGGATTCTCCGTAAAAAGGAGGTTTACACATTTCTACTGCAAGATTTCTAACAATAAAATCAATAATAATACTAAAATCTAATAAATCGCTAAATCAATAATATTTCTACTGAAATCAGTACCTACCATTTGTATAAGTATTTAGTAGTTTTAATTGTAAAAGGGTCTAATAATCTACTAAGAAATACGAACACAATATTTTATAATACATTTATTGATAATGACAGCGATGGTTGACTCGAACTTGCTACTTGGCAAAAATATCTCCACTAGAAGTGAACTATTTCTGTATTTAAATATTAAAATCTCTTTATTATGCTTTATGTGTATTATGAAGACGCAACCATCTACGCTACGAAGTAGCTGCTCATTTATCACAAAACAATTAAAAGTACATACATTACTTTGTCATTTATTTATTTTACACTTTCCAATTCTGGCAAATTAATTTACTTAAATATCACCTCTACGCTAAAATAAAATTCATGCATGTCACAGTTTCATAAAATAATACATTCACATTCGTAAAAGCGTGTGATAATCTTCAATTGACTGCGAATAATACACACAATTATCTAAAATAAAATAATAATAAACAACAAATTATTTCAATTACCTAAAACCTATTTGTTTAAAACAAAAGCACAGCACATGGTCAGCTTAATTTCTAAAAATTAAATTAGGACCTACGAGACGCTGCTTTTAAGGTCACTATTTGCCTAAACCTAGGAGCCCTAGTGATTCCGATACACTAACTCGACCCCACGTATCTTCAACGGTACTGATCGTCGCTTCACTCAGACAGGTAGTCCTTTGCCCGTGTTCTACCAAACTACTGGACATAAGCACATCGAGAGTTTCAAAGACACATCCTACTATATTTGAAAATACGTATATTTCATTTAGATTTGTATAACGTCGACTACACATTGAGCTGTCCTAGTTAGGGCCAGATTTATTCATTAAAACGGTAAATATACTTTAACATTCAAAGTTATAAATCGTAAAATGCAAAACAAACGCCATTCAAGTCGCAATCTGTAGTCAAAAATCTAACTTATCATCGATAATACTACTGAACGTCTGCTAGAAAGATAAATGTATAGAAAAAATGGAATGTTTAAGTACGACAGTCTAATAAGCATTCGATAAATGTAAACGTGATTCTATATGTATGTGTGACAAACATGATGTCAGTCAATGCTTACAATTTATTAGAGCCGCTGTTCCGTTGCGAGGAGGGGTCGATGACGTCACCGCGTCATCATTAACATGTCTTAGTTCAGAAACGTTACGTCACTGTACGCCCGCTACGGAATGGCGGCCACACTAAAATTGGCATTAAATTCTCGAGTGCATACTTTTTAAACAGCTGTTTTAATATTTTTGAATAACATTTTATAGTTTTAACTTACGTTTAAATGTAAATATACATATGTATGTATACTCGGGTAGCTGCTGACGTCACACTAAAATCCAAAGCGGCCTCAATTGCTGTTACGCGACACTCGATAATACGTTATGAAATGTGTAGTTGTATTCTAAGATGTGACGTCACGCAACCACCCTGGAGGAATAGAGGCGAGTGGGTAGGGGGAGGTACCATGACCGCTTTAAGTGGGACCTTACAAACACTAGTAAATAACCAGGCGTGTAACTCTATTTTGTGTACTCATTTAGTGTACTTACGAACAATTACTTTACTAAGAGGATGGAATATACATTAGGTGATCTAAGACTATTTGCTCCGTAGTACCACGGAGCGAACAATGTGGACATTACCTAATACGATGATTACACGCGCACTATGCCGCTACAATATATCTTGACAATTTATCCATATTAGGCTTTATTCAAAAAATTAACTATAATTTCTCATACTACTATCATGGAGAGAATATCGATTTGTATTTTTTTTATTAATTCAGTAATTACAGATACATAAATCATCGATTTATTGTTCGCAATTGGATGGAGATAATAAATTGAGGACATATTTTTATAGTGACATTTTTTAATTTACAGAATGCCGATTCACGACTACATTTACATAAGTATCGAATATACACAACCTAATCGATATAATGTTTCAGGGCGCAAGTGAGAGGTGAGTATCTACTGTCGATGACGCGCCAAAAATGACGAATAATGTTTAAAATTTAATATTAGAATAGAAACGATCGTTTCTTTACTTAATTAGAAGCAATTATATGGCAGTATTCGCTAGTAACTCGCTCACCTGCGCCTTACAACGGTGCAGTTACGTCACTGGTCGGGTATCAATTATATTCGTCAATGGATGCTGTTTTAGTGTACTAAGTACAAAGTCTTTTACAAGGACGAAGATGTAATATTGGACGATTTCATTAACTACTTGAGTTACACCTTTAAATAAAAGGGGCAAAAGCAGGTGTCGAAATAACAAACAAAAAATAAAAATTATATTTAGGTGGCAAGATACTATCACAATAGAGAACTGGCAATCGTGTGTTCAACACAAAATGCACCTGAGCACTTTCAAATGTAGATTTAGAATATTTATAAATGATTTTGTGAGGCATACTCTATAATTGTACATGCATATTCATCAACAACTCATAACGTCCCTCTGCTGGGATCGAATCTCCTCTCAGGAGAGGGTTAAGGCCATACATCCCCACGCTGGCCAAGTCGTGTTGGGGACTGGCAAGACAACGCTGTGGCTACGTTTTCTTGCCGTTGGATGTTTTTAAGCTGCCCAAAGGCCTCCAACTAAGCTTCACGACTGTTATCCTATGTTAACATCCGGGACCGACTGCTTAAAATGACCGTTAATCACGGAGACGCTCATGGTAACCACTAACGGTGACCCATCCAGGTACTGACCGTGTCGTCGTTGCTTACCCTCGGTGATTGTTTCTAATCACCGAGTGCAACTGGGCTATGAGCTCCTCATGCATTTTAATGACATTCAATATCTAGATTGTGTTCTATGCTCGGTTAGTTAAAACAAATGCATCTACAATTAATGTTATGCTTACATTTAAAAAATGTCATATAAAATTGTATAGTGAAGAGAAATAGTAAAACGTCAAAATCACAGAAGTTATATTCTCGGTGCGGAATATAAAACTGTGCGAGTCACACGAAGTGAGGCGAAGTAACTGGTCGATGAGCTAAATACATAAACAAGTATACATTACCGTAACAACTATCACCACAAACTATACAAAAATTTATACAAATAACTTAATAAACGATAGTCAATTGCGAATACAAAATATAATAATACACACAAATTCACATATTTACATGAATTCCAAAACTGATTAAATTAATTCATCACATTAATAATTTCATTTTATTTACAAAAATTGGAAAAAGTATTTAATATAACTCATTGTACAATAAAAATAAACAGTTGTACAGCCGACAACAAAAGTGACGAGAGCAAATGTAAAAACCATAGTTTATGCAAATTTACGTTTGCCGCTCCTCACTTTTGCGAGTCCCTGTACAGTAACAGGGCGGTCATACTTTCGACGGTCTTCCATCAGGCTATCGGAAGTCACAAACCGGAAACGTCCAAACGTGCCTACGTAATTTTATTGACACGGTCAACAAAACCGAGGCGTTCGTTTCCCCAGCATCGTACCCTATAAATAACAAACAAAGACGAACCATATTGCTTGTAAATAAACATCTACAATACATATAAGCACCATACACGTTACATGACTGCAACAAAAAATGCGGATTCTATGATACAAGTAGTGTGGGACGTTAGTTTAAATTC